>JAUIMM010000053.1:10765312-11385000 GCA_031769625.1 Taudactylus pleione
GCATGATAACAAGCAGATGCCTAGCTGGCCACACAATTGGCCATAAATCATAAGTATTAAAATTGTATTTCTAGTTTTCTCACAAAATTATGCAATTTTTCTATTTTATGTATTTAGGGTGACAGTGGGGCTCATATATTTGGTATAAACACCCACATATATAATGTACAGCACTAGTCACAGCTCTTCCTCTGCTCAGTATAGACACTTGAATATTTTCATGTATGATCTAGCTGTAGTACCCTTGGGCGCCCAAACACCCGTGGAGCAGCAAAGAAGTAAACAAAATGGTTCTACCTTTAGAACCTCAATATAGCAAGTAAATAAAATAAAATATTGAAAGCTAAAAATGCGCTCGTGTCTTATCACACTATAGGTATTTTCCTCTGAAGTATATGGCACATCTTCTTGGTGTTTAATCCTTTCTCAATTGGTAGGTATTCATAGCATGAAAAACAAAAAAATCATACCACAACCATGGTGTAATATCTTCTCATAAGCGAAACATTTTTTAATATAACATAAAATCAAATTGTGTACTTCTGGTATATCATTCTATACACTAATACAATATATGTATCCAAGGTTAAAATAGATGGGGAATTACCAGAAGTCCCATTACATAGGGCACATAGATCTTAAGCTGGAGGTATTCCGGACTACCTTGACATCTTTTACTATCTGTTATTATTATTTATTTATTTAAAAAAAAAATCTTCCATAATTGTCCAAGCAGTCCAATATAGCACTAAGATAATATGAAGGGGGATTTTGATTTCAATAACCCCAGTACTGCAGCTAATTCACATATGGAGAGTATAAAAACATCAAAAGAGTGATTATTTAGCACATATATTCAACACATTTAATTCCCCAAAATAGGGAAATAGCAATGGTTTGAGTGAAAAAATCATTCATATACATATACAATTACCCTTATAAAAGGGAAAAGAAATACAATGATAAGAGACAGACACGTACCCAGAGAGTAGGCACGATCCCCCCTTCATATTAGCACTAAGTGTGACTGCCCATTAACCTCATCTCTTTAGTTACCCTTATAGTCCTTTGGTGATAGGACTAGGCCAATCACCAGTTGCTGAGGTCATGTTGCATCAAGAGTGTCTCACTCCCAAATATTTATACCATGATTCACACTAATGCAGTTCCCATTGAGTTTTAGAAACTGGTCATTCAGTACCAGGGTCCCCTATCACATGTACAGTACACTAATGTTGTATATATAGACAGGACCACCATCATATGCTTACTTATCATACATACTGTACGTTACATTATACTGCATTCCCAGTACTGTGATGCATTCATTACAGTGCATTGCTGCTATCAATCTGGTATATTATCACGCATGCACTATTGTTATTTATTATATCTGTACTGATATAATAAGAATGTTGTGGCTGTGTTTATTCCAATTTGGCACAAAAACGACTGAACCTATTTTCATAAAATCTGCATTATTTTGTAGTGGAAACTCCTAGAGACAACCTGCACTTTGTTTCATTTCAATCTGTCAAGTTAAAGCTAAGCAAGAACAAAAACAAAATTTCCTGTCATCAATGCAAGAGATAGGTGTGGCACCATGTGTGTGGTCGGTAAGGGACCTGGCTGCACTTGAATAGGATAGGTTACATAGCAGTCTCTGCACAGGGCACACAGTGACATCATTGGTGTGAGTGGTGGGTGATGGCTCTTCTGCCACCTGTCTGTATAGCGCTAGCTGGTCACGTGGCCCACTCCCGTGACAGGGCTCCTATGCAAAGCTATACTACTAGAACACCTCAAATTAAAAAAATGTTGGCAGAAGTGATTTCATCGAGGGCGAAGCCACAGGCAACATCTAGTATTATAAAGGACCCCAAACCATACACTCTCTAATGGTTAGCCAAGCCTCGATGGTGGCTGGCCAGACCCCCTCTAATGGCTGAACTCACCCCTTAAGCATGGACCCATACCACTGCATTCCTCTGGCGGGCCCTTAATGTCCCAGTCCCACACTGGGCAAAACTCACCAAAAGAATTGTACAATTTGAGGTCACTTTTTGAGGTGACTTATAAGTCTCTGCAAATACAAACTCTCCTTTATAAGGGGTGTTTTGACGGCAACAATGATGCAAGCTGTAATGTTGCAGAGTTTGCTCTGCAAATATTTCCTTTTGTGATTAGTATGTACAGAATTAGAGCTTAAAATCAGTTATAACACTTTAGATTCAATTTATATGGTAGGACAAGAATACCAGCAGTACAGTGGTACACCGCAAATTATACCAATGTTTTAATCAGTACAATACAAAAAAATTGTTTCTTTCAATGAGTCATTTTTTCAAAGTAACACTACAGAGTTTGTATTCTTGTTCATGGCACTAAGGGGGTAATTCAATTAGCCACGGGGTTTACCCTGCAGCTAATTAATCTCTCTGCCTAATTCAATTAGCTGTGCAATGGTGATATTCATGTAGTCCTGAAAACCCCTATGACGCATGCATTACACAGAATGTATACACAAGATACTGCTGTGATTGGGAGAGACGGTATCAGAAATGGGGCGGCAGAGTGATGGATATTCCTGGTTGGTGACTTGGAGGTGGCCTGAAGTGAACACAAAAATAGCCAGTCTTATGGGCATGTTATGGGAGTATTGTGGGTGTGTCAGTGAAAGTGGCTGCATTCTCAGACGCAGCCATAGGGAGCCATAATCATATGGAGAAACTGCCATTGTGGACATGTGAAATGCTAACATTCACCATTTCATCACTGACATAATGTCAACATTGTGAATGTCGGCAGTCAACATGACGATAATGCTATCCCCACATGCACTTTTCATCTAACCCTAAATCTAACCCTAACCACAGCCTAAGCCTAACCTTAACTACAGTTTAACCCTAATCTGACCCCATAATGGGTGGCGACATTCTAGTTGTGAATGTCGACATGTTGAATGTTGATGTTCTGTACATGTTGACATTCAGAATGTCAACGATCAGACCATGATGACTTTCTAATGTCTACAATCTGAAAGTTGACTTTCTGACTGCAAAGCAATTAGTACCATACTCAGATTTGTTTGTGGTTCTTTCCATTTGTATTTTTTATGGATCGACACAGCAGTATGATACCTTAGTAATATATACAATTGATGAATTAGTGTGTGCAGGCAAAATCCTCCTGTTTCTTTATATTAATTTGAGGGTGCTGCTGCAGCCCTTATATCCTACCACTAATCCTATCTTCTTATGGGTGTTTTTTAATTAGAGCATATACCCAGGTTCCTGACATGATTTTAAGTAGTATATAATGAAAGTGGCAAAAAGTTCCCTGTTACGGAATGATCAATTAGTGTAGGTGCCCATCTGCATGAGGGTAGCTTGTCACTGTAGAAGAGTATCTACAATTCGATCAAAATATGTGAAGTAAGGGCATGATTCAGAGATGAACGCAATGTCGATATCTATGCAGATTAAGTGATCGTTAGCCATTCTGCATGCATGTAAACAGCAATTGGATTGCAACACAGGATTCACTTGTAAATTGTTGGGTGGAGGTAAGGGGGCTATTTAGAAAAACACAGATGTGTCGGACCATTTAAACACTGTTTTCTGGGCATGCATAAATTAGCCACTGTGTCCGTGCTCACAGCAGGAGAACCCTCTGCATGTCTGGAGACCCGCTGTGTCTGTGACAGCTGAGACTTACTCAGAAGGCTGGTGGCAGTCTGGTTTTGTGTTCAATGTTTCCAATGTTTCCAGTTTTGTACATGAGCGATGGATCTGAGATGCTTTTAGTGGGCGATTCTAAGCACTGCAAGGGAAAAGATCTAAATAGCGCCGGTCTCTAAAAAATAGAACTTTGAATAATACAAATTTTATAGGCATTCTCAATAGCTAATATAATGCAATAAATAGGGAAAATAGAGGGAAGGAGAAAGAGTATTAGGTCTGCAGCTCCTCTGATAAAAAGGTGTCTGTGTCACCCCTGCTAAATTAATAGATAGGAAAAAGGAGCAATCAGGGAGTGCTGACTGTATCTTTCTTAAATGAAAAATCAGGAGCATGCACAACAGGGGTCAGGGAACTTTTGTACCTTTTACCCCAAAATATATTTAGATACGCCGACGTTACCCCCTTGATTTAAAAGGAAGGAAATCCTATAGTAGTGCCCCCATATAATGCCCCTGTAGTAGTGCTCCCATAGTTATGCCCCTGTAGTAGTGCCCTCATAGTTATGCCCCTGTAGCAGTGCCCCCATAGTTATGCCCCTGTAGCAGTGTCCCCATAGTTATGCCCCTATATTTCTGCTTGTACAAAAAAAACCCTTACCTTACTCCCCACTCCTGCATCCGCCACCGTCCTGTCTGCCCGGCAGCTCCTCAGAACTATGGGAGAAACGTCATGACGTCTCTCCCGTAGTGTGCATGGAGAGAGCCGGAAGCTGGAGTTCAGAAGAGAACTCTAGCCTCCGGCTAACGTGGCGCTGACGGAAGGAGCCAGGCGCCCGCTGGTAATAACATCTCAGCAGGCATCAGGCTTAGAGCCTCCCTGCGGCGCCGGGCTGGAGGTCACTGACACCGTGTGCAGCGGGTGCACCGCTGCACCCGGCGTCAGTGACCTCCATTCCTGGGGTAATGGACGGACAGCCGAGCATGCAAATGATTCATATGCATACCTGGCTGTCCGTCCATTACCCCCAGGAATTTCAGTTTTACCCAAAATGGGGTAATTTACCTTTGTTCCCTGACCACTGATGTACAAGTAGACAATTTATTAAATCTGAGGATTCATAAAAGACAAAAAACATAAGAAAAAAAGACATTAAAAAGTAATACAGTATGTATAAAAGGAAACATTAAAGGAAACTCAATTAAGGGTCTTAATAAAACCTCATATGAATCCTAGGTGTACTGTGGTAATAGCTACAACAATGTTAATAATAAATCGCCAGTCCAGAAACAGTTGCAACCAGCAACGGCTCCTACCCTCTTAGAGGAGGCAGGCTGCCGCCACCAAGAAGACTCACACCAAGGGGGACTCACCACCAGCGTAGCTACTGGCCCGGGTCCCGGCACCTGCTAAATTGATGTGAGAGGTGACGGGACCGGCGCATGCGCACTAGAGGCAGGGAGCAGCGCATGTGCATTTACACCGGCTTCCAAAATGCCTGCAGCCCCTAGGAGCCAGGTAGGGCTGGCTGATAAACAGGGTAGTGGCTTCCTCCTGGAAGCTGCTCTTTGCACAAGCAGCCCGGACAGACAGCCCCAGGGGGAGGAGACACCTCCCCAGAGACTGCCTGTTGTGTATCTGACTGGCAGATGGCGCTTCCAATAGGAATCCACTGCCAGTCACAGTGTAGAAAGTGCAGTCACGGACTGCACTGACTACACTGAGGTGGCGGATTTTACTGGGAGGGCTGCAGCCTCGCAGCCCCTAGGCAAAAACTGCCACTGTAGTCACTTAGACAAAGTAACGCTTTGTTAATATTCAAAGTCTCTATTCTAGCATAGAGGAATCCTCCTTGGATACTGAATAGCAGAATTAAGTCCTTCTGGCTAATTGGCAGCAAATATGGTCACCTAGTTACAATTAAATACGATCCTCCAAAATAATTAGAATGATAATTCAGGAAGTAGATATCAGTTCATTCTGTAAAACCTATTAATATATTAGGCGCTAATGTACCAGTGCACGATCTTATCAGAATCTGTACAGAATAATTAACTGACCTGTGCGGAATAAAGGTCAGTATTTTACCTCCGATACACTCACCAGTGCCCTAGTTAGTTACAAATTGAGCTCTGTAGGCAAGCGGCTTTAATTCAGGGAATTCCTTACTCTGCTCCACAGAATTCTTAGGAATGGCAGTTGTACATGTGCGGTATCCAACGAGAAGAAATCATTCACTAGCTCCATGTTTATTCAAAGCCTGTATGTGGCAGGGCAGTCCTGTGCAGGTAATCCGTAATGATCGGCAGGCTACAGATTCAGCCGGAGTGTACACAGGCTGCCAGTGTCAAGCTGATAAAGGTTGAGTATCCCATATCAAAATATTCAGAAATACAAAATTTATTTTAGCAAGATATAAAATATAGTGAAACCTTTGCTTTTTGATGGTTTAATGTACACAAACATTTTCTAAAGCACAAAATTATTAAAAATATTGTATAAAATGACCTTCAGGCTTTGTGTATAAGGTGTATATGAAACATAAATGAATTTCATATATGTACAATATACTTTGTTTGAGCCACACAATTATTGAAAATATTGTATAAAATTATCTGCACGCTGTGTGTATAAGGTGTATATAAAACATAAATTCATTCTGTGCTAGATTTGGGTACCATTCCCAAGATATCTCATTATGGTATGCAAATATTCCAAAATACGGAATATTCCAATGTCCAAAATACCCCTGGTCCCAAGCATTTTGGATATGGGAGACTCAACCTGTATAGTGCAGACTTGTCAGTAGCCGGCAGTCCACCAATGTGGTTGATGTAGGTGCAGGTGGTCAATGCACCACAGTTTGCAATTCCAAGGGCTTGGTAGTGTGTATGGAGGTCAGCATCCTTTAGTGCCCACAGCTGCTAACGCGTTTCCCCTTACAGCATAAGGGTTCATCAGAGGATTGTGGGTAGCTTCTCCTGAGGCTTAAATCACTCTACATAAAATGCTGTTAGCTGTATAGGATTATTGATTGAAGTTTGCCATTCCCTGTTTAATGTTGAATAGTAACCTGTAATGCAGCATTCTAAGAGATAGCTCAGTCTCATAAAAATGATCTACTAAAAATTTATAATAGAGATATAAGGAAAACATATTTGAGCACTCCGAATGTGCTAATAATACATTTTTAAAAGCTCAAACTCTATATATAAATAATATATAAAAAAAATAATTAATAAAATGTGAAAATATAAACAATATACATACAGAATAGTACTTAGGAGACGGTAGAGAAAAGAAGACTCTTTGTTGGAGGCACTCTTAAAGTAGTATGGATAAATTAAAACTTAACTTTTATTTGATAAGATTTTAGAATATAAGGGGGAAGAGGTTATTTTTCAACCTCCAATAATATTTAAATACAGCCAATAATTAAAAACAAACATAGAAATCAATATAGTTCACTGCCAATTTTTGTTAATACAGGCAAAAGGTGATTATTGTAGGTGGTTAGATTTAACACATTATATTTATCTATTATTGATCATTCAAAAAACATCCCTTGTTAGTGAAAAAAATATACCAAAGAAACCTTACTTCTAATTTTGAAAAAATATCAGATAAACATATCTACATAGATTCTAGTATACTTGAAGGAGTATTTTGTCAGATAGTTTATCCTGCATATATACTATTATAGGAGATATCATTGTATCCATTTTGTACCAATATGTTGCAACATGTTGCAGTGCAGTTGCTACCAGAGAGACAATTAGAGGGGTATTCAATATGAAACGTTAACTTCACTGTCGAAGTTAACTTTTCATATCAGAGTTTTTACCTGCGTTCCAGTATCGGGCGCGCGCCCGCTTTTCCCCGTATTAAATATAAAATTAATGAAAACAGGAGCCTCCGAAGTTGGATTTGCATAAAGTTACGAATTTTTCCTTAAAAAAATTGTAAGACCCCATTAAAGTTGTAAAAACATGGAGGATCACTATGGGTACACCTGTTTTAGCCTGTAATTGAAAGTCGGGGATTTAAATAGCCGCAGCAGGTGTTTTTTCCCGACATTGAAGAAGTGATGCAGAAGAGCACTTAGGTTTTTTTTTTCGTTTTTTTAAGTGGTCCCATCAAATTTGGGGTACATGAAAATGGGTGCTAGCATATTTTGATGTCCCTAAAGTAAGTTTTTAAAAATTCTGCAATAGTGCACCTGCCGCTATAAATCTATTATCATACTTGCAGAATAGCCCTGAACCTATTTCCCTATTGTTAATCATTTTTTTCCCATTTTTTTTTTCACCCCAATTTTTTTATAAATTTTTTGGGGTGTCCCTATTTTTTTTTAAAACTTTTTTTGACACAGTACTTTTTTAAATGTCATTCCCAGTGGTGAAGGCTATTTTTTTTAAGCCTGCATCCCTAAACCCCAATTCTGCACTTTTTTTCGATACCTATTCAATGGTGAAAAGTTATCACCGTTTTTTATCAAAGACTTTTCAAAACTGCGATAAGTCTTTGAAATTGAATACGGTGTAAAACTAAAACCTGCGATAATGACGTCATAAGTGCGATATTAATGCAAAAACGATGTTATCGCTCCCATATTGAATACCCCTATTAGTATCAATATGTTGCAATGCAGCAGCTCAAGAGCTGGCAGAGACACAATTGTTATTCATGTAGCAAATACCAGAAAAACAAATCCCTACAGTTTTTTTCACTCAGTGGATAGAACACAGTCCTGCTGAAAAAAAAATATTGCATGAAATTAATCAGCAGTAGAGATATATTTTAGTCTCAAAAACTGGTAATGCAGAGTGCATTGTAGTAACCACATTTATTAGGTATGTACTAATTGCTCATGGCGGAGCTTCACCCTGCTTAGTAAGCAGGAGGATCAATATTTTTTACCCTTAATAAATGTGCTGTAGAGAATACACATTAAGCACAATTGACACATATTTGGGTTAATAGAGATTTGACTCACTGCAAGGAATGCACCATTTAAACCTTTAGTAGGTTGACAGAATCCAGGCAGGTGAATCCCCTTTCACTTCTGCTGTCTGATCACCAAACATATAGTAGAGGGAGATAGATGAGAGAGTGAAGAGGCCCTGCCTGGGGTGAAAGATAGTTGGAAATGCAATTCTGCTGTCGTGACAGTAACCACCCATCTGTGCTGGTGTCAGACAACAGTGCAGCACTAGACGAGGGAGGTCAGAATGAGAGAGCGCGAATAATGGGGTTTCTAGGAGTATGTGCAGTGGTCTGTATGCAGGTATTGTAGTACTACTTTGTCACAATCCTGGCTAGTTTTTACCTTTTGTGACTTACCTCTGCCAGCTGCTCCATGGATCTGTGTTTGTAATTCTCCTGGGACATCTGCTCTGGCTGAATCATGCTGGCTGTGACATCTCTGTGTGTGCAGACTGCTCGCCTTCCAACACTGATTAACCACCTGGACCCAGCTCTGTCTGTGAGCATTGCTAGTCTTAATTGAAATCACAGGTGTGGTCCTGATTCTCAAGGGCTGCAGAGATGATTACTCCCTCTGCATGTTGTGCCTTGCTCCACTCAAAATGCCACTGCCAGACCACCTGTCTGTGTCCACCAATCGCTGCCAGACTCTAGGTATATAGATCCTCCTCTAATAGCACTCAGTGCTTGACTGTCTCGTTACGTCCCGTGGTGTACAACTTGTGCTATAGCTGTACCTCTGAGTACCAGTGTGTCTCAGGCTCCTGCTGGTTCCTAGACCAGTGCTATCTGTAAGCCTGCTGCGTTCAGCTATCCACACTACCAGCCTCTCACCTACAGCTCCCAGGCCTCTCCAAGTAGCTTCCATGCTACCAGCTTCTCCACACTGCTCCCAGGCCGCACCAAGTAGCTTCCATGCTACCATCTCTCACCTACGGCTCCCAGGCCGCTACAAGTAGCTTCCACGCTACCATCACTCACCTACGGCTCCCAAGCCATTCCAAGTAGCTTCCACGCTACCAGCTTCTCTCACAGCTATCCAGCCGCTCCACATAGCCCTCCAGCTACCAGCATCCACCCACGGCTATCCAGCCACTCCACATAGCCACCCAGCTACCAGTGTCTACCCACGGTTATCCTGCTGCTCCACGTAGCCACCCAGCTACCAGCATCCACCCACGGCTATCCAGCCGCTCCACATAGCCATCCAGCTACCAACGTCCACCCACGGCTATCCAGCCACTCCACGTAGCCACCCAGCTACCAGCATCTACCCATGGCTATCCAGCCACTTCACATAGCCACCCAGCTACCAGCGTCTACCCATGGCTATCCGGCTGCACCACGTAGCCACCCAGCTACCAGCGTCTACCCACGGCTATCCAGCCACTCCACATAGCCATCCAGCTACCAGCGTCTACCCACGGCTATGCAGCCGCTCCACGTAGCTACCCAGCTACCAGCGTCTACCCACGGCTATCCAGCCGCTCCATGTAGCTACCCAGCTACCAGTGTCTACCCACGGCTATCCAGCCATTCCACGTAGCCACCCAGCTACCAACGTCTACCCACGGCTTCCCAAGCCACAACAAGTAGCTTCCATGTTACCATCCGTCTGCAAGCCCATCTACTAGTAACCCGACCAGCTCAGTCAGCCTTCTTGCCGGTCCCAGTCCGGTTCCTCCAAGTCCACTCACTTCACGGCTCATTAGCTGCACCAAGTAGCTTCCATGCTGCCATCCATCTGCAAGCTCATCTACTGGTACCCCGACCAGCTCAGTCAGCCTACCTGCCGGTCCCAGTCTGGTCCCTCCAAGTTCCTTCTGGTATCACTCCAACGTTTCAAGTTTCCAGTTCCAGTCACTCATCACCAAAGACAGTTCTCACTGCTACCCACTTCTTATATTAAAAGAGCTATTCATGTTACCCATGGTTCCAGTCCAGCCGGCCTCCAGTGATTCCAGTTCATCACCTGAGACAGGTAACTCACTAGCACCAACTGTGACATACTTCAATAACAAAGCATAAGGTAAAGACGCTGGTAGATTACATCACCATCTCCCAGCATGAGTATTTGTTTCAGTGGTCGTATTCCAATGGAAATGGCTGCGTCCTTGTTTGCTGGAGATGACGATCGTTTCGCCTAGAGGGTTTGTTCACATCATGACCTTCTTTATTGTTTATTTATATTAGCGAAATTTTTTTTCCCAATAGTCATCACTTATAAAAACAAATCCATTTAGAGCAGATTTTTAGAAATCTATCCCTAGGGTGATCTTAGTTCCTAAAAGAATAAATCATAAAAGGAGAGTACACCAGTATGCCTAATAATACTCTATGTCAATATTGACCATAGAAGATTTCTATATCGGGGTTTACTCTGACCATCCACCTTAAAAGATATGAGTGAAGATCAGACAATAGTCTATAATAACCATTAGTAAGACAACAAACACTTGACCAATTAAAGGAATATATCCATAAACAAGTATACACCTAAGTCGATTTCGTAAGTGCCTCTCATAAATTAGCCTAATACAATGCAAGATATAGCACCTCACAGACTAAGTGTTAGATGTCTATTTCTATGATCTCATTGAGTCCCTTGGGACCGAGGTCCTCAATTTGTGGATCCAGAAGTTCTCTCTAAGACAAAATCTCCTAAATTGATCGCCACCTCTAGGGGTTGGCGTGACATATTCAATACCCATCAGTTTCAAGCAAGAAGGATCTTTATTATTTATTATGTACTGATGTCTGGAGACACAGTGTAGAGCAAAACCTTTTAAGATGTTTCTGCGGTGCTCCGGAAACCTGGTTTTTAATGTTCTTGTGGTCCTACCGACATATTGAAGGTGGCAGAAACATTCCAGGAGGTATACAACATAAGTAGTGTTGCAGTTAATAAAACTGTTTATCTAAAAGATCTCTCCCGAAATCCTGGAAGAGATAGTTAAAACCCTTATTAACTATATGGGAGCATGTTAGGCATTTTTTTGCCTCACATTTATAACAACCAATAGGTTTCATTTTTAAAAGTAAAATGAAGTAGAGACCTCAAATTGACACAGTTGATGAGTCTATTATTGCACTTTTATTTAAAAAAAATTTATAAACATACATAAAGCATGTGATACGTATAACATGAAACATAAAATCCAGTGAATGCAATACGGATATGCTAAAAAAAGCATAGAACATGATCCTCTGTAATAGTGTTTGAATCAGTGTACAAGTGTAGCTTAGTAAGATGAAACAGTGTAATAGTCACTGGCAACAAATAAGGTTCCACTAATCAGTCTACAAGGTAAAAAATAATCCTTCTAAAAGCCGTTTGGAGTAATAAAGGTTCCTTATGATATAATATAAGTGTTTCTTACCGCTAAGTCTTTATATCAATGGATAATTTTTGATCAGTTAGCTGATTATTAATATTGAAACACTCCTTGAGTGCTGGTCCCACTGGTAATAATACCTGTCCAGGGGAGAAAACCTTTTCCAATTGGGAGGAGAGGTTCCAAATAAAGCACTCCGTATGGATCAATAACCCCGGCTATAATGTAATCCTTAGCTCCTGGCACTTGTTAGCAGCACGGCCCCGCTGACAGATCACCACCGGTAGCTGATAGCCTTTAGTGTTACCGTGTTCCGGCAGTTGAGAGTCGGCGTCCCAGGCAGGGAGAGCACGGATGATACCCCGTTAGTTCAACCAGCACTTCACGTTAATTGGTGGTGAAGAGCGGTATTAGACAGCTTACGTGTTTGACACAGACCCCCTGGTAGATTGCTGTCAGCAGCTGGTCTCGTTAGCTGTCTCCGTGTTTTTTAGAGGTTTAATTTTTAACCCTGAATCTTCTTTTGTTGAAGAATTAACATCAGTTGCTTTAAAGTGACTTTTGGACAATATATTCTTCAGACTGTTTGCCTTTATGAATATAATTATTGATTCATCTTTGATCGAGTCCTGTAGAAGTTTATCAGACTTAAGGATAGGAAAATTCTTGTGTAATATATTTTTAATTTTCAAAGAGGCACTATTAAATTTAGAGATAAACTTAGGGTATTGGGTATCTGAAATAGGCAGCCCGCTTGCCCCATTTGTTGGCTACCAAACTTGTTGACCTGTCCAGGATTGCAGACTTTATTATGTTTATAAACAAGAGAATCTTGTTTTAAGGAACGAGAATATGTAAGGGCATCATCCAACAATTGTTGTGGATATTTCTTATCTATAAAGGCCTCCACTAATTCACCAGCTTGTGTTTTGAAATCCGTATCTTTGGTACAATTCCTCCTAATTCTATGTAATTGACCTCTAGGTATGTTATTTACCCAGGGTCAATGGTGGCAACTATTGTAGTGTAAGTAGTTCTTTCCTATATGTTTTAGTTACAATCGACTAATTTTCTATTTTCAATTCTATGCACTCTTTCTCTATACACTGATGACAACAAGTGAGTCATTAACATATTTTTGCAATTGTGATCCGTGAAAGATCGCAGCTGTGATGGCACTTGCATCAATCTCTGAATCAGGCCCTAAGCACCTTATCTTTATTTCAGAAGTTACATTATATAGCACTTACATACTTGCCTACCCTCCCGGAACAGCTTGGAGGCTCAAAAAATCGATGTGCACTCCTGGCCACCTGGAAAGATGGGCAAGTCTCTAGGTATTTGAAGGCCCCATACTGTAGCAAAAGTTTATAAGGGCCCCTATTTACCACCCAATGGTGGAAAATGTATATAACACATGTAACTTTGACAAGGAATATGGGCCCCCCTCAGCTCTGGGCCCCATAGAAGCTGCAGCCCTTGCACTTGAGGTAGTTACGCCCATGAACTTGAACTTCTGGAATCAGTCTACTGTTTTGTGAGTTTGTTTCTGCAACTTCTGCATGGCTTCTGCATAGATACATGCTTTCCAGCCAGATATGGGAAATCCTGGGTACTGAAGCTGCTGTGTGATACTACAGCTGCTGTGTAGTTCAACGATGGGAGTCCTGCAGCAGCCTGTGATTTGAAGCTGCAGGACAAAGGCTCTTTATCCCCACCTTCTCTGCATAAACACTGCAACAACAGTTCCGATTTATTTTTCTCCTGCTGCCTCTCCTCTACTGGTCCATCCTGTGGCTCCACTCCCTCCTGATATGTGCATCATCTGCTGCTACCTCTCTGCTTGTCTGTCTTGGGCTCTGCCCTTTCCTCAACACTGCCCATGGCTGGAGGCAAAACACTACAATGTCAGACAGCTACACTACAATGTATTGTTCGGTATAGAAGGGTAAGTGATGTAGAGTAGGGTATAGAGAGGTCAGACATTAAGTGTGGGGTATATAAGTTTCAGTAATGTAGTGTAGAGTACAGTATAGAGGGGTCTGTAATGTAGTGTAGGGTATAGAGTAGTCAGTAGTGTAGGCTGTAGAGGGGTCTGTAATGTACTGTAGGGTATAGGGGGGTCAGAAATGTAGGGTAGGTTATAGGGAAGTCAGTAATGTAGTGTAGGGTATAGAAGAGTCAGTGATGTAGTGTAAGGTGTAGAGGGGTCAGTGATGTAGTGTAGGGTATAGAGGGGTCAGTAGTGTAGGGTATGCAGGAGTCAATGATGTATTGTAGGGTATAGAGGGGTCAGTGATGTAGTTTAGGGTATAGAGGGGTCAGGGGTCAGTAATGTAGTGTAGAGTATAGAGAGGTCAGTGATGTAGTGTAGGGTATAGAGGGGTTAGTAATGTAGTGTAGGGTCTATGGGTCTGTAGTGCATGGTATACAGGGGTCAGTGGTTTAGGGTATAGAGGTGTCATTGATGTAGTGTAGGGTATAGAGGGGTCAGTAGTGTAGGGTATAGAGGTGTCATTGATGTAGTGTAGGTTAAAGGGAATAGAGTAATGTAGCATAGGGTATAGAGGAGTCATCGATGTAGTGCATGGGATACAGGGGTCAGTAGTTTAGGGTATAGAGGTGTCATTGATGTAGTGTATAGAGGGGTCAGTAGTGTAGGATATAGAGGGTTCAGTAGTGTAGGATATAGAGGGGTCAGTAGTGTAGGATATAGAGGGGTCAGTAGTGTAGGATATAGAGGGGTCAGTAGTGTAGGGTATAGAGGGGTCAGTAGTGTAGGATATAGAGGGGTCAGTAGTGTAGGGTATAGAGGGGTCAGTACTGTAGAGTATAGAGGGCTCAGTAGTGTAGGGTATAGAGGGGTCAGTAGTGTAGGGTATAGATGGGTCAGTACTGTAGAGTATAGAGGACTCAGTAGTGTAGGGTATAGAGGGGTCAGTAGTGTAGGGTATAGAGGGGTCAGTACTTTATAGTATAGAGGGCTCAGTAGTGTAGGGTATAGATGGGTCAGTTATGTAGTGTAGGTTATAGGGAAATCAGTAATGTATTGTAGGTTATAGAGGAGTCAGTGATGTAGTGTAGAGGGGTCAGTGATGTAGTGTAGGGTATAGAGAGGTCAGTAATGTAGTGTAGGGTATGCAGAAGTTAATGATGTATTGTAGGGTATAGAGGGATCAGTGATGTAGTGTAGGGTGTAGAGGGGTCAGTGATGTAGTGTAGTGTATAGAGGGGTCAGTAATGTAGTGTAGGGTCTATGGTTCTGTAGCGTAGGTTATAGAGGGGTCAGTGATGTAGTGTAGGGTGTAGAGAGGTCAGTGATGTAGTGTAGGGTATAGAGGAGTCATTGATGTAGTATATGGTATAGAGGGGTCATTGATGTAGGGTAGGGTATAGAGGGGTCAGTAGTGTAGGGTATAGAGGGGTAGTAATGTAGTGTAGCATACAGAGGGATCAGTAGTGTAGGGTATTGATGGGTCCATAATGTAGTGGCGGGTATAGAGGGATCGATAATGTATAGAAGGGTATAGAGGGGTCAGTAATGTAGAGTAGGGTATAGAAGGGTAAGTGATGTAGAGTAGGGTATAGAGGGGTCAGACATTAAGTGTAGGGTAAATAAGGGTCAGTAGTGTAGTGTAGAGTATAGAGGGGTCTGTAATGTAGTGTAGGGTATAGAGGGGTCAGTAGTGTAGGGTATAGAGGGATCAGTAGTGTAAGGTATAGAGGAGTCATTGATGTAGTGTAGGGTACAGAGGGGTCAGTTGTGTAGGGTATTGATGGGTCCATAATGTAGTGGAGGGTATAGAGGGATCAATAATATATTGTAGGGTATAGTAGAGTAGGGTATAGAAGTTTTAGTGATGTAGAGTATGGTATAGAGAGGTCAGAAATTAAGTGTATGGTAAATAAGGGTCAGTAGTGTAGTGAAGAGTATAGAGGGGTCTGTAATGTAGTGTAGGGTATAGAGGAGTCAGTAGTGTAGTGTATAGAGGGGTCTGTAATGTAGTGTAGGGTATAGAGGGGTCAGTAATGTAGTGTTGGGTATGCAGGAGTCAATGATATAGTGAAGGGGATAGAATGGTCAGTGATGTAGTGTAGGGTGTAGAGGGGTCAGTGAAGTAGTGTAGTGTATAGAGGGGTCAGTAATGTAGTATAGAGTATAGAGGGGTCAGTGATGTAGTGTAGTGTAAAGAGGGGTCATTGATGTAATGTAGGGTATAGAGGGGTCAGTAATGTAGTGTAGGGTATACAGGAGTCAATGATGTATTGTAGGGTAAGAAGGGGTCAGTGATGTAGTGTAGGGTGTAGAGGGGTCAGTGATGTAGTGTAGGGTATAGAGGGGTCAGTAATGCAGTGTAGGGTCTATGGGTCTGTAGTTTAGGCTATAGAGGGGTCATTGGTGTAGTGTAGGGTATGGAGGGGTCACTAGTGTAGGGTATAGAGGAGTCAATGATGTAGTGTAGGGTATAGAGGGCTCAGTACTGTAGTGTAGGGTATGCAGGAGTCAATGATGTAGTGTAGGGTATAGAGGGGTCAGTAATGTAGTGTAGGGTCTATGGGTCAGTAGTGTAGTGTATAGAGGGGTCAGTGATGTAGTATAGGGTACAGAAGGGTCAGTAGTGTAGGGTATTGATGGGTCAGTAAGGTAGTGACAGGTATAGAGGGATCAATAATGTATTGTAGGGTATAAAGGGGTCAGTAATGTAGTGTAGGGTATAGAAGGATAGAGGGGTCAGACATTAAGTGTAGGGTAAATAATGGTTAGTAGTGTAGTGTAGGTTAGTGTAGAGTATAGAGGGGTCTGTAATGTAGTGTAGGTTATAGAGGGTCAGTGATGTAGAGTAGGGTATAGAAGGGTCAGTGATGTAGTGTAGAGTATAGAGGGGTCAGTAATGTAGTGTACGGTATGCAGGAGTCAATGATGTAGTGTAGGGCATAGAGGGGTCAGTGATGTAGTGTAGGGTGTAGAAGGGTCAGTGATGTACTGTATGGTATAGAGGGGTCAATAATGTAGTGTAGGGTATAGAGGAGTCATTGATGTAGTGGATGGTGCAGAGGGGTCAGTATTGTAGTGTAAAGATGGGTCATTGATGTAGTGTAGGGTATAGAGGGGTCAGTAATGTAGTGTAGGGTATACAGGAGTCAATGATGTATTGTAGGGTAAGAAGGGGTCAGTGATGTAGTGTAGGGTGTAGAGGGGTCAGTGATGTAGTGTAGGGTATAGAGGGGTCAGTAAAGCAGTGTAGGGTCTATGGGTCTGTAGTTTAGGCTATAGAGGGGTCATTGGTGTAGTGTAGGGTATGGAGGGGTCACTAGTGTAGGGTATAGAGGAGTCAGTGATGTAGTGTAGGGTATAGAGGGGTCAGTACTGTAGTGTAGGGTATGCAGGAGTCAATGATGTAGTGTAGGGTATAGAGGGGTCAGTAATGTATTGTAGGGTCTATGGGTCAGTAGTGTAGTGTATAGAGGGGTCAGTGATGTAGTATAGGGTACAGAAGGGTCAGTAGTGTAGGGTATTGATGGGTCAGTAAGGTAGTGACAGGTATAAAGGGATCAAAAATGTATTGTAGGGTATAGAGGGGTCAGTAATGTAGTGTAGGGTATAGAAGGATAGAGGGGTCAGACATTAAGTGTAGGGTAAATAAGTGTTAGTAGTGTAGTGTAGGTTAGTGTAGAGTATAGAGGGGTCTGTAATGTAGTGTATGTTATACAGAGGTCAGTGACGTAGAGTAGGGTATAGAGGGGTAAGTAATGTAGTGTACGGTATGCAGGAGTCATGATGTAGTGTAGGGCATAGAGGGGTCAATAATGTAGTGTAGGGTATAGAGGAGTCATTGATGTAGTGTATGGTGCAGAGTGGTCAGTAGTGTAGGGTTTAGAGGGGTCATTGATGTAGTATAGGGTATAGAGGGGTCAGCAGTGTAGGTTATAGAGGGGTCAGTAGTGTAGAGTATAGAGGGGTCAGTAGTGTAGGGTATAGAGGAGTCATTGATGTAGTGTAGGGTATAGAGGGGTCAGTAGTGAAGAGTATAGAGGGTTCAGTAGTGTAGGTTATAGAGGGGTCAGTAGTGAAGGGTATAGATGGTTCAGTAGTGTAGGGTATAGAGGAGTCATTGATGTAGTGTAGGGTATAGAGGAGTCATTGATGTAGTGTAGGGTATAGAGGGGTTAGTAAAATTAATATGTCCAAGTACATTATTATTGAATTAAGACACAAAATGCAGGAAAAACTACACAATCCATTTAAAAAAAATACAAGTGACCCGCGCCATGCCTTGCACTGTATATCATTATGCTTAAACTGAGATGTTCATTCTTTGTATGGAGGGAGGGCGCCACAGGAAATATTTGCCCTGGGCTCTGTTGATATAGAAATTGCTCTGTAAATTATAAATACAAAATCTCCCCTCATTCCCGCTACTGACAAATCCCCTAGTGCAGGTGGCTGCCGCCTGTCTTCCCTGATATCCCCTGTGTGACTATGCCCTGAGGTCTTCTTATGCTTATCTGGTGCAGGTGCAGGACACTGAGGTGCAGGACACTGAGGTGCAGGACACTGCTGAACTTTGATCCATCAGCTATTCTGCTATTCTACTATCATCTAGTCTTCCTACAAACTGGGCTTGGACTCACTAGCACTGTGCCAGTGGGCTTCAGTGAGTTTGTACTCCTGACCTCCTGTAATTTGAGATTATGGGCCTGATTTAGAGATGGATGGTAATGCTGCTGCGATCGCAGCCACTCTCGCAATAGCGGAATATGCAAATGCTTCCTTTTGTGCTCCACAGTGATGGAGTGCACAAGCGGTGAGACACCCACTTTCAGTCTGTGTGGTCTGTGCAATTGTGATGGAGATTGTAAATATTCCAACATTGACGCAACATCACTGCATCATCGACATTTGCAGTAGCCTAGGGTCTACTCTCCTCAAATCTAAGTAAATTTGGCATTAAAGCATTGGATATGTGATTGGGAATGCAGCCCATGAAACAGCCCCTTTATGCAATCACTTCTGGTCACCTTCCAGTCTCTGCCTTCAAACATAACCAGGGATCGCAAACCCTTTGTAAAGAATTGTGAGCGCCATCACACACCTGGGTTCACGCATGTGCAGTAAAGGTGTACAAGAGTTTTTGTATCACGCACAGTAGCAAAACACAGCTCAGCTGCGCAAACATTGGCACTGCGTCCACCTCTGAATCAGAATGTTTGGACTACTTACTTTGTACCTACTAAACCTAATTTTGTCTGATCCTTAAGGGAACCTCTGCATATAGTCTGTGGGATCCAAGTTAAAGGTGGTACCTATATCAGCAGTGCTGGCATGCCTGAATCCAAACCAACAGAACATCATTCAGAACAAAACTTGAAATGACAATTTGGCCAGAAATGAAAATGTCCTGTTTATGGAACTGAACTCTCAGAATATAACAGAGCAGAGATTTACTCCACTCTATTTGGGCACAGCTAGAAAGTTTATGAAGACAACCACGAAAATAGAAACCATAACAAAACTTGGTATTAGAGGTAAATCTGGTTGTGTACAAATCTTCCTTTGAGCACATTTATGTTACTGTTCCTGTGTGACATCAGCAGGCACTATTCTGCAGCATGAATGGAAAGCCTCTTCTCAGCACTGACATCCATCTGATGATTAGCCTAGAAAGACTTACTCATACACTGATCCTGCTACATATGCTTCAAATTGTACATGTATATGCCCTCAGTGTAAGCTACACCACTGCTAAGGAAGTCCTGTGATTCCGTATCATTTCTGTTAAGTACTTGAGGATATATTTTAGAGGAAGTTCAGTGTTATTACATAACATTCCAATAAAGGTTACATTGTGTAATTATGATCAGTGTATTTCCAACAAAACCACAAAATGGAGCTGCACACCATGCGTAGCTGAATCCTAGTTTTCCCCTTAACAGAACCTCTCATTTTCTTTTATGTAACCCAAATGTATCTGTGCACCGTACTAGGTTTTCTGTAACTTTGCCATTGCCTGCAGGTGCAGTCCTTGTAATCCCGGTATTTGAACATTTCCATTCTATGTATAAGATTGTAATGTTATTTGACATGATATGAATAAAGGAAGCAACATGGTTTATCTTGTGTTTTACACACCTGTCCATGTGCCAACACACTCTCATACATACAAAGTATGCTAATGTTGCAGGAGGCATCTTGTGTTAATAGACACTTCCTACATGCTTGTGTGATCCGATGCTGTGTTTGAGGACACAGCATCGGATCACTTCGAGACCATCGGTCATCTGAGTAACTCTCATGTTACTGTGGATGGACAAGGATTTCACACTGCAGAGCCCAGTAAATCTGTGTTGGAAGATGCAGACTCTGGCCTCAGCATTCCCACAAAGCTAAGACAACAGACTAAGGGAAAACCCTTTCCGCCACCTCCACCTCCCCCTCCCCGGCCTCAAATTCCGTCCGATGACACTGGAACGAAAATATTGGAATTGTACCTAAACCATCGGTTTGAGTACATCTTTGAATCAGGCCCATAGCCAGGAATCAGTGTGATAGAATAGTGACATTATTCTCTTTGTCTGTACCAAAGATATCCAAACAAAGAGTAAAGATTGCCCAATGTCTGCAGACATATCTGTCCATCGGCAAGTGTGTACAGGCGATCAGCCAATTGCCCGTACACACACAGCGGCAGCCGCGTGGAGGGGGGCGGGACACGCCCCCTACCTGCCCAACCACTGCAGCATGCAGATGATGGTCGTTCAGTGTGTATGAATGACCATCATCTTCAGATATATCTACAGATCACTCGATTTGCAGATATATCGCTATAGTGTGTACCCACCATAACCCTCTGTTAAACTTAATCAGTAATGAAAGCTTGTGGGAAGTGATCTGCAATATTTGAACTGTAATTTCAAGAGTTTATCTTTATACTAAAGATTATTTTGCATGCTAATTAAAAGAGAACCCCATCCTAAAGTAAAATTTTCCCAATAGAACGATTGCCGCTCCCATCAACTCATCTCCACTGACCACTACTTAATGAATAAAGTTAAATTTTATATATTTCCCATCTATCATCCCCAAGGAAGTTACAGGCACCAGTGCTAGTAAATAATTTCCTAACCTCATTAATTCTGGCCATCAGTTCTTAGTGGCTGAAGTAGTAGTGAAAGGCAATGCAAGGGCTATTGAAGAAATGTCACTATTGTATGGAATCATCATGAGACATTGCTGGGTAATTCTTAAAGGCCAGTGGGGAGATGTACTAAGCTTTGGAGAATGATAAAGTGGAGATAGAGAAAGTACCAACCAATCAGCTCCTGTCATGTTACAGGTTGTGTTTAAAACAAGACAGGAACTGATTGATTGGTAGTTTATCTCTCTCTACTTTATCACTCTGCAAGGCTTAGAACATTTACCCCCAGATGAGCTCAGCTAGCTTAGGAAAAATTAGGAGACTGACTTAATGGGATACAAAGAATAAACTAATTTAATTATAGCTAAGTTTTTAAATTATAATAATATATGAAACATCAGCAATTACTATAACAAACGTAACAAAAATACGCACAGTAAAAGTCAAAAGTCAATGAGAAACTAATGAACATTTTCAGCTTAAATATTAACTGGGTGCCAGTAAAGGCCCTTTGCTAATAAATTATATTTTACCAATGTAGCATTTTGTTTTGGACATGCTGTGTGTTTAATATTAAACATTAACATATGAAATGGCCTTGCATTTATTTTCACATATTAAGGGGTTAAATAGGTAACTTTTAGATTTCAAGTCTGTATCTTAGGCGTTCATCAATGCATTATATCAAAACAACATTTGTATCCCAGCATACTTAGACACTTACGGTCCCCCTCTATTAAGTTTGCCTTAAACATGCTTTGCCACATAAAAGCATTTTTGGATTTCAGCAAACTCTACTATGTAGAAATAAGAGACTGAATGTCAACCAAAATCCACTGATGAAAGAGCCCTTTTTTTATGAACATAATTTATACTAAGCTAAACTTTCAACATGTACTCCGCAATCTTTATCTTGATTAGAAAACATTTAGAGATGAAAAAAGGGATTATAAATTGGGTTATCGCCCCCTGTGGTAACAGAGCTTAACTTTTCCTAAGAAGTAACCACTGACCTTAGAAATAAACCGATATTGAAATATTTTTACTTTTATACTTGTTTTACATGTTTACAGTCTTGTCCATGTATTTTCTCCATGTTCGTATCTCACAATATTTGTTAATTAGTTTTCATTGTGCTCTCATTATCTAAAATAGAATTAATTGCTTGTAGAGCATCATTTAGAAGGTAACTTATAAACTTTCACAAACGGTTACTATACATGTGAGTTTATCGCAGACCCTATGTGTTTTTGTGAAATATATCCTATTATTTCATTCGAAATAGTGTGAAAAAATACATAGCCGAAAAACAGGGAATAATCTGTGAAAAATCCCTGTTTTATCGCCGATCACAGGGATCCATTAGCGCCCGAACAATGTTTGGGGCTAATTGGATACCGCCCCTTAATGTTTAAATATTTGCAGGACATTCCCTTAAAACAGCCATTTCGGGGGGATTATCCCAAAATATAAAGCATCACCAGGATGTATGTACAGGGGACTGCAGCAGTTACAAGAGATACGAATGTGCTGTGATCCCCTTTATTGGATACAAAAGGAGCCCCCATAAGTTTCTATGGGGATGTTAAAATGTCAAATTAAGCAAGTATAAACCATTGTAGCCTATGGGTTACAGTTTGCAAAAGCTTCTGGGAAGGAGTTCCGTACTCTCTGCCTGCATATGTGTGGTCTGATTACCGTGCTTACACAGTAGTGCAGCCAAGTCCCAAACCTGGAAGTAAAGAGAATGCATTAGCATTCACTTATCTTCTAACACATCGCAGGGACAGACTCCTATCAGAGCCTCCGTCCCTGGATGTGATTTTTGTTACATCTTGGTGATCCTTAATTTCTTGATGTCACTATAAGCCTGTCAGTGTTTAATAGTTTTTCTCCTCTCTGAAAATCTAGGGCACTTCTGAGTTATGGAGTAGTGTCCCATATGAGGGAAATTGGCATGCTCATGGAAGTGCTCTGGGGAAAGAATCTACTGTAAGTACATGATGTGCTCTCCAAGTCTGCTTCATAAATGATCTCATGAACTTCCTACACAGCAGTCTAAAAAAAATAATAATCACATTTTCAGATTCACATATTCTCTAATTTATATTATCCTTAATTACAATTCATTGGAATCCACTTAATTTCCTAATCACAAAATAACTTTACAGAAAAGTAAATATGTCACTAGGTTATCACTAACAAAATTGATCCAATTGATTTAGAATAGCTGACTTGGCGAGTGCATTGATGATTGATTTAAATAAAAACTGTGTGTGTGCATGTACGTAGGCAAATGAAGTACAGTAACTGATTGGAGGAAATGTGATAGTCTGTAATTTGTTTAAATCTTTATTTGTATAAATAGAGTAGATTGATTATAAAGCCGCTTGTGAGAAAGCATTATGAGGAGAGAATATTATTGTCTTATTTAAAATTATTATGTAAGAAAACATAGTAACTGGAATGAATGGCTAAGAAGGAATAATAGACAAGGTGAAACTCATGTGGTGGGTTTGGTTATGTATATGAGACCCTATACTTTCACACTTTTTTATTGTAACAGTATTAATGGATACAAATAAAATGTGTGATTTTACATTAGTACTAGATGCTGCTTGTTTTTTTCTCTCTCTTTTTCTTGCTCTCTCTCTTCAGCGCTCTCCTGCCCCTCTTTTCTTCCTTCTATTTTCTCCCATTTTACTCCATTTCTCTCTCTCTCTCTCTCTCTCTCTCTCTCTTTCTCTCGTCCCTCTCATCTGTGTATTTGAGAACTTGGGCCCTCATTCAGAGCCGCTCGTTAGCGGCAGTACGCTCGTTCCGAGTGATGTTTGCACATCTGCGCATGCGTACGGTTTTTAGTACGCATGCGCGAACCAGTCAGTGCGGCCGAAAATCGTTTGTACGCTATATAGCGAGTGCCTGCTATTTTGAGTGACAGAATGAGGCGTATGTGGGTGGTAACAGGGGAAGGTGCTTGAAAATGGGGAGTGGAGATCCGAACGCAGGCGTGCTTAAAGGTCAAAACGGGCGTTTTATGGGTGTGTATATTTAAAACAGCAGCGTCAGTGACCACGTCACAGGGTTATTTTAGAGCCAGAACTGCTCGCAAATTTGTGGTAGCAAACACCAACCACAAGAATAGCGAGCAGTTCATACACTGGTCGATGTACTCGATTAATCTAATAAATAGCGGACATGACGTATGGTGCGAGCGGCCAGGGGGCGTTTTTAACAAATAAACGAGCGTATGTTTTGCTCGCTCGTTCAGACTTAGAGGTGTGAACAGACTGCAATGTGCGTACGGTTCATTTGAATAGCCACCCCTTGTTTTTAAACGAACGACCGCAAATAGCGAACGGCTCTGAATCAGGCCCTTGATCTTTATTTTATAGATTAACATTTATTTTATAGCATTAACATTTTTTTTTCATCTTTACTATTGTACTATTTGGGAGGCCGTAACCTTTTCGCCTCTACAGAGTGTTTTTTCTTTCTGTATGTGGCTGTGGAGAATTTTGTGATATTGTTGGTTGATTTTCAGAGATATCTATGTTTTCATTATGTTTTTTGTATGTGATTAGTAAATATGGGAAGTAACAGAAGTGTTTATAGACTGTAGATGTGTGTTATGCTAGAACTCTCTGGAAGTAGATGAGCAGATCGGTTTTGGCCTGGATCTTCCTGCCAAGATCAGATCTGAGAACACGGAAAAACTTTTTCTTTTATGGAAGAAAACGTCATCTTTCATGGACATCTGTTCCGAAATGTCAGTGGAAGATAATGTTATGCCTTGTTTGGTGGGAAAATCTGAGCCAAAACTGAACCTCTTAACTATATCTGGAAGTAAAATTACTGACACTGGTGGAAAGGTAAGTTTTATATGCATGTAGATTTTTAAGAGGTGTACTGTATATGGAAAATTGTATTTCTTAATTCTTCATGGAGACTAGTAGATTCATATTATACATATAAAATTTTGACTTGGAGTGATACAGTAACACATTGCCATAGAGACCTGAGGTATATGTTCATGCTAAGCAAAGGACTTGGAGAGTACCAAATAAAACAAAAAAATAAAACACCAGAAAGAAAACTAAACATATGTCTTTTTCTCTGGCTGTTAAAGGGGTTACAATTTCAATAGTAAAGGGACCTGACCTATGATACATCACCAAAGTTCACCGTCTGCTCTGCCCTAACCTCCCCCAGCCCCATACAGACCTAATTCTACCCCCTCCTGGCCCTATCTCTACCATCCCCAATCCTGCCCCTCACTGCTTATTTTCCGCTGTATACTAACCCTGGCCTGTTCCCAGTGGAGAGTGGTCCTCCTTCCCCACCAGCTAGAGTCTGTTCTGTTGCACACCCCGGCTCCTACTGTACATGCATGTTGGAGACAGGACAGACCTTATTGGATTACTATATAGATTTACATCTTGTTCCCTTTAATTGCTATTCTGTAAATACAATAACACCACTTTCTGTAGTCAGTTTACAACTCTGCCCAAAACTAGCATTATAGTAAGGGAAGTGTTTTCTTATGGAGGACATATAATGCACTTAATATTTGAATGCATTTTTGTGTTGAAAATATGTTTCGTAGTAAGTAAAGTGGTATTACTGGAGGCAAACAGAGCAACTTCTCAAAAAAATAATGCTGTTGGCCACTTTTTTGCTTTGAGGATTCTTGATGATACCCATTTAACCAAATATGTTCAAATTTTTTTCCACTGTCTTTATGTTCTTGCATAGTGTGTGGAAGGGCTACATCAGATGTGCATTGCATGATGCTCTATATTAAGACTTATAAATTAAAGCAGAATTCTACTGCTGAAATACTGACATACTATACTGTATGGAAACAGCTGATCTTTCAATATACAGTAGCTGGATGTATCTTTTTTATTTGTGGCATAGGAATAGCAATTTCCATTGAGTATAGTATTGAATGCCACATTGAATGCTACATTTTTTATACTTAGAAGTTAAGAATTTCATTGAACTATAGAGCTCAGCATGTGTCATTGCCCATCTCTTTCAATCTCTCAGCTCTTGTTGACAAATGAGGAAATCCAGTCTTTTTAGAACACCAAGTTTAGAGATGTTTGGAATGCGTCTCACTTTAATCCCTTTGGTACTGACAAGTTGGACATAATCAAACGCAGTGTTTAGCTGCATTATCTGACATTGTATTAGGGACTATAAATCATTATTGATTACCTTGTCATGAAGGAAGAACTAGTAAAGTCATCTTCATGACATACAATGACAAATCTTATTAGTTTTAAATGCTGTTGATTTTTTATCTAAAATACAGTTAATTGACTGTAATCCAGTGTACTAGAAAAACAGATTAATTGACAAAAACAAACAATTTTTCATAACATGTGTGTAACTCACAGGTGAAAATAAGTGAAACATGCACTGTTTCATAATACATCTTTATAGATTTTTAGCTTATAATATTAGGTTTATGTGTTTTTTTTCTCATTGTTATTGTAAAGCTGTTTAATGCCAAAAAATGGCTTAACTGATCTGTGTAAATAGATAGACAGACAGACATCCAGACAGACTAGTGCCCATTTTATTAGATATACCTGTACTCCTAATGCAAGTATGATAAGCATGCCAGGGCTGGATTAAACCGTTTGGGGGCCCACTGCACTTAAGACAGAGGGGCAATCTCTCCCACTCCTCTGGTCCTCCCCCTCTTGTTTGCACTACCCCACTCATCATGCTTGTCAGTATATGAGTGAGTGAACTCTCTCAGGGGAGTCTGCGCTCACCTTTTACTGGCTGCCCATCAGTCACCTCTCTTCCAGAGACGATTCACTCACTATAATCACCATGCTGCTCACACAACACAAACCAATGTAGCAACTGCTCTCATTGGTTCAGAGGCAGGTGTCCCCTGATTGGTCAGAGCACAGCTAAACAGTCTGCACCTCTCCCCACCCCACACACATGGGATCAGTGTGCCCACCACCACTCGCCATCTGGCCCGCCCCCACTACAGGACTGCACAGTGCATGCAGCAGTGTGCTTTGCCTGGGGGACCCTGAGAGAGGGGTCAGGGGCACTGTGCCCCTTGTGCTCCCTTTCCCTCTTAATTCAGCTCTGAAGCAAACATACATGGTCAGTTGTTATTATTATTACAATTATTATTATTATCCTTTATTTATATGGTGCCACAAGGGCTCCAGAGCACCTTACAGAGTACATAAACATATCAGCACACAAGATAACAATTATTAACATTACAAAACAATGCATGACAAGGTCATGGTTTATAAATGTGGTACCCCCATAGTTATGGGGTTACCCCTTTAACTAGTTAGGGGATATAGTTACCCTGCAACCCCCTGTCAATTTTCTTTTTATAAGTTTATACAGCACCATTGGCCCCATAGGCATGTATAGTGAACTTTGACTGACCCTGCTTCCCTGAAACCCACTGAGCATGTGCAAACAGGGAGGTAGAAAGTGCACTGTGGTCAGCGACCCATTTATGGAGGGAAAATCCTGCCCCATTGATTGGTAACCTGGGTGTCCAGGCAGAGATTCCTGTAGGCGGCCTGTTTAGGGTCCCCCCTGTCCACTCATAGATGCTGGACTGACAGGGAGGAGAGTATGGAAGAGTTTATAAAATACCCTCCCCAGGGCTGTCAGTGGGAAAACTCAGGAAGGATTTGTCTGTGGGGTGCCCAGAGTCTGGTCATACAATAGGGTAGAGTATTTCCCTATGTTACCCTGGATTACAAATATTGCACCTGGTGTGATGCCTGTAAGGAGTTGCTGTGGAGTGCCCTTGGATCTGTAAAAATAGGGGTGCAGTATCCCCTATGTTTCCCTGGATTACAAATATTGCATCTGGTGTGCTGTCTGTAAGGAGCTGCTGTGGAGTGCCCTTGGATCTGTAAAAATAGGGGTGCAGAATCCCCTATGTTTGCCCTAGATTGCAATTACCAGACTTCACATTAACCCGGAAGGCTAACTGTCCAACCTGCCCGGAGAGGTGCTCTGATGCTGGATGTGAGTCCCCGGAGGAAGCCTGCCTTGGGACTTGCATAGAGGACCCTGCTTTGGAAGAAGCCCCCTGAATACGGGACTGCCTTCCTAAGTGCCTGTTACCGGAAGCGCCGCATGTGGAAGTCTGCGCATGCTGGGAGACAAGAGGAGCTGCCTGGGAAGGAGGTCTCATCACTACATCATTGCGGATGAAGCCCCAACTGGGGAAAAGGTCCCGCCAGTGATGAAAACCATGTTGGCACCCACACGGGCAGATGAAAAGACAGCCCCGGAGGAAGAGTGCTTTAGGACCCCTCCTGCTGCTGTGTTTGTTTGTCTGCTGGACAGAGCCCCTGTGGAAAAAAGATTTTGCACCTGTTGCCCCTTGTAAAATACCTGCTGGAGGTCTGCAGCTGGGAGCTCTGGTGTAGTGCCTAGCATCCGGGAGTTTCCCTGGACATCGTGGGGGCTGAACAGCCACAGCCAGGAGTAAGAACACCAAACCTCTCTCTGCTTAGATCTTGTCTCCTCTTTTCCCCTGAGTGCAGCTCTTGCCTTTTATAGTATCAGCCAGCCGGGACACCCCCTCACCCTCTTCCCTTAGTGCCTTCTAGTGGGTCCCCAGCCTTTTTTTGAGTGGGTCCCTTCTCCCCTCCTAGGAGCTGCCGCCATACAGTTGTGCCCAGTACCTACTCTTAGGCCCACACAGGGGGTTTATCAGTTTATACTAACCAGCCATATAAACTTTCATTGACAGTGTCTTTAAATTAGGTAGTGTTGAAATAGGGGGGAGTGAAAGATAGGTTACCTCTTCTGTCCCCCCAAGAGTTGTATTGGTGGTTGTTTTCTCTCCTGTGAACCTCCGGCTCATGTCTGGGAGGGGATGTGAGTTACTTGTGTCAGCTCATGTCTGACGCAATCTAATGGGATGTCAAATGTCGCTTAAATCTAATGTAATCTGTATTTATTCTTGCTGAAATTTGTTATTCAAATGCTGTTCTCTCTCAGGCATTGTGCCTTGTTGCTGTGTTATTGTTGTCAATACTGATTATTATTGTGCTTGCCATGAAATGTTTGAATATTTGCTGGTATTGGTGTTAATGTAAATTGTCTTTTATACACTGCTTGTTGCCGGTATCCATTTCTAAGTGTTCATGTAAATTGTCTTTTATACACTGCTTGTTGCCGTTATCCATTTCAAAGTCCATTCATACTGATGTAATGTATATTATTTGCTGTCATCTCTTAGCACAAGGTGTATGTTTGCTGTGAATCTTTTACCTTGTCATTTTCTGTAGTGTAATGTACATTAATTGTTTATTTAGCCCTGTGTAACCCCAGCTGGAAATTCTGGTAGTAAAAGTTACATTATTGAGCTTGGGCCATTTACTCTGCATAGACTGTTAGCTGTTACAGCTGGAGAACTACTAGTACCAGCTTAACCTGCATGTGCAATATAGAGCTTGGGCCATTTACTCTGCATAGACTGTTAGCCGTTGCAGCTGGAGGAATACAAGTATCAGCCTAACTTGCATGTGCTTTATTGGGCTTGGGCCATTTACTCTGCATGAACTGTTAGCTGTTACAGCCAGAGAACTACAAGTACCAGCCCAACTTGCATGTGCTTTATTGAGCTTGGCCCATTTACTCTGCATGAACTGTTAGCCATTACAGCTGGAGAACTACAAGTACCAGCCTAACCTGCTTGTGCAATATTGAGCTTGGGCCATTTACTCTGCATGAACTGTTAGCCATTACAGCCGGAGAACTACAAGTACCAGCCCAACTTGCATGTGCTTTATTGAGCTTGGCCCATTTACTCTGCATGAACTGTTAGCCATTACAGCTGGAGAACTACAAGTACCAGACTAACCTGCTTGTGCTATATTGAGCTTGGGCCATTTACTCTGCATGAACTGTTAGCTGTTACAGCTGGAGAACTACAAGCACCAGCTTAACCTGCATGTGCAATATTGTGATCGGGCCACTTGCTCTGCATAGACTGTTAGCCATTACACCTGGAGAACTACAAGTACCAGCTTAACCTGCATGTGCAATATTGTGATTGGGTCACTTACTCTGCATAGACTGTTAGCTGTTACTGCTGGAGAACTACAAGTACCGGCTTAACCTGCATGTGCAATATTGAGCTTGGGCCATTTACTCTGCATGAACTGTTAGCCGTTACAGCTGGAGAACTACAAGTACCAACCTAACATGCATGTGCTTTATTGAGCTTGGCCCATTTACTCTGCATGAACTGTTAGCCATTACAGCTGGAGAACTACAAGTACCAGCCTAACCTGCTTGTGCTTTATTGAGCTTGGGCCATTTACTCTGCATGAACTTTTAGCCGTTACACCTGGAGAACTACAAGTACCAGCTTAACCTGCATGTGCAATATTGTGATTGGGCCACTTACTCTGCATAGACTGTTAGCCATTACAGCTGGAGAACTAAAAGTACCGGCTTAACCTGCTTGTGTAATATTGAGCTTGGGCCATTTACTCTGCATAGACTATTAGCCGTTACAGCTGGAGAACTACAAGTACCAGCCCAACTTGCATGTGCTTTATTGAGCTTGGGCCATTTACTCTGCATGAACTGTTAGTCATTACAGCCGGAGAACTACAAGTACCAGCTCAACCTGCATGTGCAATATTGTGATTGGGCCATTTACTCTGCATAGACTTTTAGCCATTACAGCTGGAAAACTACAAGTACCAGCCTAACTTGCATGTGCTTTATTGAGCTTGGGCCATTTACTCTGCATGAACTGTTAGCCTTTACAGCTGGAGAACTACAAGTATAAGCTTTGCCTGCAGGTGTTTTTCCCAAGTTTTCCCTGCAAAAGTTGAAGCATTAGCACAGACTGTATATTAAAGCTATAACCTGCTGGTGCATTACTGATATAAGCTCAACCCGCAGGTTTCATGTTCTGTTCTCTCATTTTCTTTTAGTGAAAGTAAAAGTTCTGCAGAAATCGTGTTTTCTTTTGTTTACACATGCTTGCCAGCTGGGGTCACCGGTAGAGGACGGGGAGGTAATAAATAAATACCTTGACATTGAAAAGTGTAATTTATTTCATTCAATCTGTGAATGGTAAACATTTCCTGTATCAACTGTTATTCTTTGATTGGCAGCAATAATATTGTGTTGCACCTTCCCTCCTGACTGGTCATTGTGTCTGCAAAAGGGGAATACAGGCTTGGCTCTCTGTCACAGTTTGTCCTATCTTAGCTACGGGGAAAATCGGTCACTGAAACATTCCGAACACACCTGAACCTGGTGCTAGTGGTGCAGCACTGTACAAACTTTCAGAGCATCACATAAACATTGCAGCATTAGTAATCATAACACTTAAATAAGCAGCAGGGTGTCAGCAACCAAGTGTTAGGTGCCGTTGTGGGGAGTTAGAAGTAAATGATAGTATGAGTAAGGAAAGGAGAAGCACGTGAGGGAAGAGGGCCCTGTCGTGAGAGCTTACATTCTAAAGGGGAGGGGCAGACAGACAGGTGTGACACTGATTGGAAAGACAGGGAGGAAGGAGCATGGAGCAGTGGGTGAGGATGAGAGCTGGAAAGCTTGGATGAAGAAGTGGGTTGTTTTAACTAAACACTACAAATATGATGTAAGTGACTTTGGCTGTGGAATGACTGTTGGTGCCAGACATGGTGGTTTAAGTATCTAAGGGGTCTATTTACTAAGCCTTGGATGAGATAAAGTGAATGGATATATAGTATCAACAAATCAGCTCCTAACTGCCATGTCACAGGCTGTGTTTGCAAAATGGCAGTTAGGAGCTGGTTGGTTGGTATGTTATCTCCGTTCACCTTATCTTTATCCGAGGCTTAGTAAATAGACCCCTAAGAAACTACTGATCCCCTGGGATTTTCATGCACAACAAACTGTAAAGTTTATAGAGAATTGGACACAAACAAAAAACATCCAGGGAGTGGCAGTTGGTGAGTGAAAACAGCTTATTAATGACTCAGAGACAATTTGCCATACTGGTTCAAGCTCACAGGAAAATAACAGTTAGGGGAAATAATAATTAACAAAAGGGAGAAGAGCCTGTCAGAACTGAGTGTCCATAATACCCCTGAGCTGTTGTGGTTTGTCTACAATCATACACTCTGGGAATGCCCAACCTTCACTGACCTTGGAAGTTAAGCAGGTAAGGGCATGTCCAATACAGAGAAGGGAGATCACTTGGGACAGGTGTTATATACTATCAACCAGGGGCCAACTAGACATCATATTACCTGATAGTTCTTCATCCAGACCAGAACTCTCAATCTTTGGGGACACACCCCAAAGTAGAAGGACCCTCAAAGAAATAGAAACAAAGAATAATAAAGAACAATAATAAAGAGTTTCCTAATAATAATTAAACATCTTCCTCTTAATTGAACATAGGCTATGTACAGGACATAATACATCCTTACATGACACAAGTGATAAGCATTCCAGACTTCTACCTAACATTATACACAGAATCATCCATCCACACCTCACAATCACCCACCTTACAACTTCCATCACATTGTATTAACAGCTAACTAGACCAAATATGTTATAGAAATCCTCTTTTAGTTCCGCCATACACTTTATATAACAGATCCTTCTGGCCCCATTAGACAAAATTTCTCATTCAATTTATAAGTTTTTACTTTACGTGTCTATTTTATACATGTATTTATTTTATCCATCTATACTTATGGAATTGTTACTTCCCACTAATTAATCAGGATCTTGTAATCATGGACATCCATAACTAATTTTATAGTTTATATGTGATAACAATATCCATTTGATATTGGACTCCCATGGTTTTGCCAATTTTAAACACCATATTATTAATATTTAAATTGTTCCAATTTGTAATTCCGAAATATAATTTTATTAACCAACATATACATATGTATATACATTGTATGCATTGAATGCAAATGCATTGAATAGGCCAATGTCTCAAGCTTGACTGCCTCCACAAAGACATGCCTCCTCCTTTCATTTCTACTTTGCACACACATCAATATTGCCATGACACCCAGGAATACACCAACCCTTAAGATCCACCAATTATGCAAATATCACAACACTATAAATAGGAGTGGGCAATAAGTGGCCCCTCAGCTGTTGTACAACTACACATCCCACTATTCCCTACCATAGTTTTGCTATTTGACCATGCTAAAACTGTTGCAAGGCATGCTGGGATGTGTAGTTTAACAATAGTTGTAGGGCCATTTATTGCCCAGTCCTGCTATAAAGGAAGAACCAGCTGTGCAACCCACTATGCAGAAATCCCTAATGAAATCTGGCTCCCACATCATGGATAAAACATGTTGGACCAGACACTATTCTGGAAGTCCCAATTGCTGGCTTTGAGCTTAGCAAGCAATGGACAAGGTCACAAAGTGCCGCGCACACGACCACGTAACGATCGTTGACTGGGCAAACTTCTCCTGTAGCCAGCACTTACATCAACTTACATCTTACATTTCTACAATGGCAAGTCCTGAACAGCTGTAGGGTATCACCTACAAGTAATTATAGCACCCTGCACATGATCATAGTCTGTATGAACTTTCCCAGAAAACTAACACCTACACTAACTTTCCTCCTGTGCTCACTAGATGACAAGTCATGTACAATCCGAAGATCATGCAATCATGCACAACCTGTAAGCAACCACAGGGCTGCATGCAGATACACCAAAATGGAACTTTTTATGTATATTGTCCAAATTTAATAGAGCATTTATCTGTGCCCGTACATGAATTTGAATTAATACAATGTATTATGTAATGTTTATCTACTTTGGATCATGTTATTTGAATGTTTTTAGCACAACTCATTATTTTGTAATTATTTTGAATTTATATTAAAATCTCAATACCACCTCAGATTCTTTTCCCACCCAATTTATTCCCCCTTTCATTGCCTTTAGGTAATACTATTATTAGTTTCATTTTTAATTTATTTTAGTTCTAAATAAAAATCAATTTTATTTTCTCCACTATCAAGAACATTTCAATTTAAGCTTAGTTTTGTTTTATACACACTCCAAAAGGGATCTGTTTGCACCCAGGTTTTTTAAGTTGTTGAAATAACTACTGTGGGACTTGAAAAGCCTCACTCCCACTAGTGACGTGTGGTGAGGTAAATGGATGAGGAGGCACTGGCTAGTATCAGAGCCAGATTTACACATACATATATGTACCCGAGGGTTCATGTGGGCATTATACAAAGGTGCAGCAGTATATAGTGCTGGCGGTCTGTTTTGATCAGGGATGTGCAGAAAAGGTAGGCAATGGAGGCAGTGCCTCACCTGCCATACACTTTTTACTCCTGAGTTTTGACTATAAAGATTATTAAAATAATACGAAGAAGATATTTATAATATTTACTTTCATTTTTTTCTTATCATATTTATAGTCAAAACTTTGGACTATACTGAAGTATGACAGGGAAGGCTCTGCCTCACCTGACCGCACTTCACTGACTTTCACTAGTGGCAGCACAACCCACATACACCACACTTGGTATAGAAGAAGCGCAGCGTACGACCATCTCATGTATATCAGCAGACAGCAGTAACTGAAATAACATAGTAACATGGAAGAGCAAAGATTTTGACCCAAAAACACAATGAACATGTAGCCTAGAGGAAATCAATGGAGTAAGTCACCAGATGCAGCCCATAATACAAGTTCAGTAGTGATTAAAACTGTGGAGGGAACTGAATACTCAAGGAGGTGGTCTCCTGACATCTGTACTAATTCACCAGGCTAGCAATGGGACTGCAGGGAGATCTCTGACGCTTCACTAAATGCTTGATCCTATTCTTAACTGTAAGTTTGGATTGCATTTGTTTTTGCACCAGTTTCAGTTTATTCACTTGACTGAATTTAAGTCAAACATCCTCTACCTGTCTGGAAAAACAGAGAACTGAACATGCTGATAGAACAGCAAACAACACCAAGCCAGAGTCTAGTGTGCTGCCAGAGAGGAGGGGGCCTACATGGAGTCTGCACACGGTCCCTCTCCTGTCTAAAACTCCTCCCGTATATGTATATATGTGTGCGTGTGTGTGTGCGCGTGTGCGTGTGTGTACATTTTCTTTATTGAAGCAAAATATCAATATACACTGGCAGACAAATGTAGTACAATACAAGACCATAAACACAGTGGCAGAGGAGACATAACTACTATATTGCAGCAGGGTGATGCACACACATAAACAATGTATAGGAGTAATACACTAACATTGAGCGGCAGAATGTCTCCATTGAGACTGATTGTCACAAATTCCACTGAATTCACCCTCCCTTCCTCTAACTCCCCGATTTCCATACTGTGCCAATCCTCCCTACTGCATTGTATTCCCAGCCATTTATATACACTATTTGTCCAGAAAGGGCTGGGCACTACCTATCAGGAATCCTTGGTTGCAAATATTCTTTACCTCTATAGTCTCTTATATGGTAAGTTCAAAGTTCTCATGTATGTAAATGAATGAATTCCTGCTGAACATATTTTAAACTGTACTTGTTAATGCAGTCAAAATATAGGTAGAACAGTTGTAATCAAAACATATTACATCTTCTGTAGAAAGAATCAATAATGAATAATTTACATTACTCTTATCTAGTAGATATCAATGATTTGAAAATGACTTTTTATTTGGCACAGAGATATAAGCTCTCAGTCACAAACCCATTGCCTTGCTTGTCAATCACGCAGTGCACATGCTGTAATGGAACAGTTACAGTATAGGTATGTTGTTTTTTAGAACACAGTTACATCTCTGTTCCAAACTATTTATCTTCTATAGAGGATATGTTGGTCATATTATTATGATCACGCATACTGTAAGTGTCTGGCTTAATAGTAATTAGAATTAATAATAGCAGTCACTGTCACTATTTTGGAGTATTTTTAAACAAAACTCAGATGATTACAAAATTCTGGTATATGAAACATGCAAAGTAAAGATAAATGAAACATTCCTTTTCTTAATTTGTTAGATTGTTCCATTCATGAGGCCTTAAATTAAGTTGTACCAGTAGGTTTGCACATAGTGATTATCACTGAGAAGATAGCATTCTATGGACACTATAGTACTACAAACAACATGATGCAAACAAAAATGTGAATGGAGCAGAGATTGATGTTTTATGATTCTATAGACCTTATATTTTCAGTCCTCATGTCTTGTCCTAGATTTTCTATTTCCATAACACCAAAATGACACAGTTTATTGATTGTTACCTTTATGAAAAGGAATGGAGAGAAGAACGGGCAGCAATATGGAGACAAGGCCCCAAGTGGGGTCTATGGCCTCTGTACAGCAAATTCTTGGCACACACCCAGCAAAAGCACAGCCAGTAAGTAGTTGTGAAGATTATACTCTTGAACAGAGGAAATATATATTTTTAACACATATATTTTCATTTATCATATATGTAAAATTGTAAATATACATTAGACCTCTTGTTATCTCAAAAAGGGACATACATTAATCATATAAAGTAAGGTGCAAGTACTGTGGTTACATTTAACATATAGAGAAACAGCCTAAATCATTGTCAGAATTTGCTGCTAATATGTATCACATTTGTTGCTCCTGTTTAAGTCTCAACTCACAAACAGAAGGATATGCTTAGCGTCCACTTTCATACTTACATGTTTTACAAAGCTGGCAAATTGATATGCTTAAAAATATGCAAGGCAATCAGTACTGAACTTCTGTATACGCCATATAATCCAAGCAGTCTAAGCAGCTTGATAAAGTATAATGTTCTTTTTTTCTTCTTCATCTGTCATTGTCCAGATCTGGGTGCAGGTAATGGGTCCTATTATGTATACAAAGGTATGTGAAAATTTCAATTTTCACCTGCTTTTGTAAAAAATAAGTGGTGAATAATAGGCCCCTTAATATTAATATTATTATTATTATTATTATTATTATTATTATACATTCTCAACATAGCTAGATTTCACACATGTGAGTAGGACTCTGATTAAATATAACTTGTTGATTGGCTATTCTTATGGGATAGAACGAATAATAACCATAATCTGTTTATAAATGTAGAAACTTCAATTTTTAAAATATACTGTGAACACTGACACACACTTATAAAACACATGCACAGTGCATTTTGTTTACAGTAGACGTTCACACTGTTTATGTGACAGAAATGCCCTGTATAAATGGAGCACAGTTCCACTAAAATGGACTAAGTGTTCTCAATGTACTCTTATTTGGACAGAACATTTCATTTGGCATAGCTTGGTGGCCTTTCCTGAAGTATTGGACTGGGCAAGCACTGAGTATGTCTATTCACTTCGACTCAGTGGAACAGAATATAAACAGTAGATACACCCTAGTGAGAAAGGAGGTGCAATTCCCATGTAAACAGAGAAACTGGTATTTAGCTCTGGTCAAAGATGCTTATTGTGTGAACTAGCTCAGCTGACACATATAGGCTCACACTCCTTCGCTCCCATACAGTCACATACTATTTTCCTTGCAGTGTATTGGGGCACTACAAGATGCACATTGAGCTTGCTGTATTATACAAGGCCTCTGAACTGTTTTAAACTTTGGTCTTAAACTATTCATGAATTTAATTTAGAGTAATTCAGTTTCCTATTTCAATATTTATGTTCTCAATTAGCCACTTTCCATTACTTTCTCTCTTTTGAAGGTTGCTTCATTAAACTCTTATAGCCCTGTGGTAACAAAATGGAAGGGCAACTTAAACTGCTTATTTTTACAACAAGCCACAATTAAAGTATATATAATTTCCCATGACTCATATCCTGATGCTATACTTTCAGAATATCGTGCTTAAACTAACCTGAGTTTTAAAATATGATTGCAATATTATTTTTGTTATTGACAGAGGCTATTCAATGGCCATAATGCAGATATGTGATTGTTGAGGACAATTTAATCAATAAGTTTGTTTTTGTCTAGATTTGTATACTTGTGTCAAACATATTTCTCATTTTATATTGGTAAGTTAGTTTTACATTATGTAATTTATTTTTAGCACTGTTACAAAAAAAATATTTTGTATTTTAATAAAAACAAAAAAAAAGAAATTTTATGTCAATAATAATGACATATATTTACCTATGGTATAACAATAAGGGCCGGAGGTGGACGCTAACTGCATGCACTGCCGATGATTGCGCAGTTGAGCGATTATTCTCTACTGCACATGCGCAAAATATTCTGAATACCCCAACGGCACATGCATTACCCTGAGTGTACGCACAACTACGCCATTACGTATGGTGCCGCTGGTATCAGAAATGGCGAGACCAAACCATGTGCGTTCCTGGGCAGTGACTGGTAGGTGGCCAGAAGTGAGCTCAAAATATATGCTGCACAAATAATATGCTATCTCATGGGCGTGTTATTATGGGAGTGTCACAGGCGTGTCAGTGAAAGCAGCTGCATTCTCAGAAGCAGAGCCGCAGCCACAGAGGCTATGTTTAGCCGCAGTTCAGATGGAGACAGTGCACCTGCCATAGGCTGTTACAGGTGTCGATGGTGCACTTGATAGTCAGGGCCAGTTTCAGGGGTTGGAGCAGCCTGTGCCGGCCCTTAAGTAAGTGCCCATACATCGTAACATTGGGGGTGTGGCTTTATTACCATAGGCCATGCCCCCTACGTGAAGTTGTTTGGAGGCATGCCCACATGGCATGCCTCCAAATAACATCAGGCTGGGGGTAAAGCCCAGCCCTCAGTCACTGGCTGGGCTTCCCCCAGCCCTCTCCCGTCAGTGAATGGATGCCGTGTGCCTGCGTGCAGCATTCATTCACTCTCCAGGGGTCCGGCACCACCACACAGCTACGGCGGTGGGGGTCCCCAACCTCCCGATCTGGCCACGCTCGGGCCACTTCGGCCCACGGGTGGAGCAGTGGGACAAAGAAATCGGGATGCTGAGGAGGGGTACGCCCTCTACGGGTGGTGCCCCTGTGCGACCGCACTGGTCGAACACCCCTAGAACTGGCCCTGGTGATAGTGTTCCGTTGGTGCATTGTTTAGAACAACCAGTGGTGTTACACCGTGCACAGGCAGGGAAAGTGGGCATGTCAGTGCTTGCACATGCTAGTACACAAGGGGGAGGCTGAAACTAGCATGTGCATGTCATTGCCACCGCCGCCACAATTAAATGCACCAGTGGCTGCAAGTGCATCCGCCTCTGAATTAGGTTCTTAGGGGTAAATTTACTAAAGTGAGAGTTTTTAGAAGTGAGTTTTAAAAGTGATGTTGCCCATAGCATAGCAGCCAATCAGATTCAATTTAACATTTAACTAGCACCTTCTAGAAGATAATAGCTAGAATCTGATTGGTTGCTATGGGCAATATCACTTTTAAAACTTACTTCTAAAAATTCTCACTTTAGTAAATGTACCCCTTAATGTCTAATACTGTGGTAATTGAGGAAAATGAAATGTACACTCTAATAAATGTAGGCCAAAGTGTTTATCTATGTGAGCAACATAAGAGCATACTTGCCGACATTGGAGATTTCCTCCCCGGCAGAAGCCCAGGGAGGAGAAGCAGGTGGGAGGTGTTGGGGGCGGGGACGGATGGGCAGCGTCATTAAGCCCCATCCCCACAAGGCAATTTGCTATGAATGTGCATATTTAAATAAGGGGCGAGGCCAAAATGACGTGATTCTCCTAGAGTCACATCAGTAGGTCACGCCCCCTACTCGCGGACCCGCCGGTCCGCAAGAAAATTCTTCTTATTCTGCTCACTTCACTAGGAAGTAGGCAGAATACGAGAGAAGTGCCTACCCTTCCGGGGGTGCGGGGGTTTCCCCGAAAAATAGGGAGCCTCCCGCGACTTCCAGGAGGGTAGGCATGTATGCATAAGAGATATAACATGCCAATAATGTCATGAAAAAGATGTGGGTGTGTAATGCTGTTTCATCCCTTTATGCACCATTTATAGAGGAAAGAGAATGACATTGTTTCAGGACAGTGACTGTAGGGATGCACACTGGAAGAGATAAATCAAGGTTTTGCTTGCAGAATGCAGACTACCCACCATAATTCTCCTCATACTAAACAAATTGCAAACATTAGATTTCAAATTCAAATCTACTTCAAGGACTTGCATTTTGTTATGGTTTGGGAGGGGCATGGTGGCTGTATAAAAAGCCATGCTAAATTGCTAACCATACAAAAATTGATTTCTACATGTGCAAGGGATCAAGAATAAGATATTATTTTTATTGCGGCACAGTTGTAACATCCATTTATATTTGCCAGTAGAAATTCACCAAACACTAATTAAAGTTAATAAGGCTGCACATCAAACTGATGTGTGAAATGTGTAGTGTCAAAGTTACCTGTACCTGAAACAAAGTTCACTGTAGCTAGCTTTAATAGATGTTAGACGTGATGTTAATATGTGTTTCAGGGCCAGTGCTAGCACTAGGCAAACATAGGTGATCACTTAGGGGGCCAAGGTGTTGACGGTGGAGATGTATAATATCTTGGAGACATAAAGTGGAGAAGTTGCCCATAACAACCACTCAGCTTCTGTCATTTTTCTAGCACAGTCTGTAAAATGACAGTTAGAAGCTGATCGGTTGGTATGGGCAACTTCTCCACTATATCTCTCTCCAGATAAATCTCCCCCTCAGTGTCAGACACTAAATTGAATTGACAACAGATGGACATTTTATACATCATACTTTTTTCTCTAATTGGCTGGGGTGCCAAGGCTCAGTGCTACACTCTGAAAACATGCCAGGCAAGAGGAAGGGCAGCACTGGATGGGGTCAGACAGGGCAGTGTCTGAGCAGGGAAACTAGGTTGCATATAAAGCAAACACCTGTCCTGATGCGTATAACCTTGTTTAAGTAAATATGTGTAAACAGCGAATTCTGTTATCATTATGTAATTTGCTTATACTGTAATCGATGATTTCTGATGTCATCACTTCAGTGTTAATTTAGAAACTTGTGAGCAAGTTGTAATGCATTAACTACTGTACATTATTATTATTGATATTAAAAGTCACTTGAGACTTCTTCAACTTGTATAATAGCACCAAGAGCACAGTGTGTTATGTTTTTATTCTGTCACAGAACTACTCAGTGACTTCTAATATCCATAAATACAGTAGGGATGCACTATCTCATATATATACTAACGATACTGGATCAGAACCTCTATACACACCTTCCATACCTTCTAATGTCCTGCCTATACCTTCTAATGTCCTGCCAATACCTTCCAAGGATGACGCTAATTTGCGTACGCAGTCACACCATAAATAATGACTTAAATGTGGAATCTGTGGTTCCAAAGCACAAGTGATATTCAGATAAAAGTTCAGACTGTAACCCTGATTAGGGTTACGGAGATATAAATATAATTCATATATACAATTGAAACAGGTATACATTTTCAGTCATCTATTTACAGCAAAATGACATTTATGTGGTAAATGTTAAATATACTGAAGGGATATATGTGATGTGATGTAAATATGTATGTACCCTGTGCATGTTAGATATCTATGATGTCAGTGGACTTTAGTGCTTCATGCTGCAGATATACATTTCACAGACATTGGTGATAGTTGCAGAAGGGGGCGGAGTAATATAAATGGGAGTGAATCGGTTCCTGTCAGGAAAATAGGATCCGGTGAGGGAGAGGCTATATAACAGCTGTTGGTAGCAGCTGAGAGGCAGTCTCCTAATCCCTCCCTCCAGTGCCTGCCCTCCTGTGACCTGGGCAGCCGGTGAGCAGTGATGAGCTGCCAGGTGCAGGGGGGCAGAGCCGGAGAGGGAGCCCAGCTGGAGCTGGGGAAGCAGGTGGGACAGCGGTACTCACCCTGCCTTATTGGTGAAATGGAAGAAGCTTACCACTGATAAGAGGCAGTGGAGCAGCAGGGGTGGTCCCAGCAGTGGAGCAGAGCAGCAGTTACCAGAGGCATTTCCTGAGGGAGGAGGTAACTGCAGGGGCTCGTCAGTGGCTCCAGCTTGACAGCTGATTGGGTGTCAGAAGGAGGGGACAGATGCCTAGCACCACTACCTGTGAGGCAATGCTGGCATATAAAGTCAGCTGTACAGAGGGCCCGGCTTCAAGGAGGTGGTGAGAAATCTTTTAATGGAGCAGACTTACACTTAGTAGCCACAGTTACTCTGTGGTTTACACCACATCAAATAGAGAGGCTGTGTAAGGGACCAGCAGCCTCCTGGCTGCCCCACAGCTGACAGGCTGTGATAAGGGGATGTGCAGCTGATAAGGAGAGGGATGACCTCGGCCAGTGTGAGGATATCAGTGTGGAATTCCTGAGGCAGCGTGGAGTATTCTGACAGCAGTGAGGAAATAACCCACTCTGTACCACCACACAATGACTGGCCAGCTACTACAGTACATAGAAAACAGGAGGGCACATAGAGCTGTAAGGGATATGTCAGTTGGGACAGTTATAAAATACCCATGCATTACAATGTACTGTCATCAGGATACAGCTAGAATTGAAGCTTGGGGGAGCATGTTCTATATTTTTTGTAGTAACAGAGGAGCAAAAGCTAAAAAATAACTTATTTCAGCTACAGCCAGATAGGGAATATTCTATGCTATGTCAAAGTTTACAGCCTTATACTCTGGCTTCTGCGTGGCTGTATATATGAGGTATCGTTAGCGTCCAGCTCTTAGGCTATTAATCCTTAATGAACTTTTAGCTACACAAGTATATACAAGTACACAAGTTTCTATATGAGAGGGATACTTTGAGTGTTCACCTTGGATACTATTCATACAGGAGATACAGCAAATTGACGACTTGGACCAAATGTATTTAAGTTGTTAGGAGTGGTATATTCCAGCACAATTGAAGGCATATTTACCACCATATAGTATAACGGAAAAAGAACATTTTATTCTTCCGGATTCCAAGCATAACTTAATTTATGGCGATAAACTGTACATCTACTTAAAACTGTACAATTTTCTACAATGTTCAGTTAATATTTATGTATACCTATATGTATATGAATCTGTGTATGATTTCATCTCTGAGTGTAAAGGAAGTATTTATTGCCATATTATATTGTTGACACATAAAGATGTTAAAGCTATAATTATAGTGAATTTTATTCCTGGAGGAGTCTGACAGTCCTTGGGTCTACGTGAATGAAGAAGAACAGGTCATATATATAGATATGTATGTGATGTTACACTGTAATATTATATGTCATTTCAATCTTCATACACAAACATCACATTACACTATCAGGACCATATTAATATTATAGTGTATAACATGGCTTACCCAGGCAAGCATTAGTTAAATAGCTTGGGTGGAGGCACTGGATTAATGATAAAATAAAAGGTACACCACCTAGAGAGGTTAAGGGTGGGTGCATTATACAACATGGGAGTTAGTAACCTAGTGACCCTTTAGTGGTAAAAAGGGGGGTTACAAGACAGTTACACGAAATTGATCAAGACACAATTTAGGCGCAAAAGGAAATAATACAGACCCAAGTACAGTATACATACGCAGGCGCTTCCGGACCCAGAGATAGGCATCAGCAAGAGACCCCTCGTCATTCAGAATTCAGCACGAAGACTCAGAACCAGCGTTCATGCACTCATATTTATACCCCCCCAGGATAAACAGGACAATAGGCAAGTCTGTTGCTGATATCATTGGTTCCCAGAGGTGAAGCATCTGTTACAACACATTTAACAGGCTGGTTCAAACAGACTCTCCCTGCCTCTAACAGCTGGGGGTCTTCCTCTTCACGCCTCCTGTATCATCCTAACAGTTGTTTCTAAAATATACATTTTGTTGCTTGTAGGCTCTGCGATCCATAACTCGGGAATGCATGATGCGATCTCCCCACCGATAACACCGGAATACTGTAAAAAGGATACGCATCAGTACAACTCCAAACATGACTTGTTTAGCATGTATAATACCTTAGTTATCAAATATCTTTATTTCTCAGCATTTAAACTAACTGAACCAACTTAAATCATATACTTTAGAGCTTATTGAACCTTATGTGTGAATATGTAATGTGTGGGTATTCAGGGTTTGAAGTAAGGACGCTAGTTAACTTGGGGCAGATGTGTGCGCATAAAGCTAATAAAACAGCGGTTTCATACAAAGTCCTATGCATTCGCTAATATGCGACTAGTTATCAGCACAATTGTGTGTATTAATGTGTGTATGAGAAATGGTGAAAGATGCAAATGCATGGTGCTATTAGTATTATTGCCACATGTACTAAAATGTGAGTTTATCTAAAATGGCGCTTAGGCGGCCATTCGCAAAATGGCTTCTTGCAATCTCATTTTCAAGATGGCATCTTGCGGCCAGTCGCAAGATGGCGTCGCCGCGATTAAATTTTAACCTGAACTTGTCTTAGCCAATTATTCAGCTTTGACAGTCCACCCTTTGATAGCAAACAACATGCTATCACAATCTGCTATTAAAATTTAATTTAGGCTTACGTTTACATATTATTTGGTGTTATTATGGGATGGCACAAGGTGGTTCTTTATCCATCAATAATGTGTCTCTGGGTGGGGACATAAAACTACTATTATACGCACACCGCGGATCTTGGTAGATAATGTGAAAGGTGTGGGAATGCACCAGTCTTATAATAGCAGTCTTGAAGGGGAATTTGAGACTTTACATCATCTGAGGTGTTCTATGAATAACATTTCAATAATACATTCTATGCATGTCTAAATATAATACATCAAATGATTGTATTTCCTAGTTCAGGGTTGTAATGCAGTTCTATATTTACCTCAGTATACATATTGTCATTACTGACCACCATCATAGTTTCCTTCTTTCGTATCACTCTGTTTCTACATTTTCCACACTTCAACACAATTGGAACACACCGGACGCATATGCCAATTATCATGATGACAATCAGTATAAGGATTAAGAATTTGCCTATGCTGGTGATCACTTCCTGGATCCATTCCCCTAGCCCTGAGAACCATTTTACTGGGTTCAGCCATGACACCCATCCTTCTATCTTTTCCCCTACTTCAGCCACTGAAGCGTTATGGTTTTTGCGAAATTCCCACTTTAGCTGCAGAATTTCATCCATCTTTTGGTCTATCACCTCCTTAGGGTCGCTGGTATCATTGGTGACATAGGTGCAACATTTTACTCCAAATTGGGTGGCCAAGGTTACACTATACCCTCCTATAAGAGCAGTTAAATATTTCAACACTAGCCTGTGTTGCACCAGTTCTTTCTTGTACGCTTGCAATTCTCTCCCTGTATACCTGAATGTGTCATCGTACATCTCGGTGATATTATCTATTAATTTAGCAAGTTCCTGGATATATCTAAAATTTTATGTACCCTGAGTGATCCTGGTGGGGTCCAATGCGACCAGAACTTGAAAGCCAATTGTCTCACTGATTAACTGAGTGGCTTTATGTATATCACCAGGTACCATATTTCTTTTGCCTCTGTGTTCATATTGTGTGTGAAGATATGGTGACGGTGTGTTTTTATGTATACCCAGCATTTCAACATGTGTGAGGGTCATAACTTCTGGGACTATTCTTCCCAGGTAACACAAACCTTCGGAACTCGGGGAGAGCCATTTATACGCTTTTCTTCCACAGATGAAATATACATTATCAGGGAGAACATAAGGAATGGTATGCATCATTATCATTAAGCACATTTCCCTTGCAAACAATCCTATTTCTGGTTCTTCCATCTGGTACATGCAAGTTTCTGGCTGTATTATTTTAGCACAATAACCATTTGGCACCTTACCAATAATTTCTTTGGTGGAACTCAATGTAAACTGATACCTAAAATGTTTCCCACCAGATTTAATGGAGCACAATAAATCATGGTTTATGGACTCATTATCAGCTCTTTGTGAGAAGGTCATCGTCTGATTATTCCCCGTCACTTCCCAACTCCCGGGTTTATTGGGGTTGGTTATGTTTAAACACAAAAGTGATCAATCTACTTGGAATTGATAGAGTTTGAAATGAGGTGGTTTGGATGAGAGGAATTTTCCATCCAATGTTTTCCCTTTTTGTAATTCTAAAATTTCCGTGATATTCAGCGGAAATGGCACCAACCCTATGTTATGCTGTCCCTGGGGCACATGTAAACACACCCAGCAATCAGTTTGATTTAACACTTTCCCTACCATGCTATGATAATCCTCTAGAGGATACCCACCCCAGTACGGATTATATTTAGGTTGGCACCGTTGGATACAGTTCTCATCAACTAGGGACCCACAAAGCTCACAAATACAGGAATCTTCAGACGATAACCCTCCACACCTTCCCCGAGTATCCGGAATGACAGCTCTTTTAACAATAACAGTACTAAGATTGGAAAGACACTCCCCTGATTGGCATTGCACTCCTCCTGATTCCACTCCATCAGCACTGCCATCAGCTCCCGTTTCCTCAATCGGTCCCCCATCACAGACACTGGATATCCCCGGACTGACCAGGATGGTGAACACTCTAAAAGAGAATATGAAAATGAACACAGCAGGCCCATCCATTGTCACAACAAGACCTGCAAATTTCTCTCAGTTCAGGTATCTTACTATGACCTTTTCAATCCTCCCGGAACAAGCTCGCGAGCGACAGATCCAGGCTATCAGCTTTGTCTCCGACTTGTTTCTCCACCGGTTGATTGACCTTTTTGCAGTGAGTTGAATGGACCCAGGTATCTCTCTCGGCCACCTTCAAAGATGTAGTACTCGTCAGCAGCACCTGGTATGGACCTTCCCACCGATCAGTCAAACAACCTGAACGCAAGAAATTTCTGATCATAACATATTCTCCTGGTTCAATATCATGACAGTTTGTTTCAGGCATATCATTAGACAACAATTTCAGTTTCTGCTGCTGTTGCTTTAACTGCTTACTCATTGATATAAGATACTTCACAGTTACCTCGTTGTTACCCTATAGATCTTCCTGTGGACTTATAATCAAATGAGGTTGTCTACCGAACGATATTTCAAATGGGGACAGATTCAGAGGAGGTCTAGGAGTGGTCCTTATGCTATGTAGGACCAAAGGTAAAGCTTCTGGCCATCCTAGTCCAGTCTCTGCCATGATTTTAGTTAGCTTATTTTTAATAGTCCCGTTCATCCTCTCTACCTTGGCACTGGCTTGCGGTCGGTAGGGGGTGTGAAGTCGGCTATTAATACTCATCAGCTTACACATATTTTGAAAAACATCACCTGTGAAATGGGTTCCCCTGTCACTCTCAATGATTTTAGGGATACCGTACCTGCATACAAATTCCTGAACTATTTTCTTAGCAGTAAACGCAGCAGTACTAGAGGCCGCTAGGCAAGCCTCAACCCAGTTAGAAAATATGTCTGTGCACACTAATACATACTTAAGGTTCCTGCAGGGTGGTAATTGGATGAAATCAATTTGTATCACCTGGAAAGGTCCATCAGTCGGTGGAATGTGGGACGGTTCGGTAGGGATCGCTTTCCCTATGTTCTTTCTCAAACAGGTAAGACAGGACATTGCTATCTTCTCTGCTTGTGAAGAAAAACCTGGTGCGCACCAGTATGCCCTCACCAACTTGCACATACCCTGTTTACCCAGATGAGTCAGACCGTGTGCTTCCTCAGCCAGGCTGGGGTAATATGCCTTGGGGGCTACTGGTTTACCATGTTCGTCCCTCCAGAGCCCATAGGACTCTTGCCCACACCCCTTGGACTTCCAAATGGATTTTTCCTGAATTGAACACAAATTTTGCATCTCAATTAATTTCAGCATATCAATAGTTTGAAATGACGTAATTGTTTCAGTTGGAGGAAACATTTTTAACCCTGCTGCCCATTTTGCAGCTTCATCAGCTCTGTTGTTGCCCAGTGACACCGGGTCATCCTCACATGTGTGAGCTTTGCATTTAATTACTGCCACTGCTTTGGGCAGTTGGATTGCTTCTAGAAGATGTTTTATGTGTCAGGAATGTGCAACTGGTGTGCCTGCTGCTGTCATAAAATTTCTCAGATGCCATAAAGCCCCAAAATCGTGCACCACCACGAACGCGTACCTTGAGTAAGTGTAAATGTTAGCAGATTTGCCTGCTGCCAGTTCACATGCTGCCAGTTCACAGTTCACATGTCAGTGCTACCACCTGGGCTGAGTGAGGAGGACCGAGAGGTTTAGCTTCTATGATGTCTGTGTCATTTACAACAGCATAACCTGTACATAATTCACCTGTGTCTGTTTGTCTATGACAACTCCCATCCATATAAAAAGTTACATCCACATTCTCTAAAGGTGTGTCATGTATGTCAGGTCTAGCAGTAAAGGTCTGATTCATATATGTCATACAATCATGCGTATCATTATGTCTGCCAAACTCACCTCCCGCCAGCAACTCCTCTCCTTCCACCCTTTGTTGTACTGTCTCGTTGGTCACCTGCAAATTAACGGGAGATTTTATCACTGACCTGGTCACCCCTGTGTCTACAAGAAAAGGATATTCAGTACCAGCTACATCAACCATCATGACCGGTTCTTCCCTAGTACTTCCCGTTAACCTGACCATATGTAGACTACAGGTATGACCTGACCCCTAGCATTGGCTACCATTCTCCAATAAAGCATTTACGGCTACAATTGGAGCTGGTGCCTGCTGAACATTTGCTGGCCTCTGTGCATATCCCTTATGGGGATATCTAGGTCTTCCCTGATGTGAGATCCCTACTCCTTTTACTGTACAGTTTCTACTTAAGTGTCCTGTTTGTTTACAGTTAAAACATGTTCGTGTTTCGGGTGAAGACATGTGGTGTTGTGAGGTTTACGAAGAGGGTAAAGGTGGTGGATATGGGTAAGGATAGGGAGGGTAAGGGTATTGTAGGGGATAAGAGGTTGGTGGATAGCCTGGGACCTGTGGTTGCATCGGGCTAGTGGGATAGAGTTGTGTTTGTTGTTGAGTGGGGTTAGTGAGAGCACATACTTGTTCAGAAGTGAGTGTGTGTGCAAGTGCAAGTGTGTCTGTTGGCTGTAGTGTTACCGTCATTCCCTCCAGAGCTTGTATACTGACAGCCATTAGTTTTTCGCTCTGGGCTTCTCTCTTTTTGGAGATGTTTTTATCATGTTCAATAGCGGTTTCTATGAGGATATCTATTGTAAGTCCCCACCAGCCAGGCTGTGAGATCTGAACGCGAGTCTTTAAACTCTCTTTCAGACCTTCCACAAGTACCGTGACTATCATTCCCCGGTGATGAGTGCTATCTTTAATATCTTCTATCCCAGTGTACTGGGTGATAGCCTGCAGAGCCCGATCGCAGTAATCTTCTGCAGTCTCACTCTCTTTTTGCTTAATGGTGAAAATTTTGTAGCAGTTAACTACTACTGGAAAATATATACCCAATTGAGTTACAATGCGGGAAATGTTACCTTGGTTTACTTGGTCTGTTAGGGGAACGTCACCATCCAATACACAATCCGTGGTAAATTTTGTCACGTCGGTATTGCGTGGCAGACATGCCCTTAACATCACACGCCAATCCTTATTAGTGGGCTCATGTGAACTACCCAAATTTCTCAAAAATCTTTGACATTTGGCTAATTCCCTTTTGGGATTGGGGAAATCATTTATGATGGAATTTAGTTCTGCTCTTGTCCAAGGACAATGCACTACTACTTCCCTCGTGGGCACTATACCGTTTGCGTCTGCATTTCCATTTGGAACAGTTATTGTCCGAATGGGATGCAGACCGGTAGCACTGCTACCTTTGACCTGGTTACCTGGCTGGGGGTTTAGTCTGCTGCTGCTGCGTATGGTATGTACAACTTCCTCTATGGGTGCAGAGGACACTAACACTTCCCTCGCTGTTACCGATGGAGATGGCGGCACCACTCGTGATTGTGGTAATGCAGCATCTATCATCTGCACAGCATGGGAAATGGCAGACATCACAATAGGCTCATCATCCGCATCATGAACATTTTCTTTATAGTTGCTCAAGAGAGGGTACAAGTTGCTTGTTACATTTTTATGGGTATTTTTGGTTACTGTACTTGCACCTCCATCCACATAAGGTGGAGGAGGTGAGCGTGAACTGCTGGCAATACTCCCCACGATGCTACCTTGTCACACGTGCGCGCCATTTTGCAGCTCGCCCGTATTGCAATTTAGCGTCGCAAATGTATTTTCTGACAATGTGCTCGTGACGCTAGTTTGCGTTGTTTGCACATTGTTAAGCCACGCATCCCCTTCATGCTGCCACAGTTTTAAACATTCAAAATATTTAACCTTTTTCTCTCGGGAGCGGATCAAACTGATGTGATCCCGGACATTGTCTAACACATTTTTATCAAAACTACCAATTCTGGGAAACGGTCTAACACTCTTCCTCATCATGTTAAACCATAAATCACAATACCTTATTGCATAAGTACTGTACTTGGTATGCATGATATGACGGGCTGATCCGATCGGCGCCTCCATTAGCAGCACATCATTGCCTAACATCTCTACTGTTTGCGTGGCTCCCATTCTGAGACAACTCCTATGCTTTTCAATAAAGATTTAAGCCAGTGAAAGACAATCAAGACACTTTCACTTACCTGTGGACGATTTAAGTCGGCGGTGCCCACACACCTGGATAAGATTTAGTAAGGCAACTTCCACACCTGGATAAGATTTGGAAAAGGCAACTTCCACACCCGGATAAGATTTAGTAAGGAAACTTCCACACCTATGAGAGTTTATATGTCGGCTAATCTCATGCACCTCTCTACAACAAAGACAACATGTACACCTGCTACTGTCAGAGCCGGCCCTAGGCATAGGCATAGGCATTCTAAGCAAATGCCTAGGGCATCTGGAATTCCTGGGGGCATTCCACGCTCTGCTGGCTGCTGCAGAGATTGATAGGAGCTCAGCTCTCTGATCAGGCCAGAGGAGGGGGGTGTTGAGGGTAATTCCTCCTCTCTGTACTCTTCAGGATTCAGCAACCCCCTCGAGGGCCCCCCAGCACCAGCAGTGTCTGGCTACAGCTTCCCAGCTAACCAGTGAGTGGAGTGCAGTACTGCTGGGGAAACTTTAATGCTGCTGCCTACTGCTTTGTGATGCAGTGTATCCACTGCCCCCATTTAACCCCTCACTACCTGGGGAAATGGGCATGCATTTCAGTCACTGTGCCAGCTGTTGCAACCAGCAACAACTTACATTACACAGGTACCAGCAACAACTTATATTGTCCTGTATGAGAATAGGAGGCTGTGTGCAGGATGTCAGAGGTCTGTTATGTGTGTGTCGGCCTGGAAAGACCACACAGTGCAAGGTGGGTTAATAGAACAGCACTCTAAGGGGGTGCAGAGGGGGTTAAATGTATTGTAGCAGAACTGTCAGATCTTCTTGACAGTGACAGCTTCATATATGGGCAAGGGGGCGATAAGAGAATTCTGCAAGGAAGGGACACTCACCTACAGATGCACAATGGGCCTGATTCAGAGCCAGATGCAATTAGCGCACGCTAATCCAGAAAATAGGGGTGGCTATTCAAATGAACAGTTCGCTCTTTGCAATCTGTTCACACCTCTAGGTCTGAACGAGTGAACAAAACTTGCGGTCGTTTTTTGGAAACTACGCCCCCTGGCCGCTTGCATCCTACGTCATGTCCGCTATTTATTAGATTAATCGAGTACATCGGCCAGCGTATGAACTGCTCGCTATTCTTGTGGTTGGTTTTTGCTACCACAATCTTGCGAGCCGTTCTGGTTATAAAACAACCCAGTGACGTGGTCAATGACGCTGCTGTTTTAATTATGCACACCCATAAAACGCCCGTTTTGACCTTTAAGCACGCCTGCGTTCTGATCTCCACTCCCCGTTTTCAAGCACCTTCCCCTGTTACCACCCACATACACCTCTTTCTGTCACTCAAATTATCAGGCATTCGCTATTTTGCGAGCACATGAATTTCGACCGCACTGACTGGTTCGCGCATGCGTATAACGATCCGTACACATGCGCAGTTGGGCAAACATCGCTCAGAGCGAACGAGAGGCCGCTTACGAGCGGCTCTGAATCAGGCCCAATATTCCAAAAGCTGCCTGAATCCCCAGTTTGTTGTACTTCTATGGCTGACATTACTGTAGTCCTATGCCAGGGTGCAGAGGAGGGCCATGTGCTATAATAATGTGCACTGTGGCCCTGATTCAGAGCCGCTCATAAGCGGCCGCTCGTTCGCTATGAGCGATGTTCGCACAACTGCGCATGCATATGGGTCATAATGCGCATGCGCAAACCAGTCATTGCGGTGAGAAATCGAGCGCTCGCAAAACAGTGAGGGGCTGCTAATTTGATTGACAGAATGTACCGTATGTTGGTGGTAACGGGAAGGTGCTTGAAAATGCGGGAGCGGAGATCCGAACGCAGGCATGCCTAATGGTAAAAAGGGTGTTTAATGGGAGTGCATAATTAGTAAAGGAGCGTCATCGACCACGTCACTTGGTTGTCTTTTAGCCTGAACTGCTCGCAGTGATTGCGGTAGGATAAACCTACCACAAGCACTGCGAGCAGTTCAGATGCCTTTCGATGTACCCGATTAATCAAATAAATACCGGAGATGACGTGTGATGCGAACGGCAAAGGGGCGTCTTTACAAAGTAGCAAGCGCATTTTTCATTCGCTCGCTCAGACATAGAGGCATCAACAAACCGCAATGAGCGAGTGCTCAATTTAAATAGCAGGCCCCTTTTTAGGAACGACCGTCCGCAAATAACGTCCGGCTCTGAATCAGGCCCTGTGTGTGCTGCATGGTAGGTGCAGAACCTTTAGTGTTAGCAGCAGGACAATGAGCCATGAGGTTCTGCAGATATGACTTTTCCTGGTCCTTTTGGACTGCTGCAAGGACTGATCTGGTCCCCATTCTCAGAGGCTTCTCCAGCACCAAGAATGTCCCCGTTCTTAGTTAAAGATGCATATGTATGTACTGTGTCACGGCATGTGTATTATGGAGCATGTGTATGTACTGTGACATTAAACAAATAGAGACATCACACATTTTAAATGTTAATTTCAGCATTGTGAAGCAGGGGACAGGGCCACGATTACGCGATTCAGTGCAAATTGCATCACCGCCCTCTCCTCCCAGCTGTGAGGGTTTTTATCATTACTGCGGGGTGAGCTGGGCGGGAGGCTTGATATCTGTTAGGGGGCACCAGACAAAATTTTGCCTAGGGCACCAAATTAGCTAGGGCCGGCTCTGGCTACTGTGTATAGAACGGTAAAGCTGCTTACTGAGCGGCTAGGCTAACCCTTGCACCTAGCCCTTAAGGATCATATGATACCCTCAACTTTGTTCAACAAGTATTCACTATTACACACTTTTTTCCTGCGCAGAAAAATACACGTTAACCCAGATATTGGTAATAGAAAAAAATGAAAACCTCAATGGCTTTGTTCAAACACGTGGCAGCACAACCTGAAGTACGTATGCGCTATTGTGCGACCAGTCACATACACAATAATGCGACTACCACACAACCGTATAATGGCTTTTTAACTGCGTACGCAAAAGTGCATCTTTGCTATGCGCAAACCTGCGACTTAGCCACGTACTCAGTACTGCGACACCCCTTTAAACGTAAGGTTCTATCAACAGAGGAAAACAAACTTTTTCCTCTCTTGTCCCTGGATTCTAGTCAGCTCCCTTGATTCACACAGAGACGGATCAAGACACAATTTAGGTGCAAAAAGAAATAATACAGACCCAAGTACAGTATACATACGCAGGCACTTCCGGACCCAGAGATAGGCATCAGCAATAGACCCCTCGTCATTCAGCATTCAGCACGAAGACTCAGAACCAGTGTTCATGCACTCATATTTATACCCCCCCAGAATAAACAGGACAATAGGGAAGTCTGTTGCTGATATAATTGGTTCCCAGGGGTGAAGCATCTGTTACAACACATTTAGCAGGCTGGTTCAAACAGACTCTCCCTGCCTCTAACAGCTGGGGGTCTTCCTCTTCACACCTCCTGTATCATCCTAACAGTTGTTTCTAAAATATACATTTTGGTTGCTTGTAGGCTCTGCGATCCATAACTCGGGAATGCATGATGCGATCTCCCCACCGATAACACCGGAATACTGCAAAAAGGATACGCATCTGTACAACTCCAAACATGACTTGTTTAGCATGTATAATACCTTAGTTATCAAATATCTTTATTTCTCAGCATTTAAACTAACTGAACCAACTTAAATCATATACTTTAGAGCTTATTGAACCTTATGTGTGAATATGTAATGTGTGGGCATTCAGGGTTTGAAATAAGGACGCTAGTTAGCTTGGGGCAGATGCGTGCGCATAAAGCTAATAAAACAGCGGTTTCATACAAAGTCCTATGCATTCGCTAATATGCGACTAGTTAACAGCACAATTAATTATTAATTAATTAATTAATTATTGTATTAATGTGTGTATGAGAAATGGTGAAAGATGCAAACGCATGGTGCTATTAGTATTATCACCACATGTACTAAAATGTGAGTTTATCTAAAATGGCGCTTAGGCGGCCATTCGCAAAATGGCGTCTTGCGATCTCATTTTCAAGATGGCGTCTTGTGGCCAGTCACAAGATGGCGTCGCCGCGATTAAATTTTAACCTGAACTTGTCTTAGCCAATTATTCAGCTTCGACAGTATATATATATATATATATATATATACATATATATATATACTTAATTATACTGCATTTGATTAAGAAAATTGCCTCTTTTAAACAGCATAAGAAAAATTACACTGCAAAGGTCAATAATAAAATTAGGGTCAGTTCCTGGGACAAAACGTTCCATGTAATCTTTAAAATCTTGTAATAAGAAACAGATGGCCACTATGAAAATAACATCCGTGCAGCATAGAAAGACTGATTTTTCGTTTGCTATCACTATTTAATACAATTACATTTTACTAAGCAAATTTTGATTGGCAAAGAATCACTTGTCCTTAATTTCTTACAGTTTTCACTATTACTACATATAAAGTGATTTATGAATAGAGAAAAGCTGGAAGTTTAACCAACAACTGGCCAGAAGCGTTCCTTGCTGACCAGGAAGAGTTATTATGCTTAGACAATAAAGGCCCTTTATGTTTTTTCTTCCCCTTGCCACCTGTGAGTTCTTTTCCAGTGCTGGCAGCTTTAGCAAAGTGAGATAACAAATTAAACTAATCTTCAGAAATTGAAGAGAAATATACTGTGCATTTTTACTTGACATTCATTGCCACGACACATTTAATGAACACTACTTTCATTTCTCATAAAAAGGTTGCTGCAAGTAAAAAAAAAACATTTTATAATGTCCTGCAGGCTGATACCATCCTCTTTGTCTATTTAATACATTCTATAAAGATATCAAATCTTTCAAACACTTTGAGGAACCAACCCAGACACAAAAGGCTTAAGAGAAGCAGAACCGTTACTGTAGGAACACAAAATTGTCCACTTGGCACAATTTTTGGTATCAGTCACTCAGCTCATAAAAAACATAATTGCCCTTTTTGCAGATTTAAATTAGTGTAAATTGACGATTTTAGAATTTGTACAGTTGAAACACTATTAGGAGGACTAAGAATAGATTATGTTGCAGACGCCAAAGCTAATAAACAGCTTTAAAATTGCTCTTAATGTTTTAAGCCACTGTCTAGATTATTGTTATTTCTGTGCTATGTCATGGGATCGAAGGGGCCAAGCGGTTCTTCATATAACAGAGGGTCTGTCAACGAAAGGCAAAAACGATTAGACCAGGTCCTGTTTCAGACATAGCAATAGGTGCGGTCAATCTTTTCAAAGGTTCCTTTGGTTGCTATTACTGATATAGTATAATATGTCACTTTATATTTACCAAGTTTGCCAAATTTTAGTTTGGCTTGGATATTTATTTATGTATATTGGCTGGTGCTAAGCTCTGCATGGCCATGATGAAGACATCTAATGAAAAGTCCAGCCTAATTGTAAGAGGGAGTAATGGTATGTGGCTGTTGGCCGTTCTTGTCTTTAATTCCATAAATTTTAAGGTCTTATTTCTATTAATCCTTCCTAGTCAATACTCTTTTTCATCTGGCAGGAACAAGGCATACACTCATCTACAATACAAAGTCAAGTCAAGTCCATGTGGAGCTCCGTGAATAATGAAAATAATGTGGGCTCTATATTATTTTCTTTGTTCACACAGTAGATAGCAAAGATAGATGTACAAATAATAACATTAGAGCAGCTAAATAAAAAAAGGCATACTATATAATATAATAGAGGCGAATGTGCTTGATTAAACATTATACTAATTTAAAATATCAAAATATCAACCCATCATGTATTGAAAAATAGCTTAATGGAGTCACTGATATTTTGCTATAAATGCCGCAACACAGATAATATATCAAGGGACAAATATGAAGGCTTACCTACGTGACAGCATTACATGATTCCGTAGGTGTTAAATTTATCCAATGAGGTGCCTCTGCCAAGACATCCCTGTTTCCAAATTTCTCCTGGGATCAATAGGTTAACAATCACTTAAAAGAGGATCAGACAGTGGTGGTGATAGAAGGTCATTAATCTATGTCTCTGATGTTCAACTCATAAGGACTATAAAGTGGCATGAAACTATATGTTGACAATAGGCTAGTATATACTGTGGCATATATGGTAGTTGTGTTATACTGGGATGGAGCACTATAGGTTGCCATGGAGGTGAATGTGCTGGACATTGTATTATTTATTTATCAACATTTACTTATATAGCACCAGCATATTCAAGCTTTGCTTTACAATTGGGAATAAAACAGTAAATGTACAGTGATAAAATAAGACTGGTTAATAACAGACATAGAAGGTGGCCCTGCTTGCAAGCTTATAATCTATAGGGACATTAAACTTTAAAGTATGTTGGACTATTAGATTTGTGGTTCACAGTATCTACTTATTTGTTCTGTTACTATACATGTTTTAAAAAGATGTGTAGTTCCCAGAACATTTTAACAATGATTTGGTGTCTAGAAGTACAAAATGTGCACTTCTGCCAGAAATTACAATAGTTTACTTATTTTCATGTAATTATTCTTTAAAGGTCCAGGATAAATTCAGACTTTCCCACAATGTCACAGTTTATCTTTATTTGCTTCACTCAAGAACATGTTTTAAAAGAAGAATGAAGTAAGGTAATTGTTGTATTATATTTTGCTTTATCTGTGCTTGTAAGTTATCTTCCTTTCTCAATGATAATAATTGATGAGAGAAAAATGGAATTATAATATAATATATCCAGATAATAATCTAGAGCATTTGCTTCTAAATGGGCCAATATTCTCAATGTAACCAACCTCAAAAATCATTATTACATGAAATAATTAGTTTTAATGGGACTCCAACTTTCTAATGAAACCCCTCTCCTACCAGAAGTCCCAGAAGACGTAGGAAGCCTAAAAGCCACAGTTCTCAAGACTTTTCAGTGTGATTTATAACTCTATGACATGACCCATTTCAATTAGGGATGAGCGGGCAAAAAATCACAGGCAAAAATGGCGGCGGCCATTTTCCTGGAGACCAGCGAATGTGCAGTAGATTCTGGGGAATGTCTGATGTAGATTCTGGGGGATGTCTCAATACCGACATTGGAGTCCCATCAAGAGATTTAAGATAGGCATCGAAATACCAGGGGGGGGGTTAGGTTTAGGGAGTGTAGCAGGGTTGGATTAGGATTTGGGGGGTTAGGAACTCCTAGGGGGGAGGGCTAGGGTTAGGCACCCCCAGCGGGAAATTATGGTAAGGCACCCCCTCCAGGATGGTTAGGTTTAGGGTGCGGTAAGGGGGGGTTATGGTTAGGCACCCCCGGGGGGAGGTTAGGGTTAAGCACTAAGGGAGGAGGTTAGGGTTAGGCATCACTAAGTGAGGGTTAGAGTTAGGGGGCGGGGAGAGGGATAGAGATAGGGTACTTACCTGCCCTGTCGGGATCTTCTCCCTTGGGGCTGCCGGCATCGGGATATGAACCGGCGGCTATTCAGTCACCGGGACTTCATACCCATTCCAGATTCTGGCATGAATCCATATTCTACTGCACTGACAGAGAGGAGGGGGACCAAATTGAGGCTGAACATGGGCTCCCTCCCCCCTAAAATGCCCCTGTCACTATAAGCTACTCTGTATGCAGCAAAGATGCAATTAAGATGCAAAATTCCGGAAAAAGCACAAACGTATGGGGTCAATACGAAATTGTCCATTTGATGGATGGAGCAGGCTGGAATAATGGTAAATGATGGCCAGGATTAGGAAATTGCCTTTTCAGACATCTAAAGACAAAACCCTGATTTTTGTTGTTAGGATGAGGTATGTCTATGAGCTTCAAGGGTTGAGGAGGTTTAGGCTAGTGTCTTTATAATTAGCTTAATGGAAAAAAACTAATTTAACCTTTCAGAAAAAGGAACCCATACAAATTTCTGCATAAGTTATCTGAAGGTGAAACGGTCACTAGCAGACGTGGACAAATATGTTGGTACTCTTCCATGATAAAAGAAAACCGTATATTTTCCTCCAAAATAAGTGACAAAAGTAATTGGCAATCATCTTCCATTGTACTTCATATTTAATAGATATCAGACTTTACGTTTCATTTTTGATTCAACAGAATATTTTAAATACTAAAACAAAATAAAAATGACATGGCCAAAATGATGGGACCCATAACCTAATATTTTGTTGCACAGCAATGTCTGTAGCTTCTGCACCTGTCAACTGGTAAATCTGATAACCTATGTAGTATCTATATAAGCTCTGAATGTTATTTTATTATATATTAACAGTTATTTTTATAGTGCCAGATTTTTCCACTGTGCTTTACAATTGGGAATTGAAGAGTAATAAAATGATACTGGGAAAAAGACAGGTAAGAGTGCAGAGGCTGCCACTTCTGTTTCGACGGCCGGGTCTCTGCACCTGCGCAATGGATCCGGCAGACACCAGGACTGGACATGCACAGAAGCAGCGGTAGTGCCATGCATGTGCATAACAACGGCTCCAGGGACTGCATCGCCTACATCCCTAGAAGCAATGAAGGGCTGCCCGAAAGGCAGAGCCGCGGCTTCCACTGGAAGCTTCTGGCAGTCCCAGGGAGAAAAAACACAGTGCTCCTGTGATTAGTGATATCATGTCCCGTGTGTGCACTGCACTTTCAGCTTCTGCACCATCTGCCAGACATTAGTACACATCAGACTTTGTAATCTGCAAACATCACTTGTTGTTATTATTAAGTATCTTACATTGGAAAGGACTGTACAGAAATGTCATACTTTCTTGCATGAAAATATAGACATCTAGCAGACAGACTGGATTTATTTCAGTTTTAACTTGTTGCAAATCTATAACAATACACACTATGCTTTATTTCATGTCTGTTTTATCTTTTATACCAAAATTGGTGGTCATGTGACGGAACACAGCCTTTTGAGATATGTTGCTGAATCTATATTTTGTTTGCACTATTCATGTTTTATGTGTTTTTATATGTATGGTTCACCAACACACATATCATTTTGAAGAGCTGACACTCATGTATATTGATGTGGAGTGTGACAATTACACTTGTGTAATTACACTAATTCACGTACACTTGTGTATTACACTAATACCTGTGCGCTTGTATCTTTACTGTTTTATAAATATATATATACCAAAGTCTGTTCTGCTTGATCCAATTTAGCTCAAATTGTTTAGTCTCTTTAACATTTGAGAATTTATCATGTAACACTTTTGGAGCATGTGCACTCATCATAAAGACTCTGCAGGTCTATTTGTAGGAGTGTTATTTAGTAAACTCCAGGTACATAAGGGTTTATTCATGAAGCAGTGAAAAGAATGGAGAAGTGTGGCAGTGAAGAAGTTGCCCATTGCAACCAATCAGCTTTGATATTTCATTTATCATGTACATTTTGTAAAATAATAGGTAGGAGCTGATTGGTTGCCATTTGCAACTTCTCCACTGGCACACTTCTCCCCTCTTTTCACTGTTTCATGAATAGACCTCTATAGTATGATGTATGTAGTGGCAGACCGTGCAGTCTCCTGTCATGAGGAAAGGGCTACTCAGAAGTGTTTCACCCTGTTTTATAAATGATTAGCATTTTAAGTCAAATTCAATTTTGCTGGACAAAAACATCTATCCTACTCCTTAATCTGTGACATAACGAATATAGCCGTACCTCCCATCATCCTCCAGGTGTAATTTGGGACAGGGGTTGTGACTGCATAAAAACTGTTATATTTTTAGTGTTTTATGGAGCTACTTCCAAACCATCTGAAATCTAGACTGACCCTTCTGTTATGAATATAACCCAATGGCCAAAATGCAGATAACTAGCTGGTGGTTAGTGCTAAAACACTGTCTTAGGCCATGCATTTGTATGTTATGTTGTAGTTTAGAAAAGTTCTCTGTATACAAGTATAAGAGTTAAAGAAGTACTGTATAATACACTACAGGTGGAATCTCCCATATCCAAATATTTCGAAATACAGAATAGTCCGATATACTGAATATTTTTAGCATGATTGAGAATGTGACATATTTGCTTTTTGATGGTTCATTGTACTCAAACTTTGTTTAAGACACAACATTATTTAAAGTAAAGTATAAAATGACCAATAGGCTGTGTGTATAAGGTGTATATGAAACAAATTAATTTCATGTATGTACACAAACTTTGTTTGAGCCACAAAATTATTATAAAATTATTATTACAGGCTGTGTGTGTATATGAATCATAAACGTATTCTGTGTTTAGATTTGGGCCCTATTCCTAAGACATTTCAATATGGTATACAAATATTCCAAAATACGTAATATTCCGATATCCAAAATACCCTTGGTCCCAAGCATTTTGAATATGGGAGACTCAATCTGTATTTTTCTCTCTCATTGTAATAGGGTTGCAGTTAGGAAACTGAGAAAATGTGTACTACTAACTCTACCGTGCTTTTGTGGCCTTTCTGGTCCCATATTCCACCTTAGGTTCTCTTTTTTCGTTTGATTCTGATTGCATAATTATATATAGGAAACACAGTGCTTGATGTCAATTATTAGTTAGAAGGTTCATGCAAGGTTCACATTTATATAAATTGAAATTAATGTTTTACAGGCATTTTGGAAATAACCCTATACCTTGATGACATCACATAGTAATAGTAAGCTTCCTAAAAACTCTACATTCCAAAGGAAATGATATAAAGGGAAACCATCACTTTACAAATATAGTCCAGATTCCATTTACTGAAAGTCAGTCAGCTTGTAGCTGTAATTGCAAAGAAAAAAGAAAAAAATAACATGAATAAAACTGTATTCACTTGATTTACTGTGCAGTACACTGCTGTGCCTACCCATGAACTTTATTACATGAGTAAACACTTTGCTGCACTACTACATTCATATATCACTTGATTTAAGCAATTCTGTGAAACATCTTTATTGGGTTTGTTATAATTGGAGCAAATTCGGTGATGAATACATTATGCGGTAAGCCAACAACTAACTCCTCCTTTTGTGGCATATGCACACACAGCTTAATCTGTAGTCAAAAAATAACTCTCATGGAAAATTTATTTCACATGTTCAGATGATTGAATATAAATGAAAAAAAAAATCCAATTTTAAAACACGACTTTAGGTTCATTGGTATTTTCCAAATTTAAGCTTGTATGGTTTCCAAGATATTAAAGGTCAATACATTAAACACCTTTCATAATGTGCTAAAACACTTTTATAAAGCCCTGTATTGACTATAAAAAGAAGTTCTATGCAGATCTAAATTTACAAAGCTGCTTTTCACTTAAATCCTCTTAAAGTATTACTTATATGTAGTATTATTTTTAAACAAAGGGGGTCAAGTTTTATTATTTTATATGACTTAATGTTTTTCTATCTTATAAAAATATATACAGTATAAACGTAAGCATCAAACCACAAATGAGCATCCAATATGCTTTTTAGGGAATCTAAGAATTACACTATATATTTGTGAAGAATTTGAATGACAGCAATGCAGATAAAAGCAGGGAGTTTCCAAGTATGACGCCCAACGCGATTTGCCATCTGTCTGATAGAATATGCTGGGAAATACAGTACAAGGAAACCTGGACATGTGATTGTCTATGCCTGGTGTTACATAAATAATCCACCATTGTTTCCAAGTTCATATATTAATTTCCTGCATGTGAAAATATATCCATGTCTGTTTAAATGGCATGATGACAAAGCAGTCACTTTATATTAAAACAAACAACCAGCATAAGACTGTGTTCTCACATATGGTTTCATTAAGAAATGATGATGAATTAGTACAGCCAGTAATTCAAAATTGTTTATAAACTTTCTATTCTCATGTACTTTGGAAACTACGTATACAGTAATCATCCAGACGGTAAGAAAACATATGATGTATCTTTGGCTGAGTTTTACCTACTCATACCCGGCTAATATTTTTTTTATGCCCAGATGTAATGTAACATTGTTGTAGGGAGATAGGACAGCTGCATGGCAAAATGGGTCTATAGATGGTGAAAGCCAGACCTAGAGGTAAATTTACTAAAGGTCGTGTTTCAGGGCCTAAATCGCACAATTACTAACACTTAAAAATTAATATCAATAAATCATTTGTTTGTAAATATGTGATTTAGCCCCGGAAACAACATCGATGTTGATCAATTTTTAATCGATTAAAATCGACCTTTAGTAACTTTATCCTCTAGTTGTTTATGCCTATATAAAGTAATAAACACACTTATGCAATACATTTTAATTAAACAAAATGCACATTAGTATGTAGCCACAATATTTTAAAAACTATTTTATTTTAAATATGTTATATGCTTTGCATACTTTATATGTTTTAGAATTTGCATTATTTAATTTTGACAATTCTGGTCCAAAGTTTTTAAAATATCTTTTTATTCAAAAAATTTAGAATTTAATAAGGAATGAGGGGTTACAAAATGAAGAAAAGGGAGGGGAAGAGAGCCAAGCAAACAATTACCATCAAGTGTATAAATAAACTGCAAGGGAACAAAAACTCTAGAGCAGTGGCTCCCAAACTGGGTGCCGTGGTACCCTAGGGAACCACTAGGCACTTCGAGGGGTGACACGGGTTGGTGGTCTAGGGCAAAGTCAAATTATGTATGGTCAATGTCATAACAAAACCAGTGCTGGTGGCTGCCAATCAAAAAATATATTGAAAAAAAAGAAGAGTAAACCTTGTCCACCTAAACTGAACCTAAGAATAACAGCATAGCACAATTTACTTAACGTCATAATTTTTCTTAATGTCTTATTGGAGTAATGTAGTGCAATTATGTAGTGAGGGGAGGTAGTGCAGCTATGTAGTGTGGGGAGGTAGTGTAGTGATGCAGTGTAGGGAGGTAATGCAGTGATATAGAGCGGGATATGCTAACGCTAATATGTAATCATAACTCAGAAAACTGCAGTTTTCAGAGGTTTGACTGCATTTCTCATATGTACAAAGAGTCAGAAAGCTAAGCTTTCCGGAGCTTGTGCCAGATGGGCTGCGCATAAACCTCATTTGTGATTTTAATTGCAATTGTACGTGCATACCGACGTTATTAACTCTGGTATGCATGTGGCAAGTGGTGAGATGTATTCCATCCAAAATGCGATGCTTGATACACCAAGCCCATAGTACAGGGATGTAGTGTGGGGAGGCAGCATAGTCATGTAGTTGGGGAGGAAGTTTAGTGACATAGTGTGGGTAGGTAACATAATGATGTAGTGTTGGGAGGTAATTAGGGAAGTATAGTGCAGGTACATGTAGTGTGGGGAGGTAGCATAGTGATACAGAATGGGTAAGTAGTTCATTGATATAGTGCAAGGATATTGGCCCTCATTCAGAGGCGGTCACAAGAAGCGATCGCTCTCTCTGAATGAGGGCGGCCGCTTCTTTTTTTTAAGTGCGGCCTCCTGGTCGCTAGCTAAGCTGTGGGTTACCACCCACAGCTTAGCGACCGACCAGTGTGATGGTCGCAATGGTCAAGACCATCGCGACCATCGGGGCTTGCGACAAGACCCTAAGGTTGGGTCTCGGCAACCGCAAGCCCCAGGGAGCTTCCTGCTCTAATCGAGCAGGAAACTCCCCACTGACATCACTGCTGATGTCAGAGCGGCCGCCCACAAATCGGCAAGCGTTCCGTCTATAAACACAAAGCGATTGCTCGCCAAGACATAGTGGGTCTGCTTCTATCTTTCTGTGCGAGCAGATGCCTTGACATCGCTTAGCTGAATTTCCATATGCTGGGAGCGAGCTGCCGCAACTAGCAAACGGGTCTGAATCAGGTCCATAGTGCGGAGATGTAGTGTGTGGAGGTAGTGTAGTAGTGATATAGTATGGAGATATAGGACCTCATTCAGAGTCCGTCGTTGCGGCCACACGGTCGTACGCCACCGATGTTCGCTAAACTGCGCATGCGTAAAATTCGCAATGCACGTGCGCAAACTAGCTATTACGATTAGAAATTGCTCTCTCCTTGAACACAGCCAGGTCATTAGTTTGAGTGACAGGATGAAGCGTTTGTGGGTGGTAACAGGGGAAGGTGCTTTTGAACGGGGGAGTGGAGATCCGAACGCAGGCGTGCCTGAGTATGCAAACGGCATTTTATGGGAGTGCATAATTAACTAAGTAGTGTCATGGTACATGAGACATGGGAGGTTTTTACACTGACTTGATCGTAGTGCTTAAGAGAGGGTATGGTCAACCTTAAGCTCTACGACCAGCTCCGATGGTTCCCGATGGTCTTGATTTATCCTTATATGCCCAGAGATGACGTGTAATGGGAACGAGAAGAGGGCGTATTTTTAGTCTTATGGTCGCATCCTCCCCTTGCTCGTCCAGCTAACGATCCCATCTTAACAACGCAACTTGCGAGCGCTTTCTTTGCATATCCGGCCCCTTTTACCTTACGACCATGCGGCCACAACGACCGATTCTGAATGAGGTCCATAGTGTGGGGAGGTAGTGTAGTGATAAGGGACCTTATTCAGAGGCGGCCGTACGGTCTACGACAGCACGGCCGCCTCGATGTTTTGCCAGTGAGCATGCGCACGAGGGAGCCGGCTCTCTCGTGCGCATGCGTGAGATCCGCTATGACCGACAGCGCTGGTCGTAGCAGGTCTCTTTCCAAAGGGGCTCCGACGTGTGCATGCGGGTCTCGCACCAAAGGGGGCGAGCTGTCGATGATGATTGACAGCTCGCCCCGTTTGGGAGGCGGGCAGGGGGGGTGGCTGGCCAAACGGAGGTGTTCCCGACGGAAAGCATGCCATTTGGGGGTGGCCCCACTGACATCAGCAATGATGTCAGTGGGGAGCTTCCTGCTCGATCAGAGGAGGAAGCTCCCTGGGGCTTGTGGTTGCCGAGACCCAACCTTAGGGTCTCGTCGCAAGCCCCAATGGTCATGATGGTCTTGACCATCACGACCATCACACTGGTCGGTCGCTAAGCTGTGGGTGGTAACCCACAGCTTAGCTAGTGACAAGGAGGCCGCACTAGAAAAAGCAAGTGGCTGCCCTCATTCAGAGCCACTGAATGAGGGCCATAGTGTGGGGAGATAGTGTAGTGTAGTCCAGAGATATAGGGTCTCATTCAGACCCGGTCGCAAGGGCTGAGCGCTCGCAACCGGGTCGATTTGAGGCCCTGCGCATGCGCTGCGGCTGCACTGCACATGCGCAAGCCCTGGAGTGAGAGAGAAATTCTCTCGCTCCGGAGCTCACTACAAAAGGGGCTGCTGTTGATGTTGATCGCCAGCTCGCCCCGTTTTGTAGGCAGGGCGGAGGGGTGGCTACACAAACGGAGGTGTTCCTGATGGAACACCTGCCATTATGTGGGCGGCCGCACTGACATCAGCAGTGATGTCAGTGAGGAGCTTCCTGCTCGATCAGAGCAGGAAGCTCCCTGGGGCTTGCGGTTGCCGAGCCTCAATGGTCGCGATGGTCATGACCATTGGCGACCATCACACTGGTCGGTCGCTGAAGCTGTGGGTGGTAATCCACAGCTTAGTTAGCGACCAGTAGCCGCACTAAAAAACAAGCGGCCGCCCTCATTCAGAATGAGCGCTTGCTTCTTGCGAGTGCCTCTGGATGAGGGCCATAGTGTGGGGAGGTAGTGTAGTGATATAGTGTGCCACCACGCCCCTGCGCACACACCTTTATAAATTTCACCTGCAGTCCCATGTGGACATTAATCTGGAACTTGATGAACCCCACCTGGTCTGGGAAAACCAAATATGGCATAACCACAGCAAAATGATTAACAAGAATCTTAGCAAATATCTATAGATCCAAATTTAAAAGGGAAGACGATAATTCCCACACTCCAAGGGATCATTACCCGGTTTAGGAATAACTACAATTTGTAACCTGGTGGTGGCACTATCAAATGGAGTACCTGTCAGTACTGCATGAAGATCTCTAAAAACAGAAACTAGATGTTTCTTTTCTTTTAAAGTGGTTTAATGGTGTTAATGATTTCTTAAAGATTATCTTGTTTAGAAATGCCTTCTAAACAGTAGTTAGCAGTGAAAGTGGGCAGGGCAACAATTAATAATATGTAACGTTCAAGGGTGAGCTCTCCAATCTGGGATTCCAAAGCCAATATGGTTTGATGTTCATCTCACTTTTGGTTTTAGTCATGGATATAAAATTATCATGCATAGTGGCTTTGTGTGCTCTCCACACCACAGCAGGAGAATTCCTCCAAAGCTTTCTCTGTCTCCACAACATGTTCCTTCTTCAGTAACAGGGAGGGATTGAGGCCCATATTTATCAACGAGTGATATTCTTGTTATCACTCTTTACTAATCTTAAATGGTGCTCCAACCAATTAGTTCCTTACTGTCATTTGTTTGGAAAATGACAGTTAGGAGAGGTTCAAGCACCATTGAAGATTAGTAATGAGTAATAAGAAGAATATCACTCATTGAATCTGGGCCTAAGTCACCAGCATGGGGGAGATAAATATATGGCTGATGAGGAGAGCCACAGAGTGATTGCTAGATGATCGGTGCAAAACACAGGGGAGACCAAAGCCATAGTCAAGACATTAAGTGCAAGGGAATTAAGAAGGAACTGATCCATCCTTGATTGGTGATTATGTGGGACAGAAAATCGTGTTTACCTATGCTCTGAAGGGTAGTGAGCACTCCAAGCATCATAGAGGCCAAATTGCTTAATAAGTTTCACAGAGAGGAAGGGGAGATTTTCACATTGGGACTTATTCCTAAAAAGGTCTGGTTCAACATTGAAGTTGCCACCAATAAGTAAGCCAACCAGTGTCATTTACACCGATTGGGAAAGGAATGCCATCTGTTCACTGTTAGTAGAATAAAATGAGGCTACAGTAGAAAGGAGTGGGAGTGTTGTAAGAATATAATTTAAAATCTATGCAGGAGAATGGAAGTGGCCCTTTTTGGGAGACTTAGGTTAGAATGTGTTGGGAAATGCTAGGGGGGGCAATGAGGGATGGGAGTGTTTAAAAAGTGGTTTTGCAATAAGATAATATCAGCACGTTGTCTTTTAAAGAATTGCAAAGTCATAGTCATCTTGTGTGGGGAGTTCAAACCATTTACATTCAAAGTTAGGACTTTAAGAGTAATGGAGGCTTAAAGTGGAGAAGAGACAGAAGAGATACTACTAAATGGGGCAGGAGGAAAATAAGTTTGTTCAAGGTAGAAGTGAAGAAAAAAGAAGGGAAAGAGAATATATCAATTGCAGTCAGAGGTCCACTGAGAATAGAACAATGATTTATGAAGTCAAGGGAGCCCTCTGAGAGCCTGGAGCTGTATCTGTCTGATGGTGTCAGCGTCTAGATTAGCCCCTTCCTTACAAGCACCTTTGATGGACTAATAAATTGATTTGAGGTATGTGTGTGGCTGTAATGAGAGGTGTCCCACTAGACGCACGAGGCTCAATTAGAGCACCATCACTGCCACAGTGGCATCTGTCTTCATCTTGTGGGGTGCCTGGAAGGGCACCTTGCAGAGGTGCATTGCGCAGTCTGAGCTAGTATGCTAGCTCACTCTGTGCTACCCTCAGTGTCAGTAGTTTTTTTAATTGTATATAGCCTCATCACTCCTTTCTTTCAGTTTGTTGTTCCTACCAGTGGCGCAACTAGGATGGGTCAAATGAGGGTGCCAATTTGGTGGCTAAAAAGTGAAAAAAAAATTCCCTTACGACAATCACTTTAATCCCACTTTACTCCACAATTGCATGCCGTCTCTCCTGCCAATGATTACTTCCTCCCACTCCCGCCTCCAATGTTTTGCCCATGCTGCTTCCTTGCTCTGGAATTCCCTCTCCCTTTTAGATTCTGCACCGCTCTTCTAAACTTCAAACAAGCTCTCAAAACCCAATTCTTTCATTAAAACCATCCAGCTCTCATCCTAACCCACTGCTCATTTTTGCTGTATACCCCACCTGCGTCACCCTTGTCTGTCTACCCCTCAGCTTTAGAATGTAGGCTCTCACAAGCAGGGCCCTCTTCCCTCATGTGCTGCTCCTTTCCCTTATATACTACCATATACTCCTACAAAGTCACTTAACCCTTGCTGTAAGTCACTGTTTTCTTATTTTGCTAATTTGTAAGATGCTGCTGAACCTTTGTGGCGCCATAAAAATAAAGTATAATAATAATAATAATAATAATAATAATAATGTGTAGGCATGTGTAATTGTAGGAAAGAGTCAGATAATGATGTGCTGCAGAGAACAGCAACAGGGTTTTTTTTTGGAAGGGGCAAGTTGAAAGAAGTGAGTAGTTTCAAGTATGTAGGGTTACATCTAAGGCCGTACTGGCCATCGGGCACTTCTGGCAAATGCCAGAAGGGCCGATGGCCTCAAGGGCCTGCTTGAGGAGTGCGGAAGTGTCACCCGCCCTCCACCCTCTGGCTCTGGATTCACTATGAGCTCATGGAGACAGAAGGGCAGTGATGGGCTGATGCGCTGTGCTCGGCCGGGAAGAGACAGGGGGGTGCCGTAAGGCCAGACACCCCTGGGACTCAATGCAGGGCCTCTTGAAACAACCACTCCTGCTTCACGAGTGAGCACACCTAAGGCACAGGGTGGACTGCCATGGATGATCTACAGCCCCAGTCTATCTCTGGTTGCATCAGTTATCAGCAAAAGGAGGAATTAACATAAAGGTGAGGCACAGATAAGATGTTGAAACATAGTTTCATTAAGAATTGAGAGGTATTCAGAATTGCTTGGGTTGACATTTCCGTATGCTTTAAGTGACATACCCATTTAAGAAATACCTAGCACAGGAGATATCTCCTGTGTTAGGCAAACTGCAGTCTGCAGTCCTCATTATTCTCAGTGGTGACAGTGGTCTTGGCCAATATACCAAGCTCCACATAGCTTAGTTTTTTGGAGCTTGGTCCCATAATAAAATACCATCTGCAGATGGAATTAGTTGTTGTAGTCTATGAGCTACATGTATATGAACAAGAATATTGCTGAAGAAGGAGTTGTGGATCTTTTTCTGGTAGTTGGATTCTGAAGTTCAGATAGTTCCTTTGCTGTTGTAATAAGTGAGTGGTGAATGAGCTTTCAATGGCGCAAAGTCATCGCTGAGACAGTCTCCTATTGGGTGCGATGTCCTGGCAAGAATTCAACTGTGAACTGTTGCATTGGGACATCTATTATAGCTACAGCTGGATTAGGACTTTGGGTAGCCCAGAGATCTTGGGGGGGGGGGCTGAAAAGCATCATTTGGGACACGGGGATCATATACTTGTGTGCAAGCCTTTGGTCCGCAACATGAAATGGGGGCATCACAATTTACACATTGGAGGTGTGTATATTTCTTCCCTAGCCTCGCAGAGCAGGTGAGTGTGTTCCCTCCAAACTTTCCCCCCAAAATGCTGGACAGTTCCACCAAAATTGGGGTGGTTGAAGGAGTATGCATACATATGTAGGTTGGGAGCAGGGCTGGTGCTACCATTAGGCAGCTTTAGGCAGCTGCCTAGTGCACCAGCTCTTGTGGGGGCACCACTGAGTCTTCCAAAAACACAAATTAAGGCTTTATCTTTCCTACATTTACATAATATTGGCGGCAGCCACGTATCTTACCAGCCACAGCCGCCATATTGCATGGGTCGTATTGCATGGACATCACCAACATTTTCTCAGTATCTATTGTTTGGGAGCTACAAAAATGCTCTCAGTATTGCATTGCAGTCACAAAGACGCTCTCAGCAGCTACTGTTTGGTGGTCACAAATATACTCTCGGTATTGTATGATGGTCACAAAGTTGTTAATGCTATTGTTGTATTGTTTTAGTGTAATTTTTATCATTTATGTTGTAATAAATCTAAAAATAAATCTACCAAAGTTTACATGTGAGCAGTTGGGGCAGAGGGTATTGGGAGGAGCAGGGGCGGTATTGTGTATCTTTGCCTAGGGTGCATAGAAACCATGCGCCGGCCCTGGGTGGGAGGTATCAAGCATCTCGACACTTACTATATGCAGTGGCGTTTATTAACGCCGTATGCATTTAGGTCTGTGATTATTTATGCAAAGGACAGCTATTCCAATAAGAGCTGTCCTTTGTGATGTGAGGACTTTTAGGTTAATGACTTGGGAGTCCTGCAGCACATGCGCAGCAGCGGGGAATACTGGGAGGGATCCTATTGGGTCCCTTTTGGGGAATTATGGGGAAGGAAGCCCACAGGTTTCTATAGGCAATGCCATCTATAGAAGGCGTTACCTATCAAGTACAAGCTCCAGAAAGTTTAGCTTTCCAGAGCTTGATACATATTGGGCATGCGGTCAAACATCAAAACACAGCAATTTCAAGAGTTTTGACCATATTTGATGTTAGTACACCTTGTCCATAGTCACACATATATACAAATAGTTACTCACATGCACACATATGTACTGTCACACGCATACATATAGACACACTTATTCACATACTAATACACATACACACTCTAATACACAAATAGAGTCACATAGTAATACACACATACAGTCACACACTTAGTCACACACTAATACACAGACTTGTACTCATATAAATACAGTCACAGACACACATACATACACACAGTCACACATACATACATACATAAATACAGTCACAGACACTCATACACACAGTCACACTTTTACACATACATACATACACACGCCCCCCTGTCCCAACTTCACCTCCCTATCAGCCTCCTACAGCTTGAAGTGCAGTCCTGCTACACTATTGCAGGCAGTTGTAATTAATGGCCGGAGGGGGGCCTAGGTTGCTGTACCCCCTCTGCCCCCCCTTAATCCGGCTCTGATTATTGCTGTAAATAGTGTCAATAACAGATGTTAATTAGTGGGGCAATATTGATGAATAATGAAAAGGCCCTTAGTTAATTCAGTTACCATTAATTTTTAAGTCATTTGAAGTACAAGTGACATGTCTTGCATACAATTTTATTTTCATTCATCAGTTCCAAATCATTGAGGTGGAAACAAATGGCATTTATTTAATCATGCTCATTCAAATCCATATAATTGCTATTAATAGTAATTTAATTGAAGCAAGTAAAGTCATTTAGTTATACCATTGATAGTCATTCTCTTTCTTATTTGTCTCTTGCCATATCCAAAATCATAGCAACTAATAGCCCATATTTATGCTACAATTATTTACTTAGTGCCAGAGAATAGGTGCATAATGATTTCCAGTTACATCTGGTATGGAAATTGTTTCTCAGCAGTGTAAGTATACACTGTATAGGTACCTAGCTATAGAGCACTAAATAGTGGGAGACATGGAAGCATGTGCAGAACAACAGTTAGAGTTGTTTTTATGATTATTATAAATGATTTTTTTTTACATAAATATATATGTATTAATCTAAGCAAATTATGTAGAATTTTTAAAATAGTGTATAAACCTATTGTTACAAATCTCTTTTATGGACATTTTATATCAAAATATGAATCAATATAAAGATAAATATAACAAGGTGTTAATTAGAATTTTGCAAGACAGGCCCCAGAAATACTTAATAATAATACACACAGGAGTGGTTACCTTTATTAATGTTTATGACACAATATATCAGTAAGAGGAAGATTTATTCAGTGGATTAATTGTCTGCGGTTTAAAAATCATCTAATTTCAGATGTGATTTTCAGAGCTAAACCTTCCAAGAATGCTGTAGGGCTGTCAGTGTATGCTAAAGCGTGGCTTAAACGGTGCGATAGCACCGTGCGATGTGACGGGGGATCCGACATATCGGTTGGTCCCCACACCCGGTGCGATAGGGTGGCCGACTGCCCGATATGCCGTCTCCACCCTCCCCTACCCGCATAGCGCTGCATGGGATCACACATCGCATCCCCTGATCGACTAATCCTGCAGTAAGATCAGGGGGTGCGATGTACGACCCCACGGGTGCACGCTCGGTCCGACATCATGACCATACACAGTGCAATATAGCAGCCAAATTGAACCAATCCGTCGGATCGCTTGCTTTATCGCACCATCTATGGCCCGCATAACACTTGTAATTCTACAAGTGCTCGCAATGCACAATAAGTATGTATGCATTAGTTTCACTTTTACTGTGCTGTTCTCGTTCATGAGTAATTTTCAGAGCAGTAACGTGTGGTGAGGTAAATGGCTGGGGAGGCACACATGTATAAAAAAAACACAGTTTTCATATCAAAACTGGAGCATGACAGGTAGTATGATAGAGGAGGGAGTATGACAGGGGAGGCTCTTCCTCCCCTGACCGCTCCACATGTCCCTGTTTCAGAGGTGTTTGTATTTGACCTTTAGCACTGGTGTAATTAATCGTTTCAGCAGTACATACACTATATACTGTGTATGCTACATGGCTATAAGGTGTGACGATGGGGCAGCATGGTAACTGAAGCATTTATGCTATGCATTTTTTTCTTTGGAGGCAAATAAAGCAGCTCAGATGTGAGATTGCCATCCAGTTTAGCAGATACCTCCATTTTGAAGGAAATCTAGCCTAGGTACAGTGTACACATTGAGGCACACAGCACCACCAAAGAGGCTTTTGTGCTGTTCCACAGCCACTTTGCACTTTGTCATTGAAGACCATTGTGTGCAATGGACATATCTGAACTTTGCACTCCAAGTCACCGTATTTATTATCTAGTGGTTTTGAGGATACAAAGTAGCACAAAAATATGTCATTTTCTCATTAGCTGTTTTACATTGGCCCTAAAACCAGCAATATTTTGACCTCAGGGCCCTACCTAGTTCCTCATTCACTTTCAAAGGTGTCTAAGGAGCGATATAATACCTAGCAAGTGAGATTTGGCTGCCAGTGAGCACATATGAATTTTTAGATTTTTGACAGGTGCCTTGTTATATTGTGTACTGTACCTTATTTATCTGTTTGTGTTGTAAATAATGCCTATTTAGGTCACTGCTTTCTGAGTGTAAAATGAGTCAGTGTTTTTGTAAAATCTGTATCGTCCTTTTATTTCTCTGTAATACAGTAGTTTTGTATAGTTTTAATAGTAAATATAGTACTGATTACAGTACATCCCAGCATTTATAGCATGGTAGGCTCTATAATGTGGCTTTGGGTGTGTCATCATATTTACACGCTATAAACAGAGAGCGTGGTATTAACATTTTTGGGGGTGTATTAGTTCCAGTAAATTTACTCTGCCATGGATGTTACATTTATATTCACAATATTTGCTTGCATATTCTACCCAAAATACACGCACTTTACAGATAAACACTAAAATGAATAATCTACAGTACGTGCCTTTCTACATCTGAATTTCTTTGTTACTGATATATATATATATTTTACTATTTTGCAGAGGTCAGCACTTATTACCTCTTTATAGTTACACCATGACAAGCATCTATATGATCATTTCTTTATTTGTGTGTTTTTTGCAGATTTCATGCAGATGTGGGCAGTAATATATTAGCAACTGATCTCAGACTAGCACCCCCACCCAATTCATAAAGTACTTGAAGTCAAACAAGGAAAATGAAAACAGTGCCATAAGCAGATAACTGAATACAAAAACAGCCTTATGTGTTTGTTTTGTAGGGAAATTAAAGTTGTAAATATTTGAATAGTGCCAGTAATATCGCAATTACTAAGAAAACCTCCCTAATTATATCTGTTTACCAATTGATTTTAGCATTTTGCAGGATTTCCATTAAGGCTGTGCTGTCTAAGTTCATGAGAATTTATGTTACAGATTTATTGTCTTTGGCTGGATCAGATGAATAAAATTATGTCATAAAACAAAATCTAAAGATGCCCTTCCTAAGGCTAGAGATCATGGCTTTGGACCTGCAGATTGTCCTCAGAAACAAGGCCCACTTCCCTCATGTAATCTTCTGTTCCTTAATTATGCCATTATCTTCTCCTCCATGCTAAAAGTCTCTGTGAACTATACATACAATGTAACAGTGCTTGTGAGGAAAGAATGATTGATAATATTCTACACAGTTTTTACTTATTTTAATACAATCCTAAAACATGGTATCAATGTACATTACTGTAAATAAATGTAAAAAATAATAATAAGATATGAGTATATCAGATTTTAAAAGCACATATACTTTTCCTCAGTATAGTTTGTATGGGATTATGCAGAATAGTCTCTAGTCCTGTTCCTAGACCTTCCAATCTTTGTGGACATGTCTGTTGCAAATATTAACCAGCAGTGGTATATTACCAGACTCTCGCTGTATAGGGTCCTGAGTGAGTTAAATAACGCCCGAGTCTTTTGGGTCCCCTGGAGTCCATAAATAGAGCTATAGTGATGGTGGAAATAGGTGATGGGTAGTTCACTGATGTCTTGTGCAATGATAGTTGGAGGTCTGGTCCAGGTAGGTACTGTATATATCACTGGTGGCCCCCAGTAGTAGGATGGTAGTTATGTGCAAACTGACGCATTTCGCTGTGTGCCTCACAGCTTTATCAAAGGACCAGTGCACATTTTTGGTTTTCATTTATATCGTCATTGTCATTGATGTCATCCCAGCATTCTGTCAAACACTTTTTGTGATCCTTGTGACTGATGTACAGTATTCACCAATCAGCTTCTGTCATTTTTCAAACACAACCTGTAAAATAACAGTTAGAAACTGATTGGTTGATACTTTATTTCTCTCCACTTTATTTCTCTCCAAGGTTTGATACATCTCCCCCTTTACCACTCTCCAAGCCAACATGTATCACTCTGGAAGAATTCTCCAACATTGGTGGCAGTGTTTTATAGATTGTTGATAACCTTTACTACTATTTTCTAGCCAGAATAATTCCACTTTCTGCTTATGCCATTTTTGGAAAATGCCCGCTCCCATGTGACTTCACTTCCAAAGGAATACATGCAGGAAACCTGCGTTCTGCCAATCTGACTTTATTTCTTGAGTATTTCAGTTGCATAATTAGTAACTGGTGCAAATACATTATTCCCTGTACCTTATATGATTATTGCCAGCTGTGTAAAGTTATTCCTATACTTCATCATTTGGCATCTTGCTTCTATGCTATTTCATGAACAAGGAATATGTTGGCTCAAAGACAAATTCCATTCTATGGGACATTTTCCTAATGTCATGTCCACTGTGAGAATTATAGCAACATGACTTAGGACTGGGGCTGCATAAGGGAGGAGGGGGCCCCTATACAGTATCCGTGTGGCCACCTCATCTCTCTCCGGCAGTACAGTCGAGTAGACACTGGCACCATGCCACAGTCTATTGTACATGCACAGACCTCTGGAAACATTACACAAATTCCAAGTTCCCAGTGATTTTTCTACTGCGCATGCACTATTCTCTGGGAAAATGGCCACAGCAGCGCTTTGTGCAGCAATGCTGCCACAGGGCTCCAGAGAGGTAAGTATAATACATGGGTGCATGATGTGGCAGTGTGGGACCTTCTGGATCAAGGTGCCCATGTGCACCTCGCATCCTGCACACATTATATAAACACCACTGGTTTAGGCACCCATTCATCAACACTAAATCTAAGTGACATATTTTCACCTACATTTGTAAAATCCAAGTATCGGGGCTATTCATTACAAAGGTCACTGATATCTCCTGCTTATCTTAGAGTCTCGATGCATTCTGCAGTCCCCATATGCTAATTCATTAATCAATCTCTGAAAACTGATGGTTTATGGAGTTTGACTGAGGGAGCCTATGCTATCATCAGATGGTGTTGGTTCCCAGAGCGCCGCTATTTCCTATCGGAAGGAAGGTTGCGAAATGGAATCCCATCGGATCCCTCTGTCCGTACCAGCACTTTCTGTGCACATGCGTTAACTCGTGGACTTGAATTGCTCCAGTAATATGGTATCCAACGCCACAATTTGTGCCAAGTCAAATACCAATGTATTAGAGAACAGATGGGGCATATTAATAAATATGCTTCTAAGTAACTGGATTTGGCTTAATGTGACCCATCTGTGGTTCCCTCAGCTGATCATCATGTAATATCATTTGGAGAAAAAACTGTACATATTACTAATTTAGTTAGCACATACAATTATTGCAGTACAAGTACAGATAATGGGCCTGATTCAGAGCCGTTCGCTATTTGCGGTCATTCGTTCAAAAACAAGGGGTGGCTATTCAAATGATCAGTTCGCAAATTGCAGTCTGTTCACACCTCTAAGTCTGAATGAGCGAGCAAAACATACGCTCGTTTATTTGTTAAAAACGCCCCCTGGCCGCACGCACCATACGTCATGTCCGCTATTTATTAGATTAATCGAGTACATCGACCAGCGTATGAACTGCTCGCTATTCTTGTGGTTGGTTTTTGCTACCACAATCTTGCGAGCAGTTCTGGCTATAAAATAACCCAGTGACGTGGTCAATGACGCTGCTGTATTAATTATGCACACCCATAAAATGCCCGTTTTGACCTTTAAGCACGCCTGCGTTCGGATCTCCACTCCCCATTTTCAAGCACCTTCCCCTGTTACCACCCACATACGCCTCATTCTGTCACTCAAAATAGCAGGCATTCGCTATATTGCGAGCACATGAATTTCGGCCGCACTGACTGGTTCGCGCATGCGTATAACGATCTGTACGCATGCGCAGATGTCCGAACATCGCTCGGAACGAGCGTACTGCCGCTAGCGAGTGGCTCTGAATGAGGGCCAATGGGCCTGATTCAGAGCCGTTCGCTATTTGCGGTCGTTCGTTCAAAAACAAGGGGTGGCTATTCAAATGATCCGTTCGCAAATTGCAGTCTGTTCACACCTCTAAGTCTGAACGAGCGAGCAAAACATACGCTCGTTTATTTGTTAAAAACGCCCCCTGGCCGCTCGCACCATACGTCATGTCCGCTATTTATTAGATTAATCGAGTACATCGACCAGCGTATGAACTGCTCGCTATTCTTGTGGTTGGTTTTTCCTACCACAATCTTGCGAGCAGTTCTGGCTATAAAATAACCCAGTGACGTGGTCAATGACGCTGCTGTTTTAAATATGCACACCCATAAAACGCCCGTTTTGACCTTTAAGCACGCCTGCGTTCTGATTTCCACTCCCCGTTTTCAAGCACCTTCCCCTGTTACCACCCACATACGCCTCATCCTGTCACTCAAATTATCAGGCATTCGCTATTTTGCGAGCACATGAATTTCGGCCGCACTGACTGGTTCGCGCATGCGTATAACGATCCGTACGCATGCGCAGATGTGCGAACATCGCTCGGAACGAGCGTACTGCCGCTAGCGAGTGGCTCTGAATGAGGGCCAATGTCTTTCTAAAAAAGCTTGAAATCTGGTTTCTCTTTTCTGGTGCATGGAGATTTTGTTCATGATCATATGAAACAGTCCTGGTTTTAACAATATTTCTCAGTGTCATTGTTGTAATCACCAGTTTTAACTATTGACCCACTCTTCTCTTTATGTTAGTAGTGGAGTCACTGTTCACATCCAGACAGATATTAGACTGTTAGGGGGATATTTACTAAAGTGCGGGATACAAAAGTGGAGATGTTGCCCATAGCAACCATTCAGATTCTACTTATAATTTATCTAGGACCTTCTAGAAAATGATAGCTAGAATCTGATTGGTTCCATGTAATTAATTCAATATTTTATGGAAAGCACTGCATAATATTCATAAAAATATATTTTACAAATTTAAAACAATTTTGAACACATGATTTATGAAATACATTTTCACTGGAAGATCTAGGTTACCAGTTTTTGATGACCACGATACAGCTAGACCGAGTGACTTATTCAAGTGATGACACTGGTATTTAAATTAGTGTGTTAGGCTCTCCAATAAGTCACTGATATGTTCATTCACAAACAGTGGAAATATAGTGGATATGCTGTGTGTAAATATTGCTCAAATTTGACTGCTATGCATATTGGACCTGATGCAGAGAACCGTACATCTAATATGCTAATGCAGCAGTAGGCCTCTGGTGTAAATAGACGCCTCCTGACTGCATCACAGATCTGAGTGCTGTGTTTTAAAACACAGCATTGGATCTTCTGCAAGACCATCAGCAATCTGAGTAATCCTGAGGTTATACAGTTCCCTCTCCATAGCTGATACCAGGAAGTCTGTGCCGAAAGACGCACACCCTGGCCTCGGCACACGCAGAAAACAAGGGTGGTACGCCCACTTCCTGCCCACAAACATCTATCAGGCTGGAGATGGTACAGTGTAATATATGAGTAAACTATGAGTAAAACAGTGCAGCCATATCATTTTTCTGTTTTATTCTCATTTATGTGTCTGAAAGAGTAAAGACATGGAAGTATGGGACAGTCTTCTTTTTTAAATTTTTATTATATTCAGTGCCGGACTGGCCATCTGGCACTTCTGGCAAATACATGAAGGGCTAATGCCTGATGGGCCAGTCCGGTCTGATAGCCTGGCTGAGCAGCTCCACCTCTCTGCGCTCTGCTCAGCCTGCTAATGAGAGACAGGGGGCGTGCCATGAGACCAGGCCCTCGTTGCTCGCAGCATACTCCAGTGAGATGTAACCATGCCCCCGTGAGACGAGGCTATGATGCAAGACCATGCCCCCATTTACTTGATGCGCGCACCTACGCCACGCGCACAGAAGGGATTGCCAGAGCAGATTTGGAGCCCCAGTCTATCTCTTATTATAATGATTTATGTACACCAGTATTCAGAGCATGAAGTTGTTTTTAAGAGGTAAAAATACTCTTTGCCACATATAAAGTGTGACATATTGATGATACTATTTAAAATTCTGGATAATGCCAGCATTCAGGACCTCTGAGGACATATGACCATGAAGTAGTTTTTAAGGGGTACAAATATTCTTTGACTACCCAAGAAACCATTTGTGCCCCATCAAATATAAAAACTCTGCCCTTTGAGTCTCAATTAAATATCTAATTCTGTAGAATTAAATCTCACTTTGGGCCTTATTTATCAACAAGTTTTATAATTCACAACGAGTGATAAAACTCACTGCGTATGACAAATGGTGCTCCAGCCAATCAGTTCCCAACTGTAATTTTTCAAACAGATGACAGTTGGGAGCTGATTGGCTGGAGCACCATTATCATATACAATAAGTTTAATCACTCATTGTGTATGATAAAACTAATTGATAAATAAGTACAGAGAATGTTGGAGGGTGGGTATCAAGTAACAGGGCCCAAGCCTGCCAAAGATTTGCATACATGTCCCCAACATGACATTCAATTGGCCCCTTCTGCATTGCACTGCTACAGAATTGACAACATGGAGTGGCCATGCCCTTATGCCATGCCCTTACACAGTATGGTCACACCTCCTTCATACAGTGGTCTGGCATTTCTCTTGAAAATATAAAGTGTAATATGCTTAGCTGGGAACTCCCTAATCTGCACATATCCTCATTAGAAAGAGTAACATGTTGCACCATGGCAATCTCGGATACCCACTGTAGATGTTCTAAGCCATGTAATTACTTCATATAAATAGGAATAATATGGTTGAATTTGTTCTGTTTCCTCTGTCCTGTGTGCAATGTCTGGTGCAATTTTAGCAAATTATAAATGTTAACATAGAAAAGAGGATCTGCTAATCTGTCTTTCGTTAGTAAAAGATAAAAATGTACACTTGAAATCAATGCATGTTTCAGTGTAACAGAATCATACAACAGTCATCTTAATGCTTAAACTGCTAGAACTACTGTTATATTATTCCTGTCCCATGTAATAAAATATACAAGAAACTTTCTTATGAGTTGTAAACACATTGAACTTGTATTTACAAAAGTCTGCCTACTAGAGACCAGACAGTTCTCAATTACTTGTGACACACAAAATATTTCTGACCAGCCTGAATCAATATTGTTATGGGTGGATTTTATTGGCTTTGGAATAAGATGGCTTTGACGTCTCTGATACTATATCCTGTCTTTAATAAGGTGCTTTGTTCCAGCAGAACATTGAATAAAGGACAGCATCTTTCGATGTTTTAGCATTTTAAGGACTGAGTTACATAGTATAGTAAAGTTGTTTGGTGAAAAGATGCACTGTAAATTAGTGAAAATATGTAATTGACTAGTTTGGTGAAAATATGTAAATAAGTTTTATATATATATATATATATATATATATATATATATACACACAGTCAGGTCCATAAATATTGGGACATTGACAGAATTTTCATATTTTGTCCTCTATTCACCACCACAATGGCTTTGAAATGGAACAAACAAGATGTGATTTAACTGCAGACTTTCAGATTTAATTTGAGGGTAATTACATCCATATCAGGTGAACGGTGTAGGAATTACAACGGTTTCTATATGTGCCTCCCACTTTTTAAGGGGCCAAAAGTAATGGGACAAACTAAACAATCCTAAATCTAACTTTCACTTTTTAATACTTTGTTGCAAATCCTTTGCAGACAATTACAGCCTGAAGTCTGGAACGCATAGACATCACCAGACGCTGGGTTTCATCCCTGGTGATGCTCTGCCAGGCCTCTACTGCAAATGTCTTCAGTTCCTGCTTGTTCTTGGGGCATTTTCCCTTCAGTTTTGTCTTCATCAAGTGAAATGCATGCTCAATTGGATTCAGGTCAGGGGATTGACTTGGCCATTGCATAACATTCCACTTTTTAGCCTTACAAAACTCTTTGGTTGCTTTTGCAGTATGCTTCGGGTCATTGTCCATCTGCACTGTGAAGCGCTGTCCAATGACTTCTGAAGCATTTGACTGAATATGAGCATATAATATTGCCCGAAAACACTTCAGAATTCATTCTGCTGCTTTTGTCAGCAGTCACATCATCAATAAATACAAGGGAACCAGTTCCATTGGCAGCCATGCATGCCCACGCCATGACACTATCACCACCATTCTTCACTGATGAGGTGGTATGTTTTGGATCATGAGCAGTTCCTTTCCTTCTCTTCCCATCACTCTGGTACAAGTTGATCTTTGTCTCATCTGTCAATAGGATGTTGTTCCAGAACTGTAATGGCTTTTTTAGATGTTGTTTGGCAAACTCTAATCTGGTCTTTCTGTTTTTGTGGCTCACCAATGGTTTGCATCTTGTGGTGAACCCTCTATATTCACTCTTGTGAAGTCTTCTCTTGATTGTTGACTTTGACACATATACATCTACCTCCTGGAGAGTGTTCTTGATTTGGCCAACTGTTGTGAAGGGGTTTTTCTTCAGCAGGGAAATAATTATTTTGTCATCCACCACAGTTGTTTTCCGTGGTCTTCCCGGTCTTTTGGTGTTGCTGAGCTCTCTGGTGCGTTCTTTCTTTTTAAGAATGTTCCAAACAGTTGATTTGGCCACACCTAATGTTTTTGCTATCTCTCTGATGGGTTTGTTTTGATTTTTCATTCTAATGATGGCTTGCTTCACTGATAGTGACAGCTCTTTGGATCTCATATTGAGAGTTGACAGCAACTGATTCCAAATGCAAATGTCACACCTAGAATCAACTCCAGAACTTTTACCTGCTTAATTGATAATGAAATAATGAGGGAATAGCCCACACCTGTCCATGAAATAGCTTTTGTGTTGATAGTCCCATTACTTTTGGCCCCTTAAAAAGTGGGAGGCACATATTGAAACTGTTGTAATTCCTACACCGTTCACCCGATTTGGATGTAATTACCCTCAAATTAAATCTGAAAGTCTGCAGTTAAAGCACATCTTGTTTGTTTCATTTCAAAACCATTGTGGTGGTGAACAGAGGCCAAAATATGAAAATTCTATCAATGTCCCAATATTTATGGACCTGACTGTATATATATATATATATATATATATATATATATATTCTAGTTATTTACATGTTTTACACACATATGTATATATATATATGTATATATATATATATATATATATATATACTGCTTGGTAGAGCCCCGGCACTCATAAATCATATCCAATATCCTGCTCCGGTGCCTTCCTAGAGGGATAGCACCCTCAATAATTAGAATCGGGCAAACAGGCGTCACTCGGATACTGATGAATCAATGGTGTACAAACCCCCTTTGCTGGGGTGTCTTTATTCAACGTTTCGGGGATCTAGAGCGTATGGCTCTACATCGATCTGCCATACGCTCAGTTTTAACAGGAAAAGTTCTGAACAACCAGTTGCCAGACATTTCTCTGAGAAGAACCATAGTTTTGCAACATTGAAACACATCATCATCAATCATATTCCAAAGTTACTGAGAGGAGGTGATCATGGAGGTTTACTTTTGAGGTGTGAGGCACGATGGATCCATCGCCTGAACGCCATTAACCCATATGGGTTGAATGAAAAGATGCAGTGGAGTACTCTTTTCTAAATAATTCTGTGCGGTTACCCTTATATGGTGTGATATAAACTATTATAAGCATTTCTTCTATTCATTTTTTTCTTCTATTGATTTCTGTTCAGTGCTACTGATTTCTATACCATGTGGTTCAAGATCTTTCGGGAATGTTATCTTTGGCCCATATGTGCTTTGTTAAAGTATATTGTCTATAGTCATTGATCTATAGATATTTTTATGTCTCTTTTCCCTTTGTTTTTCTTCACAAATTGATGTGCTCTTTATGTGACATGTATAGTTCTTTATATGTGATATTGATATGTTGGTGTCCCATGGGGTTTGTTATTGTTGTTTTTACAGCTGTAGTGGGGCTGGTGAGACGTCGCGCTCGTACGGCATCAGCACAGCGCGGGTTTCGGTGGATGAACTTCTGCCTCTGACCTCACTAAGCTCATTACCTGCTAGAGTATTTATGGTAAGCCTCATTGTATGTACTGCTTCTGTATGTATTCCTTGAAAAGAGAGCCTTAGTTGCTCTGAAACGTTGGAAATATACGTGATTTATATGAAATACCCTGAGTGCCGCTGCATCTTTCCTGCATTTATATATATATGTATATACCCAAAATAACAGGTCACTGCCACTTAAATTAATAGGGGAGCCGCTGAGAGTGTGGGAGCATTGCTCTCAGCCAGTCAGTGCTTCCCCATTCATGTCAATGGCAGTGACCGAGAGTGTCATTTTGGGTTAGGCATTGTACAGAGTGTACAGTGTGTGTTTGGTGAGCACGTTTGCATTTTTTTTATTTTACCAATACCTATGGATTCCAACTTTGACCAAAGAGGAGGCCACCCAAGGGTTTGCTAAGTTTTATTTAAATAAAAGATTACAACCTTCAGTGTGTGTGTGTGCTGTGATTATTTTAATATTTTATATACAAGAAGACTAGAAGTGCCAGTGGGCCCTTAATGTCCAGGCATACTGGCACGTGTTGTTCTACAACTGCGGACATGCTAGGGCTGGCTTGCTAGTGCTTATAGTTTGCCTGGAACAAACAATATTCTAATCTATTATTTAAACATTAACCCTGCATCCACCGCCACCAGAGATGTGGGGAATAGCTTTCAGCCTCAGGAGGGGGGAACCCCATTTTATTTTTTGGTCCCCACTTTCTGAAGAATTCCAGCCCTGAATTCGCTGACTACCCCTCATTACCACTCACAAATGGCACCTCCTGTCAATCACTCTGCGATGGGTCTGCATAGTCGCTGCGATCGCAGTCCCAATCGCAGTGGCCAGTTTGCACACGTGCACTGCGATGCATGTGCAGAATGCAACAATCGGCCGATTGCATGCGTAATCACAGTTGCGATCAGAAGTGAATCAGGCCCTGCATTGTTAATCATTTCTACAGTTGTAAGATGTCATTATCAACTTCACCCTCATCAGTGTTATCATCATCACACAATATTAGCTCATCCCGACTGGAATCCAGAAATCTCTGTACTTAGTTGTAATTTGCGCGCAAAGGTCTTCCTCATAGAATTTGTAGTTCATTTTATACAGTTTTTCCACATTTTGAGAAAGTAGCCTCCTACGCCGATCACTCACAAGGTTCCCGGCTGTGTTAAACATTCTTCTGAGTACACACTGAAGGGTGGGCTGCTTAAGTAAAGCAAAACTAATTTGTACAAGGGGATCCTACCATTTATTTCTTCCCAGTATTCAAAGGAACTGTGTGATATTCTAATTTGTAGATTTTCATTGAAATAATCCCCCACCATTGATGCTTAGTGTATCAGATTGAGTCATTGTAGAGGTGTCAATGTTGGCAATTTTATGTTTTTTGGCAGTAAATTTTAAATTTATTATTAGAGGAGATGTTTTCTTAACATTGTGAAATATTATTTAGATTTCAGGTGCCCTTTCTTAAACCGTCTTACCCCTTGACAACCTGCTTTAGTAGATGTTGAAGTACTATCATGACTGGCGGCAGCCGGACACTTGTACTGGGTTGCTGCTGACTGATCCATATCGACTCACAGTAATGCCACCCTAATGACGTTATATTTTAACACAGTGCCTTAACACACAATACAGTGCCTCGCCGCATTCCTATTAATGGACCCCTAATAACATTATGTTTTAACACAGTGCCTGAATACAAAACAGTTTTATTTTAATATGTTTTAACACAGTGCCTGAACATATAACACAGTGACTCACAATGCTTCTAGTAATGGCACCCTAATGACATTATTTTTTAACACATTGCCTGAACACACAACAGTGCTATTTTAAATATTTTTAACACAGTGCCTGAACACACAACACAGTGCCTCACAGCGCTCCTAGTACTGGCACCCGAATATGTTATTTATTTTTAATATAGTGCCCGAACAGGCAACAGTTTTATTTTAAAATTTTTTAATACAATGCCTAAACACACAATAGTTTTATTTTAACAGTGCCTGTTTTATTTTAACTTTTTTAACACAGTGCCTCAACACACAACACACTGCCTCACAGTGCTCCTATTGCATTTTTTTTAAAGACACAGTGTACTTTTACTAGCTAGTTAATACAGTGCTCCAGTCCTAATGGCGTTTTTACTTTTTAGTGCCTCACAGGGCTGTCCCACACCCTCTCCCTCCGGTTTCCAGTGTGAAATAGTGCCCGATCATGAGGGTGGGACTCTTATATGCAATCCAAAATGCTCTAGTTCCCACACTGGAAAGATGATGTTTTGCTTCACTTTGGGTTCCGAAAATGGTGGGAAGACCTGAGCCGACTCAGAACCCCTAAGTTCGTGGTGTGTTCGGTTTCCACGGAAACCGAACCACGCTTCTCTACTGTATATATTTTGTGAAATTTATATTTGTGCTGCATGTGCATCTGTCTTATAAAAGTGCTATGATAAATCATCTGAACTGGCTTGTCTAATATTACTGCACTAATATTTGCGATCTATGCTTATACTTCTGGCAACTAACCATCAGTGGATTTTAGCTAATTTATCATCTGTGCTTTGAACTAACATTGAGGAGCTTCTGTTATATAGACAGACTTTCATTAACTCTTTTAGCCAGCGCTGTTACTTGGCTAAATAGCATCCTGTGCTGGCCCACCCACTTAGCGCCTGATGTCATGATGTTGGGTAGAAGAGGTGGGGCAAGCAGCACAGGTAAGCGCAGATCTGATTGGATCATCCTGAGGATGCTCTAATCAGTTGCACAGACTGCAGTGATCCTGGCTACAGGGTGCTGTTCCAGCCACCCTGCTAGTCAGAAGCAAGGTTTATTGGGTGATGACAGTGCAGCCCACAGTGCCCTGTGCTCTGTGTGGTGGCACTGGTTGCACACATCTAGTTATGGCTCTGCTTTTAGCATCTATACATGCATTGTAATTTACCTAAGATGTGGTTGGACTGCAGCGCTGAGTCACAAATACAGTTGAGCTACATATCATGGTATATCCAGATATAAAGAGTGACAAATGGAAACTAAATCACAAGTTATTATTTAAAAAAGGGGGAGAGCAAAAAGCACATGTAAGATCAAATACAATCTTAAAAATGAGCACAATATATAAAAAAAAAAATTAATAAAAATTGGGAAAATGTTAATAAGTTGCTTTCTAAAGTCCTTGTTTAACCTTTTGATAGAAAATGTTGATGCCATTTGATGAGATATATTTAGCATCAATCATACAGTAGATATTGGTGTAGTACATCTCAAAATGGAGATAAATACCCCTTGGTTGTGAAAAAGTTAATATATAAAAATGGGGAAGAAAAAAAAGGGGTGAGTACAAAAAAAGGGGGGTTAGCTGGCAACATAAACTTCAATTGCTGGTGTTGTTGCTGCCTAGATTACCTGTCAGCTCTGAAATGCTCTGATGGCTCTCCATATATGGATGATGTCGAAAACAAATTGGTAGTTACTTTCAGTAACCACAGTTTTCTAACATCCAAAGCTAGATAATAGCCAGCGTCAGCCCTCTATGTGGAGAGTCAGGTTTGCAATTAAGGCTGGTGCCGATGTTGTCGGCTAAGGTGGAATTTTAAGGCCTTTGATATCTGGCAGTCAGTGATGTCTCTGAGGAGCTGGCAAGTGTTTGTGCATAAGCTCCCCCGGCTGGTTGGGACTGCTAATATCAGTATAAACAGCCACTCTTTGATGGAGATTGCAGGCGACCGGAAGCACCATAGAAAACTTTAGCCCCAAGACTATTGGCAAGGATATCACGGTGGGGTAGCGAAGTGTTCCGGCAGGTGGGTGTAGCTGCATTTCTGAATCAATTGTTTATTATTGTAATTTTAATATTTAGAATTTTTTTACAGTAGTCAGGGCCATAAATAGTGGTGTGTGATCAGTGTCGCCGCACAGAGTGCAGGGCTCTTTGTTCGGCCCTTGCTTCAGGCTAGCAGGATGCCTGGACTGGCACCCTGTAGCCAGGGTCACTGCTGTGACACTATCTGAGCGTCCTTTAGGCACTCAATGCAGGCACCCTACAGTCTGTGCTTCCAGTTTGAACGTCCTTAAGATGCTCCAGTCAGTGCAGCACTTACCGATGCAGCCAGCCCCCACCCCACAATGTAATGATGTCATGCGCCGAATGTCATGACATCAGGCACTAGGGTGGGGGTGCTATTTAGCCATAGCACTGCTGGCTGTGATCAGCAGGGTAGTGCTTCCAATGAGAAGTCACTACCACTGCTGCTAGCCTAGGCAGTGCCTGTGGGTGGTAGATTTTACTGGGGGGGCTGCTATCTCACAGCCCTTAGGTAAAATCCACCACCTGTGTGTTTCTAATCCACAGCTCACAATCTGTCCATTAGCACTAGAAATCCATTTGCCAATATATATATAACATTTAAATGTCTTGAAAATAATGTTTTGCCTAGCAAACAGTCATTCTTTGAAAGTATTTTGGCCTTTATTTTACTCCACAGGCTTCCATGCTTCATATACAGCTCTATATACATTCCATCACCGCACACAATCACTGCCTTCCCTGTACTATGATTATACAAACATGTGCTCCTTTCAGTCACTACAAGCACACACAGCCTGACATTGTCAGTCATGTATTGAAATATGCTTAACACAAAGCATATTGATATACATTGCAAGTATCCCCCTCACTGGTATTTTAACATTTTCTGTTACATCATGACAACAATTTAATTGACATTTTTAATGTGGCAAGAAAAAATATTAAAGCAACCATTTATCAAAATGAATTAGGAAACAAAACTTAAAGTAATTGCATTAGTATTCACCCCCTTGCTATACCCATACTTGATTTTTTCTAAAGTAACCAACTTTTTATAGAAGTCACATTAATAGTTTATTGGTGTCTGCCTGCGTGCATTTAATGTGTATCAAATGATTGCATCAAATATTTACATGTCTCTGCAAAAATGGATGAAGCACAGGGCCCGATTCAGACCCATTCGCTAGGCTGCGTATGCATGTAGCCTGCCGATGTTTGCAATGTGCTCATGCGCATAAGATGCAGTGCACATGCGCGAACCAGTCCATGCGATCGGGAAGAGTTTGCTCACAGCGCATAGACACCACGCTAGATTGAGTGACATGATGAGCCGTTTGTGAGTGGTGACAGGGGATGGTCGATGGAAACAGGGGAGTGGTGGTGGTGCGAAGGCAGGTGCGTCTGAGCGTCTTAACGCCGTTTCAGAGGCTTGCATAATTAAGACGGAGCATCATAATACACGCACATGACTGAATTACACACTGAAGCACTCGCAGTGCTTGCGGTAGGTTATGGTCAGCCGCAAGTGCTGCGTATGGGTCCGATGTTACTCGATGTTACAGATTGTTTCATACACTTCCCGGAGATGACGTGGGAAAGTTGGCATCTTAAGACAGGCTGGTGGGCATCTAAATACACACAGCGATCACACACCAAGACTTAGTGGGTGTGATAATGCCTTGCCATGCGTCCGCGGGATTTGCATACTTTGGCTGCGTGCGAACGCATCTAGCGAGTGGGTCTGAATCGGGCCCACAGTACAGAGGAATTCTGAAGGAAAACCATCTGTAGTCTACAAGAGTGCTTGGACTTGGAAGAAGACTAATACCTCTTTTACACCAAAGTGCCAGGTCTGATCTGGGAGTTTGAACACTGGCCCTGATTCAGAGCTGGACGCTCTTCCAGAGCGCTCACTCTGAATCAGGGTGGCATTATTTTTTTTAGTGACGGCCTCCTGGCCGCTCGCATAGCTGTGGGTCACCACCCACAGCTTTTGCCAGCGGCCAGGTGATGGTCTCGATGGTCGCGACCATCGGGGCTTGCGACAAGACCCTTGTGGTAGGGTCTTGTTCCCGCAAGCCCCAGTGAGCTTCTGGCTCTAAATAGAGCTGGAAGCTCACCACTGACATCACTGGTGATGTCAGTGGTGCCTCCCGCAAACGGCAGGCGTTCCTTCGGGAACGCTTCCGTTTGTGTAGCCACCCCCCCTGCCCGCCTCCAAAACGGGGTGAGCTGTCAATCATAATTGACAGCCGCCCTGTTTTGGCGAGAGACCCGTAGCGACGGAGCGCCCGTCGCCGGCTGGGTCTCGCGCATGCGCATGCTGGAGCCGGCGCCGGCATGCGCAATGGAGGACCATCGACCCGCTTGCGAGCACTGTGCGCTCACGAGCGGGTCTGAATCAGGCCCACTGTTCCAATCTGGATGAGACCTGGCACAGAACCCTTTCATATTGCAGCGCCGACCCAGGATATTCCCGAGTCAGCGCCGTTCACACCGCAGCCGGGTCTGCAGTGACCCGGCTCTTCTGGCATTGCAGTGGATGTTTGGAGATGACGACATCTCCAAGTGCCACTGAAGCCAGCCAATTGGGTGGCATGTGGCACGATCCGAGTCATCGTGACCCAACTTGCGCCGTTTACACTGCAGGGTGGCAAGGGAATGACCAGTGGCCAACCCTGCAAAATACCTGAGTTGGATCCCCGGGTCCCTGGACCTGGGTGGACCCATTTATACTGACAAAAATCGTGGGTTAATGCGCATCAAACTGGATTTTTATGTAAGTGTAAAAGGGGTATTATCTTCCAACATGGCAATGACCCAAAGTATGCAGAAAACGGCACACAGGAGTGGCGTAACAACAAGAAGGTTAGTATCCTAAAGTGGCCTAGTCAAAGCCCAGATCACAATCCAATTGAGCATCTGTGGCAACATTTAAAAATTACTGTCCACAAATGATCACTATCCAACCTGATGGAGCTTGAGCAATTTTGTCAAGAATAAAAGACTCAAATTTCAATGTCTACATGTGCAAAACTGATTGACACTTACCCAAACAAACATAGAGATATAATGCTGTTATAATGGCTTCTACCAAGTGTTAACACTAAGAAGGGGATGAATACTAATGCAATTACTTATTTTCATCTTTTTGTACCTAATTCTTGACAAATGACTAGATTAAAAGAAAATTTGCCACATTATCGAGTACAATCTTGTGATTAGAGATACGTAATACGTTTCAGTGAAATCCATTGTGGTTCTGTACTATAATATTGTCATTTGGAAAATATGAATTAACCCAGTGGGGGTTGATATCTTTTATAGTCACTGTATGCTACTGTAGAATCCCAACATCACAATAAAGTGTTAATGTTGGCTTGTTAAGCTACTGCTGGGTAATACGTTGCGATGTGCAGTGATAGCTTGACTTGTATTGTTTTTTTATCCACATTTCAGCTACACTCACATTACAGTTAGCATTAGCAGTTGCTATTTTTGGGTGAGATTGTCATGTCTTGGATGTAAATTGTATTTTTGGAAAAATGTGGCCAGTTACTTGTAAAATCTCCATCTACTCACTGCCATGTGATCTACTCATTTTAAACCTTCAGAGATTTGTATTCCTTTGACTTGTGTCCCAAATTGTGGTTACCTTGTGGTGAGGAAACAAGCAATAGGCATAGTTTGTAACTAACATTTTTATTATAATAAGTATGAATACACCTACATTTCATAGTGCACAACTTATAGACACATAATAAAGTTATTACCATGCAGAATTCTGAAGGATAAGCTAATACAGAGGTTCCCAAACTCCGCCATTACAGTCCACATTTTAAGGATATCTATGCTTGAGCACAGGTGATTAAACTAGTACCTCAGTAAATTTGATTTAACCATCTGGACTCAAGCATGGCTGTCCTTAAAACCTGGACTGCAATGGCAGAGTTTGGGAACCACCGAGCTAATAAAATAAAGAAGAACAAAGCAATAATGTATAAAATTGTTTTAATTGTAATGCAAAACTTGCAATGATAACATTTCCATCTGAAAATGCAGTTTTTTATTCTTTTACTGATTACAGAAAAAAAATGATTAACTGTTACCCTGTCTGTTTCTCTCCCACGGCTGACAGTGAAAAGATGTATGAGAATAAAGAGAGGTATTTGGGAAAGGAAAAGGTTTTTTTAGTATACAATAATATCCACTGATTATAGGATTATGAACAATAGTAGAAAAGATGACCTGCTAGACAAGATGACATTGTTATCATCAATATTGTCAGGGCATATCCTACAATAAAATCCTGACACCACAAGAACTAAACACTACTGATAAATATGTCAGTCAATCTTGACACTGCATACTTCTGTATTTCCTTTTTAAATGAAAAGCAAAGTAAACACATTTGTATTTCTGTTTTAATAAATGTCCAGGATCAATTTGGTTGTAGAAAGCCATTTAATGGATAACTCATCCCATTGATATTGCAGGATTATATACCAAAGCCCATGCTTTATACATGTTGTACCCAAAAGGGGATGCAGTAAATATCCTGACCACGGAGATTCTGGCACTATGAATACCGGCGCCGGAATCCTGACACTTGTCAGAATCCCGGGGCCGAAATCCCAACCGCAGGAATCCCGAAGGTGAGTAGCGGGGTTGGGGGGAGGTTTAGTGCTAGGGTTAGACACTAGGGGGACGGTTAGGGTAAGGCACTAAGGGGGGAGGGTTAGGTTTAGGGTGCGGGGAGGGGGAGGTTAGGTTTAGGTACTAGGGTGGGAGGTTAGGGTCAAGCACTGGGCAGAGAGGGTTAGGATTAGGGTAGGGATAGGGGGAGGGTTAGGATAGGTGTCTGTATCCTAACCCTGTCGGGATGCCAGTGTCGAGATTCTGACCGCCGGGATCCCGAGCGCCGGTATTCTGAACCCATCCTATCCAGATGCATAACTGTCTGCCATGCAGCTTTCAAGAAAATAAAAGTATATATAATAAAACTTGAATCATATAATTACATTTTTATTCCTACTTAGTTTTGGTTGTGATGGAATTTAGTACAAATTAGTCTTTTAAAGTTATTAATGTATTTAGCCATAGATTTAAAGATTTGGACTTTTGTTTATTTTTTTAAGTTGCTAGACCTTGGTTTATATTTACATTTTAGGAGAAGGCTTGACCCTATAGGTGGGTACACACTGCATAGATACAGTGCCTTGCAAAAGTATGCACCCCCTTTGCATTTTTCATGTTTTGTTGCCTCACAACCTGGAATTAAAATGGATTGTTTGAAGGTGTGCATAATTTCATTCACAGAACATGCCTACAACTGTGAAGTTGTATTTTTTTTTATATTGTGAATCAAACAACATTTAGGACAACATAACAGAAAACTTCAGAATGCATTACTATTCACACCCCTAAAGTCAGTTCTTCGGCGAGCCACCTTTTGCGGCAAATACAGCTGCAAGTCATTTTGGATAAGTCTGTATGAGCTGGCAACATCTTGCCCCTGGGATTTTTGCCTATTCCTTAAGGCAAAACTGCTCCAGCTCCTTCATGTTGGATGGTTTCCGCTTCTTTAAGTTTGACCACAGATTCTCAATTGGATTGAGTTCTGGGCTTTGACTAGGCCATTCCAACACATTTAAATGTTTCCCCTTAAACCACTCGAGTGTTGCTTTAACAGTATGCTTTGGGTCATAGTCCTGCTGGAAGGTGAACCCCCGTCCCAGTCTCAAATCACAGGCAGACTGAAACAAGTTTTGCTCAAGAATATCCCTGCATTTAGCACCATCCATCTTTCCCTTGGCTCGAATCAGTTTCCCAGTCCCTGCTGCTGAAAAAACATCCTCACAGCATGATGCTGCCACCACCATGTTTCACTGTGGGGATGGTGTTCTTGGGGTGTTGGGTTTGCGCCAGATATAGCATTTTCCTTGGTGGCCGAAAAGTTCAATTTTAGTCTCATCTGACCAGAGCACCATCCTCCATACATTTGGGGAGTCGCCCACATTATACGACAGGTGCAGACAGATATGTTCACTGACACATAAAATGCAGCATGTATTATTTAGGTGTACCCTGCTCTTATAGATCAATGATCCCTATAGTGACAGCTGTTCTAGTTTTGTCCACCATGCGTTAGACTCAGTTGACTGCACCTTTGGAAAAAAAATTATATTTAAGTGGGTGTGCATAAAGCCTTAGCCAACTAATAGAAGCACAGTGCACTTTCTTGTTTGTATTGTCTACGTTGTCTACCTATGCTTTATAGGCACTGTACTAAAACCATGGGCTAATGTTACCCTAATGTTACATTTCAGTGTGCTAAGTTTTGTATCAATAGAGATCACCTGAGTGGAATGGCTTTAGCTTGTATTATTTTGACCAAATCATGTAGCCAAACCACAATAACATTTTGGAAAACAAGCTCAGGGAGCTCTAAAGAGAGATTAAATGCATTGTAGTGGATATACAGTATAATGTTGCAAACCCTGAAAACATGTTCACTCAAATGATAATTCCCAACATCATTTCCATGCTTCATGTCAGTCATGGTCCACAAAAGGCATAACTTAGTCATCTACACTGTGGTATCTGTAAATTGAAACAAAGGCACACTTTAATTGCTGCGAACATTTGAAATGATGGGAAGGAGTGGTATTTAGGTCCCCCTGTTATGACACAGTGCTTTCCTGCATTTGGTATATTGCTTCAAAGGAAAATATCATAGGATCAAAAAAGTCCATGAGACATACAGTAGGATACTTGGTATTCTTACAACCATTTTTCGCTTTCTGGGACTATGTGACTCTGGACCTCATTCAGAGTCGGTCGTTGCGGCCGCACGGTCATACGCCACCGATGTTCGCTAAACTGCCCATGCGTAAAGTTCGCAATGCGCGTGCGCAAACTATCTGCTACGATCAGAAATTTCTCTCTCCTTGAACACAGCCAGGTCGGTAGTTTGAGTGACAGAATGAGGCGTTTGTGGGTGGTAACAGGGGAAGGTGCTTGAAAAAGGGGGAGTGGAGATCCAAACGCAGGCGTGCCTAATTATGCGAACGGCGTTTTATGGGAGTGCATAATTAACAAAGTAGTGTCATGGCACACGTGACATGGGTGGTTTGTACACTGACTTGATCGTAGTGCTTAATAGAGGGTATGGTCAACCTTAAGCTCTATGACCAGTTACGATGGTTACCGATGGTCTCGATTAATCCTTATGTGGCCGGAGATGACGTGTAATGCGTACGAGAAGGGGGCGTATTTTTTGTCTTACGGCCGCATCCTCCCCTTGGTCGGCCAGCTAACGATCCGATCTTAAGGACGCAACTTGCGAGTGCATCATTTGCATATCCGGACCCTTTTCCCTTACGACCGTGCGGCCGAATGAGGTCCTCTGTGTGTTTAACTAATTGCCTCTTCCGTGTCTTTTATCCCTGATTGGAAGACCTTCATGGCTTTGATAAGTACTCTCCTCCTGTGATCTGCTATCACCTGTACTACACTTCTTCATCTACAAAAATGTGCATCAGAACCAAAATTGGCAATGTAGACGGCATCCCAATGATCAAGATGCCGGCAGTCTGAATCCTGTCACCGGAATCCTGACATCAGTCTGAATCCCTGCTCCAGAATCCCAACCGCTGATATCCTGACGGTGACTATTAGGGTTAGGCTTAGGGTTAGGCTGCAGGAGGTAAGGGTTAGGCTGCAGGGGGGAGGAGTTAGAGATAGCCTGCGGGAAAGGTTGGATAGGATAGGGGGAGGGTAAGGGTGAGAGTTATAATAGTTACAAAAATCTGTCAGGATTCTGACTGTCTGGATGCTGCTGTCTGTATTTTGACCGCTGGGATCCCGTACCCAAATCCTAAAATCAATGTCACTGTACTGTATACTTCATTATATATTTTTTTAGTATGTATGTTGTGTAGACTATTTAACATTGTCTATTTGTCTTTCTCTTTGTTTGGTGGTATTGAAATGTACTTTCTGATGTTATAAATAAAAATAATTTAAAAATGCTCAGTGACTATTTCCAGTATTTACCAATCAATTCAGATGAATGTTCACATTTTATAATATATAATAATTTATTGTCATTATTTGAATTACAGTACTTGCAATCAATAATAGTTGACTGTTAATATCCCTGGGTGCAGATACGAAGGACACTGTGTCTCTTATGAATACATATGAGCAAAACATGACCTGATACAAACAGCTGCATTCTACTGAAATCCAGGATCCAGCATTTGTACTTTCTCCCTCAAGAGGGTGATTGACAGAGCACAATCCCTCTGTGATTTAATTAAAAGTAATACGTATGTAGTTGTTTGCTTCTTCATGGTATAAAAATTCTACCTCTGACTCAACATGTGAAACACAGAAGTTTGGAGCAGAGGACAATGTGAACGTTTGAAAAGTCTTGGCAAGATCTGTTCTATGCTGGTATTCTGATACATAGCATTATCCAACAAACCCAGCCAATTATTCAGTATTGTCCAAGAAAGCTTAACTTAGAATGAAGTGAGGCATGAATTTATTTGCAAGTCTAAAAAAGTCTATTTCCAAGCACATGCATAAAACTTATAACAGAAATACCAATGTATCCAGCAGATAGAGCTACATTACAACCCCTCTCAGAAGTAAAATAGGTAGACAAACAAACACTGATGCCATGAAGTATAGCTATTTGGCTGAAGTATTCACCCTAAATCTTGTGTGAACCGAGCAAAGTAAGCAATATTCAGTATTTATGTTTCCTTTGCTATTACACCACTATTTTTATTTTGTTTAAAGAACATTTAGCTTGTGTTTAGATAGGCGTGAACGGTGACCAAAGTTCCAACATTTAATTTATATTTTAAGAGGCCACATTTTAATAATTATGTATCTCTTCTAGGTACAATGCATTGTTAGCAACCTCTGACAAGTCAGCTGTTGCTGAATTAAGGCCAGTGACTGATTGTCGCAATTCATCGATCTCCAGATGTCAGGGTTGGAGGATCGTGAAATCCAACATGTTGGATTTCATTGATTTGCCGATCACAATCAAAATATGATTGTGATTTGCAAATCGGGGAGTTTTAGGATGTAGAATTTCAACCATCCGCCAAAGGATTGGTGAACATCGATGGTCACCAGTCGGCATTTCCGACTGGCGGATCAGCGTTTCCAAAACGATCGGAGGATCGGACAATCTGTCATCAAAAGTATGGGGCCCTTTACTTTCCCCTGAGCCAGGCAGCCAGTCAATGCCAGAATTTGACAATTAAATTAAAGCAATAGAGAGTATCTTATTAAACATACATGAACATGGCATGTACGGTGAAATATGAAAACTGACATTTTCATAGATCACAATTTATCTATACTGTATAGTTTGATACTGAAATTAGTATATCTGTGTTCATCAGGTAGCTTAGTAGAACAAACAAAAATAGAAAGTTATTTTTAAAATAAGTTTAAGAGAGCAGAAAATGAAAATGAGAACTGATTAAACAGCTCTTGATTTGATTTTAGGGAATCGGTATGTTTAGCCGCTGTATCAAATACCGACAGCAGCAGGCCGGCGGGTTGAAATCCCGACATCTGAAGGTAAGTACCCTAGCCCTCCCCTCTCCCCCTCTAACCCTAACCCTCCCTTAGGGGTGCCTAACCCTAACCTCCCTCCCTAGTGCCTAACCTAATCTCCCCCGGTAGTGCCTAAACCTAACACCCCCTCCCCGCACCCTAAACTTAACCCTCCTTGGGGGGTGCCTAACCCTAACCCCCCCTAGTGGTGCCTAAGCCTAACCCCCCTTCCCTACCCTAACCCTCCCGGGGGGTGCCTAACCCTAAGTCCCCCCAGGGGTCCCCTAAACCAAACCCTCCCCCCTCGTGGTTAGACGCTAAGACACCTGGCATACCTTCATTCGTTATGCCGGGTGTCGGGAGTCCATAGTGGGGCTAATGATAGGCGCTATGGTGCCTGGAGCATGCCTATGCTAGCACCCATACACCCCCCCTCCCCCCCCACACTGAATTTTGATAAAGTAGATTTGGTCAAAATGTCAGTCTAATTTAAAATTTTAAAAAATCATAAACGATCTACAGAGACAGACTTTTCCTAAATGCACCCTGTGCCGCTATCATCTCTCCCTTGTCCTCTCTGAGTCCCTCTACTCACTGTGACTTTCTTTACCCCACCACTCTCCACCCAGCGCACACTGCTGTGTGTCACTTATGGCCCAACTTCACTCACATGTTTCTGTCCAAGGTGGAGGGCACAATGATTGTTGTCAGTAGCTACTCTGCCCCAGGGTGCTCCTGCATACTAAGATGAGCGGTGCCAGCAAGCCCCGTCTCCAGCAGTTACCCACGGCACAGCACTCTCAGTCTGTCTCATTGTCACACACACATTGACACACTGACAGTGGTTGTGTTTCAAGGACAGTCCACACGGAAGAACTGGATTATCATTTCATAGGAAATCCTAGGAGTCCTAGGAAAGTTAAAGATTCAGGGAACCTCCCCATTTGATCCACCCCTGACCTGTCAGTATAGCCCAGCATATGTCATTTTTACTGACATTTACCATATTGGTGTCGGCCAGTTGGTACATCCAGTAGACATCCAGTCCACCCTCTGAGTCCAGGTCCACATGCCTCTACACCATTTTTTTTCTTAAATTAATCAAGTGACTTTTGTACAAAATTAATTAATGTATTGTGTTGCCTAACCAACCAATTACACATTTCCTACTATCTGTTCTTACTTGTGTCTGTTCTGCCTTCTGTCTCTCTGTGCCTCTATATGTTCCCCCTACTGACTTTTTATCTCTGTGCCCCCTTCTGCCTCTCTGTTCCTCTATCTGTACCCTCTATTCTTCTCTGTGCCTCTGTCTGTGCTCCCTTCTGCCCTGTGTCTCTATTTGTACCCCCTATTATTTCTGTGCCTCTAACTGTATCCTCTTCAGCCTGTCTGTACCCCATATTCCTCTCTGTGTCTTTATATGTGATATCGGTGCCCCCTATTCCTCTCTGTACCCTCTACTCCTCTCTGTGCCTATATCTGTATCCCCTCCCCCCTCCTGAAAGAAATAGCTATCCCTACGCCCTTGCCTATCTTTAGTCCCATGTCGGGATGTAAGTGTCGGGATATCGGCGGGCGGGGTTGCAGGTATCCTGACTGCATCCCGATTTTAGGACAAGTTTATTTCCTGTATTAACCAAGTTTATTTCCTGGGACTTATCTACTCACATACTGCAATCTAAACAAGAGAGTCAGACAGCAATATTCCACAACAGGGTGTATTACTCACATTTGCTTTCATAGAGCACCTGGTAAAACTTGCTTTACAAATTATTTGACTGCAAATCCATTAATTGTGGTGCTTGTCATTGATGTCAAATATTCTACAGTGTTTTTCAGTTCCTGTCATACATAAAATAGGACATACAGTACATAAAACAGGGAAATGAAAACATGAAAGCAATGGGTAGTAAGCGACATGCACATGAGCATTTACACTCTAATTGGATGAGGATACATCTGAAACAAAAGAATCAAGAGTGGTTCTGGAGTAAATATTCGATAAGTTGTAAGGTTGCATTACTGTGGGTAGCATCAGTGGGAGAGGAGATAGCTATAATAAAGAGATGTTATTTTAAAGGGTGTTTAAACACTTGAAGGCTGGAAGAGCCTATTACAGCATGGAAGGGAATTCCATAAATGGGTCAAAGCACAGAAGACGTCTTGAAGGTGGGAGTGAAAGATGGTCACCAGAGACTAGGTAGATCTAAGAGGGTGAGAGTATAAACATTTTTAGAAGATATTTCAGGTGTATGAAGGTGTATGAAGGTTGTGAGCCTTATAGGTGAGGGAGAGTAAATTGAACTGGATTTTGGAGAACACAAGAAACTAGTGTAGGAATTTTCAAAGTGGTGTGGCAGAGGTGAAGCTGAGAGATAGGAAGATCAATCTTGCTGCTGTATTTAAGAGGAATTTAAATACTTATAGATGGATGAGGGGAAAGCCAGATAGAAGGAGGGTGCAGTAGAGTTTTGATAGTGACTTGGGTAGAAAAAGAGCATATTCTGGAAATATTTGAATGATGGAGCTGATAGGACTGGGAGAGAGACTGGTTGTGGAGAATGAAGCAGAGGGTGGACTGATCTGTGGTAATTTGAGAGGAGGTGATGACTTTAAGATGAGGGAAGAAGATAAGCTCTGTTTTGGATATTAAGGGCTTTAGGTAGGGGTTGTTTATTCGATCCTGGTACCGATAATGCCAGTGGTCAGAATCCCGTCAGCGTAATCCCAACAGTGGAAATCCTGATGCATTCAGGTAAGTATCTTAACCCTTCTCCTAACCCACCTCTCCCACAGCCTAACTCTCTCCTCCGGTAGCCTAAACCTAACTGCTACCCCACAGTCTGACCCTAACCCTCCTCTCCTGCAACCAAACCCTCCCCCTAGTGCCTAATCCTAACCTCTAATCCTAAACCTAACCCTAATACTTACCGTTGGGATCACAGCCATCAGGATTCTGGAGCCGGGATTTTGACAGCTGGCATTGTGTGCACCGGGATGCCGACTACATCCCTTAGGTAGCATTGGTACATCCAATTGGAGATAGTAGAGAGACAATTTGTTACATAGAGCATAGATGTGGTACTGTAGACTGAATGAGCTAATTTGTTCCCCATCAGAAGAGGTGTATGGTGCCAAAAGCAGAGGACCAAGAACAGAGTCTTATGGAACCACAGCACATTGGGTCTCATTCAGACCCGGTCGCAAGTGCCAATGCGCTCGCAACCGGGTCGATGGTCCCCATAGAGCATGCGCACGGCGGAGCGGCTCCGTCATGTGCATGCACGAGACCCGGCTAGTAATGGGCGCTCCGTCACTAGGGGTCTCACCGCAGACGGGGCGAGCTGTTGATGTTGAGTGACAGCTCGCCCCATTTGCTGGGCGGGCCGGGGGCGAGCCCGGCCAAACTGAGGCGTTCCAGTCGGAACGCTTGCCATTTGGGGGCGGCCCCACTGTGGGGAACTTCCTGCTGAAACATAGCAGGAAGTACCCTGGGGCTTACGAGTGCCCAGACCCAACCTTAGGGTCTGGTCATAAGCCCCGATGGTCGCGATGGTGATGACCATCGCGACCATCACCCTGATCGCAAGCTAAGCCATGGGTGGTAACCGACAGCTTAGCTTGCGACCTGGAGGCAGCACTTCAAAACAAGAAGTGTCCGTCCTCATTCAGAGTTGAAGAGTTAAACTGGTGATGGGGGAGATGATCCAGAGGAGTTGGGATTGAATAGGGTTGAGGAGGTAGGTTGTAGTGTGAGATCACGATATGATTGCAGGTACTGGCTCTTTAGCTACTTTAGAAAAGGAAGGATGGATTGGGGAATGTAAGTGAAGGTAGGAGGCATGTGTGAGATTTGGCATGAGCAAATATCTTTTTGAATGGTGTTGATTTTGTCTTTGAAGTAGATGGTAAATTCATGGTCTGTGCAGAAGGAAGGGAAAGAAGATCAAGTGTACAAAGAAGTGAGTTATATATGGCTAAGAAGCCTCAGTGTGTGGGGATCTCACCAGGTATTGCAGTCTTCTTACAAGCCCTCTATCCTGTCCTCAAGTCACAACTGCAGGCCATGCATAGGCCCATTACATTAAGGATCTCACCTCATTCAAAATTGCTAAGGTATGTAAAACAACTCTGCATACAGATCGGTGCCAGAGTAATAGGCTCACAACCTGTACTTCATAATCCTGGTTTCCAATGTCCTGAATATATATTTTTGTATAGTGTTTTTCTTCTGTTCTCTTGGAACTACTTAATTTCTGATGTTCCACTTGTCTACTGTATTACAGGTTGAGTCTCCCATATCCAAAATGCTTGGGACCAGAGGTATTTTGGATATCGGAATATTCCGTATTTTGGAATATTTGACTACCATATTGAAATGTTTTAGGAATAGGGCCCAAATCTAAACACATAATGCATTTATGTTTATATACACCTTATACACACAGCCTGCAGGTAATTTTATACAATATTTTTAATAATTTTGTAGTTCAAACAAAGTTTGTGTACATACATGAAATTCATTTATATGTCATATACACCTTATACACACAGCCTATAGGTAATTGTATACTTTATTTTTAATAATGTTGTGCCTTAAACAAAGTTTGTGTACATTGAACCATCAAAAAGCAAAGGTTTCACTATCTCAGTCATGCTAAAAATATTCCATATTTCTGAATATTTGGATATGGGAGACCCAACCTGTACCTCTATACCCGTCCATTTGGTTCTGACAAGGCTTTTATGGCAATCCTCCTGACTTATCTGCAGTCCCAGTGTAGTAGACTCAGGTTGTTGACCATCTGTTTCACAGACGTCACACCTGGGGGCATGACAGTGGTCTGCAACATGTGAGCCTTGCTGCAGCAAAACGTCTTTGCTGGATGAATGGTGAAGATTGGGGGCTGATTACAGTGCAAGTCCAGGTTGGCGGAATTGAATCCACATATTCAGTCTGAGCGATATGTAAGAGAAACAATAAGGATATGTCCCTATCTACACCTTTATGGCCTCTTTCTAAATGGAGGGGTTGTTATACAGTGCATCTGGAAAGTATTCACAGAGCATCACTTTTCCCACATTTTATTATGTTACAGCCTTACTTCAAAATGGAATAAATTTATTTTTGTCCTCAAAATTCTACACACAATACCCTATAATGACAACATGTAAAAAGTTTTTTTGAGATTTTTGCAAATTTAATTAAAAAAAACACTAAGATATCACGTACATATGTATTCACGGCCTTTGTCATGAAGCTCAAAATTGAGCTCAGGTGCATCCTCTTTCCACTGATCATCCTTGAGATGTTCCTACAGCTTAATTGGAGCCAACCTGTGGTAAATTCAGTTGATTGGACATGATTTTGAAAGGCATACACCTGTCTATATAAGGTCCCACATAAGACAGTGCATGTCAGAGCACAAAACAAGCATGAAGTCCAAGGAATTGTCTGTAGACCTCTGAGACAGGATTGTCTCGAGGCACAAATCTGGTGAAGGGTACAGAAAAATAACTGCTGCTTAGAAGGTCCCAATGAGCACAGTGACCTCCATCATCCATAAATGGAAAAAGTTCAGAACCACCAGGACTCTTCCTAGAGAGGGCCGTCCGTCTAAACTAGGGATCGGGGGAGAAGGGCCCTAGTCATGGAGGTGACCAAGAACCCGATGGTCACTCTGTCAAAGCTACAGCATTCCTCTGAGGAGAGACGAGAACCTTCCAGAAGGACAACATCTATGCAGCAAGTCACCAATCAGGCCTGTATGGTAGAGTGGCCAGATGGAAGCCACTCCTTAGTAAAAAGCACATGGCAGCCCGCCTGGAATTTGCCAAAATGCACCTGAAGGACTCTCAGACCATGAGAGACAAAGATTGAACTATTTGGCATGAATGCCAGGCGTTCTATTTGTAGGAAATCAGGCACTGCTCATCACCAGGCCAATACCATCCCTACAGTGAAGCATGGTGGTGGCAGCATCATGCTGTGGGGATGTTTTCCAGCGACAGGAACTGGGAGACTAGTCAGGATAGAGGGAAAGATGAATGCAGCTGTGTACAGAGACATCCTGGATGAAAACCTGCTCCAGAGCACTCTTTACCTCAGACTGGGACGACAGTTAATCTTTAAGCAGGACAATGACCCTAAGCACACAGCCAATATATCAAAGGAGTGGCTTCAGGACAACTCTGTGAATGTCCTTGAGTGGCCCAGACTTGAATCCGATTGAACATCTCTGGAGAGATCTGAAAATGGCTGTGCATCGACGCTTCCCATCCAACCTGATGGAGCTTGAGAGGTGCTGCAAAGAGGAATGGGCGAAACTGCCCAAAGATAGGTGTGTCAAGCTGGTGGCATCGTATTCAAAAATAATTTAGGCTGTAATTGCTGCCAAAAGTGCATCAACAAAGTATTGAGCAAAGGCTGTGAATACTTATGTACATGTGATTTTTTAGGTTTTTTTTTTAATTAAATTTGAACAAATCTCAAAAAAAACTTTTTACACGTTGTCATTATGGGGTATTTGGTGTAGAATGTTGAGGAGAAAAATGGATTTATTCCATTTTGGAATAAGGCTGTAACATAACAAAATGTGGAAAAAGTGACGCGCTGTGAATACTTTCCGGATGCACTGTAAATGTAATAAGATTATCTTGTATTATATGTAATCATATTACACATTAAAGTCAAGACTTTTATTCAAGGAAAAGGAAAATACGATTGTCATACCAAGTGCATTAAATTCCTACTAGAAAATAGCAGTATATTGCAGTAGATCAGAGATTTTCAACCGCTGTGCCGTGGCACAGTAGTGTGCCGCAGGCGGTTGTGAAGTGTGCCACAGAGCAGCCGGTCACATTAAAGAAGTGCGGACCGGGCAGCGCTGCTGCTGAGTTCCCCTGGGAGGCTCATGCGCGCCCGACTGTGACCTGCCTAAATGCGGCGGCGTGACTTCACAGGTCACGCACGCCGTGTTGCCTGGCCTGCCCGCCCACCCCAACAGAGACTCAACCAGCCCTTGCCAGCTCCCGCCCGCGGAGCCAGCCCTTCTCTCCCACCAGCCAGCGGCCAGCCAGTGCATCCCTCCTGCTGGCAGCCACTCACCCAGCCAGCCCTTCACTTGCACCAGCCAGTGCTTCCCTCCCGCTGGCAGCCAGTCACCCAGCCACCCCTTCCCTCCCGTCCGTGGCCAGTCACCAAGCCAGCCCATGGCCAGTCAGCCACTGCGGACATCTCTGCACTGTGGGAACCCACAGCCAATGATTGACATGTAGGCAGTATGATTTAGCTTTGGGGGAAGCAATGTGGTTTATATTTTTTTCTGTTGTCCAGCAATGTGTTGTTTTTTGTCTCTGTGGGGGCCAATGTTATATTTTTTCTATGGGGGCCAATGTTATATTTTTTCTGTGGGGGCCAATGTTATTTTTTTTCTATGGGGGTCAATGTTATTTTTTTACTGTGGGGGCCAATGTAGTGTGTTTTATTCCTGTGGAGGCCAATGAATGTGTTTTTATGTGGGAGCCAATATGTATGTGTTTTTATAGGTCGCGCACGCTGCATCACCGGATAGTGTGCCTTGGCAATTTAAAAGTTTTACGTAGTGTGCCTCGAGTTGAAAAAGGTTGAAAATCACTGCAGTAGATAGACTCACAACATGCTGAGTTAATGTTTGGTTTCTAAAACATGGGAGAAATATTAAACAGCTACTGTTCACATCACATTTTGACTGTGCTCATAATGGAAATGCCCAGTTTTTCTACTACAGGAAAGATTGATAAAAGTTACCAATATATTCTGTAGAAAAGAGGCATTTGGGGGTTTAAATTAAGAACTTTGATTAGACAACAGCTGTATAAGCTTTAGACCAGGGGTTCCCAACCACGGTCCTTAAGGCACACTTAAGCTGGTCACACACTAGACCAACTTACAGCCAACCATCCAACTAGTTGATTGGTTGGAATGAAAACCTGGTAAGGTATGAAAGCAAATGACAATCAGCAATTTGCTCCCAAACGCCGGAAAAATTGACAAAAACTGTTGTTTGAACAAACTGTTTAGATCAAACATTTAACAAACTTGTCTGAATGTCCACTTTCATCTGCTTTCTGGCATTTAGGAGCAAATTGCTGATCATCAGTTACTCCCATACGTTACCAGATTTTCATTCCAACCAATCAACTAGCTGGATGGTTGGATGAAAGTTGGTCTAGTGTGTGGCCAGCTAAACAGTCCAGGTTTTAAAGATAACCATACTTGAGCACAGCTAACTTAATTAGAACCTCAGTTATTTTGATTTAACCATCTGCGCTCAATCATGGATATCACTAAAACCAGGACTGTTAGTGTGCCTTGAGGACCGAGGTTGGGAATCACTGCTTTAGACTATATAAGAGTCCTTCATTTTTTGTGATAGGCTCCTAAAAGTTACTGTTTACTAGGTGGATAAGCTATTTATTACAATATTGATTGGTTACTTTTAGCCTCTAGGGTTGTTAGGGGCGTTTCTCTGGTGGAACTATATAAGGTCCATTTGAATCTGGCTCTGCCTCTTTTCAGTTGAAAAGTCCAACCTTGCTCATGTCGCTTATGTTTGTCTGTCCTTACAAATGTTCTTGAAACTATCTAATAAGGTGTAGGTAGGCAGGAATGCGCTACAAACCAGCGACCACATGTGGTGTGAGTGGTCGCTGAGGGACGCTTACCATTTAGAAGGATGGTGTGTGTATCCTACTTATACATGCATCTGTGTGTAAATAAATATACACAGTAGCACGGACAGGATCAGTGAGATCCGTCTGTGCTTCTATGTTTTAAAAATGAGAAAAAAATGTGAAAAAAAATATGACGTGGCCCCCTCCCCAATAGAACAACCAGCACCGAGCTTGGAGCCTCAGTACTGGTTGTGCTAAATACAGGGGACAAATGATGTAGGGGTCCCCCGTATTAAGCACAACCAGCACCAGGCTATTCAGAACCAGTCCAGGTTGCCAAAATACAGGGGACAAAAGACATAGGGGTCCCCTGATTAACCCCTGTATTTCCAGAACCAGGACAGGCTCAAAGCCCAGTGCTGGTTGCGCTTAATACAGGGTACCCCTATGTCTTTTGTCCCCTGTATTTTGGCAACCAGGACCGGTTCTGAATAGCCTGGTGCTGGTTGTGCTTAATACAGGGGACCCCTTTGTCATTTGTCCCCTGGATTTAGCACAACCAGTACTGGGGCTCCAAGCCCAGTGCTGGCTGTTCTTTTGGGGAGGGGGCCATACCATTTTTTTTATTTTTTAAATATTATAAACTCTTGGTACTTACAGATGTGTCCACATACATCTATCCACTGTGCATTACAAGTCGCATTACACATAATGTGGGAGCTCCGTGTGACTCGGTAGTGGCAAACATCTTTTTGTGCAACTTTTTACCTTCAAATGTGTAATAAGTAGCACAAGCAGTTTCTGCTGATTAAAATGATAAACAGCATGCCTATGTTCTGTGTCCCTCACAGAATATAGATATGCTGCATATCATTTTAATCAGCAGAAGCTGCTTGTGCTACCTATTATGCATTTGAAGGTAAAAAGTCACACAAAAAGATGCTTGGTGCTACCGAGTCAAGAAACGGCATGTATGACTTTGCCATTGGCCAATGCTGACCATGCTCAGTTTCATGAAACTGGTATCTCACAGACCCCACAAGATGTCCATCCAGCACAGAAAACTCTGCCATGCTTTGTTTCTCTTTGTAACAGGAGAGAAGTGTATGCATATGCTTAACCCCCTTTTAGTGGTTACAGATTTGAGGTGTCAGTGATGGTGAAGTATGTTCAGATGTCAAACTTGAATTGAAAAAAGTGTTCTATTTGAGATTTTTATTTGGGTTAGTTTTAGCATCTTTTGCGGCTGATTTGCACTATATTTTGGCTGCAATGACAAATTTGAATCCTTAGTAAATTTCCAGGTCCTATTGCTTTCTATGGCAAAGTGCTGTCCAGTTGTTCCGATGGTCTATGTGTCCAAAAACATGTTACCGGCTGAGTTACAGGTATTGTCGGCAGAGTTTTAGGCATTGAATGGAGCAAAGTCGACAGAGTTTAGCCTTTAGTAAATTCCTAATATGCATGTGAAAGTGCGATTTAGCAGCATTTGAATTCATTTGAGCTTAGTAAATTTACCCCCATGTGTTTTTGAGAGGCAGCATATATTACTGCACTAACTGGGTGTGGTCATCAGGTGTATCCCCATCAGCTGCACCCCAAAATAATAAAAGTACAAAACATTTTTTTTAGGTGTACGTTTTATCCCAGTATTTTAAAATTCAATTTAAATCATATTTCAAGAGTGTGTGTTTTAGAGAGGCAGCGTATATTACTGTTCTCACTGGGTGTGGTTGTATCCCTGTCAGCTGCTCCCCAAAATAATAAAAGTACAACAAAATATATTTTTGTTGCACTTACCAGTGTTGCTGGACCCACCAGCAACGTAATAATATCATGCGCCCCCAAAACTCAAGTCTTTTATAATTCACAAAGTTCTGTACCACCACTTAAAAATGATAGGTCCATGAAGGATATGCTGTCTGGGCGCTTTTGGCATTCAGCTGCAGGAAAAGTTCAATTTTCCATGTCACCAACTAAAGCAAGAGGTAGTTTCCAGATATATGCTTCAATGACTAGAACAACAGCAACAAGCCATCATGATGTACACAAGAAGCCAGAAGATAGGGAGAGGGGGGATATGTTACCTTACTGCAGCACATTGGAGAACACTCTCAGTTTTATGCAAGCTACTGAACCCATTTGAAATGGTAACCAATAAAGTGAGTTCAGACACTGCCAGTCTGAGTCAGGTCATAACCATAATTAAACTACTGGAAAAGCAGCTAGAGAACCTAATGGTAGAGATTAAACTAAGCGATTCCACTAAGTTGGATTTGTAAATCAAATTCTTTATTCGCTTCGCCAGGACCAAATTATTTACAACATATTGCAATTGATCAGTACATTTTGGCTACCATGCTTGATCCTAGGTCTAAATCCTATGTAATATCCTTCTTTCCAACTGACACAGATCTTAAGAGATGCAAAGAGCTCCTTATGAGCAAGTTGTTAGCTCAAGTGGCACATGACACAATGGAAAAGCTCTGGGTATGGAGCAAAATGCACTGACAAAAGAGTTCATTTGAACCACAGGCTGCTCTTGAGAGTCAGAGCTGAATCTGTCCAGCCATCGCTAAGTGCCAGCACAGGGTACCTATTGTGAGGACTATGCAAAACACCCATGCAGTTTGAGAAAGCACAGAGGGAAGCACCTGGCACAAGGAGGTGCATTTTACAGCTCCAGTGGCCACTTTACACTTGGTTGTCATGGTCTCCTGCAGTGTCGGAGGAAGGACACAAATGAGCAGTGAACTGCTGCCCTCCCAAATTTACCTTGCCGACTAACCTGCATGAGGAGTTGGTTACTGTGTGCACACACTAGTTGTGATAGCACCACTGGAACAAATTCCGACTACATTTATCAATTAATATTTACAGACTGATAAGGAGTATAGAGAAATCCAATCCATCCTACTGGTAAGCACATCATTACCTCACATACCTTTCAGATGTTATAGGAACAAATATACATATTTTTACCTATTACCATTAAGGTCACCTTGGACCTCTATTGGGACATCCCAACATACGGTATAAATCTGTTTAATACTGCAGCCGCAAAATGGAATTCCAATAAAATAATTGTAAAATATTTCATTTTATTGTGTTATTTGAATTTTTGATTTTATTGTATGTTATGTGATTTTTTGCTTATTAAATGTTTCAACTAAGAGAAGCCTTATTTATTATAATTTTTTATTTTTTGTTTCAATCAAGTACTACTATGCACACATAGCTGTTTCACCATTAGTGCAGTCCACTATCTGTATAGTTATACATAAAGACAATGTTACAAGTCTCAAGGCTCATAGATGTGCTATATTTTTTTAAACTGCCATGTGTTTGTGCCACTGCTCTGTCTCTTAGTCTAGCCAGCCAACTTGCTGAAGAGTTTAACCAATATTGGTGAAAACAATATAGTGAGCTGTGAGGTGGTCAAAATTGCATGGAAATACATTTTATTGATGTTAATACCAATAAATCTCTATATATGCAGGGAACTTTCATGTCTGTCTTTCTTTCTATCTATCTATCTAATTGGCTGGTGCTTTATCTCTCAGAATTTTATCTCCCTCCCAGCTTTATTAAATATCCCCCTTATTGTCAGCGTTGGCGTTAGCGATACAGTGACAGACAACTGTTAGGTAAGCTTACTGTTGTTTGTTAAATACTGAATGGAGAACATAACCCGCTTAACGAGTGCTAAAGGGATTATGGCCCTCATTCAGAGCCGTACGCTCTGAGCAGAGCGCACGCTCTGAATGAGGGCTGCCCTCCATAAAAATGGAGTGTCCTCCTGGACGCTCGTATAATGTACGCTAAAGAAGTGCTTGTATAGTGGATAGTGCTTAAATGTAATACCAGCAATAGTGAAACATACACACAATAACACTCAATACATATAACGTAGATAAATGTTTAAGCACTTTCAGTGAAAAATGAAGTGTCCTGAAAAGGTTTCCCCATTAAGACGTGGGCGCTGGATACCAAGGTAAGTGGGATAAACTGACCCTACCTGTCCCTGTGTAAGATCTTCTCCGTGCGGGGGCTGGGTGTGTCCAGGTGGCTGCAGTATAATCAGCTGTATGACAATTCCGTCTGCCGCTTGTAATATCAGTGGCTCGCCGGAGCAGTGTCTTTCTGCACTCTTCTGCCTGGTGGAAATCTGCCGTTCTCATGGAGAGGAATTCGCGCTCACTGGAATAGTGACGTCAGGGGTAGTCTAAACACCAACGCGTTTCATCCGGTAGGACTTTATCAAGGTGTTGCTGTGAAGCCCTTGTTCACCTTTTATCCTTGTGCTAGCCTGGTAATTGGCTGGTTAATTATGTCAATCAGACATGTCTCAATCCCGCATATTTAGCCGGATAACGGGATAAAAAGCTGGGCAATCTAAAAGTGTGCATTTCTTTAATATGTGTATACAATAAAAATGATAAATGAATTTTATTAATAAAATCTGTTTAAAAGTAGTGTGCAGTTATAATTGGTTTAATAATAAGCCAATTAATGCGAATGTAAAATCACAGAATGCTAACAGACAAACATTTACATTACATTATCAGTAGAGTGTATCATGTTGTTCCATTTTTTGCTGGATTGTATCATATAAACAATAAATAAATAAATATAAAATCAATCAGTCTTTAAATGAAAAATTGATACAGATTATAATTTGAGAAAAGCTCCTAAATCAAAGTCTATATTTAGACCCTTGGGTTGTAGGGTTCCAATTCTGTATATCCATTCAGTTTCTGTTCTTGAAATTTTTTCTATATATTGGCCCCCTCTCCAATCTTTTTCCACTTTTTTAATTGCCATAAATTTCATTCCTTTAGGATCTTTGTTATGGTGCATCAAAAAGTGATTGGAGACACTGTGTGTGGTTAGACCTTTATGTATGTTGTAAACATGTTCTCCTATTCTTAATTGCCTTATCGTTCGGCCCACATACTGGAGTCCGCAAGGACATTCCAGTAGGTAAACCACACCTTCGGTGTGGCAGCTCAAACTCTGGGTGATGTTGAATTTTTTCTTGTTCGTATTGGAACAAAATTCTGTAATCGTTTTGGTGGATTTCTTGCCTGTTTCCCTGCAGGCTTTACAATTTAGACAGTGATTAAATCCTTTTTGTTTCTGTGTAAAATTCAGTCTCTCTGGAGGTATACAACTTTCCGTAAGTATGTTTTGTAGAGTTCGTGCTTTCTTGTAGACAATACTGGGCTTGCTGGTAATTTCATTTTTTATCTCTGGATCAAGTTCCAATAGGTGCCAATGTTTCTTTAGACTCTTTTCCAATCCCTTAGTGTAGCTATTGTATTGAGTGATGAAAAGGGTCTTAGGCGGGCTCTGTTCTTTTTTATTTTTGTAGAGTAGCAGATCTTCTCTTTTCATTTCTTCTACTCTTTTCAAACTGTGATCGATGTTTTTTTCTGAATAATTTCTTTCCAAGAATCTTTTTTTCAGAAAGTTGCTTTGTTCTTTAAAGGTTACATTATCCGTACAGTTTCTTTTGATTCTTTGGAATTGTCCCCCTGGGATATTACCAATCCATTTTGGATGGTGATTACTGGAGGACAGAAGATAGTTGTTACAATCAACTTTTTTGAAAAATGTCCGTGTCTGTAATGTGTTGTCCTCTATATATATCTCCAGGTCCAAAAATTGAATACTCTGTTTACTATAATTGTGAGTAAACTCCAGATTCAATGAATTGTTATTGATGTAGGTCAGAAATTTGGTAAGTATTGCTTCTTCTCCATCCCAGATAAATATGACATTATCTATATATCTTTTCCATTTTATCAAATGCTTTAGAAATGGGTTGTTATTCCATACATGGTCGTCCTCCCACTTTGCGCCTAGTTATGCGAACCTGTTTGTCGCCAAGTGGGAGGACGACCATGTATGGAATAACAACCCATTTCTAAAGCATTTGATAAAATGGAAAAGATATATAGATAATGTCATATTTATCTGGGAAGGAGAAGAAGCAATACTTACCAAATTTCTGACCTACATCAATAACAATTCATTGAATCTGGAGTTTACTCACAATTATAGTAAACAGAGTATTCAATTTTTGGACCTGGAGATATATATAGAGGACAACACATTACAGACACAGACATTTTTCAAAAAAGTTGATTGTAACAACTATCTTCTGTCCTCCAGTAATCACCATCCAAAATGGATTGGTAATATCCCAGGGGGACAATTCCAAAGAATCAAAAGAAACTGTTCGGATAATGTAACCTTTAAAGAACAAAGCAACTTTCTGAAAAAAAGATTCTTGGAAAGAAATTATTCAGAAAAAAACATCGATCACAGTTTGAAAAGAGTAGAAGAAATGAAAAGAGAAGATCTGCTACTCTACAAAAATAAAAAAGAACAGAGCCCGCCTAAGACCCTTTTCATCACTCAATACAATAGCTACACTAAGGGATTGGAAAAGAGTCTAAAGAAACATTGGCACCTATTGGAACTTGATCCAGAGATAAAAAATGAAATTACCAGCAAGCCCAGTATTGTCTACAAGAAAGCACGAACTCTACAAAACATACTTACGGAAAGTTGTATACCTCCAGAGAGACTGAATTTTACACAGAAACAAAAAGGATTTAATCACTGTCTAAATTGTAAAGCCTGCAGGGAAACAGACAAGAAATCCACCAAAACGATTACAGAATTTTGTTCCAATACGAACAAGAAAAAATTGAACATCACCCAGAGTTTGAGCTGCCACACCGAAGGTGTGGTTTACCTACTGGAATGTCCTTGCGGACTCCAGTATGTGGGCCGAACGATAAGGCAATTAAAAACAAGAATAGGAGAACATGTTTACAACATACATAAAGGTCTAACCACACACAGTGTCTCCAATCACTTTTTGATGCACCATAACAAAGATCCTAAAGGAATGAAATTTATGGCAATTAAAAAAGTGGAAAAAGATTGGAGAGGGGGCCAATATATAGAAAAAATTTCAAGAACAGAAACTGAATGGATATACAGAATTGGAACCCTACACCCCAAGGGTCTAAATATAGACTTTGATTTAGGAGCTTTTCTCAAATTATAATCTGTATCAATTTTTCATTTAAAGACTGATTGATTTTATATTTATTTATTTATTGTTTATATGATACAATCCAGCAAAAAATGGAACAACATGATACACTCTACTGATAATGTAATGTAAATGTTTGTCTGTTAGCATTCTGTGATTTTACATTCGCATTAATTGGCTTATTATTAAACCAATTATAACTGCACACTACTTTTAAACAGATTTTATTAATAAAATTCAATTATCATTTTTATTGTATACACATATTAAAGAAATGCACACTTTTAGATTGCCCAGCTTTTTATCCCGTTATCCGGCTAAATATGCGGGATTGAGACATGTCTGATTGACATAATTAACCAGCCAATTACCAGGCTAGCACAAGGATAAAAGGTGAACAAGGGCTTCACAGCAACACCTTGATAAAGTCCTACCGGATGAAACGCGTTGGTGTTTAGACTACCCCTGACGTCACTATTCCAGTGAGCGCGAATTCCTCTCCATGAGAACGGCAGATTTCCACCAGGTAGAAGAGTGCAGAAAGACGCTGCTCCGGCGAGCCACTGATATTACAAGCGGCAGACGGAATTGTCATACAGCTGATTATACTGCAGCCACCTGGACACACCCAGCCCCCGCACGGAGAAGATTTTACACAGGGACAGGTAGGGTCAGTTTATCCCACTTTTCCTGGTATCCAGCGCCCACGTCTTAATGGGGAAACCTTTTCAGGACACTTCATTTTTCACTGAAAGTGCTTAAACATTTATCTACGTTATATGTATTGAGTGTTATTGTGTGTATGTTTCACTATTGCTGGTATTACATTTAAGCGCTATCCACTATACAAGCGCTTCTTTAGCATACATTAACCCTTACCTGGCCAGTGATCTGGCCATTTAAAAGAAAGCTGCTTATCACTGGGAGCGCATGATTCATTATTATACTGGACGCTCGTATAGCTGTGGGTCACCACCCACAGCCTATACGAGCGTGCATTTTGAAGGCCGCGATGGTCGTGACCATCGCAACCATCGAAACTGCGAGCCGGAGCCTGCGGTTGAGGTTTTCAACCGCAAGCTCCAGAGTGATTTTGGCTCTATCAGAGCCAAAGTCACTCCCACTGACATCACTAGTGATGTCAGTGGGCCGGCTTCTGATGGGAGGCGTTCCCGTGGGAACGCCCCCATCAGGGAGGCATGCCCCCGGCACGCCCACCAAAGGGGGTGTGCTGTCAATCAACATCGACAGCACGCCCCCTTTGATCAGACACAACGAGCGAAGGACTTCCCTTCGCTCGTCGCGTCTGGCGCATGCGCACGACGGAGCTCCGTCCGTCGTGCGCATGCTCAGTGCAGAACATCGACCCACTTGCGAGTGGACAGCCGCTCGCGAGTGGGTCTGAATCAGGGCCAATGTCTCATTGTGAAATGGAGCCCACAGTCAAAGAGAGACAGAGCACTGCAGAAATCCTTGTGGAAGATGGGCCTTGGTGGGTACCAAGGATCTTGCTAGCGCTTCCCTATATGAGTGATTTATTATAATATTATTACATTTGAAAATGTAGAGTTTTGGGGCAATATGTATAATTGTAATAACTATATATATATATATATATATATTAACTAATGGGGTTATCCAGTTTCAAAAGGTCTGGCTTTATGCTTGCATTAATAATGATAGGCAGCAGCAAGCACACCCCCATATCACTGTGGTCGAACACTGCAGAGTGATAAAAGCTATGGGGGGAAGGGGTCCTTTAAAATGTTGCCATGGGGCCCACAAAATTCTAGTTACGTCCCTGGTTCAGGGCATATTACAGATGTTGTCGCCAGGCAGTGAAAGGATTCACAAGCTCTCCATGCGCAACATATGGTCTCAGTGCCCCCTCAGCACCTAAAGAGTAGCTGAGCAGCCTAAAGTCTGTGAAGTCGGCCCGGGTCTCCTTATGACCCTGTCCACTAGAGTGTCAATATGCACACTAGTAAAGAGACAACCCGGGTCACCTCGGTCTGCCTCCCTTATTGCCCCATCCCATTTATGTGCTACCCAAACCCTGCAGCACAGGCCTCACCCACACAGTATTGGTCATTCCTACACATCACTAGTTGCACCCCTGTGGTGCTGGTCACACAATAGGCCCTTCATAAATTTCAGCTCCAGGCCCATGTGCACCTTAATCTGTTACTGCTTTTCACAACTGTTATTAATTATTATAATATTTTATTTTTAATTTTATTATATATTATTTTATTTTTTTTTAAATAAAGTTCTACAACACTTTTTATAGTTGCTCTGCAGATCTTAATGGGGAAGGGATAGGATGGGGAGTTGAGTTTTCTGGCCAATATGATGTTTAATTGAAAGTATCACAATACTTTTGAGGGAGGTCAGTGCCATAAACAGTGATTAATCATTAATTGAGGTGATCACTGATACACAGTAACATTACTAAACAATGTAACCACAGTGAAATTTGGTTCATACAAAGTCCTATATAGCCAAAGATGAATAGGGAAACCCTGCCATAAAAATAATAATAATCTGATGTGAATGTAATAGTTGTAAATTAGGAGTGATATCACATTTCCCTTAGGTCAACCATGTAAAAGACAGCAGAGGCCTCATACCAGAAATAACCAGTCTCGGCCTGCCTGTTGGAGTCTGTTAGGTCATGCTGTGATGTTATAGTGGTAACTGCCTGTATCAGGGCTTTGCTGTTGCTGCCTCTCTCATACACTACCAGTTCACTGACACTGCACCACCCCCCAGCAGGAGATACTCTCATAAGGTTAGTGACTGGACAAAGATAAGGGCAGCTTAGTTCCATGCGTCGGCAGACAGCGTGACTACTATAATCTGATTTATGACCTTGGGGACAGGGCAGTATTAGATAAAATCAGAATCTCACACCTAGTGGGACAGTGTCATTACAGCCCAAGGCGGCTGCATCTGAGACATCGCACGCTCTGAATGAGGGCCGCCCTCCATAAAAATGGAGCGTCCTCCTGGACGCTCGTATAGCTGTGGGTCACCACCCACAGCCTATATGAGCGTGCATTTTGATGGCCGCGATGGTCGTGACCATCGCGACCATCGAAACTGCGAGCCGGAGCCTGCGGTTGAGGTTTTCAACCGCAAACTCCGGAGTGATTTTGGCTCTATCAGAGCCAAAATCACTCCCACTGACATCACTAGTGATGTCAGTGGGCCCGGCTTCTGATGGGAGGCACGCCCCCGGCACGACCAACAAAGGGGGCGTGCTGTCAATCAACATCGACAGCACACCCCCTTTGATCAGACACAATGAGCGAAGGACTTTCCTTCGCTCGTCGCGTCTGGCGCATGCGCACGACGGAGCTCCGTCTGTCGTGCGCATGCTCAGTGCAGAACATCGACCCACTTGCGAGCGGACAGCCGCTCGCGAGTGGGTCTGAATCAGGGCCTATGTTCCTAATTAATTCCTTTACTCAGTGCTCCAGGTGGGTGTTGGATGGGACTATACTGTTCCTAATTAAATTCTTTACGCTCTGCCTCCTAAACTCGATATGCCAGTATTGCGCCCTGCTCCATTGTTATTAATGTGCAGAGGTGTGAGGGAATTACAGCACACTGTGCTCTAGTCATATGTTTTTATCCAATACTGTCATTAGTAAATATTACATCTAGATCATACTTTGGGCTCCATGTAAAAGTGATACTAAATGCCGGTGGCATATTTTGTTTCGTGTCACTGTGATACATACAAATATACCGCTGGTATTTACTATCACTTATCTGTCCAGCGAGGTCCAGCGGTGCCCCTCTCCTCCTCCGCTGCATCCTCTGCTGTGTTGCTGGCAACCAAATGCTGCCGGCGATGTGTCACTGACTAATGCACATATCTGATGACCATCTGTGTATGCGCATAGAGCTCAAACCCTGTGGGGACTTCAGAAACTGTGATAGAGCTGTTTGCTGAATATAGCATTGCAGTCATCACCCCTTTTAGCACCAGAAATGAGGGCAAAAGGGGTCATGGCTCTTTCTTACATGGAGCTCTAAATAGTAAGGGGCTGCTAGGGTTTCTTCTTTCCACCCCCTCTTCCCCTCTCTGTCTTGTCTCTCCCCCTCCCATGCCCACTTCCCCTGTCTGTCACTCTCTTTTCTATCTCTCACCGTGGGCATGTGCTCGCCATAGACGTGCAAATGCATTCATCACCAGATGGGTAATAGGTCAAAATAACAGATTGAGGTGACAGAAGGGATGACGGGTTATGCGCGGTTAGTGGTGGGTGGGTGATTTGGGCAAACTGCATAGCCTCTTTATGCCTAGAGGGACAGGCAGTCCTACAGCCATGGGTCCTCAGAGGTTTCCTCAACAGGGGGTTTTTCCTCTCCTGAGTGCTGAAGGATGATTATTTGTGAGTCATGAGGTATCTGCCATCTTGTTTCTCTTATAGGACAAGAGTGTAAAGGTGCATATCCACTACACGATAAAATTGAGCGATTGAATAATTACGACATTGTTATCATTAATTAATCATGCAGTGAATATGCCAGCAACAACCAGCGATGCGCACTCCCGCTGGTCGTTGCAGGCATCTGTCATCGACAGGAACATGCAGGCCAACATGCCAATATCGACAGGTTGTGCATGTTCGGAGATGAGGGAGGGTGCCTGCACTGAACGACATATTGTTCAGTGTGGGCACATTGGGCCCGATTCAGACCTGATTGCAAGGCTACATTTGCACACAGCCTGCTGAAGTTTGCATTCTGCGCATGCGTATAAGATGCAGTTCACGTGCGCGAACTGGCCACTGCGATTGAAAATCGACCACAGCTAGCATGCAGAGCCTTCACACAATGATTGACAGAACCTGACCATTTGAGGGTGGTAATGGGAGGTGGTCAGAGAAACATAGGTGTGTCTGTGCGTTTCAACGCTGTTACAGGGGAGTGCATAATTAAGCCTCAGCGACGGCATACGCAGCCTAACATCTAGTTACACACATAAACATTAGCAATGTCTGCGGTAGGGTCAGGGCAACCACAACTGTGCATGTGGGTCCAATGGTTCTCAATGTTACAGATGTTTTTGCTGTCTTGCGAGGACGTAAGTAAAGGGAAGTAAGCGGCATTATGTAGTGTTGGGTGTCTACTTATTGTACTGCGGTTACATTGCGTATGGGTTCATTAGCATATTTTCACATGAGCTGGCTGCGTGCGAACGCAGCTGTGCGATCAGGTCTGAATCGGGCCCATTATCCACTGCACAGGATGATGAACAATTGAACTATTACAATGTTGTAATCGTACAGTCGTTCTACACTCATGTAGTGCATATGCATCTTAAGAATTCTGGATCAATATTGGTCCAGAATTCTCTATTTTATAATGCAGAATACTGTAAATAAAAAAAGTTTACATCTTACTTTAAATAAAAGCTTAAATTATTTTTTTAAATATTTTGTTTGAAGTTGTCTTTATTTTTATTAATAAAAGCTCTCACAAGGGCCCTCATTCAGAGCCGCTCGCTATTTGCGGTCGTTCGTTCTAAAACAAGGGGTGGCTATTCAATGAACCGTTCGCTAATTGCGGTCTGTTCATGCCTCTAAATCTGAACGAGCGAGCAAAACTTGCGGTTGTAATTTTGAAAAATACGCCCCCTTGCCGCTCGCACCATACGTCATGTCCGCTATTTATTAGATTAATCGAGTACATCGAACAGCGTATGAACTGCTCGCTATTTTTGTGGCTGTTTTTTTCAACCGCTATTTTGCGAGCAGTTCTGAGTAAAAAAAAAACAAGTGACGTGGTCAATGATGCTGCTGTATTAATTATGCACTCCCTTAAAACGCCCGTTTTGACCTTTAAGCACGCCTGCGTTCGAATTTCACACCCCCGTTTTCAAGCACCTTCCCCTGTTACCACCCACATACGCCTCCTTCTGTCACTCAAAATAGTAGGCATTCACTATATAGCGAACAAATGATTTTCGGCTGCACTGACTGGTTCGCGCATGCGTATTAAAATCCGTACGCATGCGCAGATGTGCGAACATCGGTCAGAACGAACGAGCGGCCGCTTACGAGCGGCTCTGAATCAGGGCCAAGGTGAAAAGGCTGAGGTGAGGCCTGATGATTTAAATGAGAGCAGAGTTGGTAATTGAAGTAATATGGTGGTAGGGAGGCTGAGAGGATGAAGGCTCAGCTTAGATAAAGTACATGTAAAGGTGTGTGATCTGCAGGTGACAATGCAAATGAGAGGGCTTTATGGAGAAATTATGAGAATGGATCGATGTCTCTGATTAGGGCTGCACCCGCCACCAGTGTCCTCCAGCCAGGCGCCACATGGATGCATGCTCCAAGCCGAACGCCCGTTGAGATTTTATTACCAACGGGCACCCGGCTCCTTCCCTGTAGCGCCGCGGTAGCTGGAGGCTGGAGTTCTCTCCTGAACTCCAGCTTCCGGCTCTGCCCACGGGCACCATGGGAGAGATGTCATGACGTCTCTCCCATAGTTCCAAGGAGCAGCCGGGCGGACCAGACGGTGTCGGATGTCGGAGCGGGGTTTAAGGTAAGTAATGTTTTTGTTTTCTTTCTGTAAGCGGCACTACAGGGGCATTTCTATATGGGCACTACAGGGGCATTACCATATTAGCACTACAGGGGCATTACTATATGGGCACAACAGGGGCATTTCTATGTGGGCACTACAGGGGCAATACCATATGGGCACTACAGGGGCATTACCATATGGGCACTACAGGGGCATTTCTATATGGGCACTACAGGAGCAATACCATATGGGCACTACAGGGGCATTACCATATGGGCACTACAGGGGCATTACTATATGGGCACTACAGGGGCATTACCATATGGGCACTACTACAGGGATATTAACATATTGGCACTACTGCAGGGGCACTGCAATATGGGCACTACTAAAGGGGTATTACTACATGGGCATTACAAAGGGGGCATTACTATATGGGCACTACTACAGGGGCATTACCATATGGGCACTACAAGGGCATTACTTTATGGGCACTACTACAGGGGCATTACCATATGGGCACTACTACAGGGAAATTATTATATGGGCACTACAACAGGGGCATTACTTTGTGGGCATTTCTATATGGGCACTACTACATGGGCATTGCCTCAGGGGGCATTACTATAGGTGCACTGCTGCAGGGGGCATTACTATGGGAGAATTACCAGGGGGGCGCCAAATTACTGTTTTGCCCTGGGTGACAAAAATCCTAGTTTCGGCCCTGCCTCTGAATAATATGTGATCAAGAATTTATAGGGAAACATTATCTTTATATGTAAGAGATTAATGCAAGTCAAAGATACCATATATGGGTGATACACTCCTGCTAAGTAGTAACAATAATAAATAAAATACAAAATAACATTAATATTACATTTATATAGCACTTTTCTCCAATATAACTCAAGGCACTTTACAGATACTATGAACATAATATAGAGGTTTAGATTTTCATAAAATACAGAAACCATGAATAAAATACAAATAGCAGCCATTATGGGTCATCATTTCCAAGGATTATTCATCCTACCCACAAAGGATCCAGGTAAGGCAGCCATTTTATGTGCACTACAGAATACAGATAAAAAATACTAAGAGAGATCCTTGCTAAATCATCAGAACCATGCATTGTTTATTCTACACAGAAGAATACCAGGCGAGTCAGGCATCTTGGGTACTCTTCATAGGTTTCAATTTGCAATTAGCAATACATGAAAATAAGACATACAAGGTTAAAATGAAAAGCGACTAACAGGATACCCACTGCATAAATCTGCAGCTTACAGAATGAGGAATATTGGTTTACTTTGTAATTGCTTTTATTCACTTTTTTCCTTTACAATTTTAAAGTGAGCTGAGGGAAAAATGTCAAAGAGGGTCCAGTCACATTAATCATTTATCGAAACAGTATCTGACTGAAAAGAAAAAATATATAAATAAAAAAGCTTTATTAATTCTTTGACACTCAAAAGAGTCTGAATTGCACAAAATCTTTGTATGAAGCCCACAAGGATTACTGACACCTCAGGTGTGATGTGGTAACTTTGGGCTGTGGCAAGGGTTCCAATGACACAGACTTTATTTAGGTGCAATATAGACAAATGCAAGTGCCTAGAGACCACCTAAACATATATCATTACATTTCTAAAAAGCAAGAGTGGGGTTAATATCATGCAGGTTTAATCTTATGATCATATAAGAACCAATATCAATAAAAATAAAAATGTGGTGGTATAATAGCATAAGTACTGTAGCTCCGATGCGTATAAGGGACACTTTGAACAAAAAATCAAATAACAATGTGCTTTTATCATATAAATCATGCGTGCTTGGATAAATGGCAGCTTAGGGTGGGCCCTAGGTCTACTAGCAGCCTGTGAGAGAAATTTTGGATACCTTACATTACATGTAAAGAGCTACCTGTCTTGCAGTAATGTAAATCTTCAAACTATACTAGAAAATGGATGTTGAGAATAAACCTACAATAAGTACATCTGTACCAACAATTTATTACTCTTATATTGAATTAAGACTCAAAATACAAGAAAAAAGTATGTAATCTGGATAAAAAAGGTCAAAGGTCAAAGATCTACTACAAGTGACCCACGCCATTCCTTGCACCGCATATTGTTATGATTAAACTGATATGTGTACATTTTTAGAAGGGAGCACCAAAGGAAATATCTGCCCTGTGCTCCACTTTGTCTAGAACCGGCCATGTACTCAACATAACACTTCTGAAAATGTTGCTTATCTCGAAAACTACATTGTATATAACATGCCTGCCCCCTCTAACCAGGATCCTCTTCACAATAAGAGAATATTCTGCTCCTGATTTTCATGCTAATTATCCACCTGCAATCACCTGCTTTCATTATTTGGAGTTAGAAGCATTTAACATCAATTTACAAATTGGAAGAGTCATCCATCACCTGCTCAGCTGCCTCAGCACCGCAGACAGAGTCTTCACCTCACCAAAGCCAACCGTATTCAGCACTGTGCCCTCAGCACCTCAGTCTGCCCTGCCGCTGTGTCACTGACTCATCCCACTATGGGGTGGTGCATACAGGGGCAGAAGCCTCCATCACCCACAATATATTCACCCCATTTAGGGCTGTAAATATGGGGGATAGGGTGGCACTAAATGATAACTTGCCTCCGGGCATCTGGGATATGTGGCCGTCCCAGAGGAATAAGCTTTGAGATGGCCCTGTACCAGGTGTTGACAGTAGGCACTATCCATGGTGGATAACCACAAAATTGTACTGTGAGAGAGACACTGGGTTTATATCCTGGCAGATGGGACACTCAGTGAGGATGGTCTACACTAGTACCTGAGTGTGAGCAGGCCATTGTGAAACTTCTGGCTACTGACGGTCCGGTGGTGTAGTCCACACTAATATCCAGATGGGAGCAGGCCATTGTGAGAGCTCTGGCTACTGATGGTCTTATGGAATAGTCCGCAAATCACATAACTGGCTCATATCCACTCAAGACCAGGGACATCCTATGAGGGGAGGGAGTCCATGTGTGGTATCCAAGTGGGCCCCTCCCCCCTTGTTGCAGTGCATGTGCATGGCAGGTAGACTCTTGCGCTGGGCTGGTGCTGTTTTCCTGGTGATTCCTCTATCATGCTAGAAGCTGCACAAGCTAAGTATAATGAATGGATGTGCACCGCACACCCTGCACCAATTACTAGAGATGAGCGAGTTTGGATCTCAGAGATCCGAACTAACCCGAACTTAGCAATCCGAGCCGGCTCAGGTTTTCCCGCCTGACTCGGATCTCAAAAAGAGACAAAACGTAATCATCCCGCTGTCAGATTCTCGCAGGTTTTGGATTGTGTAAAAGGTCCTGCGATCGCCGCCATTTTCATTGCTGCTGTGGAGACTGAAGAGGAAGGAGGGGGCTGTGGTTGCTGTGTATAGGGGCTGGCTACTGTTGTCACTTATCAGGGTCTGGCCGCTTAATGTCCATAGGGGCTGGCTGTTGTCCATAGGGGCTGGCTGTTGTCTATAGGGACTGGCTGGCTGTTGTCCTGCCCATAGGGGCTAGCTGGCTGTTGTCCTGTCCATAGGGGCTGGCTGGCTGTTATCCTGCCCATAGGGGCTAGCTGGCTGTTGTCCTGTCCATAGGGGCTGGCTGTTGTCCATAGGGGCTGGCTGGCTGTGCTGCTGTGTTGTCAAGGAGGTGCTCTGTACATCAGGGGTGCTCTTCACACCCAGGACCTCATTCAAAGTTGCTCGCAAGCGGCCGCTTGCTCGTACGTCGAGCGAGCGCCAAAAGCAAAATGGATGCACTCGCACAGGCAGTCGCCCGCAATTAATGTGACGCCCACTCCTGAACAATGTCCCTCCTTTAGCTAGTGAGCGAGAGCAGCTAGCGACTGAGCCACTTGTTTGTTTGTGATGGTTGCGCTCGCATGTGTTTAGTCGCGGCCGACGTCATGTATCGATGGCCTTAATACCAGCATTTGTTAATTGCTTGTTGTCAATTATGTAATTAATGTGTTTAAGTGTTGCTGATGTGGTTTTTTTTTGTTTTTCAATTTGTCAATAAACTTTATTGTTCATATGACATTTCCCTATGTTGAGTTTAATAACTGTGAAACACTTCGTTTTTTTTAATTTTTTTGTTAATGCTTTCTTTCTAGCTTCATAATGTTTGGATGTTGTTAAGTGCCTGGTCGTAAATATGTTTATTTTTTAAGTATGGGTATTTTGCCCTCTTTACTTTGCATTTGCACATAAACAGCTTGAGCCAATCATATTAGACAATATTAATTAGTATTTCTGTCACATGATTAATGCATTGGCCAATTGAAGTGAGCAGATGTGACATATGAGATTAATTTAGCCAATCATTTAGCATTTTAGGCATGTATATTTTGTGTTTACTGTAAAATATGCTATTGCCATCATGAGAGCCTCAGCCTTCACACAGCGTGAGCTTGCCATTCTGGTGGAGGGAATAGATAGGCGCTTGTCCACCTTGGCCCCCCCATCCCGAATGCTATAAAGCGGCAGGCATACGCGGAGGTGCGTCATCGCCTCCGCCATGTTGGCTTTAGGTGGAGTATTGCCCAGCTACAGCGGCGATGGTCGGACTTGCGCCGACGCACCCCTGGCCTACTTGCTAATTTGCGGGTGCAGATTCGCCAGCGTAAGTTTGTTTGATGTTTAATAATCTTTTTTTAAAATGTTAAGAAGCAGTCATGTATGTTTGAGCTAGTGTCCAGTATATGTTTTGTTTTTTTTAACATGTGGTTCTTATTTTTTTTTTCACATTTCAAAACCATGCTTACTTATTGTTGCTGTATCTATTTTTCTTGTTGTCTTCATTTGAAATGTTGTAAGATACAATAAATGAATGCGTACTTTTACTTTATTCAGGAGTACAGCGCAGGAGGAGATTGTGACGAAGACCATACCCCATTCCTGCTTCTACAGCGTCTCCAAAAAAACCCTCCCCTTCACCCCCCAACCTATTTACCACACCCTCCCCTGCCCACTCCTCCCAAATTACCCCTCCCGACCCCTCCCCACCCTCCCAAATTACCCCTCCTTATGGGGATTTTGTGTCTCCTTCCCCTCCCTCCCCTGCCCAGTACTTTCCAAGTACCCCTCCATCCCCTGCCCACTCCTCCCAAATTACCCTCCCAATCCCTCCCCATCCTCCCAAATTACCCCTCCGTATGGGGACTTTGTGTCTCTTTCCCCTCCCTCCCTTGCCCAGGACTTTCCAAGTTCCCCTCCCTCCCCTCATCTATTTGGGCAGGAAGCATCACTGTCCCTGGATTTTGCCCGAAATCACGGCAAGGTTTTTTTTTAAAAATGTAATAATTTTTTAAAATATGTAACTAACATGTATGTTAGTCGGTGAACATGGTAGTGTTGTTAGGGTGCCCATATAATTGTCTACTTACTGGCCCTTGTTTAGTTAATCTCAAGTGTGCTTTTTATGGGTAAATAATTGCCTCAAAAATATTAGCCATATGTATTGCTATTGTTATCAATTAAATGTGTTGTTGTTACAGGTTTGGATTTCACTGGCATAAATTACATATGCAAACACTCTTAACAATGTTTTATAATTAAATTACAAACAGAAGGCAACCTTGCCTTTGGTGCATGTTGAAGCATACGTTTTTGTAAACTTAAACTTCTTACACCAGCCAAACCAACAATATTGCCAATATCTCCATAGTCAACCTAACATCATTGCAACCATAAGCCCTTTACCCCGAGCATTTTTTGTTATTTTGTTATAAAAAATTTTAAAATGCATCATCATATGCTCACTACTAGTCCCTGTTGTTTGGACTACTTCATAATTTTCACTTTAGGGTCTTCAAAAAAATTTTGGGGGTTCAACATGTGTGGCTTTCTCTAAATGTTTTTTTTGGACTGGGTTTATGCCAACTTTAAAACCAGCCTTCTTCATATTTGTGTGGTTTGTTGGCATGTGAATGTCTAGATGTGTTTTTTACCTGATAGGTTTTAGTTATTTAAACAACTTAAAAGTGTTATGGTTTTGAATTTTCATGGCCAAATTTTACTACCAAAATTGGAGCAACCTCGGACCCTGTTGAGTCCATCAAAGATAATCCAAATAGGCCCAGGCATGTGTGTTAGTTTTGGTTTGTTGATGCTAGGCCTCACCTTCCTTATCCCCCCCTTTTTTGTGTCTTTTAGTATGTAGTCAATTACAATGTGTTTTTCTGCATTAACCATTTTTAAACTATCATTTTTTTTCAACAGATGCCCAGATGGTGAATGCTGTTTTGATGAGAAAATTCCGTTTATCCTGCCAGTTTCTGGCAAAATTGGATAGCAGCTATGCCAGAATGATGGATGTGTTGGAGTGTTCATGATTTTTTTTTTCTTTGACTTTTGTTGTTATTACCTTTTCTACAAATATATTTTATGGTTTGCTGTACTATAGACTCGTGTTTTTTAAATGTATAATCATTGGTTCATCCTGTTTTGTTTTTTTGGGGGGGTTCTTCACATACTTTTATTTTTAACACATACCTTCACACATCAATGTATTGGTGGCTAGCAAATTTGTTTGGGATAAGTTTGGCAAACAGGTGTCTCTAAAATTATCTATATGGCCCCATTTTCTTAAAGGGACTTTGATAAAAGAATGGATGTCTATAAGTTAATTTTTGAAAAAAGGGTTGTTTCTAATGCCAAACTACTATATGTTCCTTAAGCTTATTTGAATCTGGAACACTTAAGTTTAGAGTTCTTTAAAAAAAAACAAAGCCCTATATATGCACTCAACACACTTTGGGGCCATACCAAAAACAGTATCTCCAAAAAAAAAAATCTGAAAAAAAGAGGTGTTCCTAATGTTTCCTTTTAAACAAGGTATGTTGTTTTTTATTTTTTATTTTTTATTTTTTTTTGCAGTCAAAAAAAATAGGACCAAACAAACCAAAAGCCACACATAAAGGCAAAGGAGAAAACAAAATAAATTAAAAAAAGGAGGCCCACTCAACAATTAAGAGCTATTTGAAGATGTAGATTCACATGTTGGTACAATCCACCAAAATCAAATTTTAAACCTAAAAAAAACAATGGTATTTTCAATGTGTTGAACATGTTTTTAGGCAGCAAAAATGTTGTAGGGAGAAAGAAAAAAGAAAAATCATTAGTAACATACATAGTATCAATGCCAAAGTGAAACATAAATAAAAATAAATAAAAAAATAAACATACTTAAAATATCGAGCCACGTATGGCCCCCCCGGACCATCTCACACCACCTAACTCATGGGGGCCATCCTCCGGCAAAGCATCCTCTGGCTGCATTGGTACTCATCTCCTTATTGCGATGTTATGAAATATCCCACACAGGACCACGATCTTTGATACCATATCCGGCAAATACATTAGTGCACCACCAGAGTGGTGAAGGCATCTGAATTGGCTCTTCAAAAGGGCAGTAAACGTGGCATTAAATTGTGTTTGTGGCCCTGGTGTGGGCGCCAAATAAGGAGTCAGCAGCCAGGGCATGCAAGGATATCCACTGTCTCCTGTAGCAAAAGAAACAGAACAATTAAATTAAAAACAAACTTTAACAATAACTGTATTTGCACAACACGTACACATATTTTACTTACCCAAAAACCATGCATCACCAGCTTGCAGTGTTGATAATTTTCGCCAAATCCCTGAATGCTGGATTACAAATGCATCATGTGCACTTCCAGGGAATTTTGGATTCAGGGACAGGATCTGGAGGGAGGCATCACATAGCAACATCACATTTAAAGAATGAAAGTGTTTGCGGTTTTGTTATATTTGCTCTTGTACAGCAGGAGGCTGAAGTGCTATGTGAGTACCATCCACTACTCCTATGATGTGTGGAAACCAAGCAATGTCCCTAAACTGCTGCTTTACCACACCAAGAGCTTCCATATCCAAATGCATACTAATAAATTGCCCAATATTTTGAAAAAAGCAACTATGACATGCCTCAGGATCTGCGAAAATGATGGCTGCAAAATGCCAGCTACCAGACTCACAGTGGTCTGGAAGGACCCTGAGGTGCAGAAATGTAACACCGACATCAACTGTGTTAGTGGTGGAATTGATGTTGGAATGTCAATTTGACTATTAAGATCACTCTCTATTAATGAGAGAGTGTCTAGGATAATGCTGGGTGGGAAGCGGTAGGTAGTTAAGACAGCATTATCTGGCATTCCAAAAGGGGTGACCCATGTTTGCACTATCTTGGGCCTTGCACGCCTACATTGCCTATGCCTAGGAGGATGATCAGGTAGGTAGGGGTGTGAGAGCATTGCACAATCAACTGTCCAACGTGACTCTGAAATGTGTGTACAGAAATTCAAATTTAGAATCATAATGACCAGAAACAAGATGAAACAAAACTTAACTTAGGCAGAATGATGCATATTCTTACAGGGTTGGGAAGGGACATCTTGGATTCGACCTACATGTTTGTGTTTAGGAATGTTAAAAAAAGACGGAAAATAAATACACAAAAAACCATTAGCTAAGTTAAAAGCAAAAAAATAAGTAGATAAGAAAACGAATACCAAAAAAATAAATAAAACATTTTTATTTAATAAAAAAAAAACATGGCAGGTAAGGGATCAAACCAAAATACAGATGCATGCAGGACTGTGAAGTACTTAACAGCTTGTAAAGACAACGAGATATTGTGCCAACACTCCAACAAACACCAGCCAACGACCATCAATAACGCACAAAGAATGGTCCAAACAGGTGCACCTTAAATAGTGAATCAATTCCCGCCTTTCATTTTTAATTACATCTTTCAAAGGTGTGTTTAATGATGCATATGCAAACAATGATGCGTTAGCATCTATAAATAGCCCACAAAACAACACTAGTACTCATGCTTAAATTCCAAAACAAAACATGGATTTGGAGGAGCATGAAACCCAGAGCACACCACTATTAAGTAATTAACATTACCAATGTTTGCAGTTGACAGTACAGCAAATTACACTTTCATTTACACATGCTTCACAAACTAAACACAAAATTTACATTGTGCAGATGGAGAGCCTCAACAGGGTGATCAAACTGAGGTGGCTGGCACCAGCCAGCAAAGGGGGAGACAGAGGCAGCCACCATTCACGAGGAAGGAGTTGGAGGTATGGTTATAATGTGCATGGACACTATTGTCCATGCACCAAGAAATATGGGGGCTGCACAAAAGGAACGGTTATGGGATGAGATAGGCAGGGCTGTGAATTTTGCGGGGAGCAGGCACCGAACCATTGGGGAGGTGTGAAGACGGTACGGAATTGATATTATGAATGTGTTTCCAAAAATGTTGTGTAAAATGTATGTAAGTGTTAATCAATATTTTTATGTTCCCAAAAACAGTTGGGCAGACTTCAAGTATCGGCTGAAGAGGAAGCTTGCAAATAGGGCGGACCATGCCTTGGGGACAGGTGGTGGTTCCACCCGAGTCACTCACATTAACAGCTTTGGAAGAGTTGGCTCAGGGGTGTATTGAGGAGGAGGAGGTAGTCGGCATGTCCAATATGGACACTGACATGGCCGACTTTGGTGCTCCACGTGTTAGTGAAGGTAAGATTGTTCATTCAAAAAACCAGACAACCACAAAAAAAACCCATAACACTTTTTCTTTTTTTTTTTTTACAGCCCCATAGGAGGAAGTGTCTGCTCCTGAGGTGAGGGCTGGGCCCAGCACATATGGAGGCTCTGCAGGGGTTTGACCAAATTCTCCATCTGGGGACCCTGTGGAGCCCACTCCTGGGTCTCCATCCACACCAGCATTGCCTCTCCTCACAGAGTTTGTCAACCAGACTCAGGAGAATACAACTTCTCTCCTGAGGATGGAGACCACTCTGCTGAGGATAGATGGCAATTTGCTGAGGGTGGCGGATACTATGGAGGTATGTGCTGGGGCCCTGATTCGGTTGGCTGATGCCCAGGAGCAGGCATACCGTATTGCCCTGCTGGAGCAATCCTCCCTTCCCGATTTACCACCAAGGGCCACCACCTCTGGCAGCCCAACAGCCACCCCCCAAACTATGGCTAGCCCTATGCCTAGGCCAGAGCCAAGACCATCAAGCTCTGGCCAGGCAAGTCGGTGTGTTACACACCAGTCAACTGTTGCGGAGTGGAATCTTCAGCCGAGCCGGCCAAAACGCCGCAAGTAGTCCTGCCTATCTCCACCTTTAACCATTTCTGTGCAGTCCCCATATTTGTTGTAACCAATACCTCCAAATCCTTTCTCATGATTTTTAAATATTGTATCAGTTTAAGTTAACCTTTGGTTTTTTTTAAAAAAAAAATAAAAAAAAAGCATGATTGGAAACGTCTTCACATTTGTGGTGTAAAAATGCAAGAATTAAAAAAAAAAAAAAAAAAAAAAAAAATGTGTCATTTATTATCAAATCAACTAAAAAAGGGTTAATCAATCCAGGCAAAAGCCATTGTAAACCACAAAACTGCTGCTTGCCCAAAAATGCAAAAGTTACAGGACCACTCAAATATGTACACGTTTGCTAAGGCATCCATATAAAAAGGAATAAGTTGAATGATTCGCAAATGCTAACGCATCTGAATAAGTTGTCAGGCAATTAGCCATGTTATTAGTTACAAATGAGATGATTAATAGGAGCTTGCATTGTGTGGTTCCAAATAGAAACATCACTCCAAACATCAGTTACATAAGATAGTATCGAATGGACTATGGTGCTTGCGGGAGCCCATACCCTACCTCAAGCTGTGCGATCTTCAAGACCTCAAACCTGCTCGCAGAGTAACGTATTACAACTTCCGGCCTTCTATGTCGCTCGCAGCAGGTAATGTATGGACGCCCCTAAAACGCCATGCAAACGCTTGGGCATGCCTGCGTTTTTAGACCACCACCCCCGTACACACCCACAAATGTCCATTCCTGTCAATCAACTATCGTGAGTCACAAGTTGTACAAGCGACGGCTTTTGAGATCGCAAGGTTTTGTACGCACATGTGCACAACGAAGTGCACGCATGCATGGTCTGTTAACATCAGCTGCGTACGAGCGAGCAGCCGCTTGCGAGCGACTCTGAATGAGGTCCCCAGTGTGAAAAAAAGAAAAACATTTTATTTGTGTGTGTGTGCACATTAGCCATACTTATCAGCAATGTAGCTGCGCAAGGGGTGCTGCCTGTGTCATTTATCAAGGGGCTGCTGCCTCATTCAGGAGTGCTCTCCCCCCCAAGTGCCAAAAAAAAGTGTTTTTTTCTGTGTGTGTGTGCACGTTAGCCACAATTATTATTAGCAATGTAGCTGGACAGGAGTGCTGCCTGTGTCGTAAAAATTAATCAAATCAAATCAATCAATCAATGTGTGTTTTTCTGTGTGTGTGCGCATTAGCCCCACTTATCACCAGCAACCAGTAGCTGCGCGGGGGTGCTGCCTATGTCGTTTATCAAGGGGCTGCTACCTCGTTGAGGGGTACTCTCCCCCCCAAGTTCCAAAAAAAAAAATCCAATCAATCAATGTGTATTTTTCTGTGTGTGTGTGCAGTAGGCCCACTTATCCCCAGCAACGTAGCTGTGAAAGGGTGCTGCCTATGTTGTTTATCAAGGGGCTGCTGTCTCGTTGAGGGGTGCTCTCCCCCCAAGTGCCGCCCCCAAAATTAATACAATTAATCAATCAATGTGTTTTTTCCTGTGTGTGTGCGCATTAGCCCCACTTATCACCAGCAACATAGCTGCGCAGGAGTGCTGCTCTCCCCAAGTGCCAAAAAAATGAATCCAATCAATGTGTTTTTTTTCTGTGTGTGTGTGCATTAGCCCCACTTATCACCAGCAATGTAGCTGCACAGGGGTGCTGCATGTGTCAATTATCAAGGGGCTGCTGCCTCGTTGAGGGGTGCTCTCCCCCCAAGTGCAAAAAAAAAAAATCATCCAATCAATCAATGTGTTTATTTTTCTGTGTGTGTGCACATTAGCCCCACTTATCACCAGCAACGTAGATGCGCAGGTGTGCTACCTGTGTCGTTTATCAAGGGGCTGCTGCCACGTTCAGGGGTACTCTCCCCCCAAGTGCCAAAAAAAATTACTACAATCAATCAATGTGTTTTTTTTTCTGTGTGTGTGTGCCATGGCGTTAGCTGAGATTTGCATAATTATTTTCAAAAGGTGAAAATAGAGGATATGGTTTAAAAAATAGAATAAAGCAGCTAAAACTGTGTACTCTGATTATAGTGTCCCTACTCCCAGTCCCTTACCCAAGGCCCCTTCAGCGAGACAGAGGGGAAACTCCATGCAACCGTATTCCAGAGTGCAGTTGCTCCTCCTGTAGCCTAGGTCAGAAGATGTGTAGGGGGTGTGGTGATGATTTGGACTAAAATGGAGCTCACATCTACTAAAGTGGACAATGAATCCCCAATCTAACAGGAAGCACAGCTGTAATTTATACACAGCACAGGTGTAGTATATTAATGTGTGTGTGTGGGGTATTATTGTGTGTGTGTGGGGGTATTATTATTTTGTGCGTATGTGTGGGACAATTTTTGTGTGTGGGGGGAGGTGTATTAGTCTGTGTGTGGGGGAGGTGTATTATTGTGTGTGTATGGTAGTGTGTGTTTGTTTTGGGGGGTAATTCATATTATCTGTTATATGTAGGTCACTGATGATCTCTACATTATCTGGCATTCACTGCGACTCTCTCTGCATTATTTGGTGGTCTCTGCAATATTCTGTATTATATGGTGCTCACTGCTACCCTCTATGCATTATTTGGTGGTCACTTAGATGCTCTATTATATGGTGGTCACTGCGGTGCTCTCTGCATTATATGGTGGTCACTACAATGTTCCCTGCATGAAATGGTGGTCACTGTAATGTTCCCTGCATTTTGTGGTTGTCACTGTAATATCGCCTGCTTTATATGGTGGTCACAGCGATGTTATCTATAATATATGGCGGTCATGGTGATGCTCTCTGTATTATATTGTGCTGACTGCTATGTTCTCTGTATTATATGGTTGTCACTGCAATGTTATACAGTATGTTGGTCACTGCGATGCTTAAAAGGGATGATCGGCATTGTGCGCAGTACAGTGATCTGACGCTGGCTCGGGGATAGAGGTGTTGCAGCACACTGTATCAGTGACATGCTCAGTATGACAATACATGTGTGGGAGTCTGATACTGCAGCTGCATCCACACTTGGTGCCTGGATGGTCAGCTCTCCCCCATGCTGCTGTCTGTATGGTATATATAGAGTGAGATGTGATTTCTGCAGCTACACCACAATGTTCAATCTGTGGGTAACTTGAGCTGCGCCTGAGGGGGCAACATTCAGCAATTTAGGGGTGCCAAACTGAAGTTATAAATTGCTCCCCCCCTAACTAAGCACATTGTGGAGGTTCTGAAACTTTTCTCTGTATTATAGTTCAATTATAATGGTAGATTGCAATCTGTTATAAATGATTGTTTTAGAAAAATAGCATAAGGCGCTTTACATTTAGGACCAACACACATTGTAGTATTGAGGTCCTTTAAAATTCACATGATAATTCGCCTGATGCAAAGTAAGTGGCATGTTACTGTAGGTAACTTTGCATTGTGCATCGTGTGTGAAATCACTCTGTACGTGCACATATGTGCCTATGCAAACTGTGCTGCTGCCACTTACACTAGCCTGCAGGTGGAGAGCCGTAACTGGAAAAAGAAGGGGCACACTAATATAGGTGAGTTACAGCAAGGGTGTGTTTACACAAATCTGCCTCATGCAGACCAAAACAAACATGTAAATTGGGCAGGTGCAATACACGTTGCTGATGATAACATGTCAGAAACAATTTGCAGATGCAGCTGATGCGGAGGTGGACACATATGACATTGCATATGGTGAATCACACTCATAGGCATATATATTATACATTTATTTGGGACTCTTGCTGAGACAGTGGGCCTGATTCAGACCCGGTCGCTCTGACAGATTTTATTTCACTTTTATATTTTTAACACTGGGGAAGAGCACCCCTGAATGAGGCAGCAGCCCCTTGATGAACAACACAGACAGCACCCCTTTTTTATGGACAACAAAGCAACCCTACCGAGTGCGGACAGACCACCTACAAAGTCACAACGACGTGGACGATAAACTGAGGAAGTGTTACCGTACAATAATAGTTCAGCTAAGTTGCTAACGCACACATAGAAAAAAAAGAAGCACATTTATATTTTTTACACTGGGGAAGAGCTAAACGAGGCAACAGTCCCTTGATGAACAATACAGACAACACCCCTTATTTATGGACAGCAAAGCACCCCTGCCGAGTGCGGACAGACCACCTGCAGAGCCACATATAGTCATGGACAATTAACTGCGGCAGTGTCACCAAACAATAATAGTGCAGCTAAATTGCTAACGCACACACAAAAAAAAGAAAGAAAAAAAGCACTTTTATTTTTTTTACACTGGTGAGGAGCACCCCTTATTAACAGAGCACCATCCCTGGACAACACAGCACCCCTTTATGGACTGCAGCCCTATCCTGATGGACAAGCCAACAGCACAGCAGCAGCCACAGTTAATTGACAGTACCAGTGACAGCAGCTGCAGCACCCACTGAAGGAAGCCCCCCTTTATATACTGCAACCTATGCCCCTTTATGGACAACACAGCAGCAGCCTTCAGCCCAAGACCCCGACTGGACACACACACTGAGTTACTGACAGTGACTACATGTCTGCTAGCTTCTCTCTCTCCACAGCCAGAGTGAAAATGGCATTGATCGTGGTTACCTTTATATAATCCAAAACCTGCGAGAATCCGTCAGCGGGAGGATGACGATTTGCCTCACTTTGAGTTCCAAGTCACACGGGAAAACCCGAGCCGGTCTTGGATCAGACTCGGAATTGCAATGTTCGGGTGGGTCCGGTTCTCGGAGAACCGGACCCGCCCATCCCTAGTTAGCATTAGGCTGCGGAAGAAGAGGGGCTGCGGGAAAGGTGGGCTAAGGTAAGGGGGAAGGTTAGGGTTTAGGGTTAGTACATTCACCTAATTGTATCAGAATTCTGTCGTGATGCCGCTGTGATTATTCTGACCACCAGCATCCTGACCGCTGGGATCCCGTACCCAACCTTAAAGTACATGTACACAATGTCGTGGACTCTCTACAAATTTGTTTCACTGTACATCCCAAATATCCTAAATATCTGTAACGCCAAAATACAACCATAATGGGCAGCACAGATGGTGTAATGGTTAGCATTACTGCCTCACAGCACTGAGGCCCTGATTCAGAGCCGGACGCTCTGACAGAGCGCTCGCTCTGAATCAGGGCCGTCCCTCTGAATTTTTAGAGCGGCCTCCTGGCCACTCGTATAGCTAAATCTTATGTTTCTGAAATATAAACTAACAGGATAGCAATATAACATCTCACTTATATAACTGTTTTAATATTTATCTGTGGAAACCAGAGTACCATATCATTTGTAGTTTTGTGGTCAAAGATAACTCCTCTTTTGGTGTGAAATACAGGCACAAGTTAATAGGGTCATGCTGCAAATTAGGAACATGAGGAATTTGTATATAGTACTCTTAATTGAGCAAATACAAGAGGAAAGTGATCAATCCATACCCAGACTGATTTTCCATTGAGGACAGGTCAGGGCTAGGCATACTGACACTGACTTATTCCATGAATATATCCCATTCACTTCCTACAGCATGCCTTTTTTTAGTAACTCATTAGCAAATTCAGGACATACAAAAAGAACACATCACTGTGTAATAGACCTTGTTGGAGCTTGGCAATGAAGGTACTCTCTAGGCACTTGGAGGAGGTGTTTAGGGCACTGCATGTATTGGAGAAATATAATTATGTCCCAGCTGTTAGGTACAGTATGATACAGTTTCTAGACTGTCTGGGATCTACTTACCTCTGCCCCCAGCTAGTTCTAAGAACTACATATTATTATGTTCATGTTCCTGGTCATCTGCATGCTGAGATATATAGTGCAGCTAGGTCTTCATGTGCCATAAGGAACCTTATGATCTTCTACAGTACCTTGCTAATGTGGGTTTAAGCCTCAATGATGGTATCTTTTGTATATTATGTTCTTAATGTCTCAGGATGGGGATCTTGCCATAGGTAGATACAGTACCTAAATGTTAAAATAATAGTATCAATTGTGATTTAGTAACTCAGCCAAAAAGCTTTGCATATATAATAAAAATGGAAATCAAAACTCACCAAGAGGCTTCTCTAAAAAGGTGTCAAGCTCCCCTGGCGAACTGATGATCAGAGACGTCACTAGGGTTGGTGCCACCCGGTGCTGTAATGCCCAGTGACACCCCCCCACCAAAAAAAATAAATTCGGGACCAAGGTGCGCAGCTCCGCGAACTCTTCCCCCTTACCAGTCCAGCAGTCACACTCCCAGAATGCCAGGCGCACCTGGCGGGCGTGATGATGCCACGCCCGATATTCTGGGTAGCAGTGCTTAAAGTGGTCCTAGAAAGGTTGTGGAACAACCACCCCTTCCTCAGCGATTTATCAATAAAATGACAGCATGCGCCTAAGGAGTGTGGCGCAAAAAAGGGGGTGTGAACTCGAGAGAAAGGGGCATGGTCACACAATACTATCCCAAATTCAAATTACGCCACACAGTAGCACAATCTTATCCACATTACACTGCACATAGAGCCCCTGAATCACATTACACCATAAAGTAGTGTCCCTTATTTATGTTACGACACACAGTAGTGCCCGTTTTATACAATGACCACATTATTGAACCTTATACACAATGCCCACAGTAGTACCCCTTATACAATGCCCACAGTAGTAGTGCCCCTTATTCAATGCCACCTATAGTAGTGTCCCTTATGAAATGCCCCCAGTAGTAGTGCCCCTTATGCAATGCCCCCTGTAGCTATGCCCATTATATAGTTCCCCCTTTAGTAGTGCTCCTTTATGCAATGTCCTCTGTAGTTGTGCCCAATATGCAATACCCCCTGTATTAGAGCCCATTATGCAATGCCCCCTGTATTATGGCCCTTTATGCAATACCTCCTGTATTAAAGCCCATTTTGCAATGCCTCCTGTATTAAAGACCCTTATGCTGTGCCCCCAGTAGTGCCTCCAGACAGTAGTGCCCTTATACTGTACCCCCAGTAGTGCTCTTATGCAATGCCCCTTATACAATACCCCCAGGAGCTCCCCTTATGCAGTGCCCCCAGTAGTGCCCCTTATACAGTACCCCCAGTAGTGCCCCTTGTGCAGTGCCCCCTGTAGTGCCCTTATACAGTACCCCTAGTAGTGCTCTTATGCAATACCCAGAGTAGTGCCCTTATACAATACCCCCAGGAGCTCTCCTTATGCAGTGCCCCCAGACAGTAGTGCCCCATATGCTGTGCCCCCAGTAGTGCCCTTATACTGTACCCCCAGTAGTGCTCTTATGCAATGCCCCCATGAGTTCCCCTTATGCAGTGCCCCCAGACAGTAATGCCTTTATACTGTGCCCCCACACAGTACCCCCAGTAGTGCCAGTGGCCCCAGAACGCCCCCAGTAATGCCTCTTATGCTGTGCCCCCTCCCCTGTGCAATTCTACTTATCTTTCTTCATGATGTCCAGGCTGGTTTGCACTAGGGGTGTCCGGGCGTGCACCTCCTTCTTCTCCCTCCGGCGTGCCGCATGCGCGATGACGTCACCGTGGACGGCATCCAGAGCCACAAACAGGCACAGAGAGAGGCTCTGTGTTCTGTGCCTGTGTCTCTGGACTCCGGCCGCGGTGAGAGAATGAAGTGACCCCTGGCGGCGGTGTGCGGGGCCAGCACGTTTGGGTTCGGCGGGGGTGCGGTGGTGCCGGGGAAGGGGGTGTGCGGGTAGCGGACATGTCTGTGGATGGGGTGCGGCCTGCAGGTATGTGTGCTGCTCTTTTTGGTGTCACCCCCGCGCCTCCCTTGTAACGCCACTGCCGATGATCACATGCTGGAGACCACAAATGCCACCGAAAATTAATTTTGTTGCCCTACGACACAAAATTCATTTTTGTTGGTATATGACCCATCTCTGCTATTATCAATGTGTAACATACAATTGTATCTAGTGAGAAGCTGTGTTCAGAAAAAATATATATACTGTATATAAATACAATAAATACATAGTTGAGAAACTTAGATGGAAACTAGCAGGGATAAGCTAAGTAAATATTACAGGACGTTAAGAATAAGTCAACATATTATTAAAGTCACACAAAGGTGAAAAAAAAAAACTAGAAAATATATAAATTTCCTCCAAAGAGTTTTGTTTACAAAAATGTTTAACTTTTTTTTGTGTTTATATTATTTCCTTTGACACCAGTGTACATGGGATACTCTTATTTTACTATTTATATTCATACTGATGTTATGGACCTGTCATCTGCTGGGTCAACCTCACCAGTCTCTCTTGTCCCTTCCAAACCTACTCTCTGCCCTCCCGATCTCTGTCCTTCTAACGTTCCGCTCCCTGCCCTCTCCCATACTGGCACTAATAATACTTACCCTCCTCCTTTCCCGGTCCCCTTTTCCCCTGGCGTGCTCGTGCAAATTAGGTTTGTGCACTGTAGCCGCGATTAGGTCATCACGCAAATGCGTGTGATGCCCAAATTTAAAATAGGCTCCAATTTTATAATATATATAACTAAGCTGATCTTTGTCCTCTGCATGAGCTGTCACTTTCTGTTGTTGAATGATGTAATTGTGAGCATTGTTTGTGATAATTAAAAAATGGAATGTTTCTAACTAGACATTTTGATGCATAGAAAAAATATTATCATATACATTTTGTGTACAGTATATAGGGCCTGATTCAGAGATGTTTTTGCAAATGGCCAATGTTTTTCTACTGCGTATGCATTGAAGTTGCACTGCACATGTGCCGCGATGATTTTATGGTCTCAGAAAGAAATTTATTGCAAAGCGATTGACAGAAATTGTTTGTAGACGGTAACATGGGGGGGCAGTGATTTAAACCCAGGTGTGTTGTGGCCGTCTCTGGCGGGGAATCACAGCCTGCACCTGCGATCCTGTGAACAGTTGGTCTGCGCGACCATAGGACCATAGGGTTACTCAGAAGTCCGATGATCAACTGATGGATTTGTTACACTATACTTTTGGTCCAGCTTCCCTTAAATACATAGACGGATTAATTACATCTTCATCTGGACCATCTGTACTATCAGGGGCGGATTGGGAACTAAAAGTGACCCTGGACAACATTTTTGGAAGTGGCCTCACATGGTCGGCACCAAATTGACTGTAGGCGGAACCAGCACCAAAGTAGGTGGGATAAGTAAATCAACACACCTGGAGACATCAGTGTGTGATTGTGGGTGCAGCCCCTTAAAAACGCACTGTACCAGTCAAAACAGTACAGTTGGAGAGATTTTTTTCTCCTAGGTCTCGTACACATTAAAAACTAAAGCTAGTATAGAATGGACCAAACCTTTTACTTTTTCTTCACTTTTAACTGAACAAAGATTTTCCCATATAACCCCATTGTGAATGCTGCAAAGTAGAATTGATGTGCATCAAAATGCTGCCTGTCTGATAAGTCCAGATAGCACATTACTGGAGAAGATATCGCATAACTACATAATAGAGCACTCCTGTACCCCTCAAATATTATACAAAACACTTCACATGTACATTCTACAAACATGACAACTGACCTCTACCTACCTTTTCAAATTGCCATGATATATAGCACATCCCCTTTTTACTATATCACTGTTACATAGTAATGCTTATCTTACCCACCAGGCTAATTCTGGGAGTCAATCGTCCAGAGATGGATCTCTGTGAAGCTTCCATGTCACTGCGGGTTTGTACAGCAGCTTGGACTGACGGTTGCGCCTTCCTCTCCTGCCAATGCAGTCATTGCTCCACATTCTTTGGACTTGCACGCATAGTCCAGATGCATCATCTGCCCTGGTGTACCAACTTCCATGGTTTATTCGCCTACCCTGCCATGTCAGCAGAATAGTTCCCATTGTACTGGGAGACTCCTGTACATTCTGGGAGGATAGGCAGCTATGTTCTGGGTGCACTATTTGTGGGGGCCCCTTGGTGGTGGTGGCCCCTAGGCTTCAGCCTACTCAGCCTGCCCTTATAGCCAGCTCTGGTCCCAGAATATAAACAGGACGGTCCCAATGTCAGCAGGCCGCACTTGACTGCATCTGTTTTGTTTTGAGCAGTTAGGAACCAGACCGTTCCCAGTCACCGGTCAAGTAGGCAAGACACAACCGTCTAAACTAGGGGTGGTTGTCCACCCCTTGTCTATCTGGATCAGTGAGGAATGTCCTCCTTAGCCAAGGCAATAGAGGTGACTCCATAGCCCACTCGAGTAATCCAAAGTTAGAAATCGGCACTGCCCGCCCAGCCCATGACAACAATAAGCAGGCAGGAGAGTCCAGAGATGCAGCTCGATCAGCCGGGACAGCAACACCTGCTGCAGCTCCAAGCAGAGCAGAAGCCCCGGCCCCCTATTGAGGGCCAAGCATTATGCATCCCATGTTAAGTTATGGATGGGACTGCAGGTGGAGGAGGCACAGTCACCATGTGCATGGCAGCCACAGCATCAACAAGACACCTATCGACAGCAGAAAGTCCCTCGGCCTGAGGAACACAAACATGTCCAACCACGGGGCAAGGTGTAAAGTAAAGCAGCCATGTTCCCACTGCAAAACTTGTGGGAGAGTGATCTCATGCAGCTCCCCCAATGGAGCCCGACTTCAGGGATAAGTAATGTCAGCGCCCCCAAAACGGACTGGCACACCGGGAAAAATCCCAGCGAGGTCTACGCCTAATCTGCCCCTGTGTACAATTCAGGGCCGGGTTAAGGACCACATGAGCCTGGGGCAGAAAATGTTCAAGCACCTATTGTGAGAAGCGTAGGAGCCGTGAACAGTGCTGTGTGGGTGTGTTCAGTGCCATGTGGGTGTGTCCAGTGCCATGTGGGTATAAATATGTAAAATCTAAAATTGCATAATTTTGTGAGAAAAATAGAAATACAATATTAATACTTATCAATTATGGAGGTCCGTGTTGCCAGCTGGGCACTGCTTATCATCATGCTATCCTGAGGATAGGCCTATTTTTATGTAGAGGCCTGGAGATGTAGGGCCTCATTCAGAGGCGGTGGGAGGATGCAAGCGGTCACTCAGAAACTGGACGGCCACTTGCATCCTGACCGCCCGCCTCTGTTGCGGTCGTTAGGCTGTGGGTTAACACCCACAACTCTAACGACCGCTCGGGTGATGGTCGCGATGGTCAGAGAGGGTACCCTAGGGTAGGGTCTCACTTGTCGTAAGCCCCGGAGAGCTTCTGGCTCTGTCAGAGCCGGAAGCTCTCCACTGACATCACTAATGATGTCAGTGGGGCCTCCCCCAAACGGTAGGCGTTCCCATGGGAACGCCTCCGTTTGGGCTGCCACTCCCCCGGCCCGCCTTCCAAACGGGGCGAGCTGTCAATCAACATCGACAGCTCGCCCCCTTTGGATCAAGACCCGCAACGACCAGCGCTGTCAGTCGTAGCGGGTCTCACGCATGCGCACGACGGCACAGGCGCCGTCGTGTGCATGCTCTGTGGGGGGCCATCGACCCAGTCCGAGCGCATCGGCGCTAACGACCAGGTCTGAATGACCCCTGTAGTCCCATCCAGTGGCGGCTCCAGAGGTGGGTCCCAGCCATCTATGTTTGGCAGTGTTTGAAATGGCAGTTGGTGTGGTTCCCCTATTTGAATTTTGGACTGCGCTGCAGCCCCACCTCTGGAGCTGCCACTGATCATATCTGTCCAATGGTTAATCTGGCCCGGGTACTATATTGTATAGTGGCTCCTGTCCTAGATACTGGGTGGGTTAAACCCATTATCTTTGCCAGCCATATTTATTTACCCAGGGATGATCCATCTACCTGGATTACACAATAATTACATAATTTATGCATTGTGGAGACTTCTCCTTATTACAAATGATACATCTGTTTAAGCTTAATACTATCTGGATATATCCTGTACTGGTAAACTGTGTTCTACATCCCTTGAATTCCAATATACTGTATTTGAGATTATTAGTTTACATTTATTTATAACAAGATATAATAATTGGAATTAATTATTTGTATTCATTATTGAGAGTAAGTTGTGCTGTTTCATTTTTCAAGTTCTTTTTTTGTATGCAAACTTGATCTAAAATGTTCCAGACACTCAGATTGCATTATCTATTATATGGTGGATGAGAAGATGCGCTCACTATAAAGGAAAGCATATACTGTGTGCTTAAACTATACACAAAGGGCGTGATTCAGAGATCGGCGCTGCAGTATCTGCTCTTGTGCCTATTGCCGGAGTCAGGGCTGCGATAATATGCAAATGGTAGAATCAAGCTTTCCCTGGGGATGTAGTCAGGATCCCGGCAGTAACCACCCCAGCAGTCACAATAGCGGCAGCAGAATCCTGATCAAAATACTGATGGGGAGAGTTAGGCACTAGTGGGAGGGTTAGGGTAAGGCTGCTACAGGGGACGGTTAGGATTAGGCTTCGCGAAGGGAACAGTTAGAGTTGAGCTGCCAAAGAGGACGGATAGGGTTAGGCTGCCAAATGGGATGGTTAGGGATAGGCTACGGGCGAAGGGGTGGGGTCTGGGTTAGGGCTAGAATACTCAATAAAACTCTTTAGGATTTTGACCGTTGGGATGGTCACCGCCGGGATATCGTACCCAACACTTTCCCTGGTGTAGTAGCCTGAGTCTGAATGTGAAAGGACTGAGACACTCACTATCAGAGTCTCTGCATGCTGTAATACCACCATTGGTGCACCATGTGCTCATCATTGACACTTGCACCATCCCTATGACAAGTGCATTTTCTCTGTCTGACTATGGCCTCTGGCTGCATCTGTGTATTCAGGAACACAGACACCTACACTGACACACCCGTAACACTCCCATAATGCCCATGAGACTGACTTTTTTTGCATCCACTTCCCAGTCATGGCCCAGGAATGCCCATCACTTTGCACGCCATTTTTGATAACTGATAACGTCTTTCCTGATGGTAGTAGCATCTTTGTGTAACGCATGTGCCATAGAGGTTTTATGAAATGTTTGCACATGCGCAGTTGCAAATAATCGCTCAACTACATGAACATAAATGTGTGCTAATTGTAAGGACCTCTGAATCAGGCCCAAAGCATGTACCAGCGAGTCACCTACTTCCAGGGTCACAACTAGTCAATTGTAGGCCCCATAGCAACAAGAGGGGTGTGAGTTCAGGTGCCGTTGCCAGCAATTTAACGCCGTGGATTGGATTGACCCCATTGCCTATTGTAGAAAAGAAGATAGCAATTGGATATTTATAAGTTGAAACAACAGATGTTTAAAATTAAATTTAAATTATATTTCAATATACGTACACTTTCTATGGAAAATCCAACTAGCGTTTATTAATAACTGCCACAACATTATTTTTGTCTATTTTACACTTTTTGCATCTTTATATTGTATTCAAATAAAGTAACACAAGTTTTGCAGTGACTACTAACGATGTCAAGCCACATCTCTGTGCTATAACAAGTTAAAGTATATAGAAAAATATGAATATCTTTATATTAGCATTATCCCAAATTGATAACAAGTGAATGAGTTTTATCATTCACAATGAGTGATAAAACTCATTGTGTATGATAATGGTGCTCCAGCCAATCAGTTCGTAACTGTCATCGGTTTGAAAAATGACAGTTAGGAGCTGATTGGCTGGAGCACCATTTATCATACGTAACAAGTTTTATCACTCGTTGTGAATGATAAAACCCATTGATAAATACTTTGTAATAGTATAATCAATAAATATGTGATTGTAATTAAGCTACTCAAGCCCTCTGTAGAATCAAAGACATTGTGATGATACAGATGTTGGAGGAGGGTGTGGCCAATGGACCAATAGGCACAGAGCTTGCAGACTCTTATTAATCTTCTGAACACATTAATTTCAGGGGACATTTTATATAACTTAATAAAAAATAACTTCCATGGCTAATAGGGAGGGCAGCTTTAAGCTTCAACTAGTTCAATTATTTCTTTCACTACCATTTTCTATTTCTGTCTTCTTCTTACTATTAATAATAGAAAGGTACTTTTTAAACTTCTTAGTAACATTCTATTTTAAAAATAAATCTCCTGAAACTAAATGTAGGATTTTGCAGGGTTATGTGGCTCAAATACTACTGAATTCAGTTTCAGAAATATGAATGCACTTGTTGTAATTATATAGTCAATTGCCTTGACACCCAAGTTTCTGTGGTGCAAACGCTGCTTCTGTGACCCTTCCATGTTTACGCAATGATCACCGGTGCACCTTTTAGTTGACATAACCCCTGCACGAACCAATAGAAGCCTAATTTAACAAAACCTGGGTCATGTTTATTCACATCACTAATAGGAGCAATCAAAAGTCAGCCTCCCGACACAAACACAAATTGCCGATTTAAAAAAAATACAGGCTGCTCTTACTACTGTGCTTCACTATGAATAAAGACAGGTTGCCCATTCATACATTGGATAACAGGACTCATTTGTTCAGCTTGACACTATAGGTTCTTGTTCTTTGGTTTAAAGTTTTCTTAAACCTACTTAAAAAGAATAATATAATAGTAGGCATCACTCATTATACAAAATGTAAGCCATCCGCATAGGTTTTTGGGGAGAAGTGTTGATCTGTAAGGCTTTCAGGGCTTATGCACTATTTTTATTTAAATTGAATTGTCCTTGCGAAAAAAATCTTTACAGATGCTCTATTATTATTTAAGACAGTTAAACATTTAAATTACAGTAATTCTTTTATTACATTCACTTATATTAATAAGAAAATACATGACCAGTGATTTCCCAGTAAATTGCTAACGATGAATACTGCAATTTAATGTAATTAATTCCAAAATGTATGTACGTAAACTACAAAGGAAGCAGATTTGCTACTGGCTTTTAAAAAGAATATAGACTTGTGCTGATAAGTAAAGCACTGTAGCAAGAGGTTTATGTTGCCTCTTTTCTGATACTAATGCACTGTTGTAAATAATAATTTGAGGGAGTTTTAGAAATAGAATCCACAAGAGACAAAATAAATATTATTAATAACATAAGAAAGTGCTGTCTGTGATCTTATTACACCAATTAATTGATCTCCCCTTCTGCTCTTTCTAATATCTTACTCTCAGTTGGTAGCTTTCTGCTTGCACTCTATTACCATCACAACATCATGATACTGCCTGTGTCACAATCATATTAGAGGACAGATGACTGCCTACTCCAAGATTAGTGCAGTCATGTGCTGTTAGTATACTCTGCTGTGTACATACCAATGATCTAATTGGCTACAGTTGTTTTAAAACTGAAGACATCCCTGACAAGTAACAGAATACAGATAAAGGCTTATTACCATAATGTGCTTAAAACTTATAGTCAAACTTACCTAAAAATGCCATAAGCCTGTTTACAATGTGAAAGAGCTCTGTGGACCCATATGAACAAAGGGCAAACAAACCCACCATGTTTTCAATGATTTTATGTTGTTTGAGGTGCAGAAAATGTACTTACCGTAGTCGATTGATTGTCCAGACAGATTTTTTTTGCCTTCCAGCAAAGTTACAAAATTCTGGGCATTGATGACAAATTCTCTTTCATAGGTCATTTCAAAGTTCTAATGAGGGCAAGCAAAAGCATATTTTCTATCCATTTATTGTATGTCATGCCTTTAGGTATTATTTTGCAGGCAAATTGTATACTGGAATATAACAATAGTTTATAATAATTAAAATCAGTATATTTATAATCCTTTCAGAATTCACTGTTTACAAATGTATACAATTATATGATCTTAATAAATTTTTATTTTGTAATATAGGGATTAAATTAACACATTTATATACAAGAATATACACATAAATGTATTGATTAGTTGTTATTTTATATATTAAAGTGTACACTTTAATATATAAAATAAATAATACATTTATATTTAATAGACAATCACAAGAAACTCTGTTATACATTAATATGAGATTTCCACCTTATTTTGCATTTGTCTGCGAGGTTTTCCACAGTGCACCAGCAGGATTTGTGCTTAAGTGATCCCAGTCCCACCCCAAACACACCAGACAGGGGGCCTGATTCAGCTTTGGGAATAGAGTAAGACATAGCAAGTAACTGTACGTCTTGGTAAAATCATATTGTCCAAACTGAATTTTACATTGCAGTGTAAAAATAAAGGTGTCCAGCATTTGTGGCCTGCATGCAATAGAGGCCAGTATTTACCCTACATGGCTGAAAAATGTATGTATTTGCACCCCTTGCTTGGCAACATGGTTGAATTAGGCCCAGAGAACAAAGTGACTTCATTGTACCAGCTACTATATACTATAGATTCTGCAAAATGCTAATTGACATATACAGTATGACATGGAGAACAAACAGCAGGACTTAACAGAAGAGTCTGGGCCTGATTCAGAGACGCTCGTAAGCGGCCGCTCGTTCGCTCCGAGCGATGTTTGCCCAACTGCGCATGCGTACGGATCGTTATACGCATGCGCGAACCAGTCAGTGCGGTCGAAATTCATTTGCTCACAAAATAGCGAATGCCTGAAAATTTGAGTGACAGAAAGAGGCATATGTGGGTGGTAACAGGGGAAGGTGCTTCAAAACGGGGAGTGGAGATCCGAACGCAGGCGTGCTTAAAGGTCAAAACGGGCGTTTTATGGGTGTGCATAATTAAAACAGCAGCGTCATTGACCACGTCACTGGGTTATTTTATAGCCAGAACTGCTCGCAAGATTGTGGTAGCAAAAACCAACCACAAGAATAGCGAGCAGTTCATACGCTGGTCGATGTACTCGATTAATCTAATAAATAGCAGACATGACGTAGGATGCGAGCGGCCAGGGGGCGTATTTTTCCAAAAAATGACCGCAAGTTTTGTTCGCTCGTTCAGACCTAGAGGCGTGAACAGACCGCAAAGAGCGAACGGTTCATTTGAATAGCCACCCCTATTTTCTGGACGAGCGAGCGCTAATTGCGTCCGGCTCTGAATCAGGTCCTCTGTTCAGTCACAAAACTTAATTTACACAAAAAGTTGCTTCAATTTGCTAATCTTTTTTATGTAGCAGGCCAGTTGTAATATAGAACATTTGAGAAAAATATTTTTGAAACATGGCATGAGGGGTATACAAAATATGTTTATTATTATTATGTTATGATTAGTCAAAGAATATAATTTTTTAGCTATGCCGTACAGTTGTATAGTGAAAAATATCAGTTTGTAACAGTTTGTAATTTTTGCAGCTTTAAGATATTTTATCTTAGAACTATGGTAATTCAAACTAAAAGGACATTGCATATATTTTACTATATATATTTACATTTATTAATTTATTTTAATATCACTATTGGATATAGGGGCCTAATTATCAATCAATATTTGCTGGATATACCATGAAAATGCCCTTTTTCGGTTGCTACTCGCAAATATTAAGTTAATATTAAGTATTCCTAAATGCATGTACAGGGTCCTGCTGCAGTTATCGGGTCCTGCTTATTTGCCGAATATACCAATGCAAGGCTATCAGAGTTTGACCCCGGTAGCTAATTCCATCTCCACATAGCGTTGACCACTGTAGACTATGGGCAGTTTATCGCAAAAGGTCCCAGGAGAGATCCAAATTAACCAGATTATTAATAAATATGGGCAATAGTGTTGAAAGACAATTTTACAGTTTTCACCATTCAGATATATTGTATTATCATTAATTATTAGAGATATGCGGGTTCGGTTTTATTCGGTTATTATCGCCAAATTATTGCAAGTTCAGATTAGTTCGGATTTATCTTATTGGCTATCAAAAACACATGACAGACGTATAACCAATATGATGCCGTTTTTGAGATCCGAGTAAATTTGAGTAAAACCGAACCGCACATCTCTATTAATTATACAGATTTTTTTAAAATAAATCTTAGAGATTATTTTATTGCCATATATAGTGTCTGATAGTGTTCTATTAATAGACAAGTGAACACATAGTTGACGCTGCAGAGCTGAATCCTAAGCTGTATTGATGTATTGTATGTCTACTATGGCAATCAATGAGTTAAATATGTGCTGATGCAAAGAGCGCTGCTGAGAAGGTAAGAATAATATTAAAGTAGCAGAAGGAAAACAAATTAGTATATTCCAGCACAGAAGCTAGTTATTTAATATTAGCATTTCTAGGGACGACTCTCCATGCCAGAGGGGATGAAAAGCATAAGGGAATTTAATTCTCTTTTATGCGAGTGAGATCAGTAGTTTTCCTGAAGTGAATGGACTATTAATACATTATATCTGTTTATTTTTTTAATTAGTCCAGGTTTAGTGCTTAGCACACACTTAAATAGTGCATTCCCTTATTCCACAAACAAACATTAAACTTTGGTTTCTGGATGAGTCCCTTGTTTTACGTTTCCATGTTTCCAAGCTGGTGCCAGTTTTAATGAATAGAGTTAAGCCTTAAAGCACCTTAAGACTCAGTCATGGGCCGGGCTATAGTTCAGCACTATTTAGTGCACAGAGCTCAGGTGATTCGGCACACTCTGGAGCCATGAGGATAAAATGTTACAGTCAACAACATTTATTCAGCTGTGCTTCTTATTCTATACTGTTTGCAAAAGTAAGTGGTGGGATCATTAGTTAAATTACTGCTACTCTTAGCTGTAATTCTAATTATGACTCCATTTACTAAGCTGTATTTCCAAAAGGCCCTGAAACAGAGGAATATGTGTGGAGTTCTGCAGTACGCCATGTGACAGATTATTAATAAATAGTAAGGGCAGAACAGTAAATTGCACACAACTACCCCATCTAAACCTTTATATGTATTTATGCTTCCAGCCAACTCTGCATCATACTAGCCTACTTTGAAAAAAATAAAATAAATCATGGAAATTGTGAAAGCAACATCTATGAGTGTGGCAGGGATGTGCAGTTAGGGTAGGCAGGAGAGACAGAGTCTCCCCTGTCATACTCCTCAGATTTGATATAAAATGATTAGAATAATGCAAAGAATAATCCTGTCCGTCCTCTTTGCTCAACAAATGCACGCCGCCTCTCATGCCATTTGATTACTTTCTCCCACTCCCGCCTCCAAGATTTTGCACGCGCTGCTCCCCACCTTTGGAACTCTCTCCCTTTCCCATCAGAATCTCCACCTCTCTACAATCCTTCAAACGGGTTCTCAAGACCCACCACTTCATCAAAGCCTTTCAGCTCTCATCTTAACTTGCTGCTACATATTCCTTCCTCCCCGCCAGTGGTGGACTGGGCCAGGCGGCAGGGTGCCATCTGCCCCCTGGGCCGGTACAATGTTAGCATTCCATGGCCGCCTGGCTGTGGGAGTACTGTCAAGCAGTCACAGATGATTCTTCAGCTCCGATTAGCTGCTAGAGAGAGCTGACTAGTTGCAAAGGCTAATAAAAAATGGCTGCCCCCATACCAAGCTACAAAGAAATGGCCGCTGTTGACCAATGGGGAGCCAGGTTTCCTTTCACACGAACCCTAGAGGCCGAAAAGTGGAAAAAAAGGGGACGGGGCTTATCGGGGAGTCTGTCAGGGAAGAGCAGCTGAAAAAGAAGTTTGATGGCACCCAGGGAAAAGAAAGACAGAGAGGGCAGAGGTGAGGAGAGATCCAGAGTACAGGATCCTGTGCTACCTGTCTTTTCTACCCTTTTAGAAACCAGGTAAATGGAGGGTGGAGTTTATATACAGTGTATGTGTCTATCAATCTATCTATCTATCTATCTATCTATCTATCTATCTATCTATCTATCTATCTATCTATCTATCTACAGTATCTATCTACAGAATCTATCTATCTATCTATCTCATATCTATCTACTCTGTCTATCTATGTATCTATCTCATATCTATCTATCTATCTATCTATCTATCTATCTCATATCTATCTATCTATCTATCTATCTATCTATGATACAAAAGAAATACTACCACAACATCCTGCTTTCCTGGACTGCAGCCCTAGTCCACTCTCTGGCGCACTACCCCTTAACGCATACAAACAACACTTATGAATGGTCCAAATGGGCGCTGTCCTTATGTTTAAATCCAAGATGCAATATGGTGTCTTCCTCTCAGAAAGGAGAAGAGAAACAAGAAAAAAATCTGTGTATCCTCTTGTGCTTCTTCTTACTCTACTTTAATCTACTTTTTACTCCCCACTAGGGCACCTAACACTTGGTTACTTTGCTTTGTTGCTTATCTGGGTGTTATGGTCGCTAATATAGCAATGTATATTATTCATGTCCTTGTCCTGTATTGTATAGTACAGTAAGTCACTGGTCAACCTATTTGTTTATGTACTTTGTAAGGCGCTGCGGAACACTTGTGGCGCCATATAAATAAATGATAATAATAGTAATAATAATAATAATAATAATAATAAAGAAGAAATTTATAACTTATAAACATCTTCTTTGTTTATTGTAAACATTTTTATAGTTTACACTCACTAGCTTTGTGGAGCTCCCTGGGGCTGTAGGGAGACGAGAGATGAGGCAGCAACAGCTCAGTTTTGCTTCTGTATAATTAGACACTGCTTGCAAAGTTGTGGGTGGGGCCACCCCACAGGCAGTATGCTGTACAGAAAAAGAGCTAATAGAGGCATGCCTGAGTATGGGGGTGTGCCTTTATCACTGATGGACACCTTGGATGTGTCATGTGACTATGAAGTGCGCTCAGCTCAGTCAGCAGCAACAAGAGAAGACACAATAATGCAGGTAGTGAGGGGAGAGTTACTGTGAGTAGGCGGTGAGACAGGCTCCCAGCACTCAGACCCATCTCCATGTGTGCCTCCCCAGACATTGACCTCACCACACGTCACTGGAGCACGGCAGTAATGTGGACTTGTACTGATACATCTAATTGGTGTAACATAAAGTTGACTTACATCCAAATGTAAATGAGCCCCACAGCAGTTAATAAGTTCTACTTGTTGATGAAAACACATTCATAATTTTCAGGGGTTACTCATGTAGAGGGGCATAGGGAGGGTGGTTCCACTGAAGCGCAAGCTCCAGGCGCCTTAGTTGCCAGAGGGCGCCCTGAAGTCGGAATCCAGAAGCAGCTGTTAAGTAGCAGACAGCCTGCCGGATCCATGTCCAGTCTGCCTGGTGGTGTGATACAGAGCAGCAGCGTCCAGTCCTTCCTTCCTGCTGCTCTAGTGAGAGACTCTGTAGTCAGAGGAGCTTGTGCTGAGCCCCGATTGGTGGAGCTCAGCACATGTTCATCTGACCTCAGCAGAGGGCGGGGCCACAGCAGCATGTGGAGGAGGAAAGAGCTGCAGGGTCCACATTAAGGTGAGAGAGGTGCCCCAGTTATGTCTATCACCCTCCCTGCCTGTGTATATGTGTAACCCTTCATGTCTGTGTGTATGTATGTGACCCTGCCTGTATGTGTGTGTGTATGTATGTGTGACACTTCCTGTATGTGTATATATGTATGTATGAATGTATGTGTGACCCTGCCTGCCTGTATGTATGTGACCCTGCCTGTATGTATGTGTGACCCTGCCTGCCTATATGTATGTATGTGACCCTGCCTCTATGTATGTGACCCTGCCTGTCTGTATGCAAGTGACCCTGCCTGTATGTATGTGTGACCCTGCCTGTATGTATGTGTGACCCTGCCATGTATATATATATATTTATATATATAAATAAAAATAGCGGTTATATTATATAGCATGCACTTTTGGGGGGTGGGCACTGTAGCACACTCGTGTTCCGGGCGCCCTGGCCACATGCTATACCTCTGCTCAAGTATTGTGTTTTACAAGGGGTTCCATATAAGTGGCCAAGAGAAACCTTAGATGAAAATGCATATAGCCATAGGGATCATTGCGCCTTATAACCAATGCAGGGAAATTATACTAATAATCCCATTTGCAGATGCTGGGTAAGGCGCGCTCTCTATATGATGGGGCGGTGTATATTGTGCTTGGGTCAGAGTGGACCGTATGACAGAGAGACGTAGATGGTGGTGTTGGGTCAAGGTTTTTATTAAGTAGGCACAATGCTGCTTGTGGGCAACTGACCTAGGGACAGTGGGGGGTAGAGCAGGATGGGTGCACGGGGGGGAAGGTGGGTGGACCCTTTTAGGGGGCTCCTTTTCCGTGCAGTTCTGGACCAGCACGTTGTCCCTGCTGGACCTTTGGTCGACAGTCTTATCGCCCGGCACAGTGTTGGTGGAAGTCTGATAGGGGTGGATACTGTGGTGGCGTCCCGCAAATGATGCAACTTACCTACCGGTAGGTGCTTGTGTAGGCATTGCGATGTCGGGGTGGTGATCGGCAGTCTTTGATGGTGTGTAGCGGCAGGTCAGATGGCCGTTCTTGGTGTGCTGTGGCTCCTGGTGTGGCTGAGCCCCGTGTTGGTGGCACCGGCGATCCTGTTTCTGCTGGCAGGATGGGAGGTGTTGCACACTTGGTCAGCGTGGATGGAACCTGGCTGGGTGAGCGGACTGCGGCAGGCTGGCGTCTCCGTGATGTGGGGTGCACGCCGGTACCTGTGCATGTGCCGCGTGGTGCAGCGGGGCGGCCGGAGGGTGGATATTCGGATGTGGGATGCCATTGGCTGGCGATGTGCGCCGGCTCCTCATGGTTCCTGCAGCTGTTGGCGCCAAGTGTGGGGCGGGGGCGGAGAGGCTTTGAGCCGGACGTAGCGCGGTCACAAGGCTGGGGTGCCGCTCGCCAGAGGTGCTGGCGGCTCCTTGTGAATAGCGGTTGCTGTGTACGGCAGGGGTGGGGGTCTCTGGTGGGAAAGACTGGTTCCAGGACGTGGTGGCTGATGTGTATCTCCAATGGGTTTCGGTTGTGCCTTAATCATGGAGGTTACTGCTGCATGGTATAGCAGCGTTTTAAAGGTTGGTGTGGAGGTGGGTGTGTGCGGGGATGGCCAATGAGGGGGAAGGTGTGTGTAACTGGGCATGGTCGGGAGGTGATGGCAGTCTGGAGGTGCTCTGCTGTAGGGGGTCAATACGATATTGCAGGATGCAAAAGGATAATAACAGGTGTGTGGGCGGGCTGGATAGCAAGTGTGCAAGTATGTGGGAGGTGACGATAAGGGGAGCGGAGTGTTGCGTAGTGACAATGGTTAATGGCAGAGGATGATCGGATATGATAGGGAGAGTGGGTGTGATGATATGGGCGATATCATGTAAACAATGAGACTGGGTGTGTAAGGGTTTGAGGGCGATGAGGTCACGTGGGGACGTAAGGGCGGTGGAGTGGGGTAGATGTATGGGTTCATGGCGCCGGGAGATGAGCCGGTCGCACGGGCGGTGGCTGGGGGAAGGGGGTGGAGGGAAGGTGTGCGAGTGGGTCGCGGTTGGTGGTAATAGGTGTGTGTAGTGTGTTGCGTATCGATGTGATTGTGTGCTGGTGTGTGGGCTCAGCGAGTATTGTATATGTGTGTGTGTAGCACTATGTGTGGTTTTGTGGTGTTGGAGGAGGATGACTGGACTGGGGGAGTTGTGGGGGATATGGGGTTGTGGACGGGCATGCGGATAAGGAGTGTTAATCTCACATGTGGGTAGGTGTCACTGTCGGATGGATGGGTTGGGGGGGGTGTTGATGTTGCGGGTGGGTGCCGTGGTTGGGGGGGCTGGTCACTGGGTGGTTCGGTTGTGGATACGTACGTGTGTGTGATGTTGGTGTCGAAGGGGGCTAATTGTGGTTATAGGGGTGTATACGGTGAGTGTGGGAGGAGGGGTAATGGAAGTGGGTTAATAGCAAGAGGAGGTGGGTGATATACCAAGAGGAGGGGGGTTGGGGGGGATTATTTACTAATAACAGACTTGATCTCGTTGTCGATGTTCAGACCATTGGGTGCCAGGGTTCGAAGTGTGATTATCCATTTTAGTTCTTCCTTGTTGAGTAATCTTGTGTGGTCCCCCCCTCTCCAGTTCCTTTGTATGTGTCTGATCCCTATGAATTGTAGGCCTGTGGTGTTGCTCTGGTGATGTTCGAGGAAGTGTACCGGTATGTTATGGCTGTCTACTTTGTTAATGATATTTCTGAGGTGTTCCTTGATTCTGGTATGTAATGGTCTGATGGTTCTCCCTACATATTGCTTGTGGCATGGGCACTGTATGAGATAGATGAAATTTTTAGTGTGACATGTGATGTGTTCCCGTATTTTGTAGGTGGTGCCCGTCTGTGTAGAGGTAAAGGATGTGGTGGGTTTTGTACTCCTATTGTGTAGGTTGGTGCAATTGCAGCATGTCCCGCAGTGGTAAAAACCTCCCTTCAGTGTACCTTTGTCTATTGTGGTCTGTGTATGTATTGATGGGGGAATGTGGTTTGTGACTAGCTTGTTGTGTATGTTCGGTGCTTTTCTGTAGATTACTTTGGCTCTGGGTGGTAATATATGTGATAGTGTTTCGTCTTTTTGTAGAAGGTGCCAATGTTTGTTTATTATTTTCTTGATGTCGTTGGCGTGGGTGTCATACTGTGTGATGAAAGCGGGGTGGTCATGTGTCGTTGAGGTGTGGGGTTTGTTATATTCGAGAAGTGGTGCTCTTGCTTCTTCTGCTACTTTATCCATTGTGTCCTGTAGTGTGGGTATGTGATAGGCTTTTTCTGCGAATTGTTGTTTGAGTGTTTCTCCCTGTGATATGTAGTCTGCTAGTCTGGTGCTATACCATGCAGCAGTAACCTCCATGATTAAGGCACAGCTGAAACGCGTTGGAGATACACATCAGCCACCACGTCCTGGAACCAGTCTTTCCCACCAGAGACCCCCACCCCTGCCGTACACAGCAACCGCTGTTCACAAGGAGCCGCCAGCACCTCCGGCGAGTGGCACCCCAGCCTTGTGACCGCGCTACGTCCGGCTCATAGCCTCCCCGCCCCCGCCCCACACTTGGCGCCAACAGCCGCAGGAACCATGAGGAGCCGGTGCACATCGCCAGCCAACGGCATCCCACATCCGAATATCCACCCTCCGGCCGCCCCACTGCACCACGCGGCACATGCACAGGTACCGGCGCGCATCCCACATCGCGGAGACGCCAGCCTGCCGCAGTCCGCTCACCCAGCCAGGTTCCATCCACCATGCTGACCAAGTGTGCAACACCTCCCATCCTGCCAGCACAAACAGGATCGCCGGTGCCACCAACAAGGGGCACAGCCGCACCAGGAGCCACAGCACACCAAGAACGGCCATCTGACCTGCCGCTACACACCATCAAAGACTGCCGATCACCACCCCCACATCGCAACACCTACACAGGCACCTACCGGTAGGTAAGTTGCATCATTTGTGGGACGCCGCCACAGTATCCACCCCTATCAGACTTCCACCAACACCGTGCCGGGCGATAAGACTGTCGACCAAAGGTCCAGCAGGGACAACGTGCTGGTCCAGAACTGCACGGAAAAGGAGCCCCCTAAAAGGGTCCACCCACCTTCCCCCCCGTGCACCCATCCTGCTCTACCCCCCACTGCCCCTAGGTCAGTTGCCCACAAGCAGCATTGTGCCTACTTAATAAAAACCTTGACCCAACACCACCGTCTACGTCTCTCTGTCATACAGTCCACTCTGACCCAACCACAATATACACCGCCCCATCATATAGAGAGCGCGCCTTACCCAGCATCTACCAGTCTCCAAACAAGGTAGGAACAGGTACTCCTACCATAGGTGCAGCACTCTTACACTTCCAACCCCCATACCTTCCATAAACACGCACATTCCCTTCCCCCACCCCTCTCCCCCCCCTAACAACCCCGCCCCTTTTTCTCCCCCCTGCCCCAATCCACCCCCACAGTCATACCAGTGAGCACGGTTCACCACCCAATAATCCCATTTGAATGTATATCTCTTTTTTATATAACAGCTTCATAATGGGGGAAAGGTGCAATCATGAAGATTGTTAAGGCTCCATACACGGCACGATATACGTTAGGTGCTATATCGTTCTGTATATGGGCACGATATCGTACCTGATATTGTGCTGCGCGCTTCCATGGGGTCGTACATCGCATCCCCAGGTCTTCCTGCAGAACCATCTGATCTGAGATGCGATGTACGAACGAGGGGGGAGCTGGCATATTGTGTGGTCTGCGGGACTGCACGATTGCCGGTGGTGACAGCACAATCCGTCTGCCGAATGTAACTGCAGCACAATAAGTAGACACCCAACACTACATAATGCCGCCTACTTCCCTTGACTTACGTTCTTGCAAGACAACGAAAACATCGGTAACATCGGGAACCATCCGACCCATACACACAAGTTGTGGTTGACCTGACACTACCACAGGCATTGCTAATGTTTGTGTGTGTAACTAGACGTTAGGATGCGTACGCCGTCGCTGGGGCTTAATTATGCACGCCCCTTAAATGGCGTCTAGATGCCCAGGCACGCCTGTGCTTCTCTTACCACCCACGTCACCACCCTTAAAAGGTCACTTCCTGTCAATCAGTGTATGAAGCCTCTGCGTGCTTGCTGCGGTCGATTCCCGATCGCAGCGGCCGGTTCGCGCACTGCGATGCATTCGCATGCGCAGAATGCAAACATCGACAGGCTGCATGCGAACTCAGCCTTGCACCGGGTCTGAATCAGGCCCTTAGTACCTTCCCAACTTCATATGATCTGTCCCGTTCATTCAGTAGGTGTTAGAGGAGCTGTAGAGAAGAAGGTACCTTGTTTTACATATGTTGCGAAGGACCAAAAATATAATATATTAGATGGGGATAGGGATCAATATGATTGTTCGACAATCATATGTTGCAATGCTTCTAACTGTAGTTTAAAGATGACAGCACTGTAAAGTTTAAATATGCTGGTGAAGCACAAGTTTTAATGGTTTAAAAAGATTAATCTTGTGCCCTTTAAAATGCAGTTACAAGTGTGTCGCCATAACACAACCAGCATTTCAGGATTCTCCATAGACATGGGCATAGCTATGGTGGGTGCAGAGGGTGCCGTTGCTATGAGGTTCAGAGGCTTAGGGGGCCCTGGGGCATAAAATAGATAATCGCTGCAGAGAGAAGTGTCTCCTAGAAGCATTGGGGATGAAGCTACTTAAAAATTTTGTTATGGGGCCCATAATGTACTGACTTCGCCCCTGTCCATAGAGATTGTCAATATCATGAACATCAACAATTTAAATACATCCCCTCACCAGACTGACGTTGTCAGAGAGTCCTGTCTGTGCCTTGAACATTCATCACAGCAATAATTATACCAGAGTTCTATTAAAGGGCCCCAACATGTGCACCGCCGAAAGATGACTTGTCATATAAAAGAGTAAGGGCATCATTTACTCACGAGTTTCATCACCAAAACGAGTGATAAATTTCACTGTGTATGATAAATGGTGCTCCAGCCAATCAGCTCCCAACTGTCAACTGATTGGCTGGAGCACCATTTATCATACACAGTGAAATGTATCACTGGTTTTAGTGGTAAAACTCGTTAGTAAATAAATATTTATACTGCAGTATAATTGACAGTGTTTTAAAGTTACTTAAAGACATGTATTGTATTTATTTAAAGGTGACATAACCTGTATTGTTTTAGTATTAAATATAAGGCTATATAGGGGTTTTAAATAAACTTTGTAGAGAATAGGCACATGCAAGAGGAATCTATACATATTTTAAAAATAACATTTGTGAACTATTTCCAGGACTTGTTTGTATGTACTGTTGTTGTCTTGTCAAATAAAAGTGTTCTCTTTATTGATAATCCATGTGGTATGATGGAGAGGCATTCTGGCAGGAGACAAGTTCAAGTGTAAGTGGGAGTATATGCAATATAAATATATTTTACTTATCACACAGTTACATTAAGGGAGCTACTACTGTGACCAGTGGGTTTTCCCAAGTAGGTCCATTACTACACAGTCCAAACTTGGGTGGAGGCACTGATATAAAAAGGTACACCACTGAACAGGAGGTTAAGGGTGGGTACATTGTAAACACAAAGGTATTTGGTAACTTAGAGTCCCTTAGAGGTTAAAGGGGGGTTACATCTGTGTGGACTAACATCCATTTTATATTCTGCTGACACCTACAACAACCATATAGGTTCTATCAATACCACTGACTCTACTGCGACAGCGTGATGTGCTGGCCTATATCAGCATTATATTACCACTGCAGCCTACCCCTGCTCTCTCTGCTACCACTAACTCCTGCAACTTCTATAATCTGCAGTAATTGAAGATAGTATGCAGCCTGATACAGGCCGGGTGAGGTAGAAATTGTAAGTATTTTCAGTTGTTTGAAATCAGCCTATGAGAAAAATAGTAATCTATATGGTAACATTTCCTTAAACTCACTGACAGTTTACAGTGTGGTCAGCGAGTTTGATATTGCCAAACATCATCTTTTATTGCCATTGATTTCAGTGTTATCCTTCTAAACCTCTGGCTAATAAATTAAGCAGTTTGGAAGGCATAATCATCTGTGATGTGCAGACATTTCAAACCCAATGTAAAAACCCTTCTAATTTACCCCATATTATCTAGTGATCTTACAGCTGTCTTACATTGTGCCATTCTGCTCTGTTTTTTCTCTACATACTGGTAGGTTTATTGACATGCCAAAATGAACCAATGTGTATCTGTATAGTAAAGATTATACAGTAGATTGTATGCTCTGCTGAAGCAGGGACCTATTTGAATATTCACTAATATATTCAAAATAATTTGCTGGCACAAAAAATATAAATAAATAAATAATACATACATTTCTAATAAATAAGCTTTGATCATTGGATTTTTTTCATGTTTTGACAACTGTAAGCCTGTAAACACTTAAACCATATATTTTTTTGTTTGCATGGAATAAAAAATATGTATATATTTAAATTTAAAAAAACCCAGTAAATGAAATCCCTGACAAATTTACTTTTTTTTAACTGTCCCACGTTTATTGGCATAAGAGAAATAAAAATCAGAAGTAACTGTTTACTTTTAAAAAAAAAAAAAATAGTATGATTTAGAAATGAATAAAACATATTACAAGTATTCATCCTGGTCACAGTCATTTGCAGTGTCGAAGCCAGATAATTGGCTGAGACAGGATCAGTGTAAAATTAGATCGGGGCGACGCCATTTTGCGAATGGCAATGAGACGCCATTTTGCAACTGGCCGCCCAGTGCCATTTTAGTGAAACTTGCCATTATAAGTACATACAGCGAAACTATTATTTAGCATCGTGCGATTCCCACACAATAGAAAGAAGTTGAATGTCCTCACCATACAAATACAGACCGTCATTAAAACATATAAAATAAATATCCCTGCAAAACACATACCGTGGTGTACTCCAAAAAACACATAGTCGCACAACGCTAACTAGCATCTTTTCCCAATTCCCCAATACTTACACACTGCACACTTACATAAAAGGTTCCCTAGCATTAAAGTGTAATATCCAAGGTTTATGCAGTAATTATTAATTTTGTCTAATAAAGGTTATTTGATATCTAAGGTTTAGTACATGGTAAGCAGACCGTGTTTGGTGTTGTACTGATCCACTGTGTCTCCACAGATTTCCGGTATCATCGGTGAGAAGATCGCAACATGCGTCTGCAAACTATGGTCTATAGAGAGTTTAAACATTAAAATGTACTCTGTCATGTTAGCAGCTTAGATTAGCATGCAGGGGGAAAAAGGACACAAAGGGTTGTTAGAGGCTGTTTGTGTCCATTCTAATTGACCTATGAACTAGCCTGTAACAGAAGCACCTTTAAGAAGAACCAATAGAATCATGTCAAACTTGTCTATTGTATTGCCTATCCCTGTAAGTGTTTATTTGTGCGCTCTCTGATCCCAGTCTTGAGTCTTCTTGCTGTGCTGTTGACGGAGGTTTCTAATGCTGATGCCGGTATCTTCGCCCAGAACGCGTGCGTATATAACAACTTTACCTTGGGTCTGTATGATTTATTTGCGCTAATTGTCTTTAGATCATAGCGTGTATCCATCTGTTTTTATATTGAATAATAACTTTTTGTGCCTTGGAACCACATTCAAAGTCTGAAAGCATTTATTTACTGTGCGACTCATTACGCTAAATAGCGACAATTTTAGAAGGTATAGGCAGGATTTTAGAAGGTATAGACAGGATTGCATCAAGGTTTTAATTAGGTATCCATAATAGATAGATGTAGAAACCCCCCAGAGAGAGAGAGAGAGAGAGACTGTAGATTGATAGATAAATAGATAGATAAAGAAACCTCCCAGAGAGCGAGGCTGTAGATAGATAGATAAATAAATAGATAGATAAATAGATGTAGAACCCCCCAGCAAGAGAGAGAGACTATATGTAGATAGATAGATAGATAGATACATGTAGAAACCCCCCAGAGAGTGAGACACTGTAGATAGATAGATGTAGAAACCCCCAAGAGAGAGAGAGAGAGACTATGGACCTCATTCAGAGCCGGTCGCACAGAGTGTGCGGTCGGTCTGAATGAGGGGAGGACCTCTTGAATTTTCAAGACGTCCTCCTTTGCGGTGGTAAGGCTGTGGGTTAACAAACACCCACAGCCTTACGACTGCCTAAGGTGATGGTCGTGATGGTAAAGACCATCGCAACCATCGGGGCTTACAACGAGACCCTAGGGTAGGGTCTCCCTTGTTGTAAGCCCCAGAGAGCTTTCGGCTCTGTCTGAGCCGGAAGCTCTCCACTGACATCACTAGTGATGTCAGTGGGGCCACCCCCAAACGGTAGGCGTTCCCATGGGAATGCCCCCATTTGGGCTGCCACCCCCCTGGCCCGCCTTCCAAATGGGGCGAGCTATCAATCAACATCAAAAGCTCGCCCCCTTTGGATCGAGACCCGCTATGACCGGCGCTGTCGGTCGTAGCGGGTCTCACGCATGCGCACGACGGCGCCGTCGCCGTCGTGCGCTTGCTCTGTGGGGGGCCATCGACCCGGTCCGAGAGCATCGGCGCTAACGACCGGGTCTGAATGACCCCCAATGTGTAGAGAGATGTAGAAATCCCTAAGAGAATAAGGGCCTCATTTAGAGGTGGTCGGAGGATGCAAGCGGTCGCTCAGAAACTGGGCGGCCGCTTGCATCCTGACTGCCCGCCTCTGTTTCGGTCGATAGGCTGTGGGTTTACATCCACAGCTCTAATGACCGCTAGGGTGATGGTCACAATGGTCAGAGACCATCGCGACCATCGGGGCTTATGACGACACCCTAGGGTAGGGTCTCACTTGTCGTAAGCCCCGGAGAGCTTCTGGCTCTGACAGAGCCGGAAGCTCTCCACTGACATCACTAGTGATGTCAGTGGGGCCTCCCCCAAATATTAGGCGTTCCCATGGGAATGCCTCCATTTGGGCTGCCACCCCCGCGGCCCACCTTCCAAACGGGGTGAGCTGTCAATCAACTTCGACAGCTCGCCCCCTTTGGAAAGAGACCCGCTACAACCGGTGCTGTCGGTCGTAGCAGGTCTCACGCATGCGCACGAAGGAGCCGGCTCCCTCGTGCGCATGCGCACTTGACAAACATCGAGGCGGCCGTGCGGTCGTAGACCGTACGGCCGCCTCTGAATGAAGGCCTGAGACTGTAGATAGATAGATAGATAGATAGATAGACCCACCAGAGAGAGAGAGAGAGAGAGAGAGAGTCTCCTATGATATTATCCCCAACTCCTCATATAATCCATACAGGATGTATATGAAAAATAGGGTATATATTGCATTGTTAATGACTGCAGTTTGACGTCAACCGTATCTTCTTAACACAAAACTCATGCACCTGATAAATCATTATAACAGATCTTGGCAAGGCCTTCACCTACTGCAACCCCTGTTCCCATGAAATGCTGTGTTTTTGTCAGTGTTTGTTTCCCCAGGACGTAAACTGAAAATAGTTGTAGCTTATCATTTGCAGTTTCGCTAAAGGTGCAAGACTAGTTAAGTGAGTAACCTGCAAGTACCACTCCTATCTGCCAAATAAGGAATGCATGATATAGAACCAAAGGTAACCAATAGGCACCGTTCAATGGTAGAGAGGAGCAATAACAAAACCACAATAGGGTGATCCAAATGAGATATGATGTATGTAGCAAGCGAGCATTGGCAACAAATGTGTAAACAGCAGAATAAAAGCAGTTGGTATATATAAGTGAAATGTCACTCCAGAAAGCATATAATAACAGAGTCATGGTCACAAGCATACATTGGTTTTGGCAGTGTTTTTACCAGTCAAAGCAGAGCTTGGTTTAGGCAGCATTCTTAAAGAATTTGGGTTACCAGCAAAGATCAGGATAAAAGGCAGATATAATGAACATGGGAACACCCTTGTGAAATGCTATTACTGGCAAGGATCTCCCGTTTAAGGCTGCCATTTATGCAGCTAATGCCAATCAACACACGACAGACTCCAGATGAACGGAAAGCATATTGAGGGCATATGACCACAAGTGTTTTCTAACTCAGTAACCTATACAGATTGAAATATAAATGCATACACTGTGTGTTGGATCTTGTGAAAGTTAGATACATCATTTTGTTTCTCTTCGGAGAGATCTGAGCCTGACCATCCTCCCTTTTTGCCCAACGTCTTTTGATTTCAATTCTGGAAGCCTTTGATGAATCTGGGAATTTTTCTTTGTCTCATGAAATCTTCTATTCATTGAAAAAGAAGGCAAGACTATTAGATTATGTGCTGATCAGTTGCTCTACTTGGTTAGTGAAAACTGGATGGAAAAATGTAGACACTTGTGGTGTTTTCACAAGATCAGTAAGAATGAATGAATGACACAGTTACAAGAAGGAAATCCCTAGCAACCTTGAAACTTCATTGAAATGAGGTTGACATCCAGTACAAGGAGACTCCGTCTATTATCACTCTCATCTGGGATAAAAAGAAATCTGGAGAGTCTTCAGTGGGAAAGACCAAACGTTCTCCTATATGTAATAATTCTACTAAAGTTTAATTCCAAGGTTGACTGTTGGACTCTTGACAAATAATTTACAGTTAGTGAATTTTTGATCTCAGATACTTGACCCTTTAAAATAACATTAGCTTTATGAGCAATTGATGGGCGTCTTATTAAAACTGCTTATTTCTTTTTAGAGAAAGAACACATTCTTCCACAAATTGATAAATACATTGTAAAAACAAATCTGCAATACAAAGTATACCCTCATATAAGACCTTCCTTACATTCTTAATTCAATCTTTGGTGTATAAATATTCCTATTCAATGTTTTAAAATGTATTTCAATAGTGAACCTACTTCTAAAGCTAGGGCTGACATAGGCCCTCATTCAGAGCCGTACGCTCTGAGCAGAGCGCACGCTCTGAATGAGGGCCGGGCTCCATTTTCATGGAGCGTCCTCCTGGACGCTCGTATAGCTGTGGGTCACCACCCACAGGCTATACGAGCGTGCATTTTGATGGCCGCGATGGTCGTGACCATCGCGACCATCGAAATTGCGAGCTGGAGCCTGCGGTTGAGGTTTTCAACCGCAAGCTCCGGAGTGATTTTGGCTCTATCAGAGCCAAAATCACTCCCACTGACATCACTAGTGATGTCAGTGGGCCGGCTTCTGACGGGAGGCGTTCCCGTGGGAACGCCCCCGTCAGGGAGGCACGCCCCCGGCACGCACACCAAAGGGGGCGTGCTGTCAATCAACATTGACAGCATGCCCCCTTTGATCGGACACAACGAGCGAAGGAAAGTCCTTCGCTCGTCGTGTCTGGCGCATGCGCACGACGGAGCTCCCTCCGTCGTGCGCATGCTCAGTGCAGACCATTGACCCACTTGCGAGCGGACAGCCGCTCGCGAGTGGGTCTGAATCAGGCCCATAGTCTTTGTTCTGAAGAAGTGTGGTTTGATTGTCTTGCATTAACTTTTGAAGACTGTTAAAAGAATTACCTATTACCTCTAATCTATGAATTGTTCCATAGGCTCAAAAGAGCATAACACTTTACTTTGTTAGGCCTTCATGTAATCTCATTTGAATACAACAAAAGATAAGTTCACAACAGCAGAGATGGCCAATATGACTGAGTACTTAGTGATGCCTTTTGTTTAGCCTGGCAATGAACCAAAATTGTGTCAATTATTTGTCCACCTTGATTGCATTCTGATTTATTCTTCTGGTCTATTTTAGCATTGTCTACATGTGACCTTCAGTGTCTGCATACCAACAGGCTGTATAAGAAGCTGCTTGAAAAATTAGGTTTTGAAGAATTATACTGAATGGTTACAGAGTGATCCAAGCAATGTCTCTGTAGTTGCAGGACATAAAGTCATCCAGTGCTGTTATGAACCGCTGACTTTGTCAGAGGTTTGGCGCAACTAATACCAAGGTGGGTATAACTAAGTACAGGTATTCACCAGTGACCCCCATATGGGGATACAGACTTTTCTGCTATGCTACGTAGGCCATGGTCCCCAGGGTAAGCACCAGATGTGGCTGGTGAGTTGAGTGGGATACCAGTATACTGTTGTGCCAGCAGATGAATACAATGTCAACACAGTCAAGGTCTGGTCATGTGACCAAGGTCTGGGCATGTGTCTGGGCAAGGCCTGTCAGTATTCATTATTAGTCTTTATTCAGTATGTAGTCAGAGTTTGTGGAAGGCAGAGTAAACAAATGTCAGTACGGGCTCAGGGCAGTCATATGTCAAACAAAAATGAAAAAAATAAGATGAAGTCGGGATTAGGGAGGTCAGAGTAGTCTAGAATCAATCCAGGTCAGGTTACAGAGTATCAAGCAGGGGTATAGCAGGCATATGGGGAGATGTAAAAAGTATTGGAAGGGGATAAAGTAGAGAGAGATAAAGAACCAACCAATCAGTTCCTAACTGTAATTGTTCAAACAGCCTGCAAACTGACAGTTAGGAGCTGATTGGTTGGTACTTTATCTCTCTCCACTTTAGCTCTCTCCAAGGCTTAGTACATCTACCCCTAAGGCACTAGTTAAAGGGACAGTCACTAACCAGTACCGAATGGCTTGACTTTGGCTGGTTGTGGGCAGGAAGTGGGTGTAGAACAGACATAGCTCTGTCGAAGCCGGATAATTAGCTGAGACAGAATCTGTTAAAATTAATATTTGCATGACGCCATTTTGCGAGTGGCAACAAGATGCCATTTTGCGAATGGCCACCCAACGCCATTTTAGCGAATCTCACACAATATCAGTACATACGGCAATGTTATTATTTAGCGTTGTGCGACTCCTACGCAATAGAACACTATTAAAAGTCCTTCTTTTCTTAATATCCCTACACTTACACATTGCACACTTACATAGAAAGGTTCCCTAGAATTAAGGTTAATATTCAAGGTTTTATTCATTATTAATTATGTAATAAAGCGACTGTATTTAAGATCTCAGGTTTAGTACATGATAAGCAGACCGTGTGCCATTCTAAACCACTGTTTATTTGCAAATCTCCGGTTCCATCGGCAGGGAGATCGCAACATGCATCTGCAAATTATGGATCATAGAGAGATAGTCATTGAAATGTACTCTGTAATGTAATGTTTATTAGCCAGTTTAGACTTGTTCTTCGGCGGGAAAATGGACACAAAGAGCTGTTGGAGGCTGAACTATTACAATACAAACTGACCTAAGAACCAGGAAGAAGAACCAATGGGATTATGCCAACTTGTTCTATTGTATTGCCTATCTCTGTTAGGGTACATAAGCAGGCTCTCTGAATCTGATAGTTAGTCATATATTCTTTCTTTTGATGGAGGCTTCACTTTTGATGCCGGGAAATCTGGTTCCAGAGCGCATACATATGTATTCGACTGTACCTAGTGATTGTATAATTTGTTTGCGCTAACTGTATTTAGATCACAGCATGTAACTATATGCTTTTTGGTGAATAATATCTTTTTGTGCTTTGGAACCACAATCAAAGTCTGGAAAGCAATTATTTCTTGTGCGACTTATAACGCTAAATAGCGACATTTAGGGTGTATAGTTCATTAGGTATTCATAGTTGGGGGCCCATAGAGTGAGATCATGCTACCAATTTACACGGTAACACACGGTTATCGATCTCTCAGCATATGCAGTAAAGAACGCATTGTGCCTTCGAAAACCTGCTACCATTGATGCTGAGAGACCGCTATCCATTACTCTGTGAGTTCAAGGAGCACTTATTAGAATCCAGAGACAAAGAAGGAAAAAGTTTGTTTTCCTATGTTGATAAAGTTTAGTGTTAAAAGGGGAAGTTGCACAATAGCGTTTCCTGTATTGCTGCCACGTGTTCAACGGTTATTGTATGTATAGCGTGATTGCTTGTTAAAGTGTATAATTGAAACATGTGATTGCAAAGTGGATGTTAGTGCCCGAAGGGGAAGCACAAACTACTGGGCCATTGTACAAAGCAGGTACATTGTGGTTTAGGTTATCGAGAAACTAAGGGGTTCCTTGGTCCGGCATCCATTAATCGCAAAGTCCATTGATCAGTTAGGTACTTTGGGCAATGCGATCGGACCACATGGTTATATAAATTGTGATTGTGAAGTGGGTGTCATGGGAGTGAAACTGCTGGCAAGGGTAGTGGTTATTGGAACTTCTAGATGCTACCAGTAGGAGTAAACTCAAAGTAGGAAGCTAGTGGTGAAGCTTGGGTTAAATTCGCCACAAGTAAAATAATTTGCTAGGCGGTTACTTTACTCCTCGTGTATACACATGGATCATAATGTAGCGGTGAAATGGGGTATAGCAGGAAGGAGCGAGCGGCTGAAGCTTGGTTTAATATGGCCGCAAGTAGAATAATTTATAATAGGTGGTTAGTCTGCTCCTCGTTGTGCAAGCCGACTGTAACACTAGGCGGGTCTGCTGTGTATAACGAGAGGGAGTGAATGAACGTTGCTCTTTGAAAATCGTTCACCAATTGAAATTCTCTAGAAATTGCTAAGCGTTTTCCCAGATGGGTGCGAAGCCATCTCTAGTAATGGTCGATGATGTGCTGCAGATGGAAGGGCCATTAGGATTGGCCAGGTATGTTATGTTTAAAAAGTATGGTGCGTATACTACAGTGTACTGCGACATATGGGTCAAAATGACCAAGAAATTAGAACACCTTTTCCTAAGATTGTTAGCTTTGATTCAGAGGTTCTGAACAATCTCAGAGACAGTATATGTTTAGTGAAGTCTCTGAAGAAAAGGGTAAAGTTTAATGATTGCTTGAAATTGTGGCAGCACGAGGGGGATATGTGGCTTAGCGGTGTACATGCGATGCAAACTAGCGTCTTGTGCACGATGCAAGGGAGCGCGCACGAAAATAGCGTTGTGTGCATGCCGCAAAGTAGCGCGCATGCACAGCAAGGTAACGTTGCAGAAGGTAATGTCAGTAGCGCACGCGCACCACCACCGCCCTATGCGTAGGTACAGTCGATCTAAAAGCTCATAAAAATGTAACAAGTAATTTGTACCCTCTTCTAAGTAACTATAAGCAACATGTTTATGATGCAGATGATGAACCTGTTGTGATGTCTGCTCTTTCCCATGTCGCACAAATGTTAAATGTACCACCACAGCAAGCACAGGTAGCTGCCCCACTAGTACCAGAAATGGAGGTAGCCCCATCAGTACAGGAAGTATTAACAACCGCTTTAACAGTAGCAGAGATTACTAATACCATATGTAGTAGCAGTATCCTGACCCTCAACTAGGTAATGACAATCACAGTGCTTATGGATGGTCTTAAGGACTCTCTAAAAGCCAGGGTTCAGACCTCGCTTCCTGGGTGGAGGGGAGTTACAGTAGACACACTCAGGGAATCTACAATTGAACATGATAAAAACATCTTTAGGAAGAGAGAAATGCAGAGTGAGAAACTAATGGCTGTTAGTATCCAAGCTCTGGAAGGAATGCAAATAACACCGCAGCACTCTTACCAAACTCAGCCATAATATACCCATCCCATACAACCTCCAAACCCCTATCCCTATACAAAACCACAATCTTTCCTCATTCCCCAATCCACACAAAAACAACCTTTTACAACACATCAACTACGAAGGTGTTATAGATGTAACCAGGAGGGCCACATAAGTAAGTTCTGTAAATCTAGGAAATGGGAAACGCCAAACCAGGGAACACCGACATACCCACAGAAGGGGCACCCACCACAGAAAGGACAATTCTAGCCATCACCTGCTCATGTTGCAGCAGTGAATGCTTTGCTGGAAGAAGATAGTCAGCTCTAGGGGTCAGGTCACACCTGTAGTCTACAGCCAGTCCGGTTAACTGAGAATGTTAGGAAGAACCTGTAATGTTAATTGATGTAGCTGGTACTAAACATTATTTTCTTGTAGACACAGGGGTGACCAGATCAGTGATAAAATCTCCATCTAATTTACAGGTGACCAGCGAAACAGTACCAGCAATGGGTGTAACGGGTAAAGTGCAACATTATCCTTTAACCAAATCTGCAGAGGTTACTATTGGTCCATTGCATATAAGACATGCCTTTCTCCTGGCAGCAGCAGCACCTACTAACCTACTGGGAAGGGATTTGTTATGTAAAATGGGATGTGTCATTTATTGTACCCCTGATGGTATATTTCTAGATATCCCAGAGAGAGTTGCGCACAAGGTGAGGGATATATTGGACACTCCCCAAAGGTTAATGTTTCACTCTACTGTTTCAGATAAGAATCCATCTCAGGTAGAGCAAATGTTATCTCAAGTACCAGGTTCACTTTGGACCAAAGATGGACAGGACACTGTATTGATGGCAAATGAAGCTCCCGTAATGGTAAATCTAAAAAGCGGTAGGCAAGCTCCAAAAATTCCCCAATACGCGTTAAAACAGGACATAGAGATAGAGGTTTATCCCATAATTGAGTGGTTATTACAACAGGGAATTTTAGTCCATACAGCAAGTGTAGCCAACAGTCCAATATTTCCTGTGAAAAAGAGTGGTGGGAGGGGTTATAGGCTGGTACAAGACCTGAGAGGGGTTAATAAGGTAGTAGAAAGCCAATTCCCGTAGTGCCAAATCCAGCTGTCATCCTCATGCAGATCCCACCAAATGCAACCCATTTTACTTTCATTGACCTCTGTTCTGCTTTCTTCTCTGTCCCTCTTCATCCTGACTGTCAGTACCTATTTGCATTTGCATACTGGGGGTTACAATACACATGGACACGATTGTCCCAGGGCTTCATAGACAGCCCCAGTATCTTCTCCCAGGCCTTACACGACTGTTTACAATCTTTTCAACCTGCCAATGGATCTGTTCTAATACAATATGTTGATGATTTATTGTTGTGTTCTGATTTGTTTATGTCATGTCTAAATGATACTAAACTTTTATTGCTTCATCTCTCGCAAACAGGACACAAGGTTGCTAAGGACAGACTACAGCCATGCCAGTCCAGGGTTAAATACTTGGGACATTGCCTAACCCAGGGGTTACGACATCTGACTACTGACAGAATCCAGGCCATACAGACCATGAAACTGCCTCAGAACCAACAGCAAATCCGTACCTTCTTGGGAATGTGTGGATACTGCAGAATGTGGACCCCAGGTTTTTCTATTTTGGCATTGCCATTACAGGACTTAGGGCCTGATTCAGACCTGCTCGCAAGCACATAACGCTCGCAAGCGGGTCGATGGTGGCCCAGTGCGCACGCTACAAAAGGGACAGCTGTCGATGTTGATCGACAGCTCACCCCATTTTGTAGGCGTGGCCGGGGTTAGCTTCACAGACAGAGGCGTTCCCAAGTGAACGCCTGCCATTTGTGGGCGGTCCCACTGACATTACCAGTGATGTCAGCGAGAGAGCTTCTGGCTCTATTAGAGCCAAAAGCTCTCTGGGGCTTGCGTCCACGAGACCCTACCACAAGGGTCTTGTCGCAAGCCTGATGGTCGCGATGGTCTTGACCATCGCGACCATCATCCTGGCCACTCACAATAGCTGTGGGTGGTCACCTACAGCTATGCGAGTGGCCAGGAGGCTGCAACTAAAAATAAACAGCATCCGCTCTGATTCAGAGCGAGCGCTCACTTTTTGCGAGCGCCTCTGAATCAGGCCCTTAGTCTCTTCCTCGAATCTGAATCAGACCTTTACTGGAAGACCTGACATACGTGATACACCTTTAGAAAATGTAGCTGACATTTTACACGGATGGGAGTTGTCATAGACAGACTGACACTGGAGAGTTATGTACAGGTTATGCTGTTGTAAATGATGAAGACATCATAGAAGCCGAACCTCTTTGTCCACTTCACTCAGCCCAAGTGGCGGAGCTGGTGGCACTAAGAAGAGCGTGTGAATTAGCAAAAGGCAAATCTGCTAATATCTACACTGACTCTAGGTATGACTTCGGGGTAGTACATGATTTTGGTGCTCTATGGCGTCTGAGAAATTTTATGACAGCAGCAGGCACACCAGTTGCACATTCCTGACATAAAAGGACTACTGACAGCGATCCAATTGCCTAAAGAAGTGGCCATAATTAAGTGTAAAGCCCATACATGTGAGGATGTTCAGGTGTCACTGGGCAATAACAGGACAGACAAAGCTGCCAAATGGGCAGCAGGTTTAAAAGTGAACATGCCAATTAACCAAATGATGTTTCAAACGATTGATATGCAGAAATTAATTGAGATGCAAAATGTACGTTCCATTCAGGAAAAGGCAGTCTGGAGGTACAAGGGATGTGGGCAAGAGTCCTCTGGACTCTAGAGAGATGGACAAGGTAAGCCAGTGGCTCCCAAGGCGTACTACCCAAGCCTGGTTGAGGCAGTGCACGGTCTGACTCACTTGGGAGAGCAAGATATGTGTAAATTGGTGAGAGCCTACTGGTGTGCACAAGGTTTTTCTTCCCAAGCGGAAAAGAGAGCAATGTCCTGTTTGACCTGCTTGAGGAAAAACATTGGGAAAACAATCCCTACTGAGCCATCCCACATTGCTCCGACCGATGGACCATTTCAGGTAATACAAATTGATTTTATCCAATTACCACCCTGCAGGAATCTCAAGTATGTATTAGTGTGCACTGATGTGTTTTCTAATTGGGTTGAGGCATACCAAGCTGCCACTAATACTGCTGTGTTTACTGCTAAGAAAATTGTTCAAGAATTTGTATGCAGATATGGTATCCCTAGAATTATCGAAAGTGACAGGGGTACTCATTTCACAGGTGATAGCTTCCAAAACATGTGTAAATTGATGGGTATTTATAGTAGACTTCACACACCCGACCGCAAGCCAGTGCCAAGGTGGAGAGGGTGAACGGTACTATTAAGAATAAATTAAGTAAGATCATGGGATAAACTGGACTGGGGTGGCCAGAAGTCTTACCACTTGTCCTTCATAGTATCAGGACAACTCCTAGACCTCTCAATCTGTCCCCCTTTGAAATACTGTTTAGTAGACAACCTCATTTGATTATAAGTCCGCAGGAAGATTTGAGAAGGTACAACGAGGTTACTGTAAGGTATCTTATAACAATGAGTAAACAGTTAAAGCAGCAACAGCAGAAACTGAAATTGTTGTCACATGATATGCCTGAAACAAACTGTCATGATGTTGAACCTGGAGAATTTATTATGATCAGAAATTTCTTGCATTCAGGTTGTTTGACAGATCGGTGGGAAGGTCCGTATCAGGTCTTGCTGACAAGTACAACTTCCTTGAAAGTGGCAGAGAGAGATACCTGGGTCCATTCCACTCACAGTAAGAAGGTCAACCAACTGATGGAGAGACAAGGCGTTATCGAGGCAGATAACGTAGACCTGTCAATTGCGAGTCTGTTCTTGGAGGTTACAGTGGGATATCTGAGCTAAAGAAATTTGTAGATCATTGTTTTCAGCAATGGAGTGGTCTGATGTGGTTATCTTTGTGTTTTCTCCTAGAGTTCTCATTATCCTGGGTTGTTTCGGGATCTCTGGTTTCAGTGATTGAGGACAGAGGATGGAGAGGGGAGCTGATGGTGATATCAATGGAGTGGAGTTGGAAGAAGGAGCAATACAGTCACATGGGCGATATCTGACCAAACCCAGTACAGTAATTGTTAAGAGATCTGCTATTGTGGAAACTCGGAGACAGTGTGAAGGTCTATCATCTGAGGATTATTGTATGTGTGAGTTTTGTGGGTCCCTAGTCAATGAGAGATGCATCCAGCGGTGTCAACATAAGTATTACCCGTATTGGGGTGGATATCTTTTAGAGGATTATCATACCATGGTGGGCAAAGTTTTAAACTAAACTGCATGTTGGGTGTGCTCTCACGTGCCTCAAGGACAGCATAATGTAGGGTTAGTGCCATTTCCATTATATGTCTCTGAGGTTTTAGAATTACAACAAGGGAAGACACTGGATGGAAAATTTCTTAACACCAAACCACCTCATTTTAAACTCCACCAGTTCCAAGTGGATAAATCACATTTATGTTTGAACATCACCAACTCCAATAAACCAGGAAGTTATGAGGTGACTGGGAATAACTAGATGATGACCTTCTCATTAAGAGCTGATTATGAGCCTATAAATTTTGAACTGTTACGCACAATTAGGTTAAATGGGAGACACTTCCGGTATTGGTACACACTAAGTGACATCAAAGAAATGGTTGGCAGAGTACCAGAAGGGTACTGTGCCAGGGTTATACAACCAGAAACATGTATTAGCCAGATTGGAGAAACTGAGATAGGATCATTTGTTAGGGAAATGTGTTGGATGATCATGATGCATTCTATTCCTTATGTTCTCCCCAATGATGTATATTTTATATGTGGAAGGAAGCGTATAAGTGGCTCTCTCCGAGTTCTGAAGGTTTGTGTTATCTGGGAAGAGTAGTTCCAGAAGTTATGACCCTTACACATGGTGAAATGCTTGGTATTCATAAAAACACACCATTACCATATCTTCACACATAGCATGAACACCATGACAAGAGAAACATGATACCTGGTGATGTACATAAAGCCACACAGTTAATTAGTGAAACAACTGGCTTTCAAGTTTTAGTCGCATTGCATCCCACGCTCGGGGTACTCTAAATTTCAGATATATTCAAGATCTTGCTAAATTAATAGATAATATCACCGAGATGTATGATGACACGTTTAGGTATACAGGTAGGGAGTTACAAGCTTATAAGAAAGAACTTGTGCAACATAGGCTAGTGTTAAATTATTTAACAGCTGTCACTGGAGGGTATTGTGTAACTTTGGCCACCCAATTTGGTGTAAAGTGTTGCACGAACATCACAAATAATACTAGTGACCCCAAGGAGGTAATAGACCGGAAGATAGACAAAATTCTGCAGTTAAAATGGGCATTTCGGAAGAACCATAAGGCTTCAGTGGCTGAAGTAGAGGAGAAGGTAGAGGAATGGGTTTCTTGGTTGAACCCTGTGAAATGGTTCTCCGGTCTAGGAGAGTGGGTCCAGGAAATAGTTGCTAGCATAGGTAAACTCCTGATCCTCATATTGGTTGTCATCATAGTAATTGGCTTATGTGTCTAATGTGTTCCTACTGTGTTGAAATATGTAAAATGTAAAGTTAAGGTAAATCGAAGGAATGAAATTATGATGGTGGTTAGTAGTAACAATATGAATACAGAGGTAAATGAAGGACTGCATTACAACCCTGAACTAAAATGTACCATCAGATGATGTATAGATTTAGACATGCATGAAATGTATTATGAAATGTTATTTTAAACATCTTACATAATGTAAGTCCCTATCCCCTTCAAGACTTCCTTTATATGTTAGATGCATCCCCACATCTTTCCCATGATCTCCCAAGATCCGCGGTGAGCGTATAAGGGTAGTTTTATGTCCCTCCCAGAGACACATTATTGATGGTTTAAGAACAACCTTTTGCCATCCCATAAAATAACATTAAATAATATGCCATAGTGTAAGCCTAAATTAATTTTAAAATCAGAGTGTGATAGCATGTTGTTTGCTATCAAAGGGTGGACTGTCGAAGCTGCATAATCAGCTGAGACAGAATCTGTTAAAATTAAAATCTGCACGATGCCATTTTGCGAATGGCCACCCAATGCCATTTTAGCAAATTTCACACAATATCAGTACATACGGCGATGTTATTATTTAGCGTCGTGCGACTCCTACGCAATAGACCACTATTAAAAGTCCTCATTATATAAATACCTACATTTACTAAAACATATAATATGAACAACCCTGCAAAACACGTATCACGGTGTACTCCACAAACACGTAGATGCACAACGCTAACTAGTGTCTTTTCTTAACATCCCTACACTTACACATTGCACACTTATATAGAAAGGTTCCCTAGCATTAAGGTTAATATTCAAGGTTTTATTCATTATCAATTATGTAATAAAGCGACTGTATTTAAGATCTCAGGTTTAGTACATGATAAGCAGACCGTGTTTGGTGCTATTCTAAACCACTGTTTATTTGCAGATCTCCGGTTCCATCAGCAGGGAGATCGCAACATGCATCTGCAAATTATAGATCATAGAGAGATAGTCATTGAAATGTACTCTGTAATGTAATGTTTATTAGCCTGTTTAAACTTGTTCTTCGGCGGGAAAACGGACACAAAGAGCTGTTGGAGGCTGAACTATTACAATACAAACTGACCTATGAACTGTATCATAACAGAAGAACCAGGAAGATGAACCAATGGGATTATGCCAACTTGTTCTATTGTATTGTCTATCTCTGTAAGGGTACATAAGCAGGCTCTCTAAATCTGATAGTTAGTCATATATTCTTTCTTTTGACAGAGGCTTCACCTTTGATACCGGGAAATCTGGATCCAGAGCGCATGCGTATGTATTCGACTGTACCTAGTGATTGTATAATTTGTTTACGCTAATTGCATTTAGATCACAGCATGTAACTATATGCTTTTTGGTGAATAGTATATTTTTGTGCTTTGGAACCACGATCAAAGTCTGGAAAGCAATTATTTCTTGTGCGACTTATAACGCTAAATAGCGACATTTAGGGTGTATAGATCATTAGGTATTCATAGCTTAGAAAGTTTAAGCATGTCCAAGACAGAAGTCTGTACAAACAGCCACTACTGTGTCTCAATCAGCAGGAACACAAGTTAAAATTTCACAAGGTCCTGGGTTCAAATCCTGCCAAATACATCAGTGCTTTTAATTGTGGGAATGTGATGCCATGATTTAACAAGTGCTTCTTGGACATTCTAAACAGCTTATTTAAAAAAAAGCATAGCCCTAATTGCTGCTCAAACCAAAGAGGTTGCTCCTTAATGTATTTGTCCAGAAGTAGGAGTCACTACTTTAAATTTCTGACATCTTTTCTTTCACTGTTGTTTTCTGGCATTCTGTATGTTTCTTGTGTTATAGCAGTTCTTTTTCATCTTTCAGATAACCTTCACTAATGCAATCATGATTTTTGAATACATGATTAACCATTAAACATGCCTTCCCTACAACTATCTATATTTATCAAGAGAATATTTAATATCTTGAATCTTGACTGCAAATGACACATTTCTAACTATGAACTTGATCTCTGTAAAATTAACTGTTAAAATAAAAAAAAGGTAGAAATGTTATAAAATTAGAAATTTAAGCACAGCCATGTAAGATTTTATAATTTATTTTAACATCCTTGAACATAAATTGCAAATGTTGAACCTTGAACTTAGAATGTTTTAACCGCAAAGTTGAATCATCTTAAATGTGCAATTAAACTGCAAACAAATTTTAGGCCCTTGAATCAGCCAAATTTGATCAACTTTCAAACTGATTTTAATTATTCAAGCAACTCTAAATTCAAACCTGAATTCTTGTTGGTACTTCACGGATTGCATTATTAAATCCCTCAAGGAAATGTAATTTACCAGGATCTTTATCACTGGGTACTTCTGTGATACTTCTGTACCCATTCATGTAAGGCTGTGTGTCATTCGGAATCTGAAAGATTTTCAGGAAATTCTGGTCAAATGAAATACTGATGTGGAAGATTTAGTCCATACTTGTCAAATCTGTTCACAAAAAAATCGTTTAATTACCTGCAAAATATTTTCTACCCCTCTCAGTGTCATCTAAAGCTTGAACTTCAGTGTACTTTATTATAAGAGATTTACCATCCTTAAAAAGAAATTCTATTATATGGTTGTGGTGGATACATTTCCAAAATGGTTACTTGCATTGTGTTGCCTGGAAAAGCCATCCTAATATAATTCTAATTGCAGATAGATTTAAGAGGGTTAATCTGTCTTTTGAAAAGCATCTCTGAAATAACATTTCTAGTCATTAAGACATATAGGTGTTAATAATCATTCTCATTCTTCAAGTAATTGTTTTTTTTGACATCCAGAAATTCCCAAGTACATGAATGTTTCTGCTGCAGACAAGGTCAATGATTACTTCTCAGAAATATGAGCCAAGTAGATAAAGCTGCCAGTAGTCAAATATTATTTTCTGCCCAGTGTAAGGAGCAGTCTCCTCTACACTTTGTCCTTGCAACTAAGTGCAGTAGTTAACAAAACATATCAGACTAAAAGTCCCTTTCTTCAAATTTGTTTCATTGATCAAGTTTGGAATCTAATTTGGGTATATCCAGTAGCTGGACTTGAACCTTGGTCTGTTTGTGTATAGGCAATAACCTTGTGGATAGAAACTAAGGATGTATTCTGACTCCCATCTATTTTAAACAGATTATCTAACTCTATACAAGAGCTTAAACATTGCCTTGTTTGCTTCCTGGATTTTGACCATGGCTATACCTCATCACTTGCTCATTTATCTGCCCTTGGCTTATACCTTGACTTAAACTTTGCTTATTTGGTATGCAATCTTGTTCATTAGCAGACTTCTGGCATGTCTCCTTGGAGGCTGCAACCTCAGTCCTTTTCCATTGCAGGCTTAGTTATTTTTTGAGGATACTCTGGTGAAAAGAAAGCGGACCATTAGACTCTGTATCCCTTAGGAATCATTGACCCTAGGGATCATTACCTACACTGGTACTACCAGTTTGAGTCCATAAACTATACACAGGACTCTATCACAGTCCCAGAGCTGTATGTAGACATTTTAATGCCCTGTGTGAAAATGCATAATGTTGCTCCCCTCATCTTGGTGGGAGTAGATGCCACCTTCAAGAAGCAGTACACCACCAAAGGAGGCATAGCACACCCTCCAACCCTAGGCTGCTCTCTCTCTCTTGGAGCTTTGACTACCTGGTGCTACTTATGGTATCTTAAGCTCAGTTGCTGCTTGGTTGGATCCCTTAATGTTGTGACTCAGGGCCTGATTCAGAGCCGGACGCTATTTGCGGACGGTCGTTCCAAAAAAGGGGCCGGCTATTTAAATTGAGCTCTCGCTCTTTGCGGTTTGTTGACGTCTCTATGTCTGAGCGAGCAAACGAAAAATGCGCTCGCTATTTTGTAAAGACGCCCCTTTGCTGTTCGCAACACACGGCATCTCCGGTATTTATTAGATTAATCGGGTACATTGAAAGGCATCTGAACTGCTCGCAGTGCTTGTGGTAGCTTTTTCTTACCGCTATCACTGCGAGCAGTTCAGGCTAAAAGACAACCAAGTGACATAGTCGATGACGCTCCTTTACTAATTATGCACTCCCATTAAACACCCTTTTGACCGTTTGGCACGCCTGCGTTCAGATCTCCACTCCCCCGTTTTCAAGTACCTTCCCCTGTTACCACCCACAAATGGTACATTCTGTCAATCAAATTAGCAGCCCCTCGCTGTTTTGCGAGTGCGCGATTTCTGACCGCAATGACTGGTTTGCACATGCGCATTACAACCCATATGCATGCGCAGTTGTGCGAACATTGCTCAGAGCGAACGAGCGGCCGCTTACGAGCGGCTCTGAATCACGCCCTCTGTTTGGAAAAGAGATAGTATTCACCTTCTGGGAAGCTTAGCAGTAAGTCAGCAATCTAGGCCTCTTTCACCACAACCAGAAATGATATTAAATCAGTAGCACTTTATGATCAATACATATACAATACATAGGTCACCTTCTACATCCAGCCATAAAATGAAATGAATACCATTCACATTTAATAAGTATGCTTATTTTTGCCCAACCAGCTCCAACATTAATTAATATCAAGTACCATTTTTACCTATTTAATTACAAGAATAAAGTTTCCATCATCCTTCAGAGCTCATGCTGCTGCCACACAATGAAAAGCCTCTGCTGTCATTCCTTGCTGACAAAAGACAGTATGCTAGGACAACTATATGGTTGAAGGGATAGTCACCATAACATCACGTATTAACTGAACACTGAAAAGCTGCAGCTTGCTCAATATCATCTTTTCTGGTTGGGAGGAACACAAGGGGTATAATTATGTACTAAGCAGCTGTTCTTCAAAACAACCAATTTTCATTGGTTTTACCCGCTGGCTTTAAAATGGCAATAATATGATATGCATACCACGTCTGGTTTTGCATTTAATATTATACCCAAATGAAATCCCTAAGGCAAATCCACCAAAAATTATTACATTTACCATTAAATCAGTGGTGTAAGTAAGGTGGCCAGGGCCAATACGGTGCACCATTAAGATATTAGTAGGTGGTACACCATACCACATTTCTGTGGGTGCCATTGGCTGCATCGCTGAACAAGTAACAGTGATTGGTGACATGACAGACCCCCGCATCCTCATTATTTTGCTCTAGCGGTAGCTGGGATTGTGAATACAAAAAATAATAGAGAGGGCCCCCTGGGAAGTTCTGACTGGCGCATGAGCAGAATTCATGCAAGCGCCAGTCAATGCAGCTGCAAGAGGGAGGGGACACTCTCCTTCGGCAAATCAAGGTTTAATACATCTGGGTGGTGTCTGGACCTGCTTAACCACAATTGTAGGTGAAGCAGGGCCAGACTTTTAACGATCATTAGCCACCAGTTCATATCTCTCTCCCAGAGTGAGTAGAATGACATATGGCTACCAGTTGGGGCCCCATATTCTGGGTCCTTAAAGAGATTCAAATCTGCTTTTACACAGCGGCACCACCCAAGTTATTGACCTGCACAGACCAGCATTTATTGTATGGATATGCTCTAATTGAATGTTTACTATGGCTCTATTTCATCTAAAGCCAGTCCTGGGCCAATATACTGTATACCTCCAAATTGTCCTGATTTCAGCAGGACTGTCCTGATTTGAGGGCTCTGTCTCACTGTCATGATTGGGACTGCATTGACCCAATCTGCCTGCGAGATGGGAGACATGCTGCATTTACCACTAGGCTTCTATATCACTGGTGCGTGTGGCATAGAAAGGATGATAGGAGGGGGACTGGAGAGGTAAAATGTGCAGCCTAGCATTGCACACCCTCACCCATGCACCCTCTGTGATATAGCATTGTCCACTGAGTAAACCCCCCAATGGATCAAATATGGGCAGTGCTCATTAGAAAGGACCAGCAAAATACCTGGTGTCACAGGCAGGCATCCTGTCACAGCTGGTGAAAAGGTTTGCTGTGCACTGCTTCCTTTTGTTCTCCACTCAGATGTCCTGTATTTCAGAGTTCCCACATGTCCCTTAATAAGCCTCAGAGCCCCCTCATGCTCCTTTGAAAGCCAGAGACCCCTCATGTCCCTTTATATACCAAAATCCCATTATGGTCTTTTATATTGCACCTCATATACTATAAGAGACCACAAGTATATATGTCATAAGAGACACATCATACCCCTTTATAGAGTATCATAACCCTACTCATGTGCCAAGATAAGAGCCCCTTCATGCCTCTTTATAATTATATGCCATGATGCAACTCATGACAGAGACCCCCTTGTCTCTCTTTATTATTAAATCAGTTCTAATAACAAAACTTAAGTACAATACGTAAAAAGTTTTAATCCATATAATGAATCACAGTAGTATGAAGAAGTCTGCTAGCAAAACTTACTAACTAAGGAAATGTTAAGGTCAAAAAAGGTTCCAAATTATAATTTTATCCACAGTAGATGGAATATAATACAAATCACAATTAGTCAGATATATAACTAATACACTAGTGTTAGAAATCCAATGGGACATTGGTACAAGGTGGTGTTCCCCAAATATAATAGTCAAAATGTAAATAGATGTTAAACAACTTGGACTACACTGAGAGCAGTATAGAAAAAAGTGTGAGCACAAATTTACAGCATGCGAAGCCTGTAATCTCAATGTTACTCTGATGCTGGTGTGCTGCTCTTCTCCAAACAAGACAAAATTAGTTATGGGTCAGATGGTAGTGTGGGCCAAGCCTTCCAAGCAGACATGACAGCTCTTTGAATGGAGGGAGCTTAGTATCAGCAAGTGCCATGCAACAGATTATCCTTTCTTGCAAGGTGAGCCTGCATGGTATTGCAGTCCTAGGCATCTATTGTAAGGTAGACTGGAAACAACATAAGGGAACCTCACCCACTGCAAGGATACAACTGCAGGCGGTCCTTGTGTCCAAGGTGAAAACTGGACAGTCTCACTCTGATTCAGTGTGCCACCCCCTTCTGTGGCGGTGACACAGCCCCCAACATTACACAACTCATGATGTGGCATTACTGAGGACTCTGAGGAGGTGGGGCATTGCAAAGGACCTGATTTTCATACACTGCCAGCCTGGGAATAGACAAGCCTGGAAAGATATTGATATTTCCCAGGCTACATCTCCAGCCTCATTTCCTCTCACACTCCCTCCCACCCTTTTTACTCTGTTAGGGGCCTATTCATCATGTTGATTAATGGGGGCCGGTAGCCCGCAGATAAATAAGTATCCAACCCATTACACGTAGCACAGTAGATCCAAAATCACCAAAGCAATTCTGCATTGCTCCATTCAGAGACAGCTGATCCGTCAGCTGACCCAGCGATCCCTAAAGTTGCGGTGAAACTTAGCACTGCCAAGTCAGTGCTAATGCGGACCTCATTCTCAAAGTGGAGGAGCGGGGTGCAGGAACAAATACCAGCTGAAGAAGACGAAGGTTCCCGCTATCAAGCTCAGAAAATTTAGTATTTTCAGAGCTTGATGAATTTATGTCCCCATACTATTGTATGGGGAGGGCAGGACATATCAGGATTGAAGGGTAAGCAGGAGATATCCGTGATATCTCCTGTGCTACCTTTAAAATGAATGACTCTGACACTTAATTTATACAAAAGCAGGTGAATGTTAATATTTACCTACTTTTGTAGAAATTTAGGGATGATGAGTAGACCCCTTAGTGATAGTTGTCTCATCTCCTACATGATCACACTTCCATCTCTCGCATTCCAGATATATCCCAGGCAGCTCCTTACCTCTGAAATGCCTTCTCTACATCCAAAAGACTTTTATCCATCCTCCCAGCCTTCACGCAGCCCCTTAAAATAAATAATTGCATTCTAGCTTACCACCACTCCTTCTAACTTTGCAGTCTCTGCCCTTCTCCCCTCTTTTCTCCATTATATCCACCCATATCCCCTATAAATTGTAAGCTTGTATGACCTATGTATCTATCTTTGTTTATATGAATTTATATACTGTCATCATTTAAATGGCCCATTACACATGCAGAAAAGCTAATTTCCACATATTTTATGTAATGGGCCATTCATTATTAGGCTTCCGATAGGCCTATTATGCAGCAAATTCCGAGAACCTAAAGTTTTCGGAGTTTGCTTGCAAGAACATATGCCATCTGCAGATGGGGCTGGTTCTCGGAGCCCTGCTCCTTCCTATGAGAAGGAGGTCCAGGGTTGCGATGAGAGGTCCGAGCGGAAACCCTCTGCCAGGGCCAGAACTAGAAGGGGGCACCTGACCTAGGTGCCGGACTTCAGCGGTTGTCGGGGAGAGGCTGCCAGGAGGCTAGGTTGCTGCTCTTGTGGATTTGGAGCCGCATCCCGGCCTTGAGAGACACAGAGACACCGTCAGTCTAATGTGGTTCCAGTCACAAGCCAATCAGTGCTTGCCACATTACAATGATGGCAGTACTAACAGTTCCCAAGCGTGTGGCAGCCCCGTTTCACGCCATCCAGAGCTCACCCACCACATGGCCCTGGCAGGTAAGAGAAGGGAGATGGGGCCTTACTGTGGCTTAATGTAAAAGAGGTCTTAATGTGGTATAATGTGTAAGGGGCCTTACTGTGGTATAATGTAAAGGGGGCTTTACTGTGGCATAATGTGTAAGGGGCCTTACTGTGGCATAATGTAAAAGGGGCCTTACTGTGGCATAATATGTAAGGGGCATTACTGTGGCTTAATGTATATGAGGCATTACTGTGGCATAAATGTAAAAGGGGCATTAGTGTGGCATGATGTATAAGGGGCATTACTGTGGCTTAATGAATAAGTGGCATTACTGTGGATTAATGTATAAGGGGCATTACTGTGTTGCATAATGTCTTGTAAGGGCATTACTGTGGCAAAATGTGTTATAAGGGTCATTAATGTTTAGCATAATGTGTTATAAGGGGCATTACTGTGTCACAAAACCACACACCCTTTCACCCTCTATATTTTTTTTTTGGGGGGGGGCACCAAATTATGGCCTTGCCCCGGGTGACAAAAATCCTAGTTTCGGCCAAGCCCCTGCTGCCTCTTCACTGCGTACTTGAGGTGACACATGAGCAGAAACCGGCCATGGGGGAGGTAAGTAACGCTGCTACTGAAATAACAGTGCTACTAATCGCAGGGATAGCTGCTTTCGCAGCAGCTGTCCCTGCAAGAAGAAAAGCGAAATTACTCCAGTGAGAAGTATCCCCCTGCAGAGAGTTAGATACTTAATCTTAATCATCATAGGTCATCCGACCCCCGATTGATGAATAGGCCCCTTAGTGTGTACTTATGTGTCTTGTTGTCGGGTTTATCCCCTTGTATGGTGCTAAGAAAACCTTGTGGAACCTTATAAATAAAACAACAGTGCAGCAATTAGTAGTTGTTTAAAGATGAACATGAATAATTAATAGAGACATTGGGCTTGATTTAGAGATGTACATTAATCTGATGATTAGAGTCTCTGAGGGTGCCTCCAATTATACAAGATACTCAGGGGAGCGTCCGAATATGCCAGACACTGTGAAGGACAGACGAGACAGGGACAGAAGGTGCTGTCGGAGATCAACTTCAAAGCTATCTCTGGTTACATAAGTTCAACATGAGCATCTCACTTTAGGACATCTCACCTGCAACCAAAAACATGAAATAACAAAATGCATCAACATTCAAATGTATTCCAGTTCACATTTCTGCAAGAAAACATTCACTACATGTGACGTCAGGCCTTTAGTTAACATATCAGCGACATTGCCTTCACTGGTCACATAAAATACTCTGACTGAGGCACTATCTACCAGCTCTCTAATGAAATGGTGTCTGATACCAATATGTTTGAATCAACCTGCCTTACCATTTCCCTTGTGCCGGTGACAGATTCAGTGGATTTTAGCTGCGGTCCTTCAATGGGTTCTTTATATTTGTGTTTGTCCTTGGCTTAGTTTCTTGACCGTGATTGCATGCTTCCTACACTGACTATTGAAATTATCATTGATATCGCTATTTCTACTAGCACTTATGCAGAATTAATTTCCTCTACTACTATATGTCACTATGTAAACCAGTGACATATAGTAGATGGACTTACTGGGCAATACTGTGCTGCCATTTGGTTATATGTTGATTCTATGTTATATGCAGTTACTATCAGTCCTGCTCTTATATACTCACACTGCAGGCTCGGACAGGGCCGCCGGGGAGCCGGGTAGTTCCCCGGTGGGCCCCTGTGATTTTATGCATGTCTCTTTCTGAGAGGGGGTGGGGCTTAGCAGGCTGCAATTCGGGGAGGGGGAGCATGGGAGGGGGGTTGTTGCCCACTCCCCAGCATGTATGTCTGCCCCTCCATGGCTCCTTCCCACCCAGCAAGTCATCACCAGACTGATCTAGAAGACTAGAATGTGGAGCCAGGTCGAGACTGTTGAAGCCCACCACTGCAGAGGAGGATGCCGAAATGAGGTCTCTTCAAGGAAATCAGTTAAGCGCACTACTCTGCTAGAGCTGTGAAGGTGGGGCAGTGCCATCTATGAGAGGGGGTTGTGAGGTGGGGGAGTGCAGTCTGTGAGGAGGACTGTTTGATATGTGACAACGTGGGGCAGTGTGATCTCTGTGGGGGTTTGTGTTTGTGGGGGCAGTGTGATCTGTGAGAGGGGGTGTGAGGTGGGGGTGTGATCTTTGAGGGGGCCTATTTGATGATCTGTGACTTGGGGGCATTGCAATCTGTGAAGGGGGCAGTGTGCTCTGTGAGGGGGGCTGTATGATCTGTAAGTGGGGGCATGTGTATGGGGGCAGTGTGATCTGTGGGAGGGGGGCTGTGTGGTGGGGGAGTTTGATCTGTGAGGGAGAGGGCTGTGCGAGCTATAAGGGGGCCTTGTTTGATCTGTGACATGGGGGCAGTGTGATCTGTGAGTGAGGACTGTGAGGTGGGAGAGTACGATCTGTGAGGGAGGGGGTTGTGTGATTTATAAGGGGGCCTGTTTGATTTGTGACAAGGGGGCAGTGTGATCTGTGAGGGGGCAGGGGTTATCTGAGGGGAGGGACCTGTGTTTGGGGGCAGTGTGCTCTGTGAAGGGGGCTGTATGATCTGTGAAGGGAGGGCCAGTGTATGGGGCCATTATAATCTGTAAGTGGGGCCTGTGTGATCTCTGAGGGGAGGCCTGTGTGTGTGTGGGCAGTGTGATCCGTGATGGGGTGCAATGTGATCTCTGAGACATAGGGGCAGTGTGATCTGTGAGGGGGGCAGGGGTCTCTGATGGGGGCTGTGTGCAGGGAGCAGTGTGATCTGTGAGGTGCCTGTGTGTGGGGGTAGTGTGATCTCTAAGGGGAGCCTGTGTGTGGGCGCAGTGTGATCTCTAAGGGGGGCCTGTGTGTGAGTGCAGTGTGATATCTGAGAGAGGGCCTAAATGTGGGAGCAGTGTGATATCTGAGGGGGAAGCCTGCGTGTGGGAGCAGTGTAATCTGTGAAGGGATTCCTGTGTGTGGGGGTAGTGTGATCTGTGAGAGGGGGCTATGAGATGGGGGAGTACGATCTGTGAGGGAGGGGGTTGTGTGATCTATAAGGGGCCTGTTTGATTTGTGATATTGGACAGTGTGATCTGTGAGGGGAGGCAGGGGGTCTCTGAGGGGGGACCAGTGTTTGGGGGCAGTGTGATCTGTGAGGGGGGCCTGTGTGGTGGAGCAGTGTGATCTCTGAGGGGAGGCCTGTGTGTGTGTGGGCAGTGTGATCCGTGATGGGGTGCAATGTGATCTCTGAGACATAGGGGCAGTGTGATCTGTGAGGGGGGCAGGGGTCTCTGATTGGGGCTGTGTGCAGGGAGCAGTGTGATCTGTGAGGTGCCTGTGTGTGGGCGCAGTGTGATCTCTAAGGGGGGCCTGTGTGTGAGTGCAGTGTGATATCTGAGAGAGGGCCTGTATGTGGGAGCAGTGTGATATCTGAGGGGGAAGCCTGTGTGTGGGAGCAGTGTAATCTGTGAAGGGATTCCTGTGTGTGGGGGCAGTGTGATCTGTGAGGTGGGCAGCATGTGTGTGAGCTATGGGGGCAGTATGTGTGTGTGTGGCTATGGGGGCAGTGTGTGCATGTGAAGCTATGAGGGCAGTGTGTGTGTGAGGCAATGTGGGCAGCGTGTGTGTGTGTGAGGCTATGGGGCAGCGTGCGTCTGTGAGGCTATCGGGGCAGTGTGTGTGTGAGACTATGGGGCAGTGTGTGTGTGAGGCTACGGGGGAAGTGTGTGTGTAAGGCTATGAGGGCAGTGTGTGCATGTAAGTCTATGGGGGTAGTGTGTGTAAGGCTATGGGGCAGCATGTGCATGTGAGGCTATAGGGGCAGTGTGTGGGTGTGAGGCAATAGGGACAGCATTTGTGCATGAGGCTATGGGGGTATCATGTGCGTGTGTGGCTATGGGGTCAGTGTGAGTTTGTCAGGCAATGGGGTCAGTGTGTGTGTGAGGCAATGGGGCAGCATGTGGGTGTGAGGCTATGGGAGGGATTGTGTGTGTGTAAGACAATGGGGCAGTGTGTGTGTGAGGATATAAGGGCAGTATGTGTGTGTGTGAGGCTATGGATCAGTGTGTGTGTGTGAGAGGTTATGCGGGTAGTGTATGTGTGAGGCAATGGGGCAGCATGTGTGTGTGAGGCTATGGGGGCAGTGTGTGTGAGACTATGGGGCAGTGTATGGGTGTGTGTGAGGCTATGGGGGCAGTGTGTGTAAGGCTATGGAAGAAGCATGTGCATATTAGGCTATGGGGGCAGTGTGTGTGTAAGACTATGGGGTAGCGTGTGAGAGACTATGGGGCAGTGTGTGGGTGTGTGTGAGGCTATGGGGCAGTGTGTGTGTAAGGCTATGGAAGAAGCATGTGCATGTGAGGCTATGGGGACAGTGTGTGTGTATAAGACTATGGGGCAGTGAGTGAGACTATGGGGCAGTGTGTGGGTGTGTGTGAGGCTATGGGGGCAGTGTGTGTGTGTAAGGCTATGGAAGCAGCATGTGCATGTGAGGCTATAGGGGCAGTGTGTGTGTCTGTGTAAGGCTATGGGGGCAGCATGTGCATGCGAGGCTATGGGGGCAGCGTGTGTGAGGCAATGGGGACAGTCTGTGTGAGACAATGGGGACAGTGTGTGTGTGAGGCTATGGGGGCAGCATGTGCGTGTGAGGCTATGGGGTCACTGTGTGTGTGAGGCATTAGGGGCAGCGTGTGTGTATGAGACTATAGGGCAGTGTGTGTGAGGCTACGGGGGAAGTGTGTGTGTGTAAGGCTATGGGGGCATCGTGTGCATGTAAGTCTATGGGGGTAGTGTGTGTAAGGCTATGGGGCAGCATGTGCATGTGAGGCTATAGGGGCAGTGTGTGGGTGTGAGGCAATGGGGACAGCATTTGTGTGTGAGGCTATGGGGCAGTGTGTGTGTGAGGCAATGGGGGCAGCGTGTGTGTATGAGACTATGGGGCAGCGTGTGCATGTGAAGCTAAGGGGCAGTGTGTGTGTGTGAGGCTATGGGGCAGTGTGTGCGTGTGAGGCTATGGGGCAGTGTGTGTGTGTGTGTGAGGCTATGGGGCAGTGTGTGAGGATATGGGGGCAGCGTGTGTGTGTGCAAGGCTATGGGGGCTGCGTGTGTGTGAGGCTATGGGGCAGTGTGTATGTGAGGCTAAGAGGCAGTGAGTGTGTGGAGGGAGCGGAGTGCCAAAGTGAATTCTTGCCCTGGGTTCCACTTGGTTTAGAACCGGCCCTGCTATTCGTCCACTAGTGTGTTAGAATTTCCAAACCGTACAAGCAGTGGTGGATTCAGGAACCTTGCTGTCATGTGGGAAGCAACAACTAGGGGATTTTATCTTCTGGTCCCACAGGGAGAAGGAGGAGTCCAGAATGCAGGTCAGGAGCCAACCAACAGCCCTTTGGCTGTCCTTCAGGTCTTCTGCACAGATGGAATAGAAGGAAGCCTCTAGAGTGTGCTCTGCTCCTACATCCCCCCCTTCCCTCTGTTTCACAGGGATCTATCCAGCTGCCAGCTCTACAGTGGCCATTGTAGCAACACAACAAGTGCTAAGTGTCAAATGTGTGATGCCTGTCCTGTCTGTGTTCCATACCCAGTGTCTGCCAGTTGTCTGTCTTTATTGTACTGCATGTGCCTGTCCAGTCTGTATTCCAAATCCCTAGTGTCTGCCTGTCCTGTCTGTGTTCCTGATATTGAGTCTGCCTGTCCTGTCTATGTTCTACTAACATGTCTATACTATCTACATTCCCCAAGTCCCTGATTTATGCAGCTGGTACTTAGAGGTCCCTTAAGGGGACAATAAAATGTGTTCTTTGGCGGGTTGGTAGTTTTGCAGCGGGCCCCTAACAAGGCATTCCCCTGGTGGGCCCTTCATGTCCCAGTCTGACACTGTCATACTGTATGTATCAGTCCTATTGCAGTATTGGGAATCCTTTTGCAAAGTTCTCATTGTGTTCCAATTGCCATATCACGCTGAGCACATTAGGTGCTATTGTCTAAAATAGTTGGAGCATTCTTTTAATGGACCCTAGGAATGTTATTTCCTCTAGTAATACCATCCGTGATAAATCTCAACTACTCAAACTGAAGTCTTGGTGGCATCCAAGTACCTGCAAGCAGATACAGCTTTAAGAGAAAGGCCACTTTTAGAATGCACATGCACTATTGTGTTTCATAACATACCTTATTCAGCTATTTCCAAGCTAAGATCAGCAACGCTGCAGAAGACATGGGAGTGTGTACGGACAGACCCTTATTCACCTGTATGAATGAAATGTACAGTGCAGGGATCAGTATAAGTTTTGAGATGCTGACAGGTGCTGAAAACAATGCTAGATCGAAGTTTGCCATGGAGATGCATTGAAAGTGGGAGAAGCTATGGTAGGTCACTAGTAACCCAAGGTGATAATCCAAATCTTGAAGATGTAGCAAGAGCTATGGGTACAATCAGTCTAGCAGTGAAATCACATGTTTATTGTATTATCAATGGAAATGCAACAGCGTATGATATGTGGGCAATTCTGCAAATGGATTATGAAGATAAAGGCTTAATGAGGAGAATTAACCTGAGGCGCACATTGTATGCAATAAAGCTTAGTGCTTGTAAGTGTTGAGATATTGCAGAAAAGGTAAGACTTTATTAATAATGTTCTACAATCATTACACAGGGAGGCAGCAGGTGGCTCTGTTACATAATGCTGAGGTTCACAAACTCTGCCATTAGAGTCCACCTTTTAAAGATATCTATGCTTGAGCACAAATGACTTAATTAGTACCTGGTTTAACTTTCTGCCTGGAAGACTACTGCTCCCGGCGCATCTGCTCACACTTCATATTGATAGCCACATTAACCCTAACAGGTTGTGTTAGCCAGTATGCTATCACCGCTTACTCTGCTAATAGGTTATGGTCCCAGTAGCCACGTGCTAACAGATACCATCATCCCTTGAAGATGTAGCAAGAGCTATGGGGACAATCAGTTTAGCAGTGAAATCATGTTTATTGTATTATCCATGGAAATGTTACAGCATATGATATGTGGGTAACTCTGCAAATGGCTTATGAAGATAAAGGCTTAATGAGGAGAATTAACCTGAGGCTCACATTGTATGCAATAAAGCTTAGTGCTTGTAAGTGTTGAGATATTGCAGAAAGAGTGAGACTTTATTCTACAATCATTACACAGGGGAGACAGCAGGTGGCTCGGTCACATAATGCTGAGGTTCACAAACTCTGCCATTAGAGTCCACCTTTTAAAGAAATCCATGCTTGATCACAGGTGACTTAATTAGTATCTCAGTCAATTTGATTTAAACATCTGGAATCAAGCATAGATAGCCTTACAACCTGGACTGTAATAGTGGAGTTTTGGAAGGTACTTGGTTTTTGTTATAGAAATATTCCAGAAGAAGATAATGTAGTGAAGTAATGTCTGTTGTTCATATGTTATAACCTGTCATGTCTGTAAGCTGCTTATAACAAAAAACTGTTAATTTTTAATATTTATACCACAAAGAGCTTCCCAGTGTGTGCTTATTGGCTGCCTGAAAGATGTGATCTGCTAAGAACACCTCTGCTAACCTAGAGGCCTGGTGACCACTGCAAGAGTATCTTAAGAGAGTTTAATGTATTCACACAAATGCACAATCAATGAAGCTATACAGAAGTATTTTGATTTAACTTCACCCCTCAACAATTGACTTTGGTGTCACAATAGGTGATGAAGAGGTTGCTATGACAATGCAGCAAAATCTTATGCAAGAGTATTACTACTTGGTAGTAGCATTAGAGACAAGTACTACGAAACTCACCACAGAGCCTATACAAGTTAAATTACTGCAGTTTCAAGTGCACATACCTACTGAAGTAAATAATGAGAATTATGTTATGTTGTCTTAAAGGTCACAACACAGAAAGCCTAAAATCTGATGTTTCATGTGTCACAAGTTGGGACATAAGACTTTAGATTGCAGATCAGATGTATCAAGTGGCAGGAATGGGTCAACCTTAAATGTAGCAGTTAGCCACAGTAATGACTGCTGGTAGGTGAACTCAGGAGACAAAAGGCATTTCAGCTGTAATGAATGTTGTTTGACATCATTAAAGCCATAAGAGTCAACAAAAGTCCAAGGTATATGAGACAAGGTCCTAATTGGCACTAAAGTGTGGATAATTACACAATGCTTAAGAGTGAGAGGAAGGAAGTTGTGACATTGACGTGTAAGACATACTATTTCTGCCTAATCTACCAACTAATATAATTGCCATAAGTGTTCTTGAAAGGAAATGATACAGAGTCCAATGTGCAAAGGGTCAGTGCATTGTGTACAATGAAATGGGGACTGTTATTGCTGCATTAACCTGTTAACAACTATATAACTTATACACTGTGAAGTACTGTACAATGGTTGCTGAGGAATCCATTCAATCAATGGAACTGTGACAGGTGGTCATAACATCTAGGCTATGACAATATACAGAGGGTTCACAGTGGTATGGTGACTGGGTTGTCGAAGGACAGTCCTGAAAGACCAACATGTGAGGGCTGTGGGTGGGAGCAAACAAACATTTTAAACCTTTCTTAAGTTTGCATCCAGCGAGGACTGGTAAAAAGCAAAATATCAGCCATCTACAAATTTTCAGAAGTAGTGCTTATGCTCATTTACCCAAGGAGAAAGACACGCTCTTGATTTCAAGTCCATTGAATGCATCATGCTTGGATTCTGCAAATCAGAGCAAAGGATACTCTCTTTGGAAACCTAACAACAGAAAGCTTATACTCATCACAGGACATTGTGTTTCACATGACTATTTCAGTTAGTGTTAACAGGAATATCGTGAAGCCACAGGGACTTGTATTGCTGGATATGCCTGCAGCTGTATGTCAGAAAGTGAAACAAACCAAAGTAAACAACCAATCGGGAAACAGGAGTTCCATGAGGACCAACAAGGGTTTAGTGAAGAGTTTGCTGGACTTGTTCACTGTATACTTTGGGCACTTCATGATCCTAAACCATCCTATGATTGGCAAAAGTGGAAGTCTACTAAAAGTCCTGAATTCCAACGTGAGAGAGCATCAAGGGCCTGATTCAGCAAGTAACACAAGGTTGCTCACGTACACACCTGGCTGCTGCGAAAATATGCTAATGAACCAATACGCAATGTAACCACAGCACAATAAGTAGATGCCCAACACTATATCATGCTACCTACTTCCCTTTACTTATGTACACTTTACCTCGCAAGACAGCGAAAACATCGGTAACATCGAGACCCATCGGACCCAGATGCACAATAGTGGTTGAACAGACCCATCTGCAGACATTGCTAAACTTCCTGTGTGTAACTAGTTCTCATTCTGCGTATTCTGTCGCAGGGGCTTATTTATGCATGCCCCTGTAACGGTGTTCAAACGCACTGGCACGCCTGCGTTTCACTGACCACCCCCCATCACCACCCCCAAATGGTCACTTCCTGTTAATCAATGTGCGATGAGACTGTTTGCTCCCTGCGATCGGTATCCGATCGCAGAGGCCGGTTCGCACACGTGCACTGTGATGCATGTGCATGCGCAGTGTGAAAGAATCGATCGGGTGCGTGCGAATTTGCATCTGCGTCCCTTGCTGAATCAGGCCCTGAGTGCAATGTACTCAACTGTAAAGGAAGGAAGTGGAAGACGTTGCTTTTCTTACGTCTGTGTAATTATAATTTGTCTAGTTCAAAGAGGGCCACCAACATTGCCACTAAACATAATTTTCTAAGGGATCTGATGGAGAATGCTTTAGTTAGTTGAGTTTGTGTATCCAGTTAAATGTTGACCTGTTGATCAGATTTTCCATGCCGATAGATTTTTTCCTTGCAAGAATGTGGACTGGAACATGTTTGAATATTTAATGCTTTATTTGTTGAATGTCTTTGGCTAACTTTTAGTGTTTTCCATTACAGTAGAGATTTGTCAAATGTTGTGTGATGCTCATATTGTATCCTGTGATGGATGGCAGTCATGAGCAAGGGGGAGTGTTGGAAGGAGTGCACTCCTGCGCTGCTTCTTCCCAGTGCCCTGGCATGGTAGGCTAACTTAGCAGTCGCTAAGACTTGCCGGAGTCAGCCCAACCTCTGACATGTGCTGCTGCGCATACGCAACATCTCCGCGCGACTTTACTCCCTGGCAATCCATGGGGACAGTCAGACCTAGGATACTCACATCATACAGAGCCACAATGCCAAATAGCAAGTACACTGTATCTCTACCTCTAGTGTACAGTGCACCAGTGCTACCATCCTCTGGTGTATTTACAGTAATCACCCCCTTGCACTCCCAGCAACACCCTAAGCTCCAGGCTGCTGTTATTTATATATTCTCCATACTGCTGTTACACCTGTAATGTCCCTGTGTTAAACATGACGATGACTTCAAATTATGTATTATGTTTTATGAATGGAGAAGGTTTCATTATAGTAAGTAGCATGTGTCTGTCTTAAAAATCATGTTGATCACATATATGTATTGGAAAGATAATAAGAGGTGCTGCCATGCTGAGACAAGTAGTGCTATGCAGGAAAAAGAAAATGCGGGTGCATACTTTAAGCCAGGGGTTCCCAAACTTAGGAGCTCATTCAGATCCGCTCGTTATGATGCGAACGCTCGTAGCTGGCCGATAGTCGCTTTCTGCACATGCGTACGCATTGCAATGCGCGTGCGCAAACCAGTGCAAGAGATCAGGATGTGTTCGCTCGCTGCGCATAGACAGCCCAGCATAGTGAGTGACAGGAGAAGCCATTTGTGGGTGGTGACAGGGGCAGGCCATTAGTAACGGGGGAGTGGAGGTGCGAATGCAGGCGTGATAGAGTGTTTCAACGCCATTTCAACGGAGTGCATAATTAAAAGGCAGCGTCATAGTACACGTCACTTGGTTGGATTTCACTCTGAAGTGATCGCGGTGCTTGCAGCAGGGTATAGTCAACCTCAAGCGCTGCGATCGCATCCGATGGTGGTCGAAGTACCAATGTTTTCAAGCACTTGCAGATGAAATGCGCAAGTGGGCGTCTTAAGACAGGCTGGTGGGCGTCTGCATACACTAAGTGATCACACGCCAAGACATAGTGGGTGTGCTAATGCCTTGCCGTGCGACCGCCTGCCTTGCTGAACGTACGCTGGATTTGCATATGCAAGGAGCAAGCGAACGCATCTAGCGAGCAGGTCTGAATGAGCTCCCTAGTCTTAAAGGCACCCTAACAGTAAAGGTTTTAAGGATATCCATGCTTATGCATAGATGGTACAATCAAACTGACAAATTCAGTTATATGCAGAGGCGGACTGGGCCCGGGTCAGGGTACCATCTGCCCCTCGGGCCGGTACGATTTTAGTGTTATGGGGCCGCCAGTTGCATTAGGCAACTGGGAGACGTGCAGTGGATGCTCCCCAGCCACTTTGTGTAACAAGGATACTCAGTGCGGCCGTCGTTGAAGCCCAAACTAAGCAGCCGGGGAGTGTCCTCTGCATGTCTCCCGGCCGCCAGACATATGATTAGCGGCCACTCAGTCCTACCCCGATGGCACCTGCTCCACCTCCTGGGGCTCTCTCTCCTCCTGCTGGCACCACTTACTGCCTGCCGGACCGGCTCACATGAGCCGGCTATGCATCGTCTTCCAGGATTTGCATTCCACTATAGAACGCAATCCAGAAGCTGTTGTCTGCTCCGGATAGCGGGAACTTCCGGGTGTCAGACGGAGCTGGCGGAGACAGCTGCAGTGGCGGCTGGGCAGCCGAACACTAGCGGTTGTCAGAGTGGTGGCTGCTAGGCTTGAAATCTCACATCTGAGATTTCAAGCCTAGTGGTGGCTGCTAGGCTTGAAATCTCACATCTGCGCCGGTAACTGTGTCCCTCTCTGGGAAAGGCAGGAGGAACGTTGCTGCTTCCACCTCAGTGCCCTACACCTCCCACCTGACTGCCTCAAACCTCACCCCCCCCCCGCACTTAGTGGCCTATTATTTATTCACCCACTGCCTTTACGTGTGTGTGTATCTGCTGTATGTCTGTTTAGGGGGGGGGGTGTTTAATATATAGCTGTTTGTTTACATTGGAGAGTGCAACTAGTGTTCATACATACATACATGATTGTATGTATGAATGTATGCATGATTATATATGAATAAATTTATATTACGTGTGTGTGTATATATATATATATATATATATATATATATATATACATACATATACAGTCAGGTGCATAAATATTGGGACATAACAGAATTTTCATGTTTTGGCCTCTATTCACCACCACAATGGCTTTGAAATTAAACAAACAAGATGTGCTTTGCAGACTTTCAGATTTAATTTGAGGGCAATTACATCCAAATCAGGTGAACGGTGTAGGAATTACAACAGTTTCTATATGTGCCTCCAACTTTTTAAGGGGCCAAAAGTAATGGGACAAACTAAATAATCCTAAATCTAACTTTCACTTTTTAATACTTTGTTGCAAATCCTTTGCAGGCAATTACAGCCTGAAGTCTGGAATGCATAGACATCACCAGACGCTGGGTTTCATCCATGGTGATGCTCTGCCAGGCCTCTACTGCAAATGTCTTCAGTTCCTGCTTGTTCTTGGGGAATTTTCCCTTCAGTTTTGTCTTCATCAAGTGAAATGCATGCTCAATCGGATTCAGGTCAAGGGATTGATTGGCCATTGTATAACATTCCACTTTTTAGCCTTAAAAAACTCTTTGGTTGCTTTTGCAGTATGCTTCGGGTCATTGTCCATCTGTACTGTGAAGCGCCGTCCAATGAGTTCTGAAGCATTTGACTGAATATGAGCATATAATATTGCCCGAAACACTTCAGAATTAATTCTGCTGCTTTTGTCAGCAGTCACATCATCAATAAATACAAGGGAACCAGTTCCATTGGCAGCCATACATGCCCACGCCATGACACTACCACCACCATGCTTCACTGATGAGGTGGTATGTTTTGGATCATGAGCAGTTCCTTTCCTTCTCCATACTCTTCTCTTCCCATCACTTGGGTACAAATTGATCTTTGTCTCATCTGTCCATACGATTTTGTTCCAGAACTGTAATGGCTGTTTTAGATGTTGTTTGGCAAACTCTAATCTGGTCTTCCTGTTTTTGTGGCTCACCAATTGTTTACATCTTGTTGTGAACCCTCTATATTCACTCTTGTGAAGTCTTCTCTTGATTGTTGACTTTGACACATATACACCTACCTCCTGGAGAGTGTTCTTGATTTGGCCAACTGTTGTGAAGGGGTTTTTCTTCACCAGGGAAATAATTCTTCTGTCACCCACCACAGTTGTTTTCCGTGGTCTTCCGGGTCTTTTGGTGTTGCTGAGCTCTCCGGAGCGTTCTTTCTTTTTAAGAATGTTCCAAACAGTTGATTTGGCCACACCTAATGTTTTTGCTATCTCTCTGATGGGTTTGTTTTGATTTTTCAGCCTAATGATGGCTTGCTTCACTGATGGTGACAGCTCTTTGGATCTCATATTGAGAGTCAACAGCAACTGATTCCAAATGCAAATGTCACACCTAGAATCAACTCCAGACCTTTTACCTGCAAAATTGATAATGAAATAACGAGGGAATAGCCCACACCTGTCCATGAAATAGCTTTTGAGTTGATAGTCCCATTACTTTTGGCCCCTTAAAAAGTGGGAGGCACATATAGAAACTGTTGTAATTCCTACACCGTTCACCTGATTTGGATGTAATTACCCTCAAATTAAATCTGAAAGTCTGCAGTTAAAGCACATCTTGTTTGTTTAATTTCAAAGCCATTGTGGTGGTGAATAGAGGCCAAAACATGAAAATTCTGTCAATGTCCCAATATTCATGCACCTGACTGTATATTCACAGAGTTTTTATTTTTTGAAAGCCGGGGCCCCCCAGGCTGAAATTTGCCAGCCAGCCCCTGGTTACATGTGCTTAATTATGGATATGCTGAAAACCTGGACTGTTAGGGTACCTTGAGGACCGAGTTTGGGTACCACCTCTCTAACCTCTAAAAATACTGATCGACAAAACAACTATGTTATTCCCTTTTACACCAGAGCTAAAACCCGGGTTATTGTAGGGTTAACCCGGGTAGCTCATTGGTGTAACAGGGGACAGGGTTGGATTTCCAGGTCGAGTAACCCGGCAATCCAACCCAGGTAACTTGCAGAGTTTAACATGGGTTCACGATGACCTGGAGCACGCCGCATGCCGGCCGAGTGGTCTGGCTTCAGTGGCGCTTGGAGATGATGTCATCTCCAAGCATCAACTTCAACGCCGGGTCTATGCAGAGACGGCTCCGGTGTGAACGGTGCCGACTCGGGAATACCCTGGGCCGGCGCCGGCTAAATTCCGGGTCTGATCTCGATTGGAACCCTGTTTCAACTCCGGGTCAGACCCGGAATTTAGGTGTAAAAGTGGTATTAAACTATACGATTAACATGGAGTATAAATGAGGATCTTTTGGTCAAAAATGCGTGCCCATCCACCACGTAAAGGTTACCCCCATCAGATGGGTCCCAGCACCACTAATACTAACATATTGGGGTATATTTACTAAAGGTTGATTTTTATCAATTTTACTCAATTTCAAATCAATCTAAATTGATCAACATTGTTGCTGTTTTCTGGGGATAAATCTCACATTTACTAACAGAAAATTTTTGATTTTTTTTTTTTAAGGTTTAGTACATGTACGATTTAACACTATTATAGTAAGTTATCAAGTACATGATTCAAATTGTAAAGCGCAATGGAATTTGCTGAGCTATATAAGAAACTGTTAACAAATAAATAAATAAGTACATACAATAATAGTGCGCATTCTAATTTGTAGACAGCAGTGCAGGAGTCTGTGGGACTGGGTGGTTTCAAATTTACTAACAAATAATATTAATACTGATTTTAAAAAAAGCTCCTCCCAAAAACATTTTTTCATTGAAGATAATTATCTCTGCGAAGTGTGACCGAATATAGGGCCTGATTCAGTGGCGCTCGCTCTTTGCGAGCACACGCTCTGAATCAGGGGGGGAAGTTTTTTGTTTTTTTTCCTCTCCGCTCACTAAGCTGTAGGTGCCCATCCACAGCTAGTGCGAGCGGGCAGGAGATGGTCGCAATTATCGTGACCATTGGGCTTGCGAAGAGACCCTGTGGTAGGGTCTCAGGTCTCGCAAGCCCGAATGGACTTCCTGCTCTAATAGAGCAGGAACTCCACTACTGACATCACAAGTGGGGACGCCCACAAACGGTAGGCGCTCCTTCGGCCACCCCCCCTACCCGCCTACAAAACGGGGCGAGCGGTCGATCAACATCAACAACAGCCTCATTTTGCTGCGAGCCCCAGAGAGAGTGAATTACTCACTCGCTACGGGGCTCGAGCACGCACATTGCACACACCGCAGGAGCGCACTGGCCCACCATCGACCCGAATCAGGCCCATAGTGTGTTTTTGACTACCGTAATGTAAAAAAACATGTATTCCATTGAGATCTGATAAACAGATAATGATCAAAATAGTACACGTTGCATACATATGTAATGTCCTCTTTTCTGTGCTACTTAATCTTAATTATTTTCAGTTAATGGTTCCAAAGTAAATGAAACAAACGGTAGACTCTTAATATAGGTTTGCTTGCCATATCATTCCTTTAATTCGAAACACATGTGAATTACACAGGTTCTGTGGCTGATTAAAACCAGGTGAAATTGAAGCTTGAAGTCAGCCAGCCAAAGAATCTGTGTAATTCATGTGTCCCGAATTAAAGGGATGAGATGGCAAGCCTACCTAAATATGTACTACATGCTGCTGAACCTGTGTCTCTTGGTGTTGGGATTTAAGGTAGGCATCCCCATGAAGTAGGCATCCCCAAGTTACATTCTTGAGTGAATAGCTGCTGACAAGACTACATTTCCCAATAGTACCAGGGACAGTATGTGATGCAGGGTCAGGGCATACATGACATGTGGAGCCACCATTGTTTATTCATTGACAGGAACAATAGTGAAAGAAGGAGCAGAGAGAGGGAGAGCTCTACTATGCCAGGTGACATGCAAGCCATCAAAAACTTGAATCCAAGCATCAGTCAAGTGTGCTGAGGATTTGCAATCGACAGGGTGAGTAGCCAAGCTACTGTACAGGAAATCCAGAGGCCTGTGGCATCATTGCCGAGTCCCAGACTGTTATTCGTGCTCTCCTTAGTATTAGGGAGGTAGCAGGAACAACAAAGATGCTGCGCTGGCTCTGTCACAAAGTTAACATAGACAAGCTAGTATTTTACTGTTCTATTGTAAATTAGTTCCAGTACAAGGACAGTTAAGAACTGCATTGTTGCTCATCAATTGTTTGGGATACCCACAGGCAGAGCCATAGCATGACGCACGATGTCATGGGCAGAGGGGGCCCGTGGCCAGCAGCATCGGTAAGTGCGGCACTGACTTGCTGCATCCTGAGGGTGCTCCAGATCATTTGCACAGACTACAGGGTGCCTGTCTGGATCACCTAAAGAATGCTTCAGCGGGTCCATAGCAGTGATCCTGGTTGCACATTGCTGTTCCAAGCACCCTGCTAGCCAGAAGCTAGAGCTGAAGGGCTTCTGTGGGTGACAGTGCAGCCCACAGAGCCCTGCACTCTGGGCCTGATTCAGAACTGCTCGCTGGGAAGCATTCGCACGCAGACTGCTGATGTTTGCATTGTGCGTGTGCGCGAACCTGTCCGAGCGATCGGGAAGTGTACGCTCGCTGCACATAGACTGGTCAGCTGAGTGAGTGACAGGAGTCTTAAGACAGGCTGGTCTGCATACACAGAGCGATCGCACGCCAACACATAGTGGGCGTGTGTAAGCCTTGCCGTGTGATCACCTGCCTTGCTGTTAGTTAGCTGAATTTGCATACGCATCGAGCCCTCTGTGTGGTTGCACCGGTCATACACCCCTAGCTACGGCCCTGCCCACAGAGATTAAGCCATCAATTTTTAGCTTCATTCTGCACGATAATTCCTACTTTCCACTTGAATACCTTTAGATCAATGTCTTTTACTGTGGTTGTTTTAGTAGGAGATTCAGTTTCATCTAAGTGCACCACAGACAGTCTGCATCATTGTCATTTACATGCATAGTTAGCCATAACAATAGTAGTGCTCTAGTTTGTGTTATGCCCCATAGTAGTACCCTAGTTTATGTTATGCCCCATAGTAGTACCCTAGTTTATGTTATGCCCCATAGTAGTTCCCTAGTTTGTTATGCCTCATAGTCATGTCCTAGTTTACGTTATGCCTCATACTAGTGCCCTAGTTTATTTTATGAACCAGTAGTAGTGCCCTAGTTCACATTATGTTATGTTGTAGGTCTGCCTGTACACATTATGCATCACAGTTTCCCCAATTCACATTATGACCTAGTTTCCCTAGTTCATATTATTCCACATTACAGTGTCCCCTGTTCATATTATGCCACACTACATAGTGCCTCTAGTTCATATTGTGCCACATTACAGTGCCCCAGCTCATATTATGCCACATTACAGTGCCCCCTTACTATTATAACATCAACTACACACACCTCTCACTAAAAATGGAATGTCACCCATTTAGGCTGGGCAACTGGTCAGACCCAATTGCTTAGCAGGCAAATCCGGGAAATTGGTATGCAACAATATATAACCTGGGTCCAGGACCCCTAAGCCTCACAATCCCATAGAAATGGCACCCCCTGCTCCCACTATAGCTACATTAATGACCCTGTTTGTCAAAGCCCTCGGGTCTTTAATGGGATTCCCTCCAGTTCCCTGAGTACACTGCAATTAGCGGAGATAACAAAACAGGAATGTGATACACTGATCAGACTGTGGAGGAGCCCATCTGTTTTCCGTGACTGAGTAGAGCAGCGATTATTGGATGGGAATTGGCTAATGTACTGTAGGGCTAACTGACTTGCTTTTATCCAAGAACACAAAGGTTGCACTACGTTGTGGTGTGGGAAGTGCAGGCGGGGGAGACTTTTTAAGTTAAAAATTAGAGCTGATATTCCTACATAATATAAAATCATAGCTAATGCATAGTTAACAACCCCAGAACCACACACCTCTTTGGATGCTAACATATGAAAAAACAAAGTATCCCCCATCACTTGCTAATAATTCAGTCACAATGATCCCATTCTTTTTGTATGGTTTCTCCTTTGAATGCAATATTGTGATTTTTATGCCAATGATTGGGTCAATTACTGATAGATATGGTTGAGATAGGTTAAGCTGGGCATAGACTATACAATTTTCTGTCAGATATCTGTCCAATCTGGCTGGTTGGAATGAAAATATGGTAATGTATGGGAGCAAATGACAATCGTCCATTTGCTCACAAACACTGGAAAATAGCCAAATATGGTCGTTCAGACAAATTGGTTAAAATACACAAAATTTAACCAATTTGAACAATTTTTTTGTCCTTTTTTCAGTGTTTAAAACCATGTGATCGACTGTCATTTGCTCCCATACATTACCAGGTTTTCATTCCAACCAGCCAGATTGGACAGATATCTGACAGAAAATGGTATAGTGGATGCCCAGCTTTACTTTCAACATAATGAGGTCGTGCTATACCTGGTATTATAACAAGTCGTCATTAGTGATACTGTAAATGATGTTTCCACCTCAGTGGATCTAACTTCTGTGCTATTACAGAAATTGTTATAATCCTTCTTAATAGCCAATTATTTCTCAAAGGGCAGATTTTTATTAGAACATGTGTTTTATTTTATATAAGATCACTTGCAGCCGCTATTCTAGTGCTTATTGACATATAATGACATAAACAGATAAGTGCTTTTTATAGCAATCACACAAAGAGTTATTGTGAAAGCAAAATGTAAGGTTCTATATGAGAACAGAAAATAATACCAGGCATGAAATTGCTTGAAGTCAGTAGTGTTACATGAATACATTTCTAGCCATGACCAAAATATTACCATTCTAAAGCATTCTGATGAATTAGACACAGCGCATTCAACTGGCTTGGCGGTCGGATGCAGTGGCGTAACTTAGATATTTTACTATTCACATTATGCCTTGGAACTTGTATTGAATGTCAGCATTTAATATGGATTATTATCTAAATTTCCTTGATACGCTATCAGATTGTACATATATATTCAGAAAGAGGCATTCATGCTGAATTTGCATTTTAACAACAGCTTAGTCATGTAGTGCAATATCTATGATGGATAAACTTAATATTGAATTTTCTCTGATTATGATCTACTTTACACATAATGCGGCTCATATTGCGTTGAAGGTACATATAATTAGCATTTTTCCCCTGCACGTGTGCACCAAAGATACACTTCTGTGCTTATGCCAACTGAGACACATTTTGGACTCATGACTTCTTGTACTAAGGGGTAAAGGACAGGGGTTGAAGGGTTAACGTGACCAAAGTACAGTAAGGAAGTGCTAAAATTTTTTATCACTGCGCTTATGTGAGAAAAGCAGCTCCGTAACAATGTAGCAATTTTATATAGTATAAAACAGAGTGCTATGTATAGCAAAATTTAATTATGCAATGCCATGGATAAAAAATAATAAAAACATCTGAATCCCTGATTATCAACCTGATTATCTCCCATATCTCCTGATACCATTGCTCCCCCTGTAACGATTCTAACCAAATGAAGTAATTACAACCATATTGACTTTCACCTACTGTATACCCTGCCCCCCACTCCCACATTTATGTCTGACTTTTATTCATATAATACTATTTCCAATACCGATGCTCCCATATACTATAGCCCCCTTGTTTTGATTATCTGTGTCTTTCCCCATGTATTGATTCTATCACATATGTTACTTGTATTGACCTGAGTACATTAAAAACCACATTCCTCATATGCAAAGGGTTACTGTATGTACTACAAATATGGAGAGATTTTTAGAAAATTAAAGGTCCAATTGAGGATTTCATGGGGGAATGTGTATGAGTTTTAGCAGAATGCGAACACACACACAGAAAACCCCACAATTATTAAAAACCCTTAAATACTGTAAATGTACATGTGATGCCTCCAAGTTCTTTCCATTTAATTCTTGCTAAGGGAGAGCTGTCTCCTTACCAGTGGCACTAGAACACTGGACTGCTGGAGGCATGATCTCCTACCCTTATGCGCTACTACCTGGCCATACCACATGTCTTCAGCTCCATTCTCCATAGAGAATCCATAATGGAGAGACAGCATTGCTTAGTCCATTAAACCTGCGTGTTCCATTATACTGTATCACCACTGCTATACCACTACATATATATGCCAGTGTGTATACTTCACTGCAACAACTGTATGTACAGTATACACACAATTGTGAATTCCCGTTTGTCCACATGCCACCTGTGCTAACCCATACATTTCTGGCTGGATCTGGTACATGTATTGTATATGAGCATTGTGTACCCGTTGTACATACCTGCTGCATTATCCACGTCATCATGCAAGCGGGTGTGGTACAATTGTTCAACAGTTATCATGTCGACAGTCATCAAATCAACATGAGAATGTAGACATGGTCGAACTGCTAACATGCAGCATGTCAACATGGTCGAACTGTCGACAGTGACCATATCGACATTCATCAGAGTATGCTGCTGATATGTCAATATGATGAACTGTCAACTGTCAATAAACTGTCCCTGGTGGCCCAGTGGTCACTTACCTTTTCCTGGAAGCAACGGCAGCTCCAGCATCTTCTTCTGGGTCCTGGCAGCCTTGCTACAGTCACTTCCGGCATGGACCAGTAATGCTTAAGTGTTTTGGTAAGATCTGCTTGCCAATTTGTGTACATGGGCTGGACCGTAATCCTGTGCATGTGCACAAGCCGGTTGCACATTTCAAGCTGGCAGAGCAGCAGACCCACCAGGACTTACACATAGGATCCACTGCTGGATAGGATACTATCTATGTCTCAGAATTGATTTTAGTAGATGCCCAAGTAGACGAGGAGGAGGTTGTGTTAAATTTGTAAATACCTTTTAATACATTCCTGCCTATAAACCTCTAAGATTCACCTGCCTAGAACCTCTAAGACAAAACCTGCCTATAAACCTCTCAGATTCACCTGCCTAGAACCTCTAAGACAAAACCTGCCTGTACCTTCTAAAACCACAAGATGCCGCTATTTTGATTATACCATTAATGAAATACCAAGACAGTTGAATAGCGGTCCGAAGCACTAAAGATTATTATTCAGGTAAAAGTACAGATGTTACAACGCTATGATCTAATAATGAGCGCAAATAAATTGTACAAACATTAGGTCATAAGGTACAATTAAAATACATAAAATGGTTATTAAAGATCAAAATACAATGAGCAATATGAGAAAGAGAGAGAGAGAGAGAGAGAGAGAAAGAGACATATTAAAATACAATGAGAGATATATCAATGTCTGCTGTGAGCACATGTTCAAGATGGCTGGTGATGGTGTGCGTGTTTGTGCGTGAGGGGGGTTGGGAATGCTTCCTGCCCTATTGTCCAAACCGCATGGTCTCTGAACCTACAACAGACCTCATCCAGTAGTCACTAGACCATGGGGAGGGGGAAGGGCCGAAGCACATGTTTTTCCTTTGTTTGCAAGCCTCATGATCCCTAGGCAAACTCCATCCTGCACCAAGCTGCAGCTCCGCAAATCATCCATCAATGACCACAACCACAACAAAGACAATATACCTATCTGACCCACACAACACCACAACTGGGCAGATTCACAATTTCCCTTGTTCACCCCACATGGAGGCACGCCATCTCCAACAAACCGCAGACAACATACCCATCTGACTCACACAACACCACACGGCAACCACCCATGACCATTCAAAGTTGCCATCAATTCAACCTCCACAATACAACACGTGACACCACCCTATGATCACATTCATGAGTATACAGCACATACAAAGCCCATCTCTCCCAAGCAGAGATACCGTTCAAGCACACGGCAAGGCCCAAACACAGAACACATGGCAGGGCCCAAACACAGAACACATGGCAGGGCCCAAACACAGAACACATGGCAGGGCCCAAACACAGAACACATGGCAGGGCCCAAACACAGAACACATCGCAGGGCCCAAACACAGAACACATCGCAGGATCTCAATCAACCAGCATCAATCATTCACAAATATCACAACAATTCCACAATCAATCCCTTTCCTGCATGCTGACAACAGACCACTGTACCCTACAGTGCAGATGAAAAGCACAGACCAGACAACACATCATCCACTGCATGCCAACACAGACCCATGAATATCCTTAGAAAACTACAAACCACACACCATGCTAAGCTAATAACAGATTAACACCACATAGCTACAGACACCCAAATAGGCTAAATATTGCACAATTTATACTCAGCTATAACAACCCAGGGGAACTGAGATCCATTTTCCGTTGTCTGGTCAGGGAGTGTACCTCTCTCTTCCTTCTAAAATTTGCAAGTCTGTCCCAGTCTGTTTCTCCAAGTGTGTGCATGCTATGTTCCCACCCCCTTTTACCTGTGAGGTCATCAGAAAGGGAGTATCCTTTTGGTTACCTGAATTAGATTCTACTCCCAGCTAGCTAGCTCTATTGTTTAGACTGGAATAACCAGTCCTTTGGAGAAATCTGTTACAGGGCATTTATTGGACAATTCCAAATGGATACAAAAGGTCTCCAACCTCCTTTTGTATCCCCCAACATGCAAATCTAAGCTGCTATGGAAAACAACATTTCAAATAGATATTCTCTCTAACATTCATATTTCATAGCCGCATGTTCTGATCTTCATATTGATGTCACCGGAATGCTGTGGAAATAAGGTAGATCAGAACGGTTCCAAACACAGTTCAATTGTCATTTACTAAGCCATAGTTACAGAAAACATTCATTTCTTGATATACTAACATTGCGTTTAAATGTATGTATGCGGGGAAAACAGCACTGAATTGCATTGTGCGTCTGATTGCAAACAGATTCTGTCTTCGCCAATTATCCGGTTTTGACAGTCCACCCTTTGATAGCCAAACAAGCGCTATCACAACCTGTTCTGAATCTGTTTAGCCATGCATGAGAATATACCGTTCAATGTTATTATGGTATGACACGGTATGGTCATTTGAACCATTCAGATAATGCGTCTCCGGGAGGGACATGAAACTGTCCTTATACGCACACCGCGGATCCTTAAGGGATCATGGGAAAGATGTTGGGATGCACCTATCCTATAAGGAGAGCCTTGGAAGGGGTTGGGACTGCATTACCTAAGATGACTTAAAACAACATAAACGTTATATCCATGCATGACCACTCAAACTCAGGCTACATTATTATACACTACATATTGGACCGGCACTCCCCTGGTTTGGTATAGCACTCCTCCTTTCGACTCCTCTGCATCAATGCCGACATCAACTCCCATTGTCTGTATCAGTCCCCTATCACCGAAACCAGGAATCCCCGAGCAACCCAGGATGGTGAAAACTCTGAAAAAGAATACAAAAATGAACACAGCGGACTGGTCCATTGTTGCAACACTGATCTGCAATTTCTTTAGCTCAGATAGCTCACAGTCACCTTTTAATCTTCCCGGCACAAGCTCGCGATCGACAGGTCCATGCTATCGGCCTCGTCTCCGCCTTGCATCTCCCCCGGTAGATTAATCCTCCCTGTATTTGGTGGAATGGACTCTGGCATCTTAGTCGGCCATCCTTTGAGGATGTAGAATTTTGTTAACACATCAGATATGGTTCTATCCCCCAATCAATCAGGCAATCTAAACACAAGAAATTATTAGATCAAATGAATTTTTCTCCAGGTTTAACATCATTACAGTTTGCTTCAGGCATGTTAGTAAATAACACTTCAATTCCTGTTGTTCTTACACATTGTCATGAGAACCTGCACAGTAACCTCATAATATTTTCACATGAGGCTACCTGGCAAACAGTATCTCAACGGGAGACAGACAGGTGGTCTGGGATGATCTTGATACTAGTACCTATCACCTTACACATGTTGTAAAAGATATTACTTGTGAAATGAGTATTCCTTCCATCACTAATTCTAAGGATACTGTATTGATACAAAATTCCTGCAATAAAAAAAATTCTGTTATAAATGTCTATGGTTCTATTGTTTCCTTGTCCCCTGATGTATGCGGGGAAAACACCACTGGTCTTTGGCAGCTTTGCGTCCTGTATGTGAAAGATAAAGCACAACAGTTTAATATCATTTAAACATAACAGTTCTATAAAGCTTTGACAAACAATACTGGGTTAGTCCCTGGGACCCTGAGGTTTTTGTGTCTATGTGCAGTGTACCTCTCCCTTATATGGAAGCAAGAGGGCACTGGTAGTTGGGGTATGGGAGGGAGAAAATAAACAATAGTTAAGCTACCTTACTCTGGATCTCTTACATTTTTATGGGTTTTCACATTGACTGTACCTACACCCCCATCTGCATATGACGGTGGTGGTGTGCGTGAACCATCTGTACTACCTTCCACAACGCTACCATGCCGCACATGCACGCTATTTCGCAGCACGCACGCATTGCAATTCAGCGCTTCGGGTTTTATTCTATGGTAATGTGCTCACGACGCTAGTTTGCGTCGTTTGCACATTGTTAAGCCACGCATCCCCTTCATGCTGCCATATTTTTTTAAACAAAATACTTAATCTTTTTCTCTCGGGATCGCACCATACTGATGTGATCCTGGACATTATCTAACACATTTTTATCAAAACCACCAATTCTGGGAAACATTCTAACACTCTTTCTCATCATATTCCTCCATTAGCAGCACATCATTGCCTAACATTTCTACCGTTTGCGTGGCTCCCATTTTGAGACAACTCCTACGCTTTTCAATAAAGATTTAAGCCGGTGAAAGACAATCAAGATACTTTCACTTACCTACGGATGAAATTTCTAGATGCGCCTCGCTCACCTACAGACGTTATTTCTAGATGCGCCTAGCTCACCTACGGACGTTATTTCTAGATGCGCCAGCTCACCTATGAAAGTTATTTCTAGATGCTTTCACTCACCTGTTCTCTCTCAGCTCACAATCACACCTAGTGCGGCTCAACTACAATGCTCAAATATTATTGAACATTGCAGTCACACTGAGAGCCGGTCCCTAACAAAAATAACAAACCATACACCTGCTACTGTGTTTAGAACGGTAAAGCTGCTTACCGAGCGGCTAGGCTAACCCTTGCACCTAGCCCTTAAGGATCATACGGTACCCTTAACTTTAGGGAATAAATTACCCCTATCAACAATACACACACTGTTACACACTTTTTCTGCGCAGAAAATAAACGTTTACCCAGATATTGGTAGATAGGAAAAAAAAAATGTAAACCTCAATGGCTTTGTTCAAACACGTGGCAGCAGAACTGGAAGTGCGTATATGCTTATTGTGCGACCGGCCGCATACACAATCATGCGACTACCACACAAGCGTATAATAACTTTTTAACTGCGTACGCAAAAATGCATCTCAGCCGCATACTCAATACTGCAGCATCACTCTACATAAGGTTCTATCAACAGAGAAAAAAAAACTTTTTTTTTTTTTTTTCCTCTCTTGTCCCTGAATTCTGATCAGCGCTTCCTCTACACAATAACCGGCAGTACGCTCTCAGCAACACTGTGGTAATGAGAGACTAATGCGTCTCTCAAAAGGCGCCTCCACCCTTTTGCTGAGAGAGGACTGACCAATTGTTATCGTGTATCAGATAGTGTGATAAACCAATGCGAGCCCCCACTGTTAAATTTGTAAATACCTTTTAATACATTCCTGACTATAAACCTCTAAGATTCACCTGCCTAGAACCTCTAAGACAAAACCTGCCTATAAACCTCTAAGATTCACCTGCCTAGAACCTCTAAGACAAAACCGGCCTGTACCTTTTAAAACCACAAGATGTCGCTATTTTGATTATACCATTAATGAAATACCAAGACAGTTGAATAGCGGTCCGAAGTGCTAAAGATTATTATTCAGGTAAAAGTACAGATGTTACAACGCTATGATCTAATAATTAGCGCAAATAAATTGTACAAACATTAGGTCATAAGGTACAGTTAAAATACATAAAATGGTTATTAAAGATCAAAATACAATGAGCAATATGAGAAAGAGAGAGAGAGAGAGAAAGAGACATATTAAAATACAATGAGAGATATATCAATGTCTGCTGTGAGCACATGTTCAAGATGGCTGGTGATGGTGTGCGTGTTTGTGCGTGAGGGGGGTTGGGAATGCTTCCTGCCCTATTGTCCAAACCGCATGGTCTCTGAACCTACAACAGACCTCATCCAGTAGTCACTAGACCGTGGGGAGGGGGAAAGGCCGAAGCACATGTTTTTCCTTTGTTTGCAAGCCTCATGATCCCTAGGCAAACTCCATCCTGCACCAAGCTGCAGCTCTGCAAATCATCCATCAATGACCACAACCACAACAAAGACAATATACCTATCTGACCCACACAACACCACAACTGGGCAGATTCACAATTTCCCTTGTTCACCCCACATGGAGGCACGCCATCTCCAACAAACCGCAGACAACATACCCATCTGACTCACACAACACCACACGGCAACCACCCACGACCATTCAAAGCTGCCATCAATTCAACCTCCACGATACAACACGTGACACCACCCTATGATCACATTCATGAGTATACAGCACACACAAAGCCCATCTCTCCCAAGCAGAGATACCGTTCAAGCACATGGCAAGGCCCAAACACAGAACACATGGCAGGGCCCAAACACAGAACACATGGCAGGGCCCAAACACAGAACACATGGCAGGGCCCAAACACAGAACACATGGCAGGGCCCAAACACAGAACACATGGCAGGGCCCAAACACAGAACACATCGCAGGATCTCAATCAACCAGCATCAATCATTCACAAATATCACAACAATTCCACAATCAATCCCTTTCCTGGATGCTGACAACAGACCACTGTACCCTACAGTGCAGATGAAAAGCACAGACCAGACAACACATCATCCACTGCATGCCAACACAGACCCATGAATATCCTTAGAAAACTACAAACCACACACCATGCTAAGCTAATAACAGATTAACACCACATAGCTACAGACACCCAAATAGGCTAAATATTGCACAATTTATACTCAGTTATAACAACCCAGGGGAACTGAGATCCATTTTCCGTTGTCTGGTCAGGGAGTGTACCTCTCTCTTCCTTCTAAAGTTTGCAAGTCTGTCCCAGTCTGTTTCTCCAAGTGTGTGCATGCTATGTTCCCGCCCCCTTTTACCTGTGAGGTCATCATAAAGGGAGTATCCTTTTGGTTACCTGAATTAGATTCTACTCCCAGCTAGCTAGCTCTATTGTTTAGACTGGAATAACCAATCCTTTGGAGAAATCTGTTACAGGGCATTTATTGGACAATTCCAAATGGATACAAAAGGTCTCCAACCTCCTTTTGTATCCCCCAACATGCAAATCTAAGCTGCTATGGAAAACAACATTTCAAATAGATATTCTCTCTAACATTCATATTTCATAGCCGCATGTTCTGATCTTCATATTGATGTCACCGGAATGCTGTGGAAATAAGGTAGATCAGAACGGTTCCAAACACAGTTCAATTGTCATTTACTAAGCCATAGTTACAGAAAACATTCATTTCTTGATATACTAACATTGCGTTTAAATGTATGTATGCGGGGAAAACAGCACTGAATTGCATTGTGCGTCTGGTTGCAAACAGATTCTGTCTTCGCCAATTATCCGGTTTTGACAGTTGCTATGATGATAATACAAAACCTTATGCCAGAGTAGGATTTTCTATTAGTAGCTGCTGACAGTCACTGCAAGGATTGCTTGAAAATTCAAAAGCCATAAGACCCTTCAGCTATAAAAAAAATATTGCTATGAATCCCGGATTAGATTCACCTTTGATGAAGGCAATAGTGCTGAGGATTATATGAAGCAATGGAGTCAACAGAAAAGATTGTCCAATTGCAGCCTGGAGGACTGATTGATGTTTTGCATGGATGTGGCCCTGTGGCCAAGTTACAGCCTTGAGGGCTGGAAATGCTTGGCAGAGATGTGGCTTTGTGGCCTAGTTACAGCCTTGAGGGCTGGAAATGCTTGGCAGAGATGTGGCCTTGTGGCCAAGTTGCAGCCTTGAGGGCTGGAGGTACTTGGCAGGGATGTGGCCTTGCGGCCAAGTTGCAGCCTTGAGGGCTGGAGATTCTTGGCAGGGATGTCTGGATATGCAGAGCAGCAGAGGTAACAGAGGTGTATGGCAAAGAGCACTCAAACGCTACAGTGCAGCTGATTCTGCCGTGATGTAGTACAGCAGCTGAGGAGTCTGGAGATGCAGAGCAGCAGAGATAGCTGGGGCCTTATGGCTGAAGGCACTCAGATGCTGCAGTGTGGCTGATGCTGCCAGGATGCAGTATGGCAGCTGACATGACTGGAGACACAGTGCAGCGGAGATAGCTGCGGTGTTTAGACTGAGTCCCCTCAGATGCTGCAGAGTGTCCTGAAACAACAACACGGCCAAGGAAGGAGATGCTGGAGTACAACAAGGAGAGAAACCGACACTATAGAACTGGAAACACATCTGAGCAATGCACAAGTGGGAAAGAAAAAGGAGGAGGACCAATCTGGTCCAGGCAGAGATGACGGAACAGCCAGATTGGAGGACTTCATAGATTGCTAGCATGTAATCCACATCTCCCAGCAACAGGCCTGAAAGAGCCGCCAGGACCACCATTGTCCAACAAGACGCAGCGGCGGCTTGTGACAGTACCCACCCCCCTTGATGAGGGGTTAAGGAACCCCTAGACCCAGGTTTAGCAGGAAAGTTCTGAAAAAAAATCTTCTTTTCAAGGCAGGAGTGTGTAAAGATTTCTCGGGTACCCAGGAATGCTCCTCTGAACCGTACCCCTTCCAATGAACCAAGAACTGAAGAGCTCCCCGTGAGAACCTGGAATGCAAAATGTTCTCCACAAAATATTATTGATGGCTCCGAATGAGAACAGGCAAAGGTCTAGCTGGCCATCAGGAACCGAACCTGGTAGAAGATAAAAATGGTTTGAGCAGAGAACAATGAAATGTATTGTTGATTTTCAAGGTGTTGGGTAATTTCAAATGAAAGGCAACAGGATTATTCTGAGAGATGATTCTGAAAGGACCAATGAATTTAGGGCTCAACTTCTGTGGCTGTTGGTGAATGTTAATGTTCTTAGAGGGAAACCAGACCAGATCTCCCAACTTGAAGTTGCATGGCTTATGATGTTTATCAGCCCATGTCTTGGAGCGACAGGATGCTTTAAGAAGACATTGGCAAACCTTCTTCCAAACAGACTGGATTCTAGAAACTGATGAAGAGAAAGAATTTCCAGTTGAGGCAGTCTCAAAATAATTAACTCCAGGGTACAGCCCAGAATTACAAAAAAAGGAGAAATGTAGGAAGATGAGTGGCAAGAGTTATTGAGGCAAATTCTGCAACAGGTAAAAAGGAAACCCAATCATTCTGGTATTTGGAGACAAAACACTGGAGATATTGCTACAAGGACTGGTTAACCCATTCTGTCTGTCCATTAGATTGGGGATGGTATCCGGAGGACAAACTGAGGCTGATGCCCAGAGCAGAACAAAAAATTCTCCAAAAATGTGCAACAAATTGAGTTCATCGGTCAGAAACAATATCCACTGGCAATCCATGGAGTCTGAAAATATGCTGAATGAATAGAGTAGATAATTCTTTGGCAGAAGGCAGTTTGGAGAGTGGAATGAAATGAGCCATTTTACTGAAGCAGTCAACAACTGTCCAAATGACCGAGCAACGAGAAGATGAAGGAAGATCAACAATAAAGTCCATGGCAATATGAGTCCAGGGCTTCGACGGAGTAGGAATAGGAAGAAGAGGAACAGAAGGAGCAGTACGAGGAGATTTATTTCGGGCACAGACGTCACAGGCCAAAACAAATTCACGAACATCTTGTAACATATATTGCCACCAAACTGATCGAGAGAGTAATTCAGCAGTCTTGGAGATGCAAGGATGACCAATAGCTTTGGATGAATAGAAGTCCGACAGAACTGCCTTGCGAAATCTCTCAGGAACAAAGAGTACTTCTGGCGGTTTCCCAGAAGGAGCTTCAGACTGACAGACATTGAGAGCGTCTGCTAAACTCCTGGTCAAGCCCAAATGGATATGAGATGCGGGAATGATAGGCTCCTCAGAGACTGTGAGAGACTGAGTGGGTTGAAAACTTTGTGAAAGAGCATCTACCTTGAGATTCTTGGAGCCGTCAAAAGTAAATAATACAGTTCAAACGAGTGAAGAACAAGGCCCAATGAGCTTGTCTAGCATTTCAACTCTTAGCGGTCTCAATGTAGAACAAGTTCTTATGATCCATTATACTGTGATCACATGATTTGCTCCTTCCAGCCAATGCCTCCAGTCTTCAAATGCCCACTTGATCGCCAATAATTCCCGACATCATAATTCATCTCGGCTGTAGCAAATTTCCGTGAGAAGATGGCACATGGATGCAATTTATTATCTCTGAGATTTTCTGGGACAAAATGGCACTCACACCAACTTCAGAAGCATCCACCTCGACATTAAATGGAAGATCCGGATTGGGATGACGAAGGACTAGAGCGAAAATGAATGCTGACTTAAGTGAATTGAAGGCTTGAAGTGCCTTGGCTGGCCAGTTGAGAACACCGGCCTTTTTCTTAGTAAGTTCCACAATGGGGGCGACAATGGATGAAAATGATTTGATAAATCTCTGATAATAATTGGCAAAACCGAGAAAACGTTGAATGGCTTACAGTGTGGTAGGTTGAACCCAATCCAGGATGGAAAGAAATTGAATACCACCTGCGCTTACTCTTGGGGTAGTAGTATGAACAGCGGGCACTAGGAGTAATCCCCACTCCTAATTAGCATAAGTAAAAACAATAGCTGTGCCTGCGCTTGAAAGATGATGAGGTGGTTATGAGATAAATGAGTAGAGATAACTAAGTGTAAATGGTAAGTATTTTATTTATTTATAAGTTGCAGAGTGGCACTAGACACCTCCTGATTCGATCTGGCATCCATCACTATCCCCCTTCCCTATACCTTTGCCCCCTACCCACCTTGCATCATAAATGTTTAGCAGACAAGGAGAACTGTGACTCAATAATAACTCTGCAACTTATAAATAAATAAAATGCTTATCATTTACACTTAGTTATCTCTACTCATTTATCTCATAACCACCTCATCATCTTGCAAGCACAACTATTGTTTTTACCAATCCAGGCTGGCCTTGACTTTGCTTAGATTCATGGAGAATCCTTGGGAGGAGATGACATATCCCAGGAAGGAGACTTATTTGACTTAAAACTCACACTTTTCTGGTTTTGCATATAAGTTATTTTCTTGGAGATTCTGCAGCACCTGCCTCACATGCTGGCGATGTTGTTCCCAAGAGTTTGAGTAAATGAGAATGTAATCTAGGTAAACAACAGCAAACACTCCAAGGTACTCTCTCAGTACACCATTTATGAAGTCCTGGAAGACAGCTGGGGCATTAGACAGACCAAATGGCATTCGTAGTGGCCAGAATGGGTATTGAAAGCCGTCCTCCATTCATCTCCTTCCTTGATCCAGACCAGATTGTTCACCTCTTGCAGATCAATTTTGGAGAAGATGGATGCTTCATGAAGTTGGTCAAACAAGACAGATATCAGAAGTAAAGGGTAAGAGTTATTGATGGTTATCTTATTTAACCCCCAAAAATCAATACACGGCCAGAGCGATCCATCCTTCTTTTACACAAAAAAGAAACCCGACCCCAACCAGAGATTTGGATGGTTGAATAAAACCCTTTTCCAAAGCATCCTGGATGTATTCCTGCATAGCCTTGCTTTCATGTATGGACAAGGAGTACAAAATGCCCTTGGAAAGTCTTTCTCCATGTATTAAGTCAATTGCACAGTCATATGGGCGATGTGGAGGAAGAGTGTCTGCTTTCTTCTTAGAAAAGACTTCAGCTAAATCACGATTGAGGGCAGGAATAGTGGATGATGAGTTGGACTGAATGGTGGCAGCAAGTCAAATAGGACAAGCTAGACATTCAGAAGAGCAGGAGTATCCCAGTTGCAGAACTTCACCTGTCTGCCAGTGGATAAGAGGGTTATGTTTCCTGAGCCATGATAATCCCAGAACCAGAGGAGCCAGAGGACACTGAAACAGAAGAAAAGTTATGTTCTCTGAGTGTAAGGCACCTATGGAAACCCAGATGGGAGGTGACTGGAAGTAAACTGGTACTTTGGACAACTTATTGCCATTGAAGCCAATAACAGAGGCTGGTTGAGGTAAAGGCTTGGAAACTAACCCTATTGTATTAAAAAAGGAAATGTCCATAAAGTTGTCAGCAGGACCGCTGTCCAGGAAGGCAGAAATGGGAAATTGTTGATTGTGAACCTGGATTACTGTGGGGATAAGGACTAATTTGTTGGGAGAGACAGATGCAAGGCCCAGATGTAACTCTCCCTGTACATCTAGACCTTGCCTTTTCCTGACTTGACAGGACAAACTAAGGCGGTATGTCCTTTTCCTCCACAGTATAAACATTACCCTTGTGAACATCATCTGTGCTTCTCTTCAGAGGAAAGATGAGAAGCCCCTAACTGCATGGGCTGCCTCTTGATCAGGAGGTGTCACCCAGACCAGCGATCGTGGAGTAGACATAGGCAGTTCTTTCTCGAACCTCCGCTCCCGAAGTCATCGCTCAATATGAATGGCCACGTGCATAAGTCCATCCAAAGTCTCAGGAGCAGGCTATTGAACTAGAATGTCCTTAATATGGTCAGAGAGACCTCAATGAAATTCACTCCAGAGTGCTGGGTCATTCCACCCACAGTCAACTGACCATTTGCGAAACTCAGTGCAGTAATCCGCTGCTGCTCTCTGCTCTTGTTTTAATGACCAAAGGCTGGCTTCAGCCATAGCTGCCTTATCCAGATCGTCATAAAGAAGTCCCAGTGCAGAGAAGAAAGAGTTCACAGTTTGAAGAGCAATATATGTGGAGGTAAGACCAAACACCCATGTTTGAGGATCTCCCTGTAGCAGAGATATAACTATACCAACTCTTTGGGCTTCTGAACTGGAAGATCTTGGTTGCAACCTGAAATATAGCTTACAGCTCTCCTTGAAGTTCAAAAAATCTTTGTGTTTACCAGAAAATTGATAAGGCAAATTTTACTTTGGTTCACAAATAGCCACTTGAGCAGAAGTCTCTCGTGATTCCTTGACCCGAAGTGTTCCCGGTGGAATGAGATAAGGTTCTTGGATACAGAAGGTTAATTAAGCCACACAAACCAGTATCTTGAAAAAAGATATTTATTACAACAAATGACAAGATATAAAAGAATAACAGTTACTTAGCTTTGGAATATAAGATGGTTACACGATGCAGGAGCCTCCTCTCAGAATAGAGCTGGAACAAACAATTTCCTGGCCACCAGCTGCAGTCTAGTCCAGGCATAGGGCAGGCCACTGGAAGCTTCTTTGTTCTTCGTTTATATAGTATCCTACTTGCATACCCATCTTAAGCTGGCCACACATCTAAAGATTATCTGTCCAACCAGCCAACTAGTTGATTGGTTGGAATGAAAATCTGGTAAGGTATACAGTCAGCAATTTTCTCCCAAACGCTGGAAAATGGACCAAAACTGTTGTTTGAACAAATAGTTTAGATCAAACATTTAACAAACTTGTCTGAACGACCATTTTCATCTGTTTTCTGGCATTTAAAATTGCTGATCATCATTTACTCCCATTCCTTACCAGATTTTCATTCCAACCAATCAACAAGTTGGCTGGTTGGATGTAAGTTGGTCTAGTGTGTGGCCAGCTTAACTCTTACTAATATGGGCATAAACTTACTTCAAACTACTTTATTGGTTAACTACTGATAAGGACTTTCTAAAATTTAACGCAAGCGTACATTGCAGTAGACAACGCCTTGTGGATTTATGGCCTGTCTGCTTTCCACATTCCTATACCATTTCATGCCTGATACCACTTCATGTCTGATACACACATAAGAACCATGAATAGAAATGGCTGTCAGTAGCCATTTTGCTATCCCAATACAATCCACCCTTGGGCTTATGGTGTGGAAGACATGTATATCATGTTCTCATAGGAATCTTTCCTCCAAATCGGCATCAATTCAGCAGAATCCAGCGTATTACAACATTTCCCTGCACAAAGAAATAATACCTTGATCCCAAGATACATACATATTATAATCATGATTCCCTAAATAAGCATATGCAGTAAACCAGTGAACCAACCCCCTATTTCTGAACAAGGTTGAACCACCATAACCAAGTTTCCTCATAATACTGTTTTAAAAGCCGCACTGCTCTCTTGGTTAACAAATGATGCAGAATCTGCTTGGTATTAACTTGATTCCCATCTGTAAAGAATGTGGTGGGTATCAAACATCCCAATGTACAATTACCATATCCCCCATAGGGCAACCATTTGTAGGCCTTTCTTCCACAAAGGTAATACACATCATCTGGATGAATATATGGAATATTAGCCACCATAGTGTATACATTGGCCAAAAGATCTCTGCTCTTATCAGGATCAAGTGTTAATTGCATCATGTCTTGGGTATCACTACAATTATGTGTAATGTTTAACAGAGCCCACCATTCCCTGGCAGTATTAACCAATTGAGCTCCTACATCCCGTATTTAAAATATCTTCCTACCCACCATGCACTCAAACATAAACAATCCTCTTTTATATGTGAATACTCTAATAAAACAGTGAATAATACATATAATTATATCAAATATATCAGTATTAATATCAGTCATAATAAAACTCAGGGGGTCATTCAGACCCACTCGCGAGCGCAGGACGCTCGCAAGCGGGTCAATGTTCCCCCACTGCGCATGCGCACGACGGAGGGCGCTCCGTCGTGCGCATGCGCGAGACCCGGCGAGCGACGGACTCTCCATCGCTCCGGGTCTCACACCAAAGGGGGCGTGTTGTCAATGTTGATTGACAGCACGCCCCCTTTGGTGGGCGTGCCAGGGGCGTGCCTGCCAGACGGAGGCGTTCCCATGGGAACGCCTACCGTCTGAAGCCGGCCCCACTGACATCACTAGTGATGTCAGTGGGAGTGATTTGGGCTCTGATAGAGCCAAAATCACTCCTGGGCTTGCGGCAGCGAGACCCTACTGCAGGGTCTCCGTCGCAAGCCCGATGGTCAAGATGGTCAAGACCATCGCGACCATCATCATGGACGCTCGCATATGCTGTGGGTGGTCACCCACAGCTATGCGAGCGGCCAGGAGGCCGATCCATTTTCATGGAGGAGGGCACTGGTTCAGAGCGAGCGCTCTGGTCAGAGCGTTCGGCTCTGAATCAGGCCCTCAGTTCAGTTCAATGAAATCTTGAAAAAGTCTTCAGAATATTGGTGAGTGTGGATCCAACCAATATAAGGCACAAGTTCAGTCTTGCACAATGCACATAGATGTATGTAAGGGTTGTCCTGTCAGATCTTTTAACTCTGTTGTCCTCCTGGTCTCTCTCTTGTATAAGAAATCACTCTCAGGCCATCGTCATCTCAGGCACACCTCCAAGCAATGTTCTCTCATTTCCTGCTCCAACCAGCAACCTGTTGGCTTAAACAAAGAAACAGTGTGAGATAAACCATAACAACAAAATAAAATAAGCATTTACTTATCCTGCTGCAATCCTGCCTAATTCCCACCCTTTTTCTTTGGGCAATGCCCATGTCTCATTGGGCAAGGCAAAAGGCATCACCACCACCCCTTCACTTAGCAACACCCCTCTGAATGGCCATGCAAACACATCTTTTTTTTCAATCAGTTCACAGTGAATGGCAAGCTGGACAGTCCTAGGCAATACATGTATACCATCATTCACCTCAACAGTACCAGAAATCAATGGCATCAGAAACCTCATTTGCATTCAAATTTGATTCAGATTTTTGGACATATTCATTGCATTCATGGTTTTCAACATTTTGTTCACATGTTGTCAAATCATGAGACATTTGCATCACACAATGACTCCTCTGATCAAACACAGTTTCTGTTTCAAGTTCTTTCTGACACACTTCTAGTTGTATCTCAAACTCACTAATTTCTACACTTTCTGCGTGTAATAAATCAGCACTTATTTCTGCACTAGCTGACATCTCAACTCTCACTTGTGGGGATTCACTCCCCCTCACTATGGAATTTCTGGGACAATGTGAATTCAGGCTTACTCTCTCTGTCTGTGAGACAGGCTTTCTTATCACTGCATTCTTCTCAACAGATTTTACACTTCTTTCAACATATATTGGTCTATGCAAAATTTCACTATTTTTACTCTTATCAATACCAGGCAGTGAAAAACCAACATTGTGCTTTTTCTGGAAATCAGTCAGCTGAAATCCCAATTCATTTTTCAACATATTTGCAAATTTCTTGAAAATCTTAAAATGCATTATTCTTGTTTGTTTCAACAACACAAAGACAGTAAACAGACAACATACAAATATATATATATTGTGATGTACAGTATACACTCTGTGACTGATCAGGTCACACTTCCCTCATTCACTTATGAGACAGAGGATTTTTTACATGGGTTTGCACAACCCTGCATTTGCACAACACTACGTTTGCACAGCAATGCTAAAACAATCGACTACACATTCCAAGCAGATTTATGACTATTAACTCTCTGTATCCCACCTTCTGACACCACTTTAATGTTCCCGGTGAAACGAGATAAGGTTCTTGGATTCAGAAGGTTAATTAAGCCACACAAACCAGTATCTTGAAAAAAGATATAATTTATTACAACAAATGACAAGATATAAAAGAATAACAGTTACTTAGCTTCGGAATATAAGATGGTTACACGATCCAGGAGCCTCCTCTCAGAATAGAGCTGTAACGAACAATTTCCTGGCCACCAGCTGCAGTCTAGTCCAGGCATAGGGCAGGCCACTTGAAGTTTCTTTGTTCTTCATTTATATAGTATCCTACTTGCATACCCATCTAACTCTTACTAATATGGGCATAAACCTACTTCAAACTACTTTATTGGTTAACTACTGATAAGGACTTTCTAAAACTTAACGCAAGCGTACATTGCAGTAGACAATGCTTTGTGGATTTATGGCCTGTCTGCTTTCCACATTCCTATACCATTTCATGCCTGATACCACTTCATGTCTGATACACACATAAGAACCATGAATAGAAATGGCTGTCAGTAGCCATTTTGCTATCCCAATACACGAAGGTAAAGCTCCTGGACCTTTTGTGTTAGGGTCTGAATCTGAGCAGCAAGGAGTTGTACCTGATTTTTGAGTGGGTTCCATGGTTATGATCCAACAGATCCTCAGACACAAGAGTGATTATTGGTTAGGCAGGGATAAAGTTATGAATCCCGGATTAGATTCACCTTTGATGAAGGCAATAGTGTTGAGCATTATATGAAGTGATGGAATCAACAGAAAAGATTGTCCAATTGCAGTCTGGAGGACTGATTTGATGTTTTGCATGGATGTGGTCCTGTGGCCTAGTTACAGCCTTGAGGGCTGGAAATACTTGGCAGGAATGTGGCCTTGTGGCCAAGTTGCAGCCTTGAGGCCTGGAGATACTTGGCAGGGATGTGGCCTTGCGGCAAAGTTGCAGCCTTGAGGGCTGAAGATTCTTGTCAGGGATGTCTGGAGATGCAGAGCAGCGGAGGTAGCAGAGGTGTAAGGCAAAGAGCACTCAGACACTACAGTGTGGCTGATGCTGCCAGGATGTAGTACAGCAGCTGAGATGACTGGAGACGTAGAGCAGCAGAGATAGCTGGGGTCTTATGGTTTAGGGTAATCAAACGCTGCAGTGTGGCTGATGCTGCTGGGATGTAGTACGGCAGCTGAGATGACTGGAGACACCGTTGTCCAACAATATGCAGCGGCGGATTGTGACAAGTATGTTCAAGTCATGTGATAGAAGATACAGTCCTATATATCACAAAAGTTGGGACAGTTACAGGATGCTTGAGGGATATGGATGAAAAAGTTGTCACAGACAAAGATTTACTATTTGCAGTGCACAAAGTCGGGTGGTATATAGCAATATGATATACCACCACTTCCAGGCACTGCAGCCTGCACCGCTGCACTGAATTCAGGGATTCATAAGCCACTGTATCTTTCTGCACCAGGGGCCAGTGCAATAAATAATTTTGTTTATTATGGCACAGTGTGCATAATGTCATGACATCATGCCATGCAGCACCACTGAGGAGAGTTGCCATGGCCCAAAGAGGAAGCGGAGCAGCCAGAAGACAAAGAAGAAGGTATTTGTATGTGGGCTTGAACAGGAGGGATGTGGGGGCTGGAGCTTGGGAGATCCTGCAGTCTGGAGAGACAGAAGGGCACTGGAGATACACTGTGAAGCTGCAGAGACTATAGGTGGCTGGCTGGAGACACTGTGCACTTTGGTGGAGACCCTGGTGGTCTGGAGAAACACTGGGGCTGTAGCTGGAAATACAGAAGGGGGCTGAAGAGACAGGAGGGGACTGGCTGAAGCTGGAGAGAAACTGGGGTCTGCAAAGATAGAAGGGGGCTATAGCTGGAGAGACATTGAGGGGCTGGAGAGACAGTGGGAGCTGCACTTGATAGAAACTGGGAGGCAGCAGCTGGAGAGACAGAAGGGGTTTAGCTGGATATTGAGAGACATTGAGAGGGCTGTAGAGACAGAAGAAGACTGTAGCTGGAGAGACACTGAGGGGCTGGAGAGACACTGGGAGTTGCAGCTTGAGAGACACTGGGAGGCTGCAGCTGGAGAGACATAAAGGGGCTAGAGAGACAGAAGGGGCTGTCAGGAGCTGGAGAGACACTGGGGTCTGGAAAGACAGAAGGGGACTATATCTGGAGAGACACTGAGAGGCTGTAGAGACACTGGGAGCTGCAGCTTGAGAGACACTGAAAGGCTGCAGATAGAGACACAGAATGGGGCTGTAGCTGGAGACACTCTGAGGGTCTAGAGAGACACTGAGGGGCTGCAGATGAAGAGACAGAAGGGGCTGGAGAGACAGGAGGGGACTGGCTGGAGCTGGAGAAACACTGAGGGGCTGTAGAGACACTGGGGGCTGCAACTAGAGAGACACTGGGGGGTTGCAGCTGTGGAGTCAGAAGGAGGCTGGAAAGACGGAAGGGGTAGAAGAGACAGGATTTGTCTGGAGCTGGAGAGAAACTGGGGGAACTGGTGGTGGAAAGACAATGGGTGCTGGAGAGACTCAATGGGGGATATGGCAGAAGAGAACAGGGGAAGTGGTTGGATAATATCCACAACTGGCAGGATTAGAAGGAAAAAAACTCTGGGACAGTAATCTTCATTAAGGTACCAATTATAAAGAAACATACTGATATAAATGGTACAGTTTAACAATATGAAATTGTCAGGCTGCGGTTGTTTGAGGGTGGGATGTGAGTGTCAGCAGGAACCATTCTTCAAAATGGAGATGTGTTGCCTCCATTTTGTGGGAGTGCCAAGTCCTGGGTCTGCATTTCATTCGCAGATTTCCTTGCCCCAGCAAATGAGTTCCATCGTCCATTCTGAGTAAGCTTAGACCTACACAGATTGCGATGACTGCAGCCATAGCGAACGATGGTTATGATGGTGATCCAATGCTGCATCTGTCCAGAGAGAAGCAATTTATTCAGAAGTTCCTCAATGTACAGAATTCACAAATAGGTAAGGAAGACTCTTAAGTGACTCATATTATCAAAATCTTGAATGCCATTGGGGGCCTGAGGTGGCCCCTGACCCCCGGCCAGTCTATTAATTTTTTCATATCTCCACTTCTGAATTCCCACTCCAAGACTGACTGTTTGTTCCAGATATAGGAACTAATCTGATTGCCATCAGCGATACAAGGTTCAATTCGCAAAGGGACAGTTTGTTGTGTACCATAAAAGAGGGACTTTATTTGCAATGGCAACCCAGTACCAACAACTGTATATCCTAGACACTTAGGAGTGTTATGCAATGGTGGCTTCAGATTCCAGGAAGTCACCTAGGATATGTCACCTAGGATATGACAATGTACAGAAATTTTTTAAAGGTCATGGTGACAGGACTTTAGTGAGCAACCCAGAAAGACCAGAATGTGAAAGTTGCATGAAGGGTAACCAAACACGTTGCCCCTTTCCAAAGTCAGTGTCCAGAGTTAAAACACCATTGGAACCTTTGCACACAGACATGTGGGGACCAGGAGTAGTATAATAGATCAACAATGTTTAGATCAACAGTCAATATGTCAACACCATATGGTCGACAGGTAATAGGTGTACATGGTGAAAAAGTTGACTAGTAAATGGTTGACCGTCCATAAGATTGACAGGGTTAAAAGGTCGACAGGTTTAAATGGTCAACACCTTTTTTTTACTTAACCCTAATATTAACCCCTCCAGTGCCTAACCCTAATTGGGATGGCATGAGGCTGCAGAAACACAGGGGTGACAAGAGGCTGTAGAGACACAGGGGGGCATGAGGCTGTAGAGAAAAAGAGGGGCATGAGGCTAGTGCAACACATGATGCCAGAGAGATGCATGAGGCTGAAGAGACCTAGAGGGTATGAGGCTGGAGAGACATGGGGCATGAGACTGGAGAGATACAGAGTGGCATGAGGCTGGAGTAACATTATTATTACTATTATTAACAGTTCTTATATAGCGCAGAATATTCTGTTTCACTTTACAAATGGAAACAACATTAATAGAACAAAACTGGCAGAAAAGACTTAAAGGTAAGAGGGTCCTGCTGACAAACTTACAATCTATGGGGAAATAGGTGTTGATACGCAAGGATAGGTGCTACATATTGCAAATTGGTCCAGCCAGATTGTAGAGGTTATTGGTGAGCTGTATGATCCAGTCACACAGGAAAGTTGGCCTAGGGTTAGGTTGCTGTGAAATTGAAGAAAGAAAATATGTGATGATATGTGTATACTGTAAGAAGGGAGTTAGATAGGGAAGCTATGAAGGTTATGTGGGCAGTTCTGGAATCTGATAAGCTTATTATTATTATTATTATTATTATTATTATTATTAACAGTTATTTATATGGCACCTTACATAACCAAAAAGTGACTTACAGTAATATACAATACAATGAAGGACAAGGACATGAATAATATACATTGATACATAGGTGGCCATAACACACAATTAAGCAACAAAGCATAGGCACCAAGTGTTAGGTGTCCTAGTGGTGAGTAAGTGATGAACATAAAGTAAGGGGAAGCACAAGAGGGTAGAGGGCCCTGCTCGCAAGAGCTTACATTCTCAAAGGGAGGGGCAGACAGATGGGCATGATACAGATGGGGAAGACAGGGAGGAGGGAGCATGTAGTAGCAAGTTAGGATGAGAGCTGGAAAGCGTTGATGAAGTAGTGGGTCTTGAGAGCAGTTTGAAGGATTGTAGAGAAGTGGAGAGTCTGATGGGGAGAGGGAGAGAGTTCCAGAGGTGGGGAGCAGCACGGGCAAAGTCTTGGAGATGGGAGTGGGAGGAAGTATTCAGTTGGCATGAGAGGCAACTTTGTTGAACAAAGAGGGCGGACAGGAGAGTGAAGGGAGATGAGGTCAGAGATGTAAATGGGAGAGGAGTGTGTGAGGGCTTTGTAAGCGAGTGTGAGAACCTTGAATTGGGTTCTGAAGGGGAAGGGGAGCCAGTGGAGGGCTTGTAGGAGAGAGGAGGCAGATGTAGAGCATTTGGAGAGGAAGATAAGACATGCAGCAGCATTAAGGATAGACTGGAGAGGAGAGAGATGGGATTTGGGGAGGCCAGATAGGAGGAGGTTACAGTAATCCAATCTGGAGATGACCAGTGAGTGTATTAAGGTCTTAGTAGCATCCTGGATGAGAAAGGGCCTGATCCTGGAAATATTTTTAAGATGGAAATGACAGGACTGTGAGAGGTTCTGGATATGTGGTTTAAAGGAGAGGGAGGAGTCCAGGATAACTCCAAGACAGCGCACTTTGGGGCTAGAGGAGATAGTTGTGCCATCAATTGATAAAGAAATAGTGGGAGGTGAGGTTATGTGGGAGGGTGGGAAGATGATCATCTCAGTCTTAGACATATTAAGTTTAATAAATTGCTGGGACATCCAGAAAGATATAGCAGAAAGACAGTTGGAGATACGAGTGAGGAGAGAGGGAGAGATGTCAGGGGAGGAAAGGTAGATCTGAGTGTCATCAGCATAGAGATGATAATGGAGGTCAAAAGAGCTGATGAGTTCACCTAGAGAGGATGTATAGAGGGAGAAAAGGAGTGGTCCAAGAACAGAACCTTGGGGAACACCTACTGTGAGAGGATGTGGGGGGGGAAGATAAGCCATGAGAGGAGACAGAGAAGGATCAATCAGAGAGGAAGGAGGATAGCCAGGAGAGGGCAGTGTCATGTAGACCAAGGGAGTGAAGGATTTGCAACAGGAGAGGGTGGTCCACAGCTTATCTGAAGAGGTGAGTTTTCAGGGAATGCTTGAATGTTTGGAGACTACCGGAAAGTCTTATTGTGTGTGGGCATTCCTGTGCAGCCCTAAAAAAATCAGAAGTGAGTAATAGGTAGGAGGGGGTTTGAGAACTAGTGAGACATATGGGGCATGAGGAAATATGATGGCCATACTAGCTAGTGACCCGGCGATTGATGGGTTACAAATTCTAGTATAGAATAGTGGGCTAGTTTATTATTTGTTGAATACTCTAACTGTAGTGTTCATGGAGAATATTAGTGGTTATTCAAGACCAATGTAAAAAAAATTGGTGTTAACTTAAAACCTTAATATTTGTGTAAGTAAGTAGCTGTGAAGTGGTTAAAAACCTCATATAGTAATGATGATGTGTGAATACACCACATGCTTTGTGAGTAATGAGCCTAATTAAAGATAGGGGCACATTAGCATATAGATTTGGATTAGCCAAATTCAGGCTGCATGCAACGCTTAACATATGTGCATATATCCTCTGTTTTTGCAGTTAGCATAAATGTCTTACATTTGCTACCCATGCACAGAGGGCTATATCTCTGAAATGTGTGAAAATATTTCACTTTTGGGTTAACTTTTTATAATTTTAAATTCTGCGCAGTTTGCTGTCAAATGTGCCTATTTTTTTTATTTATATTGAACAAATGCTCCTAGAAATGTGATTATTTGCTAAAGGCTGAAAAAAAAATATCACAAAGCTCAAAGCTGTTGCATAGATCAAATCCTTTACTTGCTCTGCTCTGTAAACCTATGTGCACTGGTCACCTACTGCTTACTTTGAAAGGAATGCCCTACCTTACCACAACTTCTCCAATTCGGAATGCCCTACCTTACCACAACTTCTCCAATTCGAAATGCCCTACCTTACCACAACTTCTCCAATTCGGGGAGTGCAAAGGTTTGCTTTTTCACAAATGTCCTCTTGCTATGTAAATCTATGCAATTGATGGAAATCTAGTTATCATTGCACTAATTATCACTGTGCAGCACAGCCAACGCAATATGTCTGTGAACAATGTCGTTCACAGACCTATTGCTGGTACACACTGGCCGACGGGCACCAGATATATTGGACGATCAATTGATTGGCCAATATATCTGTCAGTGTGTACCCAGCTTATCTTAACTGGCCAACTGGTAACAAGGTAAATATATTTGTCCGAGTTCACAGGCATCAAACAGTGGCTGTTAGAAAAGACAAGTAAGTTGAAAGGGTTAATATGAATTCTTTAGTATATTCATAATTAAATATATCATTGCGTTGCCTTTATTACGGATGGATAGCCTATGTGAAATGCAGCGGTGGGGTGAAGAAGAGAACAAGGACGGACACTCTCAGTAGAATCTGTTTGGTCTATTCAGCATCAGTTTCAGCATTGGCCCAAATATATTTGGACAACACGAATACATAAAGATTTTTTTTCTCAATCCTTAACCTAATTTTTTAGCAAAATTTTCACAGGGAGAGAGGTTGCGTTTACACACTCTCAGGTTGTCCAAAAAGACCGTCCTACACTGCACATGGCCTATATATATAACAGCACTCCACTCTCCAATAATTAACTCAGGGATGACATTGCCAAATAAAGGCAAAATAATGCTGGAGCAATAATGCCTGCCTGAGGTTGTGTTCATGGAAAACTACTAACCATGAGTGCCGCACTAAAAGGACTTGTGTGTGTAAATATATATATTTATAATATATATACAGTACATATATTTTTATACGCCACTGTATACAATACTGTGCAAAAGTTTTAGGCAGGTGTGGAAAAAATGCTGCAAAGTAAGAATGCTTTCAAATATAGAAGTGTTTATAGTATATTTTTATCAATTAACAAAATGCAAAGTGAATGAACGAAGAGAAATCTAAATCAAATCAATATTTGGTGTGACCACAATTTGCCTTCAAAACAGCGTCAATTCTTCTAAGTACAGTTGCACACAGTTTTTGAAGGAACTCAGCAGGAAGGTTGTTCCAAATGGGATGTAGCTATGAGACCGGTGACCGCGATGCCGGGGTTAGGCACCACTGTGGTGAGGGTTTAAGCACTAAGGGGGACGGTTAGGTATAGGCACGAAGAGGTGAGACTTAGGTTTAGGCACTAACAGGGAGTGTTAGGGTGTAGAGTGGGGAGGGTTAGGGTTAGGCTACAAGAAGGGAAGGTTAGGGGAGAAGAAGAGAGGGTAAGTATACTTACCCGGCCCCTGTCCAGATACCACCCATTGGAATGCTTCTGTCGGTATTTTTACAGGAGGCATCCCGACAGCCGGCTTTACATACCGATTCCGTTCCAAACATCTTGGAGAACTAACCACAGATCTTCTGTGGATGTAGGCTTGCTCAAATCCTTCTTAATTGATCCTTGTTAATTGATAAAAATAAACTATTAACACTTCGATTTATGAAACCATTCTTACTTTGCAGCATTTTTTCCACACCTGCCTAAAACTTTTGCACAATATTGTATATAAATTAGATATTTTTTTGTTTAGATGTATTGTTTTTTTCTGATTGCTCCTTCCTTTAAATTTCAGGTGGTATTTTTGTAATTTGCAGGTGGTACTAATGCTAGTTTTATCCTTGAAGGGATTTAGCCTGTGACTAATAACTTGACACAGTAAGATGTTAAAGAATGGTAGTTCATTCATATATATTTTGACATATATTAATACCATGTAGCTATGAAAAGTGAAATATTAGCACATATGAAATATTTATTTTGGATTTATATAGACCACTTTGTTACTGTGGACTTTATGTCATGCATGTTTGTGCGTTTTTTGCCACTGTGTTACTGCAAACTGATAGCACCATGCTGGTAAAGGTGATGACCCCTAAGGAAAATAATTATATATGCTTCCTCTGTGTCTAATAGACTGCTTAACTCCAAAATAATATGTTTCTGTTTTCATTATACATTTTGTAATTGTTTACTCTAAACTATTTTTCTAAAGAATCATAGCTTGTTAAAAATTGTAAAATCCTGTATGACGGCTCAGTAAACCATGAATATTCCCTTACAACATGCTAGTTAACGCTCTCACATAATTCTAACAGATGGTAAGAAGACAGGACTTCCTCTGCAAAGTCTGTGCCAGCTTGTGATCAACTTGTCATATTTATCCATATGTTTTATTGTACCAAACTGAATTATTATTCTAGAAGTGTTACTAGTTCTGGCATCTTGTTCATTTCCGTGATTTTCTAAATGTTTGAGCATAATTTAAAACTGTTTGTGGAATATAACACTTTTTTGTATATTATAAAAAACAATGTGACTTTTTTTCAGCATTTTGCTATATAATTTATAGATTCATGACTTCCTCTGTTAATAGCTATGCTTTCCCAATGCATATAATTTGACAGCTTATGTGTTCCTCTTCTGTGAAATGAATGCATAAATGAATATTAATCATACTTGCCTAGTCTCCCAGAATGTATGGGAAGCGCCCGTATGTCCGGTGGCTCTCCTGGACCCCTGGTAAAGGTAGGTAAGTCTAGTACTTATTGTAGTACGAGCTACTACATAGTGCCATCAGAAGGTCTGCTTGACTATAGAATTAGTACCTCTGATTTCAGTCCCTGATATCTGTATGGCATCCAGCCTCTGGGTTTCATTAAAGAAAACAAGAATGCCACAAACAAGTGGTAGATCTATTACACAACCCACATTCCTATTTCCAAGTGCACTCAGAGAAAATTGACATGTATCTAACAATTAAGCTTCACTTGTTCTGAAGCTTAAATATATATATATATATATATATATATATATATATATATATATATTTCAAGTGAAAATACTTTTCTAAATAGACTAATTTCAAGCTACCTGTTTTTTAATTGTGACATTCTGCAATGGGTGTGGTATAAAAGATCGACAATAAAAAAGGTTGACAATGAATAAGTTGAAACCAAATGGTCGATATGCACTAGGGTGACAGGGACAAAAGGTTGACAGGGTTAAAAGGTTGACAGGTTCATATGGTCGACACAATAATGGTTGACAGGTTTTATTTTTACCTTAATCCTAACCCTAACCCTCCCTTTAGTGCCTAAACCTATGTAGCCTGACCCTAACCCTCCCCCTAGTGCCTAACCTTATTCGTCCCCTCTGGCAGCCCAACCCTAACCCTCCCCCAAGTGCCTAACCCTCACACTACCCTTAAAAATATTGAAAGAAAAAACATGTCAACCATTTTTGTGTTGACCATATTAACCTTTCGACGTTTTAACCCTGTCGACCTTTTGCACTGTTGACCTTTTGTCCGTGTTAACCTAATGCATGTAGCCCATTTGGTGTTGACCTATTCAATGTCGGCCTTTTATCCGGATACAGGTTGAGTCTCCCATATGCAAAATGTTTGTGACCAGAAGAATTCTGGATATCGGAATATTCCGTATTTTGGAATATTTGCACACCATAATGAGATATCTTAGGAATGGGACCCAAGTCTAAACACAGAATGCATTTGTTTTATATACACCGTATACACACAGCCTGAAGATAATTTTAGATAATATTTTAATAATTTTGTGCATTAAACAAAATTAGTGTACATTGAGCCATCAGAAAGCAAAGGTCTCACTATCTTAGTCATGATAAAACAATTCCGTATTTTGTAATATTCTGTATTTTGGAATATTTGGATATGGGAGACTTAACCTGTAGCTTCTGCAATATTTTCACTTTGCTCCCTACATGTCTTATATTAAAGAAAATATCTATTCTCACACTTGCAGTACTATAGTGAGATGTCAAATGTGTTTTGAATAATAAAAGATATTTTAAATTAAATATAGCTACTTAAAATTACTGATGTCTTGTTACTCTTTCTATAGTATTTACAATTACACCATATTGTAATTGCAACCAGATATTTGTCTGTCATATACTGTATAACTGCACTACTCTTTGTGTACATCTGGAAATAATTCACAATCATGCCGACAAATGTACCCACTGTGATTTCAGGTTTGCATAATATACTGGTGGTGTCCTATGTTTAACAGTGAAACATGTTTTATGTCTGTGGGTCATCTAAGGTGTGTGCATCTTTTGTCATACTGTAATTACCAGCTGTCCCTAATTCACAGTAAGTTCCATGTTACTGTACATGTACATTGTTAACAAACTATATAACAAAATTCCTGTTTTTCTGAGCTGCAGTTCTTCTTACCATTCTATCTTAATCTGTGGGCATTGGAGTTTAATATTTATTGAAGTGGAAGATTTAAAAAACTTCAGTAGGTCCAGTAAACGTGGCATGATGGTGATTGTAGGGCTCCAAGGTTCTCCAAGAAAATACACCTGCTAAACAGATAAATGTCTCTAGAATTTTAATTTAAAAGTTGACAACCAGTGTTTTTTTTATGAAGAACTCAGACAAAAGGTGCCATTACCCCCCTAAAGTTAAATGTTGCTACAATACCTATACCAGCGTCCCCGGTCCGGCACCACAAACAAACACAAGCGTGACAGTTTGCACTGGCCTAACGAATCTGGAAGGCAGCTCATGGAGCTGACCTCCTGCAGAATATTGTGGGAATTCTTAAGGCTCTACAGTCATTGCAGCAACAACTCGTACAGGTCCTACAAGAGATTTCAGCTCATCAAGAAAAGCTCCAAACCAATGTTATGTGACCTATTAACTCGCTTCCCAGCACTTCAATCTCTCCTCCATCTGTTCTGGTTTCTCATCTGTAACTTCCTACAGCAAAAATTTTTTAATGGCACTATCAAGTTTTGCCATGGCTTCCTAAATCAGGCCCTGACCACCCACAGCTTTAGCGAGCGGCCAGGTGATGGTCGCAATGATCCTGACCATCGCGACAATCGGGTTTGCGATGAGACCCTTGTGATAGGGTCTCGTCTGCCACAAGCCCCAGTGAGCTTCCGGCTCTAATAGAGCAGGAAGCTCTCCACTGACATCACTGGTGATGTCAGTGGTGCCTCACACAAACGGCAGGCGTTCCTTCAGGAACACCTCCGTTTGTGTAGCCACCCCCCTCCCCGCCTACAAAACAGGGCGAGCTGTTGATCAACATCGACAGCCACCCCTTTTGTAGTGAGCCCCGGAGCGAGAGAAATTCTCTCTCGCTCCGGGGCTTGCGCATGCTCAGTACCCCACAATCGACCCACTTGCGAGCACTATGCGCTCGCGAGCGGGTCTGAATCAGGCCCTATGTCCCTAAACACAATATAATTGCATTCATTTGAAAAGTTTTTGTTTTTTTTGTGGTCCTGCTGCCCATTTTTAGGTTTGCAGTCCTATTGTTTTTGGAAAAATATTGTACACCTTTATAATCTAGTATTTTTATGAAGTTTGTCTTTTTTTAAAGCACCTACTACAAGATGCAACCAATTACAATTTCCACATAGACTGATAGCAGCCATTTGTATTCTCCCGCTGATTGTATTTACCAACATGCTCAATAACGATACAGTTAAATGTGATCAGATTATTATTGGTAATAGGGGTCAGTTTGGGATCACACACTGCAATACCAGGTCAGTATCAGCCGCCATTAGATAAGCTTTGTAGCATTTCTCTAGTGCATGGCTGTATACATACGTAGCAATTCATAGACTTGAAAGGAACAGGGGGAGTCAATTTTTAAATCAGTCTGTTACTTCTCATTTCACAGATGTGCAGGAAGAATAAAATAAATGGCTGAATAGAGAAATAAGATGTGTTTGCCAAACCAAAATTCTAGGGTTACTTATCGGTGAAAAAATAAACTTAACTTATGCACATCAGTTCATATATCATATTGCTATAGCTGTACTGAATGCTATAATTCATTGTACATTTTTAAAAATAAAACTATCACCACATATCACGTTATTCTGACAGACGTATTAATCACGTCAGTGATCAGTGACAGAGCTGCCTTGCATTTATCCATATATAGACATTTTCACATGAACAATTTATTTGTTGGTTTCTTTTTAACAAGATCATTGCTGAAATTACAAAACAGTACCATACCAGAGAATAGTACATACACTACCCTGTGTGATGGAAGGGGGTTTGCCTTTTTTTTGGACCTTTATTTTTTATTATTATAATTCTCCTGTAAAGCATGGCAGCCACTAAAACACAGGTGGAACAAGCTTTTTTAAAACCTTTTATACAAACATAAAATACAAGTGAAACATAGGCAAATAGTATAAATGTAAAACTGTTTTATTCTATACAGTAATTATTTACTAAATAAAACATTAACTGGAGTCTGGCAAAGTTGACTTTCACAACACATATTTTTAGTATTTTACAAATGTAAGAAATAATATATTGTCTGTTGAAGTCATTGTGAGAAAATCAACACTTTAATGCTGATAAGTATGTAATATATAATTTTCACTGTTCATTGTGCGAAGACGATGATTCTGACTGAGCTAGAGCTGGTCACATCCTGCTGCCACCTACTGGTTATATTTGTACAGTGCATCACATCTCTTCACAGTGCTCTGAAATTGAAGTGCACTCAAATGGTTTAAGGTGCAAAACAAAGGAGACAATCCAAAGTGTAAGTAAGAACTACATTTAATGAAGTTCCATTCAAGCCAATAATGATTTTGCACATCTTTTTTAATTATTTATTTTTTTATTTTATATTTTTTACTTCAGAGGTAGAAATGCAAAACTATTACTAACTGGGATCAAGTGTTTTTATTTTTTTGGTTCTTAGACTTTACATTTAGCTTTAATTCAATTTGTGTATGGTTCTAGTGTACAAATAAAGTAAGAGTTTGTAATGACAGCAATTACCACTATCACTTTTCTTACAGGTACAGACTCGGCAACCGTACTGGGCATCAATGGGTATTGCCTTGCGGCTTGTAGGGCGGGCCGACAGACAGTAGTGAAGCCCATAGGCCACTATGGCTTATTGCCATCTGAAGAAGCTGGGACCAAGCTGCAGAAAAATCATAGCTTTCTGTAGCTTGCTAAATTTGATAGTTTAGTAGTCCACATAAGCAGATTCACCTTAAAGCATAATATAGTGGTGCACAGTAAACTGCTTTTCATTTGCTGGAAATGAGTGGAACCTCCATTATTTATAACCCACCTCCAGCCCCCTCTGACATGCTCTTCTCCTCCCTCTTTATGTTCACTGTGATACACATAGCCCTGATTGTGTCCAAACACCCATAGTGAGGGGTCATACTGAGACAAAAACTAATATAAACCTACTTAGACTCACAATAACACCAAGCATTTTATGTGACCTGGGAGGTCAAATGACTTTGCAGAAGTAGAGAAAAAATTAGGCTTACAAACAGAATCCAGCTGCTCCGTTTGTTTTGTCTGCAATGGCATGTTTACTTTTTGTTTCGTGTCATTTAGGTCCCAATAGATCTATTCAACATGAATTAGAACATAGGGAAGAAGTTAGACAAAAAAGTTGGACAGAGTAGAGAAGCGGGAGAAATCCATTCCAAATATGGCTTTTGGTGCAGATGTTTTTATGCTGGTTACATTTTACACTTAATTCTTGAATGTCATGTTTTGCAGAATATTACTGTTTCACTTATGTGAAATATTGCACCTGGCAGCAATATTAATGTGCAACATATAAAACAGTTTAATCCTGCTAACATTCCATGGCAACATTAATAATACAGTTTTTTAGACCTGAGCTTCTCCAGATGTTGATAAACTACAACTCTCAGCATGTTCTGGGTTCCACAGTTGGAGAACTTCAATTTGCCTTCCACTGTATTTTGCATATGATGCTAGTGATGAATAGATTTAGTTTTATTTGTCACTGAACCATTAGCTCTTTATACTATACTAAAAAATTAAATACAATACATAGATAATTAAAGTATTAAAATAATAGGTTGGGAGTTTTGGGACGGAGCGTAGCAGAGGTTGGAGTGGAGGGATAGAGGGGAGCAGCAGTCAGAGACGGGGGGCTGGGGTGGACAGCGGGTGGCGAGGAGGGCGTGGGCAGCTTGATGTGGCATGGCATATGCCAGGTCCCAATGCAAGTAATTTATATGTAAAAACTGTCTCATTCTTGACATGAGTCATATGTTTCATTGATATGGAGATGGAAGAGATATTTATAAATAAATTAATAAATTAAAAAATAAACTGGAAAAATTGCAAAAATTGTTTGGTCTAATGGTGTTGGAAATATGATTGTCACTTAATCAAAGCTTCAATAAAGATTACAAACTGTATTACATAAAAATGTCTGTGCTTTCCAAATCTCCAACTATACAATCTTCACAGTTGAATTCATTACTCCTAATATATCCTGGCCATTGACAAAAATCTATTGTTTTACTACCAATTTGTAAACATTAATTTTTAAAATGAATGGCCTGCGGAGGAATCTGATGGCCCAGAAAGGACATGTGGGGGAGACTGATTGCACATAAGCAGCATGTGGAGAAGACGGCACATGAGGGGCACTTTGGGAGGCCTAATAAGCATCTAAAAGGCATTTAAGGGGTATTTAGGGACATCTGAGGAGCATTTAACGGGCATGTAGAGAGGTAACTTCTAATGGGGAGGTAGAACCCTAAGTATTTTAAATACATTTTGTTTTTCTGAAAACATATTGTTTAATTAAAAATTAACAAAATATTATATTTACTACATACATTACATACAGGAAGGAATATCAGTCATATATCCCATATTTACTTAAACCTCTTTTACTTTGGGTTTATTGTTTACCTTGTGGCTGCATGTGAAAATATCCAGTGTATGACTAATTAATAAGCAGCAGTGATTTTTAAATTAGTTATGAAAAGTGCATGTAACATGTGTGTATTTAGTAATTCTCTTGCCCAAAATAAATCTCAAGAACATATCTGAGAAAACTAAAAAGAAAAAAAACATTCCTAAACAAAGACTGTACTATACATCCTTTATCATTAGATAAGCAGTCATGCAGGCGTTACCTTTACAATATACAGTAAGTGAGAACCTCTTCGTGTAATTTACATTCTGAATTTAAATGGTTACTTCAGTGCTTGTTAGTTATACAGACGCTACCCTGGTCATTGCTGACTGTACATTCTAATCAGGCTACAATTTCAGCCAGAAAAAAATATAGTGGCAGATTCCATTCAGCACAAGCTGCAGTTGGCAGAGTGCATTAAACTGATTCTGTTGCATGCATCTGTAGTTAATGCACAGAAGCTGCCAAAACAGGTTCCGGTGGCTCCTGCTCTTAACTGAATTTGTCCCATGGGGTTAAAAGAGGCCGCACAGCCCTAAACTACGGCCCCGACTTCAACTGTCAGAAACACAACTCTTAAATGGTATCTGTTCCCTATACACAGTGGGTAAGACAATTTTGTGAGCTGAAGCAATTTTATTAGTAAATGGCTACCAATTCACTAGAAACAATTGTGTCATAAATATTGGTCACTAAATGTCTCACTGGTTTAAATGGTTTACGATGAATTAGTAGATAACATACTCACAAATATGCCCCCAGTAAGAATTGAGAATTGAGGCCTCCAATCATTTCACATACTAGAGTTTACAAGAGTTAAAAAACATCTTTAAAGAAAATTATTAATTTCTTTATGCAAATTATAATTTAAGAAACATTAACTAAAAATGTAAAAAAAAACACATATATTGAAATGCATAAACTCTCATATTACATAAATTATTCATTTTTCCGGGATAAAAAAAATTGGTCATAAAATTGGATTTCCTATGCATGTTTGGAATTAAATAGAAATAATATTATTATGTTTCTAAAAATACATATTTATGCAGTTTGAAAATGGCTACTTATACGTTTGACATTATGACCAGAATCGAAACTGTTGCTACAAAATATTTTGTTTAAAAACTGGCAAGAAGTATACAGTATTTATATCAATATGATATAAAGAAAAAATTGTAAAAAGTATTTTTTACCCCCATTTTGACTGGAATTTTGAAGCAAACACACAACCACTAAGGTGTATTACAATGTAAACTTTTAGCAAATCATCCCCCTACCATGATCTCTTGTTCCTTTAAATATTTGTACTTTCGTAACCATTTACAGCACTTCAATGCTCAAACCAAACCAATAATGACTAAAACAACTGTGTTACAATTAGAGGTAATATCAGGGCCTAATCTAGGGTAGTGCGACTTGTGCCACCACACAGGGCACCGCAGGGCAGGGGGGCGCTGTTCGAGCCTTTCAATTTTCTGTTTATAATCATTCTCACTTGTAGCTTCCTCTTATTTTATCCCCAGCATCTCCTGGCCTTCCTGTCTCTTCCATGGCCCTTCCCCAAAAGGCCATACCCCTTATTCAGGTGCGTTTTGTCCCCATTTGAAAAATAGGGGGGGGGCGCTAATGTGCTTTCTGGCACAGTAGACCAAAAAGTCTAATTACGGCTCTGGGTAGTATAATTACTACAGAGATCTTAAGCACCTATTTCTAGGATATAAGAGTACTTTTTATTATGTATCAGATATTTTTTCATTGTTGTACCTTTCAGAATCTATAACCGATAAATAATATGTGCAATCATTGGGTAATATTTAGCAATTCCAGAGGACCTATGTAGCAATGAATTTACAAACATTAAATAGTAAGTCTTATACCGGGTATATATATATATATATATATATATATACATTTGATGAGTTGCTTGACAGCCCTATCATGTTTGAGAGATCTTTAAACCTAGCCATGGAAACTGCCCATTCCCATCTAGTATCATCACTTTCCTCGTTCTGTTTTCAATCCCTCTGACCAGTCTCAAAAGAATGGGTAAAATTGAGGCAAATATTTTAAGGATAGATAGATACTTAGATAGATAGATAGATAGATAGATAGATAGATAGATAGATAGATAGATAGATAGATAGATAGATAGATCATAGAGAGAAACAGAAGGTAAGTTACACAGGCAAATTGCTTTGCAAATGCAATAACTCTTCATTTGCACAAATGCGCCTAGTTTTTCAATGGGTTACAGAGACTTGTGGAACAAATTGGTCATATACTGTATATGTACCTCATTTTGCAAAGCAGTGCAGAAACAATTTACACCCATGCAGATAGGTGTGATTCTGCTACTTACTGTATGCCGGATTGTGTCTGGATGGGCAGAATGGGGCAGCCATGAGCATTCCAAGTTAGGCCAAGTATAGTAAGGATATGGTCACATACATGTGAATACATGCAATCCATGAAAACAGGTAAATAATATTCCATGGAGAAATTTATTATTTGCAGGTGGTCAGGGGCAGGCACAAACAGCGGATGATGATTATGGCAGCCACTGATACCAGCAAACCGTTGTCCCCACATCCTTAAAACTGACCGTGAGAGCACAGTGATATCATTCGGCCTTGTGACAGCTGTGGTACTGTCAGTAAGGAGACAGAAAGGAGAGAATAAAAGCTTGCCGTAAGTTAGGTGCGTGGAGTGAGATTACTCTAGGTAACAGGAAAGACAGAGGCTCATGGAAACAAGCACTGGTCCTGTGTATAGGTTCAAGCTTCAGTTCAGTTTGGACTGTCCTCATTGCATGGATGATTGGTGGCTATGTCCAGCTTCACACTACTTTGCTTGTGATAAAGAGTCACTCAGAAGAGGTTACCAGGGCAGTTATGGTACGTTCCTTCTGCACCTCTGGCAGCAGGCCACACCACTAAGGGAGTTGGCCATGTCTCTTTAGTGGGGTGCCGCCACCCTTATTGGGCCACTACCATAGCATTCCCTCAATTGGCCTTTCATGCTCTCCCTCTCTCTCTCTCTCTCTCCTATTGGCTGATATTTTCTGTCCTACACTGAACTTCAGCAACCAAGTAGAGCTGAATAGAGCACAGTAACAGTTAACAACAAGTGAAACAACTGTTACTTTTTCATGAGAGTACAGATATATGGAATAAGAGAGGGGCAATCATCATAGGATCATTTGTCAGCAGAAACTGGAGTTAACATGTTTTGTTTTGGGATGTTCTATAATTATACTTCTGTTCACATATCTTTACTATACATATGTGCAAGCATTTTGTGCAAAATTAGAAATGTGTCCACAAACCAACTTTTTTTGTAACATATGTAACAAATCAAGTGCAGTAATATGTTTATACTTTTCTAAATTGGACAGAGATAATTTTTCAAGACAAGTTTCCTTAAGAACTGCAAGTAATTCTAAATGTGTATTTAATGAACATAAACATAAATAGAATAAAAATCTATGTTAACATTACGAGACTTGATATCTGTGGGAGAAGTGACTGCAATCAGGGACAAAAAGAAACATGCATTGAATATGCAGCTCTCCACTGGCTGGAAATATGATCAGCTGTACATTGGGCCTGATTCCGTGATGTGCGCTAATGACATTGCAACTGCGATCCCACATGCAGCTGTTGTGCAAAAATATGCAACTGTCGCAGGGGATTGAGACCCCCAGCTGAGACTTTGGAAAACCAAGTATCTACGTATAAAGACGCAGCATTGCTCACAGATCCTTCAATTACAAACAGTAACTCTATGGCCACAGCAATTGAGGCGACTGAGACATTTTCATTGCATACAGGATCGCAGATGCAGGCTGTGACACGCCCTGAAAATGGTAGCGACATACCTGCAATTTTACCGCCACTCCCCGTAACCTCCCATAAACACACCCTGTCTGTCAATCACACTGTTAGTAAAAAGTTTCTGCGAGTGACTATGGTAATATACCCTGACGTATGCGCAGTGTAACTTAGATGCATGCAATTTACCGATAATCGCTCAACTGAGTAAATAACAGCATTGTGTATTTCTCTAAATCATGCCCATAGAAATATATATTGAACCAGTATTGCTGCAAGTGTGGCCTAAAAGTCAAGTGCACAAGAATATTTTATTAATAAAAGTATCAGATATGTATTGCTCAGCATCTGTAAATTTGGCAGGCAGGTGACTGCTATTGTCCTGTGCATGGGGTCATCTTGAATCCATGGGAAGAGAACCATATGTGACTTGGCTGTTTGTTTAGAGCAGACTGGCCAGACTGTTGCAATCTGGCTACCTATATAGGAGATTGGCCTGATTGTTGCCAGAATTAGAACTTGGTCACATGTTAACACTTTGCCAATCTGTCATCAGACGCATTCCTATCCACAGAATGCGCAGATAGGGCCTGAGTCAAAGGTGCAGACAGATGCGGCTGCATCTGTTGCAGTGGCCTCCTTTGCGTTTTTTTGATAATGGCGCAACCCGGGATGCAATCGGGAAACCGGCTGTCTTAAACCCAACAGCCGTCTTCCCAACTGCTATATCCCGGTGAGGGTTAAATGACAGGCGTCTATATCTAGACGCCTGTCATTTTCCCGACGCCAGGAAGGCTGCGAGCGGACAGCCGTGGGGGGGGAGGGATAGGTTTAGGGCACCCTGGGGGGACTTAGGGTTAGGAACCCCCCTGGGAGGGTTAGGGTTAGGCTAGGGGGAGGGAGGGTTAGGGTTAGGCACCCCCAGGGGGACTTAGGGTTAGGCCCCCCCGAGGGACTTAGGTTTAGGCAGCGGGGAAGGGGGGTGTTAGGGTTAGGCACTTCCAGGGGGATTAGGTTTAGGCACTTGGGGGGGAGGTTAGGCTTAAGCACCCCTAAGGAGGGTTAGGGTTAGGTTAGTTTTTACTTACCTACGGAAGATAGGGACTTCCAGCACTGTCAGGCTTCCGCTGCCGGGATCTCTGCTTCTGTCGGCCTGCCGCTGCCGAGATTCAAACTGCCGGACAGAGGGACGGCGGTATTTCATACCGCTTCCTGCAATCCTGATCTTCCTAATGAGATTCCCGCTGACTGTGGCACTAATCCATCTCGGTGCATTTTTAGACGCACCATAGCTGCACCATCAAAGCTTGCACCAGTCCTATGGCACATGCAATTTCTCCCTCTGAACATGGTGTCCTGTGTCTGCACGCAATCATTGTCAGCAATATACATGTGACGCACCAGCGTCTGCCTAACCACCCTTGGCTGGAAGCAGACATTATAGCACAAGGCACGCATAGAGGGATGTCGGGCAGGGGCAGAACTATGGGAGACAATGGAGGCGCCTGCCGCCGGGCTCCACCTCTGAAGGGGCACCGCCTCCATTGTCCACAACATATTCACCCCACTTAGGGCTGTAATTGCATACCTGGAGTATACCGTCACGGCCGCCCAATACATGGCACCTCTTCCCGGCACCTGAGAAGCCACTATACACTAGTGGAGATCTCCATGTCAGACCATAAGCTGCTGCCTACATTTATCTATAGCCTGCCTGCATGCGAATTGCGACATTACAGTGTCATCGGCTTTGAGGGGGGGGCACCAAATTATAACTTGCCTCCGGGCGTCTGGGATGAACTTACGCCACTGATGTCGGGGCTGTTGTAAAGCCCCAAGCTGTTCCCTGTGAGTGGGCCAGCTAATTAAATAGAAGTGTATACTTACCTTCCCTGCTTGTACGGTGCCTCCCACAGTGTTCTAGCTCCACAACACATACATAATACTTATCTATTTCCTGTCATTCTATTTACAGCTATTGCAGTCATGGAAATAACTCCTAATAAATCGAAACTTTAATTTACATAAAGTACAAAATGACCTTACAGGATTTACAGTTTTTAAAGGGAGAAAATATGAGAACAATTAAAGAAATTAAAAAAAATAATCAGTAATGTAAGCATACTAAGGGGGTTCACTGTAGCTTTTGGCTTTGAGCATAACATAGAAATTATAAGGTATCATAGAATCAAATTAATGGAATTCCAAAGGTGCTAAGCACTGGGAGAGAATTTTAAAACACCCAGCAGATGTTATTACAGAAAATGGAAAGGAGGTTGTTATAGATGTAGAGGACAAGATAGCTACATAATAAACTTCTGTACTGGCGCAGCAACATTGTAAAATTAAAGATTCTTAGTTATTAGTTGTTTGATGGAAATAACTTGTTGGCATGTACTGATTGAAACAGTTGCAGCTGTGCCTGGAGATTTTTCATTGCAAAATCTTTCTGTAGGTGGCACTACTGGATATGCCAATGGACACACAATGTGGGTTATTCAAAAAATTTAAACAAGGTATTCAGAGGTGCAGCATTTTTCTAAGCCTGTGGTCAGTGGTAAGAGTGTGCATGACAGTAAACGTAAATAAGTCACATGAATGTCCTGCCTACTAATGCATTTGGATAGGGTTCTCAAGTGTCCCAGTTTCCCCAGAACAGTCCCTCAGTTTCCCATCAATTTTTAACTGACAGTACTTGTTATTCAATATTTTTATCTCTTATTGCACCCATACTAACAGTATAAGCAATGATGAATTGTTATATTTGTTTTTTTATTTTATACTGAAAGCGTTGGACTTTATGACCTGGGAAAATGTCAAAAAACATGGGTGCCCTAGTTTTTAATTTCAAAATTATGGAAGCGCACGATTTGGAAAACCCATTTACATTATTGCAATGTTTACTTTTTCACCTAAACTATTACTCCGAATATATGTCAAATACAACATACTGTAGGAGACATTTTGGCTACCTTTAAATAAAGTGTAACAACTCCTGAATTTCATAGACGTCTCCCAGACTCCACGGTGTATATTTAAGTGGAAATGTTACCCATAGCAACCAATCAGATTCTAGCTATTATCTTCTAGCAGGTGCTAAATAAATGTTAAGTAGAATCTAATTGGTTGCTATGGGCAACATCTCCACTTCTATAAACTTGCACTTTTGTAAATATACCCCCAGGAGTGTAGACTAGTCTCCTGGATCCTGCCAAATACCCAATTGAAGTGGATAGTCCAGGGCTTGATAATGCAGTTTGAATTGAATTGTGTCATTATGGCCTCACTTCTGCTGTACAATTCTGTGTAATGCGCCATTGTAGAGTGGGTGGAGAGGCCACAATGATGCAGTCACGGCACCACAAACCCTCCAGTCACGGAATGTAAATTTAAAAAGTCAGCAAGTAGGATTAGAATATCACCTTCTGCAAAAGAAAACAGGGTATAACTGTATTTACTAAAACTTCTAGAAAGGAAAAGGGGAGGTGATAAGAAAAGCAACGAATCAGATTCTAGTTATTGTTTTCTAGAATGTACTAGATACATGATAGATACATGACTGGTTGCTTTGGGCATTACCTCCACTTTCTCTTTTTAGAAGTTTTAGTAAATCTACTCTATGTTTTTGTTTTTGAAACCAGATTAAGCCAGTATTCTCTAAGAAATTCCTGTACCGTATGTCGAACTCCTTCCTTCATATTGAGCAAATAATAGATCCTACACATGTAATGCTATCTTCCTGGTATAGCATTTGCAATTCTTGGAATGAAATAAAGCAAATGTACAAAATAGGGTGACAGGTTTCACAAATGGAGAGGAAGAATCAGCTTTTTGAAGAGTATTTTTTGAAGAGTATTTATGATCCCTGGCTAACCTGTGGAGCCATACAATATGTTTCTGTGAACTGTAACCACAGTGAATAAGTAAAACAAATACTGCCTTTCAATGATCCTTTTCAGTTCAGTATTGGTAATGCATGGTAATTTAGTAAAATATTTAATTAAAAAGGGAATTGGACAAATAAAATGTGAGTTATTTAAGGGCATGTGTGCTGTAATACTGTTTGTAAATAATGTTGCTTTATGACAGGAAAGGGTACTTGTTTCTAGCAATTATTCTTCCCATTTAGTTGACTATGGAGGCAGATAATTGCATTATTATTATTTCAAAGGGAACATCCAAATGGGTGTATTTTGAGTGTATTTTAATTGATTTCATGCTCCAGATATGCTCATTAAAAGCCTGTCCATTGTAGGGAATGGGATTCTAAAACAAGAGAGAAAAAAGTAATTATTCTTCAGAAAACAGCAGGTACAGGCATGGCAAATAAGGATTGCTTGGTTTTCCAGCTTCCTGAATGTGCTGACGTGAGATAAAACGCCTATGGCATTTTTCAAAAACCGAAAATCGAAAATGTCCATCTGGACACAGCCTTATGCAAACAAGATTTTTTTATTAATTCACTACAAGCGTGATATTTTCATTAGTCAATATACTTGTTGTATTCACTGTCAGCTAAAGAGGAATCTCTTATACCGATAATGGAAACAAGAGAGCAGCCATTTTGTTCAAGGACTGAGCCAAGACTAGAGGAGCCAGATGTATTACCTAACTGCAAGTATCATAACTGGAGGGTTTTTGTTAGACCCTATTGGGATTCTAACAGTCATGGCTCTGAAGAGTAGTTTTGTAGTGGCACATTATGACTGACTGTAGAGGATAAAGTAGCCAAAGAAATTAAATTATAATACCTAGGTCAGCATTAAATGTGAACCATCAAGGTAAATAAGGAACACCTCTTGTTTCATCCCTTCCCATTTTGGTAACTGGGCAATATTTGGAAGCTAAAAAAAAGAAATGATCATTGAATATGAATATTTCTCCAGTGAAATCATGCAGCTCAAAATATAAAGAAAGTCAATACTTATATGTCTGTGTATATACAATATGTATATATATATATATATATATATATATATATATATATATATAATTATATATAATGCTATATACATAATATATATAGAGAGAGAGAGAGAGAGAGAGAGAGAGAGAGAGAGACACAGATGAGTATGATTGTGTTAAAGCTGCTAATGTGTGTGCTATTTGCACTGTATTACTTGGTCTGTTAACCTTATTGAGTATATTTATTAAAGTAAAATTTTGGTCGATTTTGGGTAATTTTGCATTCGATTTTCATTCAGTTTTGAGCATCAAAGATTTAAAAGTTAAAATCGAATGTGAAATCGAATATAAAACCGAATCTTCTTCAAAATTGAATACCATCTAAACATCAGTGCTTTTACATAGACCACCATAGGATTCCCTGATTTACTAATATTCAAACTGAAATCGAACACCAAATCAAACACAAAATCAAACACAACATCCCCAAAATAATTGACCTGCTTCATGCTGGCGATTTTAGCATGAGCAGTTGCCAGCTACACAGAAGCATGCACAGATCAGTGAGATCCATGCATGCTTCTGTGTGAAAAAACCTAGAAAAGTGTTAAAATAAACTAAAAAAATTACGTGGGTTCCCCCCCTAAAAATACAGCCAGCACTGGGCTTTTCTGAGCCAGTCCTGTCGTGAAAATACACACAAAATGAGTAGGGTGTCCCTCATATTTTGCACAACCAGCACCGTGCTCTGCTAGTGGGTGTGTAATGCCACAGCTGGGGAACATGCTTCACGTGGTCCCCCCTCTCCAGGTAACCCCAGGCCCGGGGCTGAAGCCTGGGAACATCCCCTGCACCCATGGGCGGTGGGTGCATAGTTGATAGTAGTAAACATTATATATAAAGTAATATTGTCTTTTACAGGGGGACTATAGGTCCCAGCAAGCCTCCCCCACATGCCGGTGCTTGGAGAACCACAAGTACCTGCATGCGGGGCATTAAGGGGCCTCTGGTACCTATAGTCCTCAGTAAAGGAAACTTAATATAAATACAGAACTCACACACCACAGAAAGTATACATTTATTACATATTCACACTCACACTATACTCACCTTGTCCCCGATGTTCGTGGTCGGTCCTCTTCTCCAGTAGCATCCTGCTATATGGTCCCCCCCCAAAAAACCTCACCTAACCCTTGGCGCAGGTCGGTCCTCTTCTCCAGTAAGTTCTCTGGGCATTAAAAATAACAAACCGGCATCGCGACCAACTCTTGGATGAAGAGCTGTACGTGAATACACATACAGCTCTTCCTCGCAAGTGACAGGAACCACAAGGGTTCCTGCTCTTCTAAGACCCCCAGCCAATCCGCATCCACTACTATAGTAACCGCCCATTGATTGGCTGTGAGTGGCCTGGCTGTCACTCAACAGGCAGGCTGCTGATTTGCCTGTCTAGTAACCAATCAGCGGCCTGGCAAGTCACAGCCAATCAGCGGCCGGTTACTACAGTAAAGGCCTCTGATTGGCTGGCAGCCTTACAAGTGCAGGAACCCTCGTGGTTCCTGTCAATTGTGGGGAAGAACTGTATGTGTACAGTATACACACACAGCTCTTCAGTGTCCGAATTGGATGGTGATGCGGGGTGATTAATGCTTTAGCTGGGGAACCCTGTGAAGCATGTCCCCCAATTGTGGCATTACACCACTGCTAGTAAGAGCCTGGTGCTGGTTGTGCCAAATGCGGGGGACGCCTACTCATTTTGTCCCCTGTATTTTCACAACCAGGACCGGCTCAGGAGCCCGGTGCTGGTTGTGCAAAATACAGGCGACACCTACATCTTTTGTCCCCCGTAATTTCACAACAAGGACTGGCTCAGAAAAGCCCGTTGCTGGTTGTGCTTTTAGGGGGAAGGGCCCTATGTCATTTTATTTATTATTTTAACACTTACATACACATAACACCAAACAACTATGGGCCTGATTCAGAGCCGTTCGCTATTTGTGGTCGTTCGTTCAAAAACAAGGGGTGGCTATTCAAATGATCCGTTCGCAAATTGCAGTCTGTTCCCACCTCTAAGTCTGAACAAGCGAGCAAAACATACGCTCGTTTATTTGATAAAAACGCCCCCTGGCCGCACGCACCATACGTCATGTCCGCTATTTATTAGATTAATCGAGTACATCGTACAGTGTATGAACTGCTCGCTATTCTGTGGTTGGTGTTTTCAACCGCTATTTTGCGAGCAGTTCTGAGTTAAAAAAAAACAAGTGACGTGGTCAATGACGCTGCTGTATTAATTATGCACTCCCTTAAAACGCCCGTTTTGACCTTTAAGCACGCCTGCGTTCGGATCTCCACTCCCCGTTTTCAAGCACCTTCCCCTGTTACCACCCACATACGCCTCATTCTGTCACTCAAAATAGCAGGCCCTCGCTATATTGCGTACCAACGATTTTCGGCCGCACTGACTGGTTCGCGCATGCGTACTAAAAACCGTACGCATGCGCAGATGTGCGAACATCGCTCGGAACGAGCGTACTGCCGCTAGCGAGTGGCTCTGAATGAGGGCCTATGTTACAATCAGCAGCATGAACCAGTTGTATTATTTTGGGGATGTTGTGTTCGATTTATGTTCGATTTTAAGTTCGATTTTCAATTCTACATTCAAAACCGAACAAGAAATTATTAGTCCAAATCGTTCAAAATCAAATTCGATTTTAAAATTGAACGCAAAATCGAAGTTTAGTAAATGTGGGATTTGGACAGTTAAATCGAATTTCGATTTGATTCAATGTTAAATGACCTAAAATCGATAAGAACAAATTTTAGTAAATATACCCCTATGTGTCAGTAAATATTCTATGATACTTTATGCATCTATATCAGGAGTGCGGATTTATGCATTTGTTTTTGCCTGGACTAATTATGGATTTTTATTTACATTGCTCCCTATTTTGTCATATATATATATATAATATATATATATATATATATATATATATTATATATATATATATGTGTGTGTGTGTGTAATTATCAGATTTCTCTGTATCCTGCCTTATGTAAACTGTACACATGCACACTTGACAGACAGCAGTAGACTGATACATGAATGATAAAACAACGTATTACAGATAAGTGACCTGGAATTTCAAATATGCACTATCCATATTTGCACAAGAAACAGAATACAGCTCAAAAGATTTTAGAAGAGCAAGGTAAAGAGGGAAACTAATAGCGAGTGACACGTTCACATCATTTCTCCATTCATCTGTGTGCCGTCTATATGTTTGGGGCTATATTTATATCTGTTTTGTGGGGAACCGAATAGTACTATGGCAATCTCAGAGCATTGGGGAAGCAGCGTATGATCGCCTATTAGCAGCAACCCGCAGGCCCACTACAGTGGTTAGGAGCCCCACGCCTGTGCTGTGACACGGAGCCCCCGCAGTGCTTGTACATACAGCAGCAGATAGATGGAAGAAGGTGGCCAGGACACACTCACTCGTGTCTCTCTCCTCCCCCGTGTCTCCCAGACGTGTACTGGGTGGAGACAGCAGGCAATGAATGAGTGGGATGCTCTGTGTGTACCTCCTCAGAATAACTATAGGACTAATGAGTTCCTTTGAGTGACTTACTGCCAGTGGGAGGAGGCGGCTCAGTGAGATGAGGGCCGGGCTGGGGCTGGGGTCAGACTGTCTCGTCTGCATTAGTCTCTCATCACTGTCTTTATCTGACCCTGATCAGGTCACGGCTGCTGCTGCCTGTCGCCGCTGCCTGCTGCTGCCTTACCCTGCCCTTTATAGTGCACAGGCAGATCTGGGAGCACAGCAGTCTCAGGCTACCACCACAGCTGTACGGATTGTATGCAAGCACATGATGTACTCATACACTGTACTAACATTAGACAGAACCTATAAAACACACATATCATGCTGCTATCTGTAACACATAGTATACAATAATCATACAATAGCTAGGTCATAGTGATTAACCCTGTCAGCGCTGCCCAGTAAATGACAGTGACTGGAATACTGAGAAGGGGCCCTTTGGTGAGGAGCGCAGCCCATCGGTGTGCATGGGGAATCAGACTTATCAACAATGCTGTAGCCTCCGCTGTGATTAAATCTGTACAATGTATGTAAATGGAGGGTAAGCAGAGAGCCGCCCGCAGGTATAGATCAGTGCTGTAACATTCACTGACACAAAGTCCTAGCAGCACTGAGACATCATAGCCTGCAGGGTGAGAAAGGACAGGGATAAAGTAGCTGTAATGGGGCAGACACCAGCATCCAGCATAATACTACTGATAGCGCTGTCTGCTGCTGAGCTGCAGGCTGCGGAGGTTCCCAGTACAGCAGATGGGGCAGACCAGCCTGTGCCCTGATCCTGATATACCATGGGCAGACTATCCCGGGGAGAAGAGCTGTGGGAGCAGCTTGGGAAAAGAACTGTAAAGGAAGAGAGATGGAGTGGGAGGAAAGACTGTGTAAGCTGTAAAGCAGATAGACTAGAACTAGAGTGTTCCTGGGGTCACTATGGGGACTTACGGGGCAAATAAGGTTACAAAGTAACAAGTATAGGAAAAGGATGCTTGGGGGAGATATACATGTTGCTCTGATATTTGTGCTGCTGTGCTGACTGCTGATAGTATAGTTAGAGCACATTACCTGCAGTGTGTGGTCATTACTGTACAGAGAGAAAGCTGAGCACCTGGATAAAGGTGTTACTGTATAGAGATGTGTTAGGTGGTGACCCATGATGTTATAGTACTGTGCTGAAATCACTTAGTATACTATAGTGTACGGCAGCCTGGTAGTGCCTGCATGCAGTCAGTAGGTTCCCCCGTGTGTAGGATTATCAGCTGGGGACCCGGCCAGTGTCAGTCTGCAGCAGTTCTTTGTCTCAGGTCTGTGACCTCCCCTCTCTGATGGCTGAGCATGATAGGATCAGGGAGATCCGTGCAGACTGGCTCCACACATCCAACACCAGCAGCCGCCTCACTGCTATCAGACTCGGGAGGATTTAGTGTTAAAAAAAACCCAGGAGGAGGAGGGGTGGTGGGGAAGAAAATAAAGGAAACGGAAGCCAACCAAAAGAGTAATAGTAGCAGCAGCAGCACCAGTAGAGGGACCCTCCTCCTCTGATCACCCCGGCTTGTCCTGCTCACTGCACACTCATATTATATAGGGAGCTACAGCCTAGGGAGCCGGAGACTAGAGGACTTATTGGGACCATGCATTCCTGCCTGCCCAGTGTCCTGCCCATGTGTGCCACCTCTCCCGGGATTATCGCATTCACCGACTGGATTCTTCTATTCACTACCTTTGCGCGACTGTCGTTGGGATCCTCACACCTGACAGGTAAGGATGCAGATGGTCTGTGACAGATGACATACAGTAGGCACCGGCATTCCACTATACCTTTATTGCCGGGGTACACTTAGTAGGGTAGTAGGGAAATAATGTGTGTGTTTATTTTTAGAATTATTTTTTTTTACAATTGTATGTTTTTTTTTTTTTCATTTGGAAATGTTGGTGCATCATTTGTATTTGATCAGATAAGTCCCCACGCAGACTTATAATACTATGGCATTGCTGTGTAACTATATTGAGTATTTTATTTAGAATGTTTTTGCACTATAAAACTATAAGCAATTTATTGAATTAAAAAATAACTGTGATGACATTTGTGGTGCCATTTCTAGTTGCTGTAAGCGGTAATAGTTGCCTAGGATCAGATCCAGGTGTCCCTGTGGTTAGCATCCGTGTGCCCAGTCCTGTAGCCAATCTGCTGGGTGTATGACATTTGCTGTACTACGGGGATCTGCGAGCTGCTGGTTATAAGACAGGTGTCTGTAACTACTGCTATATGTACCCATTACCCATACAGTATCGTACTCACCCCATCACCTTTATTCCTGCGAAGCAGCTGATGTCTTATATAGAAAAGTGGAATTAGTGCTGGATATAATTACAGGTTTGTAGGCAGGTGAGGACCAAGTCACTTGAAGAACATATTTTAGTGACACCTGGTACATAAAAAAAATAAATAAATAATAAAGCTGAACTCTAGGAAAGGCAAGCAGTATAGAGTTTCAAAAAAAGTGATCCCAAACTTAGATAATGATCATAGGAGAAGGGAGGAGTAGCAGGGAGCTTGTTATGGGGTACATCCTCACTTCTGCTTTTGAAAAATGAGCCATTGATGGAGTGTAATTGGTGATAGATCAAAATGTCTCATGTTAGTAGATCTCCTCTGTCCTAAATACCTTGTCTTTGCCTAACTATACTATATGCCTGTATGAAGATATATGAACAAAGACCAACATGTAATAACTAGACACAAACTTTTTTTTTCTGTCGACAGGATGTTTTTCCAAGTAATTGAAAGTTACCGTAGATCAGTCAACTTGGCTCAGTTATTAAAGCTGTCCCTACTTCTTTGCACAACCTTTGCTGTATGCTAAATGCATTCTATTACACCAGGATCTGCTGCATAACCTTCTGTCATACGTATTTAGCTGCCTGTATATAATTAGACTTCATACAGTTTAAACGTTATTGTTTGCCTTTTTTTGTGCATTTCCATGGCTACAGAAAAATGATTTTAGTATTTGTGAGCCATAAGTATAGTAACTGATACACTGTTGCAGAATTTCAGGACATGTGTTTCTTCATCTTCTCATAAATAGTTATCGTTTATGCAGTAAAACATGAGCTTTGTACAAATAAGTCCCTTCTGTAGACGTGCTGGTCCCACTGCTGTTTAAGCACCCTTAAATGCATCTCAATGAAAGGAATAACTTAATGACTGTTAGCATGTAGATACCTAAATGTATATATTTTTGTAGCGTTTTAGTTTACTGTGGTTTCTTCCTCAAGGTTCTGTGGCAAAATGTGAAAATGAAGGAGAATCCCTGCAGATTCCATTCATCACTGACAATCCGTGTATCTCCTGCCTGTGTCTGGTAAGTGAGAGACTATTATTTTATTGCTGGCCACAGCATGGTTGAATGCCCTGGCTGTAGGTGTAGCAAATACAGCTATTCCAGCTTATTGTATTTGTTTCGTCAGTAATAGAGATGTTCAATAATGCCAGTGTATATCTGCATGGAAGCCTTCTAGCTGAGCATATGAACCATTTTATTTTTGTTTGTGCTGTTTGATTACATGTTAATTCAAAATTGCTCTTGCTATTAGAGTAATATTAAATTTTTCCATTTGAATTTAAAACCTATAAATATATGTGATTTAACTAACCAGAAGCACAGCTCATATGTGGCAATTTAATACTGGTTTCTTTTTTTATGTAATCATTATTTAGCTATTGGTTGCATTTTATCTCATATTAAATTTTTAATTTTCTGTTCATTTAATATGCAGCTGGTTAACTTGCAAACTACTGTTTTTTTAACACTGCATTACTTAAGAGGAATAATTCAAAAATTAAAGTTCTAATTACTATTTAAGATAATTTATATCTTTAGACCTAATATAAATAACATCTGAGTATCTGATTAGCACAGTCATGATAGGACTAGCCTGATTTAAACACTGCATAGGGATTAGAGATTTCAATCTGGAAATTGGTGTAAATAAGGTTTTGGTAACACAATATACCTCTAAGCTGTTTTCTCTGGTTTATCCTATGTAAGCTATGTACCTGTCTCAGAGATAATTCCTGTGATCATTTAAATAAATGAATCATTTCCATCAAAAGGCTGTAATGATCAGGATAAGTCTTGGGACATACACTGTATTCCATAAAAAAAGCAACAGTTCATGTTATTTTACACTTTAATAATTATGAAGCGTATCGAAAGAGTTTGCTTAACAAATATATATGTAAAAATTATATATATATATATATATATATATATATATATATATATATATATATATATATATAGTTTGCTGGCACTCCAGTTTTAACATCTAAATAATGCCCTTTAATATGCTTCACTTGTAAATATTATTGTCATGTTTGCAATAACTTATTGAAAGTTGGAAAATAAGAATATTATATTTTTATTACAGCATTAACAGTGTGCTTGGGTTCCAAATTCAGAGTGTATTAATTATTAATAATACAGATCAAATAAACAACCTGAAAGTTTTAGCACTTATTTAAGATACATTGTGTACATTGATATACATCACATAATGCATCTGGTTATGGAAATGTTTGCAAAATTCACATATTACAGCAGATTTAAGAGTTATATTATGAGAAGACTAACTCCTAAATTGCTTCACTTCATTACTTTTGGTACAAAACCTTAGCTATTTTGTTTTATCTTATTTTCAAAGAAATTGCCTACTAATATAATAGTTTATGTGCTTTTATGCTTGATTAAAAGTATAATGCCATTATCCCCAATCCACTTTAATGTGCTGTAACTTAACTGATTAGCTTTTCAGAGGCAAAATAAAATGGGAGTAATATATATCACACTGTACCTGACTGTATTGATCATTTGGTTAATCATGTGCCATGTAATCAAATGATGCTGTTTTAGCTGAGTTGTAATACTTACATCACAGAATAGTGGACATTTTATAGCAACATCTTAAGAGGCCACGTCAATTCTAAAATGTACTGCAATGACTGAATATATGTGTATATATTAATATATACAGTATATGGAAACAGTGTTGCTCAGCATCCACAGTCACAAAGTTACAACTGCTGGGGTGCTCCTGTAGAAGCTAGCGAAGGATCACTGGAAGTGATTGGTCTTAGCATATGCTGTTATTTGGTGATGGATTTATTGAGCCATGATTAAGGTCCATGCTAGGACCAAAGCGTCACCTTTACTGGCTGCATTTTAAACATATTGATAAACAAAGAGAATTCTTTATTGCTACTAGACTGGTGAGTGTCCTGCTCTAACTATAAATATATATATATATATATATATATATATATATATAGCGAAAGAGAGAGAGAGAGAGAGAGAGAGAGAGAGTATTTTTAATAAAACAAGTATATTATTCCTCTTTATCCCATGTAGATTAATATATACAAAAAAAAAACCACCCGCACATCTTTATCCCTCTGAATGAAGAATATACATGAAACATTTGCCAGTGATTTTTGGTTTATATACAAAATGCTTTTTATTGTTTTCAAATGCATCAGTGGAGGCTACCATATTGGTTTCCTACTCAGGGAATGGTACAAAAGTCCAAAGAAAGGTAATGAAACAGCGCCACCTAGATTAACAGTGCGAACGCAAGAAAATAAAAATCAACCACACACAAAAACCCCTCCACAAAACAAACATCTGCCACTAACCAAAGAAACAGAATTTGGCTAACAACAAACCATGTCATATCAGGTAATGCAGCTTTGGTCCATAGGAGACGGCTTAAGAAATTTTTCAAATCAGAGTTTTACTCTATTTATATCCTAACAATAATATAACAATAATGCGTCAGTTTGTACATTACAAAGTTCATAGATGTTAAATAATAATAATAATTAGTAGTAGTTTTAATACAAAGTATTCTTTTATATCAGAAAAGGTGACATTGGTTCTCAATTGCATATAGTTTTAACTTTACAAGGAGAGTTACAATATTCTAAGCCTGTACCACAGTTTCCCATGTTTCCAGCAGGTGACTTGAATAAACTCCTGTTATCAGTGGCAACAAACAATGAAAGTAAACACCAGGTAAAAGCACACAAATACTATGTAAACTCTGAATGTTCTGAGACAAAATATACCTCTTTTTTAAGTAGTATTCACCTTGAAGTTAGACACAGAAACAGGCACTTATCTACATTTTGTGATCTAATACACACCTTTGTGAACATGGCAGTAGACTTCATATTTAATAAAAAATGATTAGGATTAAATAAACTGACCTTCAGATTTTTAACCCATTTGGGGAATTAAATGATTAGCAATGTGAGGCTGCGTACACCACTGAGAATTTTGGTACCCCAACATCGCACATTTTCCTGTGCACCTTTATTGGGTGTGATGGAAAAAGTGCAATACTTGAAACTGTAAGGTGTTGAAGCTAATTGTATTGCCCCAATTAAGTTTTGAAATTGGGCTGTGTGTAATACCCCTTTGACACCAGAACTAAAACCTGGGTTATTGCAGGGTTAACCAAGGAAACATCTTGGTGTAAAAGGGGACAGGGTTGGATTCCTGGGTGGAGTGACCCGGCAATCCAACACAGGTAACTTACAGGGTTTAAAACGGGAATGACCCGTGAAACCCTGCAGCACGTTCCGGGTCATGACTTGAAGTGGCGCTTGGAGATGACATCAGCTCCAAGCGCTCACTTCCATGCCGGAAGAACCGGGTCACTGCAGACCCAGCTCCGTTGTGAGCGGCGCCAACTCAGGAATAACCCGGGTTGGCGCCGGCTAAATTCCAGGTCTGATCCAGTTTGGAACCCTGTTCCAACGTCCGTGTCAGACTCAGAATTTAGGCATAAAAGCTGTATCAGTCACTTTTCAAAAATCACCGAGCAAATAACACATATCAACTGTTGCAACATTGCACCGATCCACCAGTCACCTTCATGCACAGAATTCTCAGCTCATCTCTGCCTGTCCCGTTGGAACTGATTCTGATTCAGACACATCTGCGGCTGCTCCTTCATACCTCCGCAGCAGCCTACTTACTATATCATGCTAATGCAAGTTTTTGCCTATGTATGCCAAATATCCATGTGTCATGTAGAATGCTGTCCTTGTTGGAAATATGTGTGTACAGGTTTGTAGGCATAGTAGAGTTCCAGTACACACAAGTGGACGCCCAGAGACAATGAACAGCCCAGTTAACCAGTGGAGTGGTTTTATTGGGTTATGAGATACAGCTATACTCAGGGTTATACACTGATTTGATGGAGTTGAGCAGGGTGATATACAACTCACCGGCCATCGGAAACAGGCATCCCATTGCAAGCTAGTGAAGTATGGCGTCCATGCCCACGAAACTCTCCCATGACACTATCTGTAGGTGAAATGGTAGGTACACTCAGAATCAGCATATAATATTCTCAGTATAAGACATCACTGCACAATGAACAGTGAAGAGATTTTTTTGTCACTGGCAAGCTACCATTGTCGTAAATTGATTATACAACGTGACTGATTGAGAGTTGGTCACAATATGGGACTACTGTACAGTAAAACGCATGCAGAAATCGCATATTTTCACCCTTATGCTGAGTCTTGCATGGATCTGTTTTGATGGCATGCGTCGCATCCATGTTATTAACCATTTGCTTTGCAAAGTACTCACTATTAGAGATCAATAAAACTTAAAAAATTCTCTAATACATGAGAAAAGAATTGCTAAAATATATACTCAAAAGTATAATGTGCCTATACTGACCACCAGGTAATTACATGTGGTTTTCTAGTGCTGGTGACCGTCATCTTGACCATCACTCAGTGATTGCACCACACGCAAATAATATCTTTCTCAGCTGCACATATGTCTGTGTCCCATCTGTATGTGTTCACAATTACCCCAAAACACCCTTAATCTGTTCTGCCTACATTAGTTTGCCCCTTCTCTCCCTCTAGTCATAATTACCAAAAGTGTGAAAGTCTGCATAGGCACATACTGTATGGGTGCTTCTGCCTTCTGGTCATGCACAGAAAGATATCACACAAGATTCGCTATTACAAATGGCATCATACTCTCTATGCATCAGCCGCAATGTGTGCATTTTAGACAACCAGCAATTTAGTGAAAACTAAATCACGGTCACGTTATTCAGTACAGTCAATTGATGACCACACGAAAGTACACATTATGGTCATTATGAGGACTGGATTTTCCTGCATATCAGATACAGGTAGCATGATTCTGAGCATATGCAGGGCTTGGGGCCTTAATGTGCATGCCCCATACCAACACATGCTCAAAAGAGGCCTTGTTTCTGCTCTTCTGCGCATGGGAGGGTCCAGCACATTTTTAATAAAACCCTGAGCTCCAAGCATGTTCAGAAGATGCATGTTCAGAAGATGCTGCCACGCTCGTCTGCAGTTGAGTGGGAGACCTGGCAGTTGAGTGGGAGACCTGCAGTTGAGTGGGAGACCTGCAGTTGAGTGGGAGACCTGGCATTGCTATGGGGTCTGGACCATAATGTCCAGACCCCATAGCAGCCATGCACACTCCTAAAGGGATAGTAGTTCTGCCACTGACTGCACTAACTGCTTCCACTTATGTAGTCATATTGGACATAGATGAAATCCATTCAGAGTAGTAAGTGTGTTTAAGTTCAGCCAGGGCCGTGGCCAAATCTGGGAAGCGCACTCTTCAGAGAATACATATGGAAAATACTAAGAGAGTGCTGCAAATTTGTCCTTCTCAGCAGATGACCTGAGCCCCCGCTGGACCTCCCTAAAAGTTCCAGGCCTGGGTAATTAACACCTCTCCCCCTCCGCCTCTGCACCCCAGTACCAGTGTGAAATATTTCCAATTGAAGTGATTTCATGCTGTAAGTGGGAGTAGCCTATTGTTGAGACACATGACTTGCATGTAACCAGTGGTAAACACAACCTAAACTATATCTGCACTAGGATATAATATGATCTGAATGCAGGTTTACTACTCCAGAAAAAGGCATTAGACTTTACTGAGGCAGTTAAACATTGAGTTGCTTCTTTTCCCTTGCACACTCATCATTACAGCCCTCCTATCCCTTAAGGCTGAAAGTTAGTGCTTAAGTGAGTACTTTCACTTTATTGCCTTCCAATTATGTCTTGCTATGTTGAGTCTTAAAATAGAACATCATGCAATATATTGGTTACAAGCAGAAGATGACATAACAATACTTGGCAGGCTGACACTGCTTTTTGTGTTCCGCATGCCCATTCCATATATGCCTGTGTCTACATCTAGCTATATTACGCATGGTCTAAAGACCAATGAACAATATCAGTCATTTAATGCTAATTTCTGTTTAGGTTATTTTTTTTAATGTAACAATAAAAAACATTTTACAACATTAACTGATATTCAACTTTATTGTTAAATGCACTCATACGATCTGAACAATGATTTCGAGCATACACACTATGCAATCTTCAGAATGATGGCATGATATATTGTGTTTTGGAATTGTATTCAATTAATTATTTCTCTTGTGCACTATACGGCTAATTCAGCAGAGGACACAGATGGTGATATTCACACAGATTCCTGATTATCACATATGCGAGACTGCATGCAGGTCCCATTATGCCTCTGCCTTATTGATGTTTGCGGGGAGGTGCAGGGATGGCCTGCATCGTGTCCCCCCGTTTTCCTGGAGTGCCAAGGCCAGGTTCTGCATCCATGGACGCAAACTTCCTGGCCTCATAAACTCTGCGATTACGTCCACTGCTGATCAGCCCCTATGTGCGGTCCTGCATACACACTATACACAGTGTGCACATTGTACATTGCATTATCCAATCTAACATGTAGTACATTAGATGGGATGATGCAATGATTTATGTTAGTAGATGATAGATATGGTGTACACAATATATGATGGGCATGTAGATTGGTCAAAGCTACCATGTTTACACGATATATCGTATAATGCATAGGTTCCTAAACGCGGTCCTCAAGGCTCCCCAACAGTTCAGGTTTTAGAGATATCCATGGTTGAGCACAGGTATATTAATTAGTACCTCAGTCAACTTGATTTAACTACCTGTGCTCATCCATGGATATCTCGAAAACCGGAACTGTTGGGGTGCCTTACAATGTTGTAATCGTGCTTTCATCCCACTATCTGCTAGTGGATACGCACCTTAAGGTTTCCCAATTTTGCAATCACTTTTTGATATGGCAGAGATGTTATTAATGGGATGTAGTCATTTACAATGTTGACATTTATGTAATAAATAAATATCGTTGAAATGTCGACATTGAACATGCAGAAATCTGCAGAATGTCCAATGTCGACGTGTAAAATGTTGACATGTGAAATGCCGACATTCCGCACGGTCCGGCAGTAAAAAGTCAGGGTTAGACTATGGAAGGAGAGAGTTAGGCACTAGGACGTGGGTTAGGGGCAGCTCATGAGGCGGACTGACAGAGCCATCGCTTGAGCACTGTAGCCTGGAAGAGCGCAGCTGGCCACCTATGCCCGTACCTGGTATGCCTGCTTCCACCTGCGGTACACCGTCCTTGCACCCAGCTAACATCTCCCTCTCTGACTCCACCTCAAGATGCCTGCAGCCGATACACAGCAGCTGCTGTCATCAATCTCATCTCAAGGACGTGGCATCCGAGGGGCCCTGAAGGCAGTGTAGTGTACCGCGTACCACTTCTGCTCCAGCTAAAGACAGTTGCAGAAGCAATCAAGTAGTGGCGTATAATTTTTTTTTGCATATTCTCTCCCCACTACATTAGGGTGCGGTTTTCACCCCTGACCTGATACACTAAACAGCTCCACCTCTTGCTCTGCTAAGTGCCGTGGTGGGCCAACTGTACTTCTTGTAAGATGCAACGTGAAGTTGCAACATTTTGCCATGCATATATCTTTGATACATGGGCCACTCTGGCTAGTCAGCAAATACACCACAATTATGCCAGCTACCTTTTGGCTTTCCAGCCCTGCAGTGTCTCTCTAGCCCCAGCCAGCACCTATCTATCTATCTCTCCAGCCCTGTGGTGTTTCTCTATCCCCAGCCAGCACCCTGCTGTCTCTCCAGCCCTGTGGTGTTTCTCTATCCCCAGCCAGCACCCTGCTGTCTCTCCAGCCCTGCAGTGTATGTCCAGCCACAGCCAGCACCCTTCTGTCTCTCCAGCCCTGCAGTGTATGTCCAGCCACAGCCAGCACCCTTCTGTCTCTCCAGCCCTGCAGTGTATGTCCAGCCACAGCCAGCACCCTTCTGTCTCTCCAGCCCTGCAGTGTCTGTCCAGCCACAGCCAGCACCCTTCTGTCTCTCCAGCCCCGCAGTGTCTGTCCAGCCACAGCCAGCACCCTTCTGTCTCTCCAGCCTTACGCTGTCTGTCCAGCCCCAGTCAATTCCCTGGGAGGGGCTGGACAGACGACACCTATATGATTCATGTTTTGTCAAGTGTGTCATTTTGGTATAGGAATTATTTTTTATACTCATGCTATTCCATTTTTGGATACAAAATGCTTTTTATTTATTATTATTTTTCTATAAATGGGACGAGAGCTGCAGCACTTGTAACTCCAGTTTCTCAATGAGTTGCACAACACTTTGGCATTTCATATCCGTACAATTCACCCATTGAAAGCTATGACTGGTTTGCAATTTATGAAGCAAGTAATTAGACTTAGGAGCACTGTGAAAAATGTGTTATTAGTCTATCAGCCAAGTTCCCTTTGAGTAGGTGCCCACAATACTGGTTTAGAAATTGTCGCAGTTGGAATTATACAAGTTAAGGATGAAGTTGCAGCATAATTTTGTGCAAATCAATTCTACAGTAGGTTTTATTGCACATACACTATAGCCCTGATTCAGAGCCGGACGCTCTGACAGAGCGCTCGCTCTGAATCAGGGCTGGGCTATTTTTTTTAGAATGGCCTCCTGGTCACTCACATAGCTGTGGGTGACCACCCACAGCTATAGCGAGCGGCCAGGAAGACCATCGCAACCATTGGGCTTGCGACGAGACCCTTGTGGTAGGGTCTTGTTGCCGCAAGCACCAGATAGATTTCGTCTCTAACTCGTGATGTCAGTGGGGCCGCCCCCAAACGGAGGCGTTCACATGGGAACAGCACCAAAGGGGGCGTGCTGTCACTCAACATCGACAGCACACCCCCATTGGTACGAGACCCGGAGCAACGGATTGCCCGTCGCTATCCGGGTCTTGCGCATGCACACGACGGGGCCGGCTTCGTCATGCGCATGCGCTCTGGGCCACCATTGACCCGGTTGCGAGCGCTCAGCTCTTGCGACCGGGTCTGAATCAGGCCCAATGTGCACAATTCCGGAGGTGCAGGTCCTAATTCAGAGGTGGATGCTATTGCAGATGCATCTTTTTACACAGCCACAAATGCGGCTATATGCTGCAGCCTATGGGCTTCCTACTAAGACTCCCAATGACTGCGGTGCTAATCCACCTCTGTGTGTATTAAGATGCATTATGGGACGCACCATCAAACACACTGTCACAGATTGCACCTACCCCATACTTGCCGACTCTCACGGAACCTGCTGGATGCTCCTGATTTTTTGGGTAACCCCCCACACCACCAGAAGTGCAGGCACTTCTCCCACATCCCGCCCTCTTCCTAGTGAAGTGGGCAGAATGGAGAGAACTTTCCCAGGGATCGGCGGGTATTCGAGTAGGGGGAGGGGCTTTATGTTGCAATTATATGAGAATCACCTAATTTAGCCCCACCCCCTAGTTAAATATGCATGATTCCAGGCATTTTACAGTGAGGGGGCTGGGCTTAATGATGCGGAGAGTCTGGTCCCGCCCCCACATCACTTCCCACCTGCATCTCCTCTCCGGGCAACTACCTGAGAGAAAAATATAAAAGTCGGTACGTATAACCTACCCTATGACAGGTGCAATCCCTGGTGATGCTCTGCCAGGCCTCTACTGCAAATGTATTCAGTTCCTGCTTGTTCTTGGGGAATTTTCCCTTCAGTTTTGTCTTCATCAAGTGAAATGCATGCTCAATCGGATTCAGGTCAGGGGATTGGCTTGGCCATTGCATAACATTCCACTTTTTAGCCTTAAAAAACTCTTTGGTTGCTCTTGCAGTATGCTTCGGGTCATTGTCCATCTGCACTGTGAAGCGCCGTCCAATGAGTTCTGAAGCATTTGACTGAATATGAGCATATAATATTGCCCGAAACACTTCAGAATTAATTCTGCTGCTTTTGTCAGCAGTCACAATAAATACAAGGGAACCAGTTCTATTGGCAGCCATACATGCCCACACCATGACACTACCACCAACATGCTTCACTGATGAGGTGGTATGTTTTGGATCGTGAGCAGTTCCTTTCCTTCTCCATGCTCTTCTCTTCCCATCACTCTGGTACAAGTTGATCTTTGTCTCATCTTTAATGGCTTTTTTAGATGTTGTTTGGCAAACTCTAATCTGGTGTTCCTGTTTTGTGGCTCACCAATGGTTTACATCTTGTGGTGAACCTTCTATATTCACTCTTGTGAAGTCTTCTCTTGATTGTTGACTTTGACACATATACACCTATCTCCTGGAGAGTGTTCTTGATTTGGCTAACTGTTGTGAAGGGGTTTTTCTTCACCAGGGAAATAATTCTTCTGTCATCCACCACAGTTGTTTTCCGTGGTCTTCCGGGTCTTTTGGTGTTGCTGAGCTCTCCGGTGCGTTCTTTCTTTTTAAGAATGTTCCAAACAGTTGATTTGACCACACCTAATGTTTTTGCTATCTCTCTGATGGGTTTGTTTTGTTTGTTTGTTTTGTTTGTTGTTTTTTCAGCCTAATGATGGCTTGCTTCACTGATAGTGACAGCTCTTTGGATTTCATATTGAGAGTCGACAGCAACTGATTCCAAATGCAAATGTCACACCTAGAATCAACTCCAGACCTTTTACCTGCTTAATTGATAATGAAATAACGAGGGAATAGCCCACACCTGTCCATGAAATAGCTTTTGAGTTGATAGTCCCATTACTTTTGGCCCCTTAAAAAGTGTTAGGCACATATAGAAACCGTTGTAATTCCTACACCGTTCACCTGATTTGGATGTAATTACCCTCAAATTAAATCTGAAAGTCTGCAGTTAAAGCACATCTTGTTTGTTTCATTTCAAAGCCATTGTGGTGGTGAATAGAGGCCAAAATATGAAAATTCTGTCAATGTCCCAATATTTATGCACCTGACTGTATACTATCCATTTGTAATTTTGCATGTAGATATCTCGGTGCTGCGATACTGGCACCAAACATGTAATTAAATTCCATATGGCTGTGTGTAGCCAAGTAGGATTCCCCAGTGAATTACTTAATGACCAAGGGCTGCAGTTCCATGTTAATCTCATGCAGTGCCCTAGGGAGCAGTTTGGAATTAGGAACACACTTTACAATTATTGGGCCGATTTACCAATAATTGGGTGATTGCCCTGATTTAAAAGTAATAGTGTGTAGGCATGAGCATTTTGGCATGAGCCAATAAAATGGTTAAAAATGTCCACAAACATATTCCTTTGATTATCCAAACGGTCGCCCAAGACAGAAAATCTGACAATATCAACCAGTGTGTGTGCAGTCTCGATGATATGCCCATATTTCCTATGCTTTCCCAAGACGACGTCATCCTTGCGGGCGGGCATATGCAAAATCAGTGTATTGTGGCAGAAAATCAGTAACCTCTAAGTAAAAAAAAATCACATAATGTGTAGCACAGATTAAGGGGCTTTCGATTTGCCGAAAATTCTTCCCGTTTGTCTGGCTAATCTAAAAACTTTAGACACCCTTTCATCCCCAAGAATTTTAGGGGTAGATTTACTAAAGCATCGAAAATAGACACATGCAGGGCTGTAGAGAGCAGAATTGGACCAATGCACTTTAGGTGGCATTGTCTAATCGTGGAGATGTGACCATGCTACCCTATAAAAATGTATAAAATAAATAGTATGCGAGAGCAGACCCCCTGGACCCACCACAGCCAAGAACACAGCATGTGCTGGGCTGGGGAGAGAGGCTGCTGCTGCTGACGGGTAAGAAGGAGGGGTTCAGACCTGGGCCCCTCTAACAAACCGTGGCCCGGCTAATATGTGTCCACCCCTATCAGCACCCCTGAATAAATGGTGATGTTACCCATAACAACTAATCAGTTTCTATCATTTTCTAGAAGGCAACAGACAAAAGATAGCTAGAATCTGGTTGCTATGACCAACACCACTACTTGTCTGTTTTAGAAGCTTTAGTAAATTTACCCCTCAGTCTATGTAAATGGTTTTGTTTGATTATAAAGTAGTTCCCCCAAAATTATGAGGGGAGAGTCTTGAAGGACTCTCAGTAGTGGATCTTAGTTGGAATCATGGGCGGCAATTCTTCATGGTTATAGACATCAGTAGAAAATGGGACGTATTTTGTTGGATCCTTCCATTACTAGTGTGATACCCCATGAAAATACCCTAGATACATATATTTATATATGCATGACTATGGGGGTACCCATTCTTTAAAAAAGGGCTTGTATGGATATGACTGAGAACTGCCCCATACTATTTATGGTAGTATCCCATGCTCCAAATATTGTGCAAGCACTGCAGCAGCTGTGGACCCACGTGGACAGACAGGAGCCGGAACTTTCGGGCGGCAGGTGGGAGCTGCATGCGCTGCAGTATTAAGAGGCACATTGAGTGGCAGTTGAATGGTGTTTTCCAGTGGTTACCTGCAGGAGGTGGCTGTTTAAGTCTGGTGCTCCAGTACTGGTAACATGAAGCCCTGTTCCAGTGGAGGTATGAGGGCAGGATTTAAGATGGAGCCAGTGATATCTGTCTATTGTGAATTTGTGATCCAACTGGGAAGGTGGTGCTGGAAGATACACTGGGCCCTATCAATGCTGAAGAACAGTCAGAAAGAAGGGGGCGGCCTCCGGCTCTGAGACACATCTCAGGTACAGTACCCAGACTCAGTAACTCTGAAAGTAAATTGCAACTTTTCCTCCACGTATAAACCGTTAGCTACAGTAACAACTTTAACTTATGCTGGGTACACACTGGATGATATATCGGCTGTTCAATTGAAAGGCCAATATATTGTGTGTGCGTTGGCCAGTGTGTGCCAGCCATATGTCTGTAAATGACGTTGTTCACAGAAATATCGCCTCGGCTGTTCTGCACAGCCGATGCCCAATATATCTGCAGATATTTTGGTGCATTGTGCTGTGTGTATGGGCAGTCAGCCAATCACCCATACACTTGCTGCAGAGGCCGTCGGGGAGGGGGGTGCAACAAGAGCCCCGGCCCAGCCGGACCCCGGCTAGATATATCTTTAGATGGGAATGATGGTTGTTCAGTGTGTATGAAGAACCATCATCTGCAGATATACAATATCTGCAGATCAGTGGAAAAGCATGACATTACACTGACATGCAGTAGCAGTTTCTTCTAACATGACTCAGCTTACATCAGCTATACAAGAGAAAGCAAAGAAATAGTGTACACCACCGAGCTCATTATCTAGGTCAAACTTAAAGACAAGGTTATGTATACTGCAGTATAACATTAATTTATTGATAAAGGTAAATTGTTATATGATGCAAGTTATTATAAAGTGTTGTGAAGAGAATGCAACAGTTAATTTAACGCTAAAGGTGTTTTGAAACTTATAAGTAATTTGTTGGCATTGAATTTTATAATTGTACTAGCTGATGAACCTGATTTCACCTGGGTAGACCTTAGATATTTACTGTTTCCATTTCCATCTCACCACTCCAATAACACATTAATCCTTCACCTCTATAGTAATGCATCACTGCTATAGTAAGACATTATCTTCCCTCACCTGTGTACTAACACATTCCACTCCCTTACCTCTGTAGTAACATCTTTCCCTCCCTCACCCCTGTGTTAACACATTACTCTTACTCACACCTGTAGTAACTTATTCCCCTCCCTCACCTTTGGAGTAACACAAACCCCTCCCTTACCTCTGTAGTAAAACATTACCCCCAATCACCACTGTAGTAACTTATTCCCCTCCTTCACCTTTATAGTAACACATTACCCCATTCACCCCTGTAGTAACATATTACCCTCTCTTGCCCGTATTGTAATATATATTCCCTTCCTTCACCCTGTGGTAACACATTTGATATTCCCCTCCCTCACCTGTGTAGTAACACATTTTCCTCTCCCAGCGCTATAGTAACACATTCCCTTCCCTCACTATTCAGATAGGGGAGCCACACCAACTGCCAAGGATGACAGTTGGTGTTTGAATATGAACTGTGCTACAGCCACGTTGACACAGGCAGGACATGGCATCGGGGGAGGAAACATTTTAGCCCTTATCACCCCCTTAGGAGTTGATTTTCAAAAAAATCCCTTCTTAGTCGGCACCTACGTCATGCAAGGAATATACTCCACGATTTTCATGTTTTTAGGTCAAGGGGTTTGAGACTGATGTTGATCAGTCAGTCAGGACATCTGATATCAATCCGCACATATAATATATACAGTATATATATATATATATATATATATATATATATATAGTATATATAAAATATGTGCATTGTACTGTATGAACTAATCTTTTACTTTCTGGCAAAGTTAGCCAGAGGAGACGTTTGTTTTTCCATACCTGACAAATAAAGTTAAACTGTTTCTAACTATTGTGTTCCTTACCTGTGGCAAAGTAAACCTAAACCTAAGGTCCAGTAGGGGAACTTGCCTTTCTGAAAGCCTGGGGTAATTCGGGAAGGAAAACCACCTATTGCATACCCACCTTCACCTCAGTAAATGGAACCTGTTCAGTCCCTAAAGTCACAGTGGGTGGCGTGGTACCACACTAGCTTATAACTTTGTCATCTGTCACAAAAAAAGCCAATGATCTGTCCCTACAGGAGGAAGCAGATTCAAAATGTGCAAATGATGAGAGGTATGGTTAAAGTGTACCACTCATCTGTGCACTCAGTAGTGGTAGACATACTGGGCCTGATTTTGAGTCCAACACAAAGCGGCCACAAGTCCAGATGGCCACTGCAGCCAGATTTTGAACCATATGCTAAGGCAGGGGTAGGCAACCTGTGGCACTACAGCTGCTGTAGAGCTATACATCCCAGCATGCTCTGCCACAGTTTTGCTGTTAGGACATGATAAAACTGTGGCAGTACCTGCTGGTTGGAGTGCCTCAGGTTGCTTATTTTGTTGCCTATTTTGTGCTAATGCAAGAATATACATCAGCTTAATACATACATTCTTGTTGGAAATATGTGTGTATGGGTGTGGTACAAAAGATCGACAATAAAAAGGTTGACAGTCAATAGGTAAACACCAAATGGTTGATATGCACTAGGTCGAAAGAGACAAAAGATTGACAGGTACAAATGGTCAACTGACAAAAGGTCGACAGTGCAAAAGGTTGACAGGTTCAAATGGTCGACACATTTCTTTTTTTATTTAACCCTAACCCTAATCTGCGTAGTACCTACCCTAATCCTAACCCTCCACCTTCTGCCTATCCCTATAACCCTAACCTTCTCCCTGGTGCCTAACCCTAACCCGCCCCCTAGTGCCTAACCCTAACCTGCCCCCTAGTGCTTAACCCTAACTGTTCACTCTGGCAGCCTAACCTTCCCCCAAGTGTCTAACCCTAACCGTTCACTCTGGCAGCCTAACCCTAACTGTTCACTCTGGCAGCTTAACCCTAACCTTCCCCCAAATGCCTAACCCTAACCGTTCACTCTGGTAGCCTAACCCTAATCTTCCCCCAAGTGTCTAACCCTAACCATTCACTCTGGCAGCCTAACCCTAACTGTTCACTCTGGCAGCCTAACCTTCCCCCAAGTGTCTAACCCTAACCGTTCACTCTGGTAGCCTAACCCTAATCTGCGTAGTACCTACCCTAATCCTAACCCTCTGCCTTCTGCCTATCCCTATAACCCAAACTTCTTCCTGGTGCCTAACCCTAACCCGCCCCCTAGTGCCTAGCCCTAATTGTTCACTCTGGCAGCCTAACCTTCCCCCAAATGTCTAACCCTAACCGTTCACTCTGGCAGCCTAACTCTAACCTTCCCCCAAGTGCCTAACCCTAACCATTCACTCTGGCAGCTTAACCCTAACCTTCCCCCAAGTGTCTAACCCTAACCATTCATTCTGGCAGCTTAACCATAACCTTCCCCCAAGTGCCTAACCCTAACCGTTCACTCTGGCAGCTTAACCCTAACCTTCCCCCAAGTGCCTAAGCCTTACTCTCACCCTAACCTTAAAAATTTTAAAAAATATAATATAATATATAACAGGAAATGAAGCCTATAAAATGGAATCTCAACATGGAGTCTGCACATTAATGCTCTCCATTCTGAACCATTCTCACTGCCCACTGTTTTTCCATCTACAGGCGCAACTATTATCATTAGTACCAGCACTTACCTCTACACCATGCTGAGGACAAGACTTCAGTCTGAAACATGCATCCCTTTGTCATACGCAAAATAGGACAATACTTCAATGGCACTCCCATGAGATGGTTCTTTTGCATGCGTCAATGTTGTTCCCAGCCAGTTGCCACCAAGAAAAAGCCATTTCATGGACAGAGAGAAAAGTCAGAGATCCGTCCTTCTTAGAATCACCCAGAGAGCAAAGATGTGTTTCCTCACTATGGTGCATGCGCTGTTTGCTGAGATTTTCTAGTTGCAGCTACATATAGAGCTGCGTGCGACCACCATGTGATTAACCAATATTCAGTATCACTAGTTTTTACTTCATTGATAGCCTTCTTTCTCATGAATATTGGTTTAGCCCAAAAATAGCTGCCCCCGTTGTGAGTAAATCATACTTGCCGACTCTCCAGAAATGGGCAGGCGGCTCCCAAAAATTGGATGGCTTTCTCGGCCTCCCAGAAGAGATAACAAGTCGTCCAGACAGGCCACTACCCTCCTACACCTCTCCACTTCCCCCGCACTACCGCACCCTCCCCACTTACAAGGTGAAAGTGGGCAGTACGGAGGAGGCCGATGACGTTATGATTTTGCACTGAATCGCATCATCATAGCCCCGCCCCCTGCTTTACAGTGCTAGAAATCTTGGCTTTGAATAGCAGTGGACAGGCCCGCGATCGCGCACTACGCCCCCCACACAGCCCTCCATTGCCGACATGTACAGGTTTTTCTCTGCACAGACTGCTGTCTGCTTTTCAGTAGATGTTATTAATTTTTGCATCTATATACAATGATAATGTGGAGATATATCTGTTATCATAGGTTTGTTTAGGTCTCATTATTCCCCTTTCATTCAGCTTGAACCATAGCATCTAAACAAAATCACAAAATCAAAACAAATCTCTTGGTGATGGATCTGTTTATAAAATGAGTGGACTAGAGAGAGCGAGGAAAAACATAGCATCCTCCAGTTCAAAGCTACAGGCAGGGAGTAAACCTTTTGTCCATAATTACAATGCAGAGTGTAAGCAAACCCACTGCAAATAGAAGAGTAATGATAGCTTTGCATAAAAGATCATTTTTCACTTAGCAGACCTGAAGCAAGAAAGGGAATCTTTCCTCATCATGCTTGGATGACTGTTGTTTTTAGTTGTTTGTGTTTTTGGACTTGCTGAGTACTTAACTGCTAAACATATAAAAACCACTTATGCGGTTATGTTTCTATTGTATCCTTTATTACAAATGCTTTGTGATTTAGAGAACTGTAGGTATACCGGTAATATCATGTTTGAAATTAGAATATATATTATTAAGAATGGTTTATATTAACATTATTTAACTAAAAATGTTAAATAATATATATAATATGCTATTTTACAAAGTTAGCTTTTTTATATTATATTTTTATTAGGGGTGAGCGGGTTCGGATTTCTGAAATCCGAACCCCCCCGAGCCCCACCGATCCGAGGCAGATCCGAGTCAGGCTCGACTTTTAACCGCCTGACTCGGATTCTGAAATCGAGGCAAAACGTCATCATCCCGCCTTCCGAGTCTCGCGGGTTTTGGATCCTATATAAGGTGCCCGCGTCGGCGCCATTTTCTCACTCGGCTGTGGACAGTGAAGAGGGAGGGTGGGAGTTAGGGCTGGCTGGGCTGTGTAGTGTAGTGTAGTGCAGAGTAGTGTTGTGTCCACTACTTCAAAGTCCATAGGGGCTGGCTGTGTTGTGCTGTGCTGCTGTTGTTAATAGGGGCTGTGTCCACTCCAAAGTCCTGTGCAGTGTCCCAGTCCTAAAGGGGTGCTGTAGTGTTGTCCAGGGGGTGCTCTGTCCGTCAGGGGTGCTCCCCCTAAGTGCTAAAAAAAAAATTTTTTTTCTGTGTTTGTGAATTGTGTGCGCAGTAGCCGCACGTGCATCAACAAAGTAGTGCCAAGCGTGTGCCTGTGTCATAAGTAAAGGGCCGGCTGGCTTGACCGTTAAAGGGTGCTGTAACCCCCAAAGTACACTCCAAACCAAATAACAAAATATTTTCTGTGTTTGTGAATTGTGTGCGCAGTAGCCGCACGTGCATCAACAAAGTAGTGCCAAGCGTGCGCCTGTGTCATAAGTAAAGGGCCGGCTGGCTTGACCGTTAAAGGGTGCTGTAACCCCCAAAGTACACTCCAAACCAAATAACAAAATATTTTCTGTGTTTGTGAATTGTGTGCGCAGTAGCCGCACGTGAATCAACAAAGTAGTGCCAAGCGTGCGCCTGTGTCATAAGTAAAGGGCTGGCTGGCTTGACCATTAAAGGGTGCTGTAACCCCCAAAGTACACTCCAGTCCAAACCAAATAAAAAAATATTTTCTGTGTTTGTGAATTGTGTGCGCAGTAGCAGCACATGCATCAACAAAGTAGTGCCAAGCGTGCGCCTGTGTCATAAATCAAGGGCCGGTTTGGACATCTGGTCCGGACTGAAGGACGTGCCAACAATTTCTGACAAGTCTACTGTCACTGCATATGATACTGTCCTCAAAGCAGCAGCGACAAGCGTGCGTCTGTCTGTTAAAGGGTGGTATAACCCTCAAAGTGCGCTCCACAAACAATAAAAAAATTCTTCTTTTTTTTTCTGTCTTTGTGAAATGTGTGGGCTGTAGCCGCACCTGCATCTTTAAAGCAGCAGCGACAAGCGTGCGTCTGTCTGTTAAAGGATTACATCGGTGACAGCATCCAAGTAGGCATGTTAGACAGTCCGTACCTGTACTGGCAGGAAAAAGAAGAAATTTGGAGGTCCCTGTACAAACTGGCTTTATTTTATCTGAGTTGCCCCCCCTCCAGTGTGTACTCCGAAAGAGTTTTTAGTGCAGCCGGGAACCTTGTCAGCGAAAGGCGTAGGAGGTTGCTTCCACAAAATGTGGAGAAGATGATGTTCATAAAATGAATTATCAACTCTTCCAGGAAGACCAGCCTCCAGAACGTACAGAGGGACCTGTGGTTGTGGATTCCAGCAGGGACAAATTAATACTCTGTGAGGATGAGGATGTACACAACACTGAAGAGGGTGAGGAATCGGTGGATGAGGAGGATGAGGACGACATCTTGCCTCCGTAGAGCCAGTTTGTGCAGGGACAGATTAATTGCCAGCTTGTTTTGTGGGGGCCCAAACGAACCAATCATTTCAGCCACAGTCGTGTGGCAGACCCTGGCGCTGAAATGATTGGTTTGTTAAAGTGTGCATGTCCTGTTTATACAACATAAGGGTGGGTGGGAGAGCCCAAGGACAATTCCATCTTGCACCTCTTTTTTTTCTTTGAATTATGTACTGTTTGGGGCCTAGTTTTTCAAACTGCCATCCTGTATGCCACTGCAGTGTCACTCCTAGATGGACCACGTGTTTGTGCTGCCCACTCGTATCTCTTAGCATAGTCATCCAGCTACCTCGGTGCAACCTTTTGGATATAAAAACACTATTGTGAGGTGTGAGGTGTTCAGAATAGACTGGAAATTGGTGGAAATTAAGGTTATTGAGGTTAATAATAGCATAGGAGTAGAAAAACACACAAATTCTGTGATTTTAGCTGTTTTTATGCTTTTTTAAAAAAAAAATACAGATCCAAAACCCAAAACCCAGAACCCAAAACACGGAATGGTGGTTTTGGCAAAACCAATCCAGATCCAAAACACGAAGAAAGATCCAGATCCAAAACCAAAACACAAAACACGAAAAGTGGCCGGTGCACACCCCTAATTTTTATGTATAAGAGAGCAGCCATTTTGCTTGTTTGTGAACCTCTTTTCCCCTATAATTGTAGATTATTATTTTAATGAATATTTCCCAGCTGGTGGTCATGTGTTGTGCACAGACTGCAAAGAGCTAATCTTCCTGCTCTCAACCTGCAGGTGAATAAATTTGGCTATAATAAACCCACATCTAATCAAGAACACTATGGTGAGAATTTAGTTAGGGGCAGGATATGCCCCGCAACTAATTGATCACGCCACGCAGGGAATAGCTATTCAATGAATTAGCCTTTTTCCCACACGGTAAACATTAAGTTAAGGCACCCTGATGTGGTTTAGGGGTCTATTTATCAAACAGTGAAACGCTTGGAGAAGTGGACCAGTGGAGAAGTTGCCCATAACAACCAATCAGCTTTGAAGTAGCATTTATCAAGTACAGTCTATCAAATAATAGCTAGGAGCTGATTGGTTGCTATGGGCAACTTCTCCACTGGTCCATTTCTCCACGCTTTTCACTGCTTGATATATAGACCCCTTAAAGCGCAGTGAAACCCATTGATTCTGCACACTATGCGGAATCAGTGGTTGACACCTGGTTAACTGCACGGGGAAAAGGCTAATTAATTGAATAGCTTTTCCCCGTGCGGTGCGATCAGAGCCTGATTATAGGCGGGGCAGCCATCCAGGGACCCCCACACATTGTACCTGCCCTGCCCACTCTGTCACCTCCCTGGCTTGGCTGGCTCCCATCAGTATCACTGACTCACCAAGTGCAAAGCCCTCTCCCTTACTCACCTTCCAGTCCACTGCGTCTCTGTTTCCCTGTGCTGCGGCCGGTGTGGATGTGCTCGGCGCTCTGCTTGCTCATCTGGCTTCCTGCTCCCAGCCCATGCTGCTGCTGGCTGCTCCTTGGTGAACAACTACAGACAGCAGCTCCAGCAAGAGGGCAAAATACTCACCAGTGACGTCTCTGGGGTCCTGACAGGTAACGCACCGGTACCCAGTTTCTGGCCCTCTCCTATGTGTGTGTGCATGCTCTGCCCTCCCCCTGCCCAATGCAGTGACAGCGGCTGTGATGGGAGGTTTCCAGCTGGCAACCTGGTACTGCAAGATGACACCTGACTGCCCAGAGACCACCCTCCCTGCTGGCCGCACTGCTTCCCCCAGTGTATGCCACCTCTCATGTGTTGTACTATAATGCATGGACATAGTAGTGGCAGAGAAGGTCAGTGTTAACTTTATCGGATGGGGCCCCCGCAACTTAGTTGCCCCGGGGCCCCCACAAGTCTTGATATGGCCCTGTGTGCATTAGCTGCGGGGCGCATCAGGCGGCTAATTGAATTCCCCCATAATGTGAAATCTCAAAATGTAGACACAGTCATAAAGTCGACAATCAAATGTTGACACAGTCATAACATCGACGGTCATATTGACAATGACAATCCCACTGAGGGAAGAACAATGCGCATAACAGTGACCCTGTTATGTCAGCCACATACTTACCTACTCTCCCGGGTAGTCCCCCGCACTCCCAGAAGAGTGGGAGGATCTCCCACATCCCATCCACTTCCTAGTGAAGGGGGCAGGATAGCGAGACAATACCGGGAATTGCTGTCCACATTTTAGCCTAATGATGTGTGAGCTTAGCTCTGCCCTTGAAGTAGCCTGCTGTATCTATTGTCAGGGCGTCTCCCAGAGAGGAGATAAAACAGAACAGGGGTAGGCAGCCCGAAGCACTCCAGCTGGTGTGGAACTACACATACCAGCATGCCCTTCCAGTTTAACTGTGTCAGGGCTTGCTGGCATGTGCAATTTCACAGCAGCTGGAGTGCCATAGGTTGCCCACCCCTGGTGTAGAAGATGGTGTCTCACTGAGAGAAATACACTACAAACAGTAATCTCTGTCACGTCACCCATACAGTCATACATTTTATATTTAGTTATTTAATAGAAAATACGTAAATACGAGTCACACCATAAATGAAAAATTGTAACAACCGTTGTGCTAAGCCCCTTCTCAGTAGCGCTAAGCCCCAAAATTTGATCTGCAGATATATCTGTAGATGATGGTCGATCATATACACTGAACAACCATCATCTTCCAGGCAACCGCGGGTCCCGCTAGATGTATATGGGCGATCGGCTGATTGCCCGTACACACACTTGCCGATGGACAGATATATCTGCAGATGTATCTGTCCATCGGCTGTGCAGCACAGCCGACGCAATATGTCTGTGAACTATGTCGTTCACAGACATTTCGCTGGTACACACTAAAGGTGGGTACACACTGGGCGATGAAAGTGGACGACTGAACGATAACAGTATCGTTATCGTTCAGTCGTCCACATTATCGTCCATTTTTATCACAAAAACAAGGAACGATAATGACGTCGCGCGCTCCCGCAGGTTGTTCGTCATCATCGTTCATCGGGTTAACATGCAGGCCAACCTGACGATGTTAGGGAATGGGGGAAGAGAGCCCGGCGCTGAACGATATCGTTAATGATATCGTTCAGCGGGTGTGCTCAATGTCATGAACGACATTGAGCACACCCTGCCGGGGACACACTAGACGATATCGCTCAGGGAGCATATCGTCTAGTGTGTACGCACCATTACACACTGGCCAACGTGCACCAGATATATTGGTCGATCAATTGATCGGCCAAATATATCTGTCAGTGTGTACCCAGCTTAAGTTATTGTGCATGTCCTCCTGCTATTTTTTTCATATACATTCTTCCTCCTGTGCTCCTCAACCAGCAGCTTATATAATCAGGCAGAGCTGTTTAATGGGTTGACATTGGATGGGATTCAGAGCTGTCATCTTTACAAAACTGGATAGAGCACAGCTGAGCTGTGTTGCATTGAAGCATAATACAAATAAAACAACTTTTCCTGATGATACACAGACAAGTCTAAAATGCACAGATGAAAGATAAATGCTAAGCCAATAAATTGACCTTCTAAAGTTGTACCTGGGGAAGCGCTTCATATGGCATGCTATGTGCCTTTGGCAAGAACATGAAATCCTGGGCATGAACCAGCACCAGTTAGAAGTGATCCATCTCAGGGGGACTGGGGGCCTGATTCAGAGCCGGACGCTCTGACCAGAGCGCTCGCTCTGAATCAGGGCCCTCCTACCTAAACTTGGAGCGGCCTCCTGGCCGCTCGCGTAGCTATGGGTGACCACCCACAGCATATGCGAGCGGCCAAAAAGATGGTTGCGATGGTCAAGACCATCGCGATCATCGGGCTTGCGACGAGACCCTACGGTAGGGTCTCGGTGACCGCAAGACCTGGAGTGATTTTGGCTCTATCAGAGCCAAAATCACTCCCACTGACATCACTAGTGATGTCAGTGGGGCCAGACCCAGATGGTAGGCGTTCCCATGGGAACGCCTCCGTCTGGCAGCCACGCCCCCAGCATGCCCACCAAAGGGGGCGTGCTGTCAATCAACATCAACAGCACGCCCCCTTTGGTGCGAGACCCAGAGCGACGGTTTCCCCGTCGCTAGCCGGGTCTCGCGCATGCGCACGACGGAGCAGCCTCCGTCGTGCGCATGCGCACTAGGGCACCAACGACCAGCTTGCGAGCGCTCAGCGCTCGCGAGTGGGTCTGAATCAGGCCCTGGGTTTAGAAATAGAAAGGGACATATTTAGCACCATATGCATAGGCTTGTGGCCCCTGAACAAAACTTTTCTTTCTTTTTTCTTTTTAAAAGTAATATGGTCATGCAGCCCTTGTCCCACAGACAGGAGAGCACTAGGAAAGCTACAATGCCATATATCATTTGTGTGGTAATAATGACTTACCAGCAACCTACACATCTACAACATATACAAATGTATTATTTGAAAGCATTGAAATGAGATCATAATTTTTTTTCAGAATGTAACACGTCTTCCAAATCACAAGCAGGTTTATAAGTGATATGTCCCCTCGAAGTAAACAATAGCTATTGAAATGGAGCTCAATGTAGCCCATTCAAAATACTTAAATAAAAGTTGTATAAAATAGCTGCATTTCTTCCAGAAAACAATTCTCCAATCAATAAGTTCCCGAACTTTCCACAGTCATTAAACCCTGACCAACTTCCTTCTTCAGGCATCTATAATCATTAATCTCTTAGGGGTAAATTACTAAAAATCGGGATTGTCCTGATTTGCAAAGTGATTCATCTCGGTGGAATTCACCTGAACTCAGGTGATTTAATCTCTTTTTATCTCTCAAATTTACCAACAGGCGATTTGAGGCTAAACGAGTTTGCCGATGGTGATGTAGGTCGATTTTCTTTGGTGATTTTAAAGCAAGCTCGAGGGAGTTATCTCACCCGAGATTGCAGTGATTTTTTTTCTGCACAACTCTACCTAGCAAGCAGCCTGCACATATCAGTGAGCTTGTAATGTTCTGTGTACCCTTTACTGTATGTACGGCGCTGCGGACCTCTTGTGGCGCCCTATAAATAAAATGTAATAATAATAATAATATGTGTAAGCTGTTTGTGTTGTACCTGTAAAAAATGGGTTAATGTTTTTTAAAAAAAAATGACGTGGCCTGCCCTGAAAGACTAACCTGCCCCGGGCTTGCCAGACTTCTCTCATCTCACTCGTAAAACTTGGGTGAGATAGCAATCTCGAATCAAATCACTATCGGGCCAAATAGGAAGTACTTTTCACCTAAAACATACATCTCTCAAATCTACCAAGAATCGGGATGACAAGCTCGGGTGAGATAGGAGTAAACTCTCTGTCAAAATCACTTTTCAATCTCTCAACCCCCTTAGCTGCGAGATGGTCAGAAACATACACAAATCATTGTGATTTGTGTGTGTTTCTTTAGGTAAATGGTTAAAAATGGGTTAATGTTTAAAAATAAAAAGGACATAGGGTCCCCCCCCAAATGACTAACCAGCCCTGACTTGCCAGCCAGTCCAGGTTCTTAAAATTACTGGGATCAAAATGTGTAGGGTTCCACAGTAATTTAAGAACCAGCATCAGGCAACAGGGCCAGACCTGGTTTTAAATATAGGGAGAAAAAATTTGCGTGAGGTTCCCCATATATTTAAAACCAGTTCCAGACCCTTTCTAGCGGGGGACTGATGCCACAGCCAGGGGAGCCCTTTCACCGGGTCCCCCAGCCGCAGCATCAGTCCTGACCACTAGTCAGCCCAAGCCAGGGATCCCTGGGGAGTTGGGGACCCCTCTAATAAAGGGGTCCCCCTCTCCAGGGCACCCCTGGCCTAGGCTGATAGCCTGGGGCTATCACCACTACCCCTGGGCGGTGAGTGGCGGGTTGTTAGTGTATGTGTAGTGTTAAAAATAGAATTAGCAACATTGTGTTTACAGTAGAACTGCAGGTCCCAGCAAGCCTCCCCCGCATGCTGGTACTTGGAGAACAACAAGTACCATCATGCGGGGCATTAAGGGACCGCTGGTACCTGTAGTTCACCTATAAAAAAATGTGTAAAAAAACACACAACACACACACCGTGAAAATAAAGATTTATTACACCCATACATACTCACACATCTGCTGCCAAATGTTCACATTCCCTTGTCAACGTAAAGTATCCTATGGAAGTATCTGAAAAAAAGATCCAAGACTCACCTTTTGTCCCACGATGTTCTCCGCAGAAATCCAATAAGGGCCATGGACACACTGTAACAACATGCTTTCAGCATGTTGTTACAATACGCGAATGACAGCTCACAAAATTCTTAACATTAGCGGCCGCTCATTGGCTGGGACCCACGTGGGCTTAACATTAGTGGCCGCTCACCCGACTTTTGCCTTTAGTAAATTTGCAAGCAGGAAAGTATTAATAAATCACCCGAGATGGTCAGCTCGACCTATCTCGATTCTTAGTAAATTTACCCCTTACTGTCTTACCTTCTTCGACTCCTCACAATCATTAATTCCCTCTTTCCATCATTTACCTTAAATACACTGTAGAATCCCTTTCTCGCCTCTCTCTACCTCTCCCAGTTGATGAGATCAGCATGCTCCCAGCCTATAGGTGAATCAAGGGTTTATGTGCTAAAGCTGGGTACACATTGGGTGATATATCAGCCGTTCAAACAAACAATATATTGCGAGCGCGTCGGCGTGTGTACCCCCGATATGTATGTGAATGACCTTGTTCACAGACATATCGCATTGGCTGTGCAGCACAGCAGATTGGCTATATATCTGCAGATACATCGGCGCAACTGCTGGTCTGTCCACTTTATCCCTCTCCAAGGCTTAGTACATAGACCCCTGAGAGCTGTAACATCACTGAACAAAGGCAACAATGACTGCAGGGTGAGCTCTTAAGTTAAGGTACATGAGTACTCTGACAGAACATAAAGAAGGTTCAAGATGTCTGTAGTCTAACGAAAGGACCTAGCTCATACATGCCTACCCTCCCGGTCTTCGTGGGAGGCTCACGATTTTTCAGGTAACCCCCGCACCCCCTGTAGAATAGGCATTTTTCCCGCATTCTGCCCACTTCCTAGTGAAGTGGGCAGAATGAGGAGAATTTCTGCAGTGATCATGGGTCCCGTGTAGGGGGCAGGGCTTAATGAAGTGATTCTTAATGACGCAAACAATCAGGCCCCGTCTCCATCACAACTCACTTGCTTCTCCTCCTTGGACATCTCCCGGGGAGGAGAAATTAAAGGTAGGGAACTATGACCTAGCTTGTTATAGAGGGTAATATGAGCAATACAAATGCAATTGTGATTTATCTGTGGCCTAGCCTCTTACTATTCTAGTCTTCTGTTCTGTGCACACATGGGATATTTACCCCTTAATTAATTCTATAGTAACTTACTATACACATTGAAGTCCAATCGATTTGTGATGGGGTTTTTTCTGTTATATAAATTCCCCATATCTTTATTCCCCCTTTGTGCTTGTCATACCTTTCTCACAAAATAAACAGATCTTCACTCTTCAGTCATCAGATATTGGCAGGTCATCAGAGACAGTGGATACTGGGGAACAAAGGGATTCTGAAAACATCCTGCTCTCGGGCCATATTGCTAGTCTGTTCGTTTCTCTCTGTGCTCTTATTTTAGTTAGGTTAATAATTGGTTTCTGGATGGACAGTCTTTGCTGTCATAGACCATTTTTGCTGCTGCCCCTTCTTCCCCTTCCCCATCCTCATTTCTCTCAGTCATCATTGAGTTGTATGCCCCCTGCACTCCACTAAGTACCAAAGTGAAAGAAATCTACATAATCTAAAACTCAGTGCTCTTTTTCCTTTGAAAAAAGTACCAGTATTCACCTAAAGTTACAAGTTGATACAAAATGTATAGTAGCTTTCATGCTCTGGACAATCCTTAGGGGTCAATTCATGATGTTAATTATTGTTGTCCAAACAGATCCTGATAATTAACATTCTAACTCGCGGTGGACGCCGGAGCAATTCACCATTGTTCCGGCGCGGAGACAGCCGATACAAAAATCAGGTGTCCACGCGAACGGCTCCCTTTCGGAGCAGTGACACTGGTGCGCATGCATGACCAGGGTCAGACTGGCCCACAGGGGTACAGGGAAAATCCCCGGTGGGGCCCACTGCCTGAGGGCCCCACCCCCTCCTCTAGGGTCACGTTCCAGCCTCTTCATATGTTATACTGAATTCCCAGGATTATGGTGTATTCACTACAATGAATTGTTGTTATCAATCTGGTACACAGGGTTGGACTGGCCCCCACAGGGGTACAGGGGAAATCCCCGGTGGGCCCCACTGCCTGTGGGCCCACCCTCCTCCTCTAGGTGTCAAGTTCCAGACTTCAAAATATAGATTGTTACTTTACTAGATGGTCAGTCACGAGGTGGAGCAGGACCACTGATCAACATTAGGGCTTGGTTCCCTTCAATAGAAACTACACCAAGATTTGTCTAATGGTGAGCTATTAATCTGTGGTGGCTGGCCACACTCCCACTGGTGAAAGACCACTCCCCTTAAGCATGGGCCCCTAGAACTGCATTCCCCCGGAGGGCCCCTCTTGCCCCAGTCGGACACTGCTGGTACATTATCACAAATTAGTATTTACTACTTTCGAAACTGTATATTTATAAAGGGGCCCACACCATGCAGGGCCAGTTTTCCCGCTAGGCATCCTAGGCGCTCGCCTAGGGCCCGGCGTGACCCAAGGGGCCCGTGGACAGGCCCCTTTGCCCTTAAAAATGACATGATCACAACGCTCCCAGAGGAACACTGCACGAGTACCGCTTGATGTCACGTCATAACGTCACATGGTCCCGCCCCTTCTCCTGTGCAGCTCTCTCTGTCTAGGAGAGAGAGACTGTACTCGGCCCAATCTCGCAAAGCAGCACCACTCACATCATCACCTGCTTTCCCTATTCACTAAATTAATTCATAGCCATGGACACAGAGGACGCTTCAGTTTCTGCACAGGGCATGCCGGGAATTGTAGTCCTGTTACGTATTAGCTTCCTCTGCGGGAAGGTGTTAGGAACTACAGTTCCCAGTATCCCCCGCGCCGAGCTCCTGGCCGGTCAATTAGCCGGGACTGAGGCAGGAGAGAGGATGTTATCCGGGGCCACTGACACCCACAGGCCAGGCCTGTACCGCTGGAGGAGGGTGAGCAAGGGGCCGGCCAGCAAGGTGAGTCTATGTACAGGTGCCATTAAAATGTAGGGACTCTGTGATTAGGGACAAGTCACTGACATCCTCTCTGTGTGTGTTACACTTACTGGCACATCCTCTGTGTGTGTTACACTGATTGGCACATCCTCTGTGCGTGTTACACTTACTGACACATCCTCTCTGTGTGTTACACTGACACCTACTGGATTTATGCAGTTTTTGCAATGTCACTAGATTATATATATATATATATATATATATATACATACATAATTTGCTGAGTTACTACCTATTGTGTAGGTGTTTTTAACTTACTGTTCCCTCACCTTCTCCCTCTGTTCTTCCCCCTTTCCTCCCATCTCCCTCTGTTCTCCCCCTTTCCTCCTGTCTTCCCCTGTTCTTCCCCCTTTTCTCCTGTCTCACACTATTTTTCCTTCTGTCTTCCTTTGTTCATTTGACCCTATTTCATCCCTGTCACAAAGCGTGCTAGAGACCTCTGTCTCAGACCCCTGCACCTACCCTTGCGCCTGTGTCATTGCAGCCTGCCGAGCCACTGGCCGATACATCCTGTGGTCTCCTGTGTGGGGCCTCCACCTGGGGACTGTCCGCAGCATCCCCACTGTGGCCTGTGTCTCGCTGCCGCAGTTCCATGCCGCATGGCGAGCCAGCATGCAAGTCCGGATCGTGGGCGCGGCCATCTTGGCTCAGGTCAGATGGTGTGTGCGCATCCAGTCAACAACGCTCTCTGCCGGCTCTAGCCAATCCACAGTTGTCTGACAGTATAAAAGGCCCTCCAGAGATACAGGCTAGATGCCAGTACAACAATGTCCATTGCCGCAGCATGACGCTTGTTCCTGTGCCCCTTGTGTGAAACCCATGTTGCTGTTTGCTACAGTGCCTAAGCCCTTTCCAGCATTCCTCGGATGTAACCCATGTTACTGTTTGCTACAGTGCCTAAGCCTGTTCCAGCATTCCTCGGGTGTAACCCATGTTCCTGTATTACAACAGTGCTCAAGTCCAGCGTACTCCAGCCTGGAGTCATACTGAAGTGCACCACTCCAATCCAGCGAACTCCAGCCCGGAGTCATACTCAAGGTCACCACTCCAATCCATCGTACTGCAGCCCGGAGTCATACTCAAGTGCACCACCCCAATCCAGCATACTCCAGTCCGGAGTTATACTCAAGTGCACCACCCCAATCCAGCATACTCCAACCTGGCATTCTTCAGTCATATTCAAGTTCTCAACTTCAACCAGCAAACCCGAACCCAGATTCATATTTCAAGATTTTAATTCTATTTTCCAAGTTCTACTACTTCAAGTCTACAGTTCTTCGTTACAGTTCATCTTCCAAGTTCAGTGACTTTTCAGTGACTTTGTTTTACAGTTTATTCAGTATCTTCCAGTTGAGTTATCTCTTCCAGTTACATCTCATATCGCAGTCCCTATCATATCTGTATGAGCAGAAATTACATTAAACCATCCAAATTCCAACTACTCTCAGGTTCAGGTGTCTCTGTTCCACAACCCAGCTCGGGTTCACAACACCAAGTTCCCCAGTCCGTGACAATCCCGTCCTGCCTATCACACTGTGTATGTATGTATGTATGCATGCATGTATGTATGGATACACACACATACATTCACACACATACATGCACACTCCTTTCATGTATATATTTGTTACAGGATGATATATATATATATATATATACAGTATATATATATATATATATATATATATATGTATATATATATATATATAATGTGATCTAGGAAGACTGTAGTAACTGTGCATATAGTACAGTAGGTGACACTGGAGCAAGATAAGGAAACCCTGGCTCTCCCCGTGTGGAAAAGCACTCTTTTCTCTCCAAAAAAACGTGTATTGATCACCGATGGATTAAATACATAGTCAACGTTTCAAGGTCTCAAGACCTTTTAGTCCGGATTCAAGAGTGCCGCCCATTCCTTTCCACAAATCGGACAGGTTTCCTTTGGAGAAATAAAACTGTGTGTATATATATATATATATATATATATATATATATAAAATGATCCGTGTATATAATATGATGCATGTATATAATATGATGTGTGTGTCTTGCTCCAGTGACACCTACTGTAATATATGCACAGGATTGTTTGAGGGAGGGGGCCCCTAAACAATGTCTTGCCTAGGGCCCCGTGAGGTCTAAATCCGCCTCTGACACCGTGCAATCTCTAATGGTTAGCCAAGTCCCTGTGGTGGCTGGTTACACCCCTTTAGCATGGGCCCCTACCACTGCATTACCCCGGTAGGCTCTTTATGCCCCAGTCTGGCACTGTGAGTGACCTACAGGCAGAGCCAGATTAAGGGTCACTTGGGCCTGGAGCTGAAAATGTTCAAGGGCCTATTATAAGAAGCAGGTTAGCTGTGACCAATGCTCTGTAGGTGTGGCCAGAGCCAAGTGGCTGTGTACAGCCCCACTGTCTCCCTAAATACAGAAAACAAATCATAATTTTGTGAGTAACCCAGAAGTAATTGTTTAATACTTATGATTTATGGCAACTGTGTGGCCAGCTAGGCAGCTGGTCATCATCATCCTGCCATGATGATGGGCCTATTTTAATGTGGAGGCCTGGAGCTGGAGCTCAATCCACCCCATTGTTAATCTGGCCCTGCCTACAGGTCACGCATGCGCCCAAGACCCCCGACGTCTGGCGGAAAGAGCTGGACAAGGGTGGAGGGATCTGAAAGGATCCCTCTCTGCAACCCGGGACTCTTTCCCATAGGGAAGGAACAGGGTGAGCGGCGAGTAATGCTCCCGCATTAAAGCTTTGAAAATATTGTATTTTCGGAGCTTGATGAATTCTGTCCCCACACTAGTATATGAGGACAACGGGCCATTCCACCAGAGGAAGGTAAGCAGGAGATATCTGTGATGAATGGCCCGAATACTTAATTTTTACAATTGCAGGTGAAAATGTGCATTAGTTAAGTGATGATGAATAGACCCCTTAAGATGGTTATTATATTGATTTCAGAAATTCTGATTTCTTCCTGTTTTATGGAACTAGTTATAAGAATTAAAACTGAAACCAATAAATGTACCCCTGAATAACATAAAAAAGTACTGCTAAAACTGATTAAATTGATCATAGATTATATTTATTCGCAGACTAGATGGGCCAAGTGGTTCTTATCTGCCATCAATTTCTATGTTTCTGTTTCTATGTAGATATGAAAAAAATCCATACCTGCCAATTATATTGATTTCCAAAAGGTTAAAAGGGGAATGACGTATTTAAGAAATGGGCCTGGCCAATTTGGAATAAGCAGTGATTAAGTGGATAGTGAATTAGCCTACTTGTCCAGCAGAAAACGGGCCTGATTCAGTACATATCGCAACTGCGATTGCAGTAGCGATTACACACGCAGTCTCACTGCGAAGGTATGCTATTCCACTGTGATCACTATGCCATCGCAGCACAACATAAAGATGCCCACCATACCTTACACACAGGGGCGTTTTAAGAGAGGAGGAGGCCCGTGTGCACTACTCGTGCGGGGTCCCCTCCTCTCTCCCTGGTGGCTGGCGGCCGACTGACTCGGTTAGCCAGCCACCGGAGCATTAGTAGACTCAACTAGAGTGTGCCCGGAGTCTACTGCGCATGCGCAGAACGCCGGAGAAATGGACGCGGGGGCCATTTTCCAGCGTTCTGTAGACTCCGGGCACACTCTAGTGCCCGGAGTCTACTGTGCATGTGCAGAACACCGGAAAATGGCTGCGGCTGCCATTTTTATGGTGTTCTGAACTGCAGTGACACCCGACGCAAGACCTCGGACAGGTAAGTTTAAAAAAATTATTGGTGCAGTGTGTGCGGTGGGGGGCCCTCCTGGACCCGGGGGTCCGTGTGCCCCGCACACACTGCACATGTTATAGATACGCCACTGCTTACACACATCCGTAATACTGCAAGACTGCAAAACTATTGGTACCATCAAGTACAATCGTAGCCTCACGCACACTTGCGTGCACAGATCTACAGGTATTACTTATATTTATATATTCAATACCTATACATATATCTGTGTCTCTGTCCTATTTGCTACTGGTCAGAACATTCCTATCACAGGGCTCTATACAGAGTTGATGTTGTCCAGGGCATTGTAATAAACATAATTGAATGAATAAGTGTGCACTGACTGTGCACCCCACACACTCATGTCCCTATATTATTCTAAATGAGCAAAATAGGCGTTTAATAAAGGCAAAGCATAAAAACCCCCGACAAAATTGTAATGTAAGAATAATAGGAGCAGGGATTAGGATTAGGGGGAGAATAATCACCGGACCAGCCACTCGTCAAAAATCTGCCGGGAGCCGGAAGACGATGCTGGAGTTGCCGCTGCTGCCGGGAACAGGTAAGTGACTGCTATATTCTATGATATTCTATCATGTTGATATGTAAACATGATGACTGTCGACATGGTTACCGTTAACATACTAAGGCCCGTATTCATTTAGAAGCGAAAAGTCAGAAAGGTTTCACCTGTCTGACTTTACGCCTACATCGCCAGTTTCAGACACAAAAACTTTTCGTACACGTCCCCGCTTTTCACTCTAGTCAATTCCAAACCACGCGAAAACAGAAAGCGGCAAATGCGGAACAGGCAGAAAGTACTGTCAGAAGTGGGAAATCAGTCTGTACCCCCCCAAAAAAGCACTAACATAGGGAATCAATGTAGACGTGTACTAATAGCCCTGATAAAAGTGTATGGGGTACTTAAGTAGTTTAAATTGTTTCTTATTAGCATATTTGCATAAGTGGCACAGAATGGCATAAAGCAATATTTTTGGGTGAAAACAAGTACTCTAGTCAAATTTGCGGTACTTGAAATGGGTGCTAGCATATTTTTATGTCTCTAAAGTTTTAAAAAACGTGAAAAACCACCCTCATACATTCACCTGTAATCCCCAAAACACTTGGCCCCTCCTTACAGCACCTCAAGATGTGCATTTTGCTAGTTTTTATAGTTGTCCCCCCACTTTTTACTTTTTTGCCCCCAAAACAAAAGTACTTTTTTGGTGTTCGTAGGTAGTTTAAATTTTTTAATTTTTTGCTGATTTGTGCTTTGGGGGGGCTTCCCCAAGTGTTCTGGGTGATTTTCCCACGTTTACACTCCAAAATAAAGATTTTGCCCTTCTTTTCACCTGTTATTCATAGGCGAGTCTTTTTCGCCTATTACATTGCATTGAGTTTCCGCTTAGGCGAAATCGTCCTTGAATTGAATATGGAGATACTTTGAAAACAGGCGGAAAGTCCGAATCTGCGGAAACTTTTCGCCAAACGCCACTTTTCGCCTCGGATTGAATACGGCCCTAAGTATTTCAAAATGACAACCATTCTCATGTTAACCTTATGCAAGACGACATGATAACTGTCAACATAACATACCACACCCTTGGACAAAGCATGTGCTTTGTCCAAGGGTGTGTTGCTATTCGATTCAAAATCTAGTCAAATACATTGTAAGGGGTATATTTACTAAAGTGAGAGTTTTTAAAAATGGAGATGTTGCCCATAGCATCCAATCAGATTATACTTAACATTTAACTACCTACTCACCACCTAAAGGTTCCCTTCCCAGCATTGGTGCCTGCACAATCTTTTCACTCTATTCAGCTTGGTCCCCAAAATCAATCTCACATACTCGTTACAGTAATCCTGAAAATCTCATTCACATCTCTCCCACAAACACTGTCCCTTTATCTTGTGCCCTCTGGAATGCCAAATCGGTCTGTAATAAACTGGTTCGCACCCATGACCTTTTCATCTCCAACAATTTGCATCACCTAGCCATTACTGAAACCTGGATTTCACCTTCTGACACCACTTCTGCTGCAGCTCTCTTCTCTGGGGGCCGCACCTTCTCTCACACCCCTCGGCCTGGGGGTCGCCATGGTGGTGGTGTTGGCATCCTTCTATCCCCTGGTTACACCTATCAACTTATACCCCCTGAACCATCCCTTACATTCTCTACATTTGAGGCTCATGCTATACATCTTTTTCAGCCAGTACACCTGCGAGTAGCTATCATTTACCGTCCCCCTGGCCCTCCCTCCAAATTCCTTGACAACTTTGCTTCCTGGCTCCCTCACTTTCTCTCCTCAGACCTTCCCTCCATTATCTTAGGTGACTTCAATATTCCAATTGATATCCCAACTGAATTCTCTGCTTCCAAACTCCTTACCCTCACATCCTCATTTGGTCTCTCCCAATAGACCTCCTAACCCTCCCATGTGAGTGGGCATTCGCTTGATCTGGTCTTTACTCACCGTTGTGATATTTCTGATTATTCCAATTCCCCATTCCCCCTCTGACCATCACCTTCTCTCTTTTAACTTATCCCTCTATCCTTCCCCTCCTCTACCTCCTAAGGCCACTATCACTAGGCGTAACATTGAGGCTATCGACACCGTATCCTTTTCTTCCCTACTTGACTCGCTTCTCTCTCCTTTGCTCTATGTCTCCTGCCCTGAACAAGCTGCTTCCCTATACAATGCCTCCCTTACTTCTGCTCTTGACTCTGTTGCTCCGGCTATCACTATCTGCAAAAGTGTTCACAAACCGCCGAGCGACAGTGGAGAAGGTCACGCTCTAAGGCAGATTTTCCCCATTTCAAATGTATGCTCTCATCCTACAGTACTGTCCTTTCCCTCTCTAAACAGTCATACTTCAAGCACCTCATCTCCTCCCAGTCCTTAAATCTGCAACGTCTCTTCACCACCCTGAACTCCCTCCTCTGCCCACCCCCTCCTCGGCTTCACTCCTTGCTCTCTGCCCTTGACTTTGCTTCCTACTTCACATCTAAAATTGACTCCATACATCATATATCCGCTGTACTGGAAGTGGGTGTGGTGGCGTTCCTTGAGACGTCAGGATATCATATCCCACCAGTCCCCCAGCACTACACCTCCTCCTTTCCTGGGTCATCCCTTCCCTTCCATTTTACCTACACTGACGTCCTTCTCCCCTGTATCTGGAGAGGAAGTCATGGCCCTTATCCAGTCCTCCCCTCCTTCCACCTCTCCCCTTGACCCTATCCCTTCACGTCTCCTCCGCTACCTCTCTCCCTGTGCCTGTTCCCATCTTGCCCATCTCCTCAATCTCTCCCTCTCATCTGGCACTGTCCCTTCTGCATTCAAACATACCCTTGTCTCACCATTCTTAAAAAACCTAATCTTGATCCTAACACTCTCGCCAACTACCGACTCATCTCTCTCCTCCCTTTTGCATTCAAACTCCTTGAGCGTATTGTTTACAACCGCCTTACCACCTTTCTTTCCTCCCACTCCCTCCTTGACCCTTTTCAGTCTGGCTTCCGTTCTCTCCACTCCACAGAAACTGCCCTCACTAAAGTCAGCAACGACCTCCTTGCTACCAAATCCAAAGGCCATTACTCTCTACTCATTCTCCTTGACCTTTCTGCTGCTTTTGACACTCTGGACCACCCTCTCCTGTTGCAAATCCTTCACTCCCTTGGTCTACGTGATACTGCCCTCTCCTGGCTATCCTCCAACCTCTCTGATCGATCCTTCTCTGTCTCCTCTCATGGATTATCTTCCCCCCCACATCCTCTCACAGTAGGTGTTCCCCTGGTTTCTGTTCTTGGACCACTCCTTTTCTCCCTCTATACATTCTCTCTAGGTGAACTTATCAGCTCTTTTGACCTCCATTATCATCTCTATGCTGATGACACTCAGATCTACCTTTCCTCCCCTGACATCTCTCCCTCTCTCCTCACTCGTATCTCCAACTGTCTTTCTGCTATATCTTCCTGGATGTCTCAGCGATTTATTAAACTTAATATGTCTAAGACTGAGATGATCATCTTCCCACCCTCCCATATAACCTCACCTCCCACTATTTCTTTATCAATTGATGGCACAACTATCTCCTCTAGCCCCAAAGTGCGCTGTCTTGGAGTTATCCTGGACTCCTCCCTCTCCTTCGAACCACATATCCAGAACTTCTCACAGTCCTGTAATTTCCTTCTTAAAAATATTTCCAGGATCAGACCCTTTCTCACCCAGGATGCTACTAAGACCTTAATAAACTCACTGGTCATCTCCAGATTGGATTACTGTAACCTTCTCCTATCTGGCCTCCCCAACTCCCATCTCACTCCGCTCCAGTCTGTCCTCACTCGCTTACAAAGCCCTCACACACTCCTCTCCCATTTACATCTCTGACCTCATCTCCCTTCACTCTCCGGTCCACCCTCTTCGTTCAACAAATGCCTCTCATGCCAACTGAATACTTCCTCCCACTCCCTACTCCAAGACTTTGCCCGTGCTGCTCCCCACCTTTGGAACATCCCTCCCTCTCCCCATCAGACTCTCCACCTCTCTACAATCCTTCAAACGGGCTCTCAAGACCCACTACTTCATCAATGCTTTCCAGCTCTCATCCTAACTTGCTACTATTTATTTATTACCAGTTATTTATATAGCGCACACATATTCCGCAGCGCTTTACAGAGAATATTTGGCCATTCACATCAGTCCCTGCCCCAGTGGAGCTTACAATCTATGTTCCCTATCACATGCACACACACATACACACTAGGGTTAATTTTTGTTGTTGTTGGGAGCCAATTAACCTACCAGTATATTTTTGGAGTGTGGGAGGAAACCGGAGTACCCGGAGGAAACCCACGCAAGCACAGGGAGAATATACAAACTCCACACAGTTAGGGCCGTGGTGGGAATTGAACCCACAACCTCAGTGCTGTGAGGCAGTAATGCTACCATTACACCATCTGTGCATGCCCTACTACATGCTCCCTCCTCCCTGTCTTCCCCATCTGTATCATGCCAGTCTGTCTGCCCCTCCCCTTGAGAATGTAAGCTCTTGCAAGCAAAGCCCTCTACCCTCTTGTGCTTCTCCTTACTTTATATTCATCTACTTCTTACTCACCACTAGGACACCTAACACTTGGTGCCTATGCTTTGTTGCTTAATTGTGTGTTATGGCCACCTATGTATCAATGTATATTTTCCATGTCCTTGTCCTTCATTGTATTGTATTTTACTGTAAGTCACTTTTTGGTTATGTAGCTTGTAAGGCGCTGCGGAACACTTGTGGCGCCATATAAATAAACGATGATAATAATAATAATAATAACTAGCACTTTCTTGAAGATAATAGCTCGAATCTGGTTGCTATGGGCAACATCTCCACTTCTAAAAACTCTCACTATAGTAAATAATATACCCCTAAATGTTACAAGAAATGACAGCATCGGGCACACTGGAAATGTCACTCAAATAAACATTTTGTTAATGTACTCTACATTGGTGAAATGGATAGGAGAAAGTATGAGCTACTCTCTCTGATAATGAAATACATATTATATTATAATAAGAAACCCTTACTGACCAATAAATAGGGATATAAAGTCTACAGCAATGTGACAAACTCTCACTGCTGAGAGTTAATTGTCTACAAGAAGAAATAGTCTTTGTTAACTTTTAACATCAAATACACCGTTTGCCTTGGGTCACAATGAAGATATTCATTACAAATCACACAGTTAAGATAATATTACAGTGAGTTTACAAGGTCAAAAGCTAAGAAGTTGTTCTCTATAATTTCTTTTTTGACAGGCTTTCCAGCACATTAGCCCTAATTAGGAACATGTAAGATTATACATTTCAGGGAGCTTAGCATACAGCTGTGAATATGACTATTATTTTTATAGTGTATGCATTTCTACTATATAAACCTAGACTGTACTAGTAATAGTAACAGAATGATAAATAATATCTACATTTAACATTCATTTGAGTCAACGGAATTTAATTTAGTGAAAGAAGTACATTTGCAGCACATATTAAACTCTGCATTGGTTATAAGGCACAATGGGGGAGATTTAATAAAGCTTGGAGAGAGATAAAATTGGAGATAAATAGCACCAACCAATCAGCTCCTAACTCATTTTTCAAACACAGCCTGTGAAGTGACAGTTAAGAGCTGATTGGTTGGTGCTATTTATCACCAATTTTATCTCTCTCCAAGCTTTATTAAATCTCCCCCAATGATCCTTATGGCTACATGCATTTTCATATAAGGTTTCTCTTGGTCACTTATATCTCTTTTGTACCTAAATTCCGGGTCTGAGCCGGAGGTTGGAACAGGGTTCCAAATCGGATCAGACTTGGAAATTTAGCCGGCACCGACCCAGGATATTCCCGAGTCGGCGCCGTTCACACCGGAGCCAGGTCTGCAGTGACCCACTTCTTCTGGTGTGGAAGTGGATGCTTGGTGATGACGTCATCTCCAAGCTCCACTGAAGCCGGCATGCGGCGCGCTCCAGGTCAACGTGACCCGGATCGCGCCGTTTACACTGCAGGGTTTCACAGGTCATTCCCATGTTAAACCCTGCAAGTTACCTGGGTTAAATTGCCGAGTCACTCCACCTGGGAATCCAACCCTGTCCCCTTTTACACAAAGGAGCTACCCGGGTTAACCCTGCAATAACCAGGGTTTTAGCTCTGGTGTAAAAGGGGAATTATAATGGAACCCATTGTAAAGCACAATACTGTACATGAGCAAGCCCTGGAAAGTATCAGTGTGTTTTCATCAACACATAGATCAATCTAACTACTAACTGCTTTGGGGCTCGTTTACATTTGAATGTTAGTAAATTTTATGACACGCCTCTCAGATGTAGCAGTACACGTCCACTTTGCCGCTGCGCTCATAGGTGTTGCTTTCACAATCTCCCTGAAATGCTTTTTCAAAAGTAGGCAAGTATGTGCTAAATGCATCTATACATATCTATGGTTGCATATATACAAACCTATGTGCAACTCTAAATCACCTGAAAAGTGTCCTCATAAATTTATGGGGCCCATACATCAACAATCAGTCGGCCCAATTCTGCATTTTGGTGATGATTTTGTAAATAAATCATCAAAAATCAACATGTTGGAGATTGTAATTTGCCAATTCCGATAATTTTTTTGAGTGGAATAGGTGATCAGTGAAGCCCATACGCTGCTGATTTATTTACAAAATCATCAGCAAAATGCAGAATTGGGCTGATTGATGTATGGCAACTTACTGTAAGTTTAAAAGGAGAATGAAATTCATAGTTGGCAAAGAGATTAACCTTACTACCTCACAGCACTGAGTTCAATTCTCGGTGAGTTCAATTCTCGGTCATAGCCAATCTGTGTGGTGTTTGTATGTTCTCCCCATGATCATCATGTGCATCAACAATTTCAAATCTCTAATCTGCTTAGCTATTCATTTTATGCATACAAACCCTCTGCCTGTCAGTCACTTTTACCCAATCCTACCTGATAAAATCTTGGCCTTACAAGATAATCGGGCAGACTAAGTGATTGGTGAGTCTGGAATTGCTTCTGGCTCTGATGTGCACATTGTGCACTCAGGGATATTGGGAGTTCCCAGCACATTCCAATTTGGTTATGTATACTGAGGGGTGTAGGTGGAAGAAGCATCTTACGCTGGGTACACATTAGGTCAACGGGTTGGTTGACCTATCTTTACGATTGGTAAGTGTATACACGATGTGTCGGGCTTGACAGCTCAACTGGACGGGCATTTAAATCACCCACCCAGTTGAGCTGTCAATCAACCCTGGGTCCCTGCAGCATGTGTACGGGTGATCAGTAGGTCGCCCATACACACCAACAGATGACCGATATATCTTTCAGATATATCATCCATCTGCTGTCCAGCACAGAAGATCAGATATGTGAATTACGTCGTTCACAGACATATCCACTATACACACTGGTGATGCACTATAGATATATATTGCCCGTGCAATGGAATGGGCGATATATCTATCAGTGTGTACCCAACTTAAAGGTAGTCCTGTCCTACTGACAAACTGAAGTTGTATCATTTAAGGCAGCTTAATGGTGACACTGAAAAGATCTATGGTCAGAGTGTGGTATGATAAGTGGACATTCAGAATGTTGACATGGACTTTAAGTCGACAACCAATACTGAACGTCGACATTCAAAATGTTGACATGGTTAAATGCTGTATTCCAAACATATTATTTGTGTTCTGAAAGAGTAAAAATGTCTCTTCAAAATCCTCTCTATGATTATTTTATGACCACAAACTTCATTCATTCCAACTGTTATGTTTTGCTTGGTTGAGCCTCATATACATTTTAAGTCAACAAGTAAAATAACTAAATAAAATAAAGTCAAATAATGTAAATAAGCCATAACCCCTAGACTCCCAGAAGAGTAGGTAATTCTCCGCATTCTGTTTGAGGCTGTTCGCTGCTGACCACTTCATATGTGCAGATGACTTGGTGACGTGATTCATGCTGAATTGCATTATCGTGCCCCGGCCACGACAGTGACACCCGGCACCTCCCTTCTGACTGCACCACTCTTATAATTATGTTGGCAGCATTATGTAATAGCTTGTATATTGGACCCCCTTGTATATTGGACACCAAGCTATGCGAAAGTCTGCTCTGCAAAACATAGAATCCTTTGAGGAGGTCTGATTTCATCAGTGGTGGTGGTCCCATGGGAGGGAATTTGGACTCCTGATATCAGGGTGTCAGCATCTTGCACAATTTCTCTTTTTTTAATTTGTTGCTGTGAATTTTCAACTTCAGTTTTCTATCAATGGCCACTACATAACACAATGTCATAGTCCATCATCGCATAAGCCCCCTGAAACATAAGTAATAAGGGGGTCATTCAGACCTGCTCGTGAGCGTCAGGACGCTCTCAAGTGGGTCGATGTTCCCCACTGCGCTTGCGCACGACGGAGGGAGCTCCGTCGTGCGCATGCGCGAGACCCGGGGAGCGACGGGCTTTCCATCGCTCCGGGTCTCGCACCAAAGGGGGCGTGCTGTCGATGTTAATTGACTGCACGCCCCCTTTGGTGGGTGTGCTGGGGGCGTGCCTGCCAGACGGAGGCGTTCCCATGGGAACGCCTACCGTCTGAAGCCGGCCCCACTGACATCACTAGTGATGTCAGTGGGAGTGATTTTGGCTTGTGGCAGGGAGACCCTACTGCAGGGTCTCCGTCGCAAGTCCGATGGTCGTGATTGTCAAGACCATCGCGACCATCTTTTTGGCCGCTCGCATATGCTGTAGGTGGTCACCCACAGCTATACGAGCGGCCAGGAGGCCGCTCCATTTTCATGGAGGAGGGCCCTGATTCAGAGCGAGTGCTCTGGTAGGAGCGTTCAGCTCTGAATCAGGCCCTAAGTTCTATAGTAATATACTGGCACAGGATAATGCACACATTGTTTCTTCCTCTAATTTAATTTAGCAATGATCACATTTCAATGTATATGTAATTTTTGTTCTTATAAAAGTCTCCATCATAGCTCATGAAGGGTTAATTGAGTGGTTGTACTGAAAGGCTGGGATTAGAACAAATATAACTAGGTAAAAGAATTTTTCTGACCAATAAACCAGAATTGTACAGCTGTGACTTTTTAGGTAATGTGTACTTTGTACATGTATTTGTATGTGTGTTACTATGGTACTAGCTGCTGTTTCAACAATGCAGTGCAATCTGTACTACTGTAGAAAGCAAATAAAGACATGATGGAAGTGTCATGTTATACAATAGCCTTATATCTCGCAAAGTAAGTGTCGGTTATATTATTTTCTAAACAAATTGTGTAATAAGCAGCAGGTGTCTGAAATGGAATACTGTATTTGTTAGTGAGTAATTACAAAGTTGAGCATGCATTATTGGTCAACAATGACTATTTCTAATTATAGAAAAAGATATCTCACCAAATAAACTTACATTATATGTTATAAAATATAAATACTTCATTAAAATCTATATGTTTTATATTTAATTTAGGCCATTAAATAAACAATTTCTCATATAAATAAATATATTTGGGTAAATTGACTATATGTTAAAAAAAAGACAATTATACTTTACCAGTTAGTCCATGAGGTAGTTAGCAGCATATGGTCTGGTACAACGTTTGAATTACAATCCTGCATTTGCTTTTCTCACAATAAATTTTTTTAACTCTAAGGGATAAATTTACTAAAGTGAGAGTTTTTAGAAGTGAGTTTTAGAAGAGATGTTGCATATAGCAGCCAATCAGATTATAGCTATTATCTTCTAGAAGGTTCTAGTTAAATGTTAAGTAGAATCTGTTTGGTTCCTATGGGCAACATCTCTTATAAAATGCACTTCTAAAAACTCTCACTTTAGTAAATATACCCCTAATGCTGGGTACACACTGATAAATGCATTGGCCGATCAATTGATCGGCCAATATATCTGCTGCACGTCGGCCAGTGTGTACCCACGATATGTCGGTGAACGTCGTCGTTCACCGACATATCGCATTGGCTATGTTGCACAGCCGATGGACAGATATGTCTGCAGACATACAGTATCTGTCCATCTGCAGGTGTGTACGGGCGGTCGGCATACCACCCATACAGACACAGCAGCAGCCGCGAGCAGGGGGCAGGACACTCCCCTGACATGCCCACCGGCTGCCGGGTCCCGCCCCCCAGCCACCGGGACCCGAAGGCACAAGCAGATGACGGCAGTTCAGTGTGTATGAACGACCATCATCTGCAGATATATCTGTCAGGTGTGTACCCACCTTAAGACTAAGCAAATCTTATAATGTGTTATTTTGTGGCCTGTGTGACAGAATATAGTTTAATTTCATGGGGACTAGTTAAAGAAATATAGGCAGATCAGTGTAAATGTAATGTGTGATCTCCTTGAAGAAACAATGGCCCTACATTCCACTCTTAAATGACATCTTACTTACTATCACTTTTTAAGGCTAAACCAGTGGTTCCCAAACTTTCTCAGTTTGAAGCACCCTTAGGGTCTCCATCATTTTTTCAAGGCACACCTTAGACAAAATATTTACAGAGCAGTCCATAGTTTGGTCAAAATAATGTAATATTTTAAAAGAAAGAGAAAAAAAAAGAAAACTGTGCTATTCTTACCCATTGCCCCCTCCGTCTCTCTCCCATTGCCCCCTCCGTCTCCCCATTGCCCCCTCCGTCTCTCTCCCATTGCCCCCTCCGTCTCTTTTCCATTGCCCCTCCATCTCTCCCTTTGGCCCCTCCGTCTCTCTCCCTTTGGCCCCTCATGTCTCTCCCATTGCCCACTACATGTCTCTCACTTTGCCCCCTCCATGTCTCTCCATTTGCCCCTCTCCATGTCTCTCACTTTGCCCCCTCCATGTCTTTCCATTTGCCCCTCTCCATGTCTCTCCCTTTGCCCCTCTCCATGTCCCCCCTTACTTACCTTTAGTAGTGATCACCAGCACCGTTCTGCAGCATCGCTACTCAAATCAGATCAGGTGGTTTGGGAACCACTGGGCTAGACACATAGTGGCTTCAGAATAAAGTATTTTTAACACAAATGAAATGGATGTAAATTATTGTGAAGCTAATAATCATAGTACCAAGTCAATAAATATTAAAATTTTGACACTAATTTACACTGTTTTTCGGTGTGTGAGGTGCACGAAGTGACGATGCCGTGAGCAAGCGACCGATGTTTTCAGTCTACGCATGTGTCTCATCTGCACTACACAAGGGCCCGATTCAGAGATGGACGTTGTTAGCATCGCTGCTTTGTCTTTGGACTCAGCGATGCTAACATATGCAGCAGGAGGCGTTTGATGATAAAAGAAGCCTCCTGTCAGCTTCACAAATCGGATCACCTGGTCGCAATGGTCGCAGTCATCGCCCTTATGAGTAAGTTTAAGCTTACTCAGAAGAGGCAATGGAACTGCTCAGTTGAGGCCAGGAAAGCGGCAGAGGACACAAACCCTGGATCTGGCATGCCTACAAATCAGGGGCGACAAGCCATCGGGTTGGTGTACATCTCTGAATGAGAACAAATTCGGACTGGGGATTTCAGTGGGCATTCTTTGGATATAATATGGGGTATGGCTAGCCAGACATGGGTACTAGTAAGTAATGAACTGACCGCACCACTGGCCACCCATTCGGCATTGGTATGACAACACAAATAAAACCTACCGCAAAAAGGTAAGCCCGGCCCGTCACCTGGTCCATATTGTGTGCGTAACAACAACTGCTAGAGCTCCACCTTCCCTGTCTCTAATCACTCACGGGCCTTTCAATGGTAATGCGTGCGACGTGACGTGATGACGCACTGCCTCTGTGGTGCTTGCGGCTGCATGTGAACTTGAAGAGGAGCCGAGGAGGAGCACTGCTCTGCAGCTGCGCTCTCACAGGAGTAGGAGGACGGTGTGGTGTGTGTAGCCTATGTTGCTTTTGGAGGCCAGGAGAGAGAGATAAGTAAAGCTACTCTAATTAGAGGCACAGTCACAGTTCTCCCTCACCCACAAATAGCTCCCCCAAAGTGAACGCTCTGCAGAGGTTAAACAGCATTACAGTTATGTGACAGACACAGAGCTAATCAATAGCGTTGATAACGCTGATTTTACTCTCTGTTGAAGGCTCACTCTGTAAGAGCTATGTGATTGGTGCTAGCAGAGTGCACCCATGAAATTGATCCTGGGAAGAACACTGACATAGGGCACGATTCTATTCAACGCGATGTAAATAGCTCCGGGAGATAGCTCCCGGAGCTATTCAATTCATCGCGATGTTAGGTCGGGGAAGGCTCGTTCTCGTGCCTTAAACAGGGATCTAGTCTTTTCTTTTAGGGGGGGCGGTTTAATAATAACTCTGACTCCTCCTCTTTTCTATCCTGGCACCACCCCTTTTTAGTCCAAACTCCTTCCCTTTTAAAGCTGTTTTTTTTTTTTTTTAGTTTGATGGTCACATGGATTATTCCAATTTCTATATTTCTTATTTGGGAGCACCTATGGATACAAACGCTTGGTGTGAATTCTCATTTAACTCCAATACTACAATAGATGACAGCTTTTGCTTGGAATTCACATAGAAATGTGTGTGTGCCCTCCATGCTCCCCCCTCAGTTAGTGCCAGAAGGTGCAGTACAGTACAGTGGTGAATGCAAGGTGCCGCCCAGTATTCCTGGAAAGACACACACACACACATACATACATACACATATATAATGACCAGGTGATGACGTCAGTATCATGTTCCGACAGCCGAGTGTGCAGTCCCGCCTTGCTTCAGTACGCCCCTTCACTGGGTAATAAAAGTAAGCTCCGGTTTTGTGTTTCTATGTCCTGATGAAAATGTGATTAAAACATTGAAACGTTGACCTACAGAAGCGCTGTCCAGTGATGGATTTATTGTTTGGAATGCCACACCTGTGACTATATATATATATATATATATATATATATATCACACGCACATACTACATAGGGACATACGTACACACCCACACTTACATGGGGACATACCTGCACACCCACACTTACATGGGGACATACCTGCACACCCACACTTACATGGGGACATACATACATACATACACACACATACATAGGGACATACTTACATACACACCCACACATACATCACATACATAGGGACATACATACATACACACCCACACATACATAGGGACATACATACATACATACACACACACCAACACATACATAGGGACATACATACATACATACATACATACACATCCACACATACATAGGGACATACATACATACATACACACCAACACATACATAGGGGCATACATACATACACACCCACACATAGGGACATACATAAATACACACCCACACTTATATAAATGTAATCATAAGACACACTTACTTTTGGATCCTATCCTGACATGCAGCAGGTTGTTGATGGGGGCGGAGCCGAGCAGTTTCCATCATTAGGCTCCGCCCCCCGCGGCATAATCCCACGATTCACGGATCTCAGCTAGCAGCAGCACTGAGGCCCCGGCCACAGGAGCAGCAGAGTGGGAGGCTGGCCCATCAGCCAGCAGCAGCAGCACCTGACCGCGGACACAGAAGCAGGAGGGGAAGGTGCAGAGCAGTAGGCAGGCCCATCAGCCAGCAGCAGCACTAGTCCGCCGGAGCAGGAGGGGGAGCAGTAGCACTCAGGCCCCGGAAAGAGGAGCAGCAGAGCGGGAGGCGGGCTCATCAGCAGGAGCACTCAGGACCTTATTCAGAGTCGGTCGCGAGCGCTCGCAACCGACTCAATGTTGGTCCACAGGGCATGCGCACGATGGAGACTGCTCCATCGTGCGCATGCGCGAGCCCCTGCTAACGACGGATCACCCGTCGTTAGCGGGCTTGAAGCAGACGGAGCGAGCTGTCGATGTTGATTGACAGCTCGCTCCGTTTGCTGGGCGGGCAGGGGAGTGCCTGGCCAAACGGAGGCGTTCCTTTCGGAACGCTTGCCGTTTTGTGGGCGTCCCCACTGACATCATCAGTGATGCCAGTGGGGAGCTTCCTGCTCAAACCGAGCAGGAAGCTCCCTGGGGCTTAAGGTTGACGAGACCCTACCCTAGGGTCTCGTCGTAAGCCCCGATGGTCTTGACCATCGCGACCATCTCCCTTAGCGGTCGTTAGAGCTGTGGGTGTTAACCCACAGCCTAACGACTGACATGGAGGCGGCCGTTCAGGATGCAAGCGGCCGCCCTGTTTCTGAGCGACCGCTTGCATCCTACAACCGCCTCTGAATGAGGCCCTCAGTCCCTGGACACAGGAGGAGCAGTAGGGGGAGGAGCAGAGCGGGAGGCAGGCCCATCAGTCAGTAGCAGCGCAAGTCCTGGGAGCAGGAGGGGGAGCAGCGGAGCAGGAGGCGGGCCCATCACCAGCAGCATCACCAACTAGGATGAAGACGCTGCTCAGTGTTACTGACTTCCGAGTCCCAGAACAGAGAGGCAAAGACGCTAGGGGGGGGCGATCACTCCAATCACCCCCTCTGGATCCGCCACTGTCCCCGACCTAACTTCCCGGCGCGAGTCTGTTTTCCTGGCGCGAAGGGCAGAAAACAGCCTCGCGCCGGGACTTTTCTCGGATTTCTTCTTTCATCCCCGGTGTATTGAATAGCTCCGAGAGCTCACTCCTGGCGCTATTTACATCGCGCTGAATAGAATCGTGCCCATAGATAGATATAGATGCATGTAGGCTACATGCATCTCTATCTATCTATTTGTATATATGTGTATGTGTATTGGTGATATATGTATTGGGAGGGATGTGTGGGGTGTGTGAAGGAGAGGTCAAAGAAGGTTGAGGGGGGGGCAGAGATATCCTTGTAACGGGCCCCAAGATTTCTGTCGCCGGCCCTGGACACAGGTGGCCATGTTCAGACGGAGATTCTGTACCTCCATAGGTCTGTACAATCTCCGATGCAGGGGTGTCTCTAGAGAGGAGGGGGCCCGTGTGCAGTCTCCGACTCGGGCCTCCTCCTCTCCATGTGGCTAGAGTGTGCCCAGAGTCTATAGTGCATGCACAGGTCACCGGAAAAAAGGCAATGGTGGCCATTTTCCCTGTACTGCGCATGCGTAAACGATGGTAAAATGGCCACCGCGGCCATTTTGCAGCTTTTTTTACAGGCACAGACACCGGAGAGGTAAGTTTTATGGGTGCAGGGAGTGCGGTGCGGGCCTCCGCTGGACCCAGGGGCCCGTGTGCCCCACACATCCTGCACCCATTATAAATACGCCCCTGCTCCAAAGGTGCAACTGATGGTGAGTCTTAATATTGCAGCAATTTAAAATAGTAGTACTATAACTACTCCATTACTATAATGAAAATAAATATCTGTATAACTCTCATTATATAAGTCTATGGGAGCTTTCACTGTATGCCAAAGTTCGGATCTGTTTAGAATATATCATCCCGTTGTATATCTAGTATATATAGTATAGATATATTACATCTGCTCTTTTCTACTAGTGATGACAATAAGTCAGGTCTAAACCCCTGTTGATTTTGTATTAGAGCTTGTACATGTTTAGCAATGATTTATACAAAAGTTTGAACAGAGAATGAACAAAGAATTTATCAAGTCACAGTGCTGAGAAAAACATTTCTAAAGAAACACAGGGCCTGATTCAGAGATGGACACAATGCCGTTGTTTGCGCAGTTGAGGGATTATTGGTAATGTGCGCATTGGTCTGTCCAAGCTTCAAACTTCATTACCTTTGCCGCTCGCAGTGAGCATTTATTTGCAAAGTGTTTGACAGGTAGGGACAGTTTGGGGGAGGTAACTGATGAGTCACTGCCTGCGTCTGATGACTCAAACGCAGGCAGTGTTCGCAAATACGGGCTATAGCGTGTATTTTTCCTGGGATTGAGTACTGGGGACTCACTTTTAAAAAGAAGGCGGGTCCCCGGGGATGCGCTGTGCTGTGGCCAATCCCTGACAGCTGGCTGCAGCACAGCGCGTCCCCCTGCAGAGACAGACACAACGCTGTCTGTTAGAGCAGCCAATGAGAGTGAGATAGACTCTCATTGGCTGCTGCTGTGGAAAGCCGTGTTGGGATCAAGTGTCTGATCCCAGCATTGGCACAGCATCTGTGCCCGGCGCTGGGACAAAGTGCGGCGGGTACCTGGTGAAGAGACTGCCTGGTCCCTTCCTCCAGTGGCGGCGGTAAAGTGTCAGCGGGAGAAAGCTTGGCTCTGGGCGCGAGCTGAGCGGAGCTCTCTGCCCGGAAGCCAAGTAGCGGCGGCGGTATAGGAGGCAGACGCGACGAGCCAATCGTGGCACACCGCGTCATAGCCCCGCCCACTCGCAACGTCTTGAATAGACACCACTGACCGTGAACCTTCAGTGAGAGGCATATGGGGGGCCCCTGGGGCACTGCATAGGGGAACTACTACTGGGGGCAATGCATAGGGGAACTACTACTGGGGGCAATGCATAGGAGGACTACTACTGGGGACAATGCATAGGGGGACTACTACTGGGGGCAATGCATAGGGGGACTAAAGGGCATTAATGTGCGGCATAATGTGTAAAGGGCATTAATGTGCGGCATCATTTGTAAGGGGTATCACTGCATGACATAATGTGTAAAGACCGGGCATTAATGTGCTGCATAATGTGTAAATGCCGGGCATGGCTGTGTGGCAAAGTGTGTAAAGGCTGGGCATTAATATGTGGCATAATGTGTAAAGGGCATTAATGTGTGGCATAATGTGTAAAGGGCATTGCTGTGTGGCATAATGTGTAAAGGGCATTAATGTGCGGCATCATTTGTAAGGGGTATTACTGCATGGCATAATGTGTAAAGGCCGGGCATTAATGTGCAACAGGGTATTAATGTGCGACAGGGCATTGCTGTGTGGCATAATGTGTAAAGGGCACTAATGTGCGGCATAATGTGTAAAGGCTGGGCATTAATATGTGGCATAATGTGTAAAGGGCATTAATGTGCGGCATAATGTGTAAAGACCGGGCATTTATCCTTTGATAAATATGCCTACCTGACCATTTCTGGGACCCAGAAATGGTCAGGTAGGACCCCATTTTTTTAAAGTGGTGGGTCCCTGAGACCCACAAATTTTGTCACTCACTGCGATCACTGCGCAGGCGTGTCGCGATCGTTTACGGGGTGTGTCAAAACCCACAGCTGCGATCCTGTAAGCATTAAATATGGTTCCGGTGTCAGATCTGCAACCAGTGCTGCATCTTTGTGCGCAGTCGTTTGGATTTGCAAAGCCCCAGGTGGGCGTCTCAATACAAATCCTGGTGGCTGCAACATTTTGCATATTATTGCACAGCCGTTATGTACAAATTCGCCTGGCATTAGTCAGTTCCACAATTTGGTGCATTTATTACAAATCAGGTGAATTTTTAATATATGCAGTAGGAACAGGACATGGCAGAGCCAGCCCCATAGCAAAACTAGGAGGAAGTAGCAGCGTATGCTCAGAAAAATCACCGCTGTGATCAGACAGGGCTTCAAGGCACATGGATATGCCCAGAAGAGCAAAGTAGCGGCCTCAGTAGGTTGGACTAGGAATTACTGGGCCTCCCTCACCTACGGACCCCTATAGCGGAACCACCTTCAGCAATGGTGGAAGATTAATCCCTGATATGCACTACTGATTAAATTAATACTACTTTGAAAAACCCCTTATTTAAATGATGTTACATAGGTCAGCACTTTTTACATAAAAACACTATTAGGGGTAAGGTCCATTCAGGAGGATTGCTGGACTCTACAGGGAGACAGAGAGATTGCTACTATCTCAGGGAGTCTCCCTGACAATCAGGGAGAGTTGGCAAGTATGCTGCAAATCAGAACTAATGCTCACATCACGGTGTGCTGGGACTATATACCCTGAACTTGGGAGGCATATGAGCACAATGCACAAAGCATGGTATAGAAAAATAATGTGAGGAGCCATACTGGCTCATAAGGGGCTTGGCCATGTAGTTGATGTGGTTTAAATAAAGTTGTGGTTATCTAACACAGTAATAAACATGCATATATGTTCAGAATGTATACATAATTTTACAAAAACCAATGGTGAACGAAGATTTGTCACATATCCCAGCAAATAAAGTAGGGCACATAGCATTAGGAATTTGTCCATGCTCAAAGAATATGGAACCTTGACCAGCTGAACCAAATGTAAATCTCTGTATAACTTTAATTATTTGCTCTGATTGTGCCACGGTGCCCCTAAACATAGCATAGCCTCTCCTTGGCCTAATTACTTTACTGATTATAATGCATATGTCCCAACATTCGTGAATAGTATGTTCAAATAAAACTGACCATGCTCTGATCCCCCAAAACCACACCCCTAGACATAGCCTAGAGACCATTTTAGAAGAAAAAGGGACTGAAGCTTCTGGTCCATATTGCGACTGCATACACTTGTATAATGAATGTTTACCTTATCCTATGCAACATTCATAGTAAACAAACAGAACTTAATATTATTTACTGCATAGACAATGGGATATAGTCGGCATCCCGGAGCAGACAATGCCGGCGGTCACAATCCTGGCCCCAGAATTCCAACAGCCCGACGGCTGCAATCCTGACGGTGAATATTAGGGTTAGGTCTAGGCTTAAGCTGGCCACACACTAGACCAACTTACATCCAACCAGCCAACTTGTTGATTGGTTGGAATGAAAATCTGGTAAGGAATGAAAGCAAATGACAATCAGCAATTTGCTCCCAAAAGCGGGAAAATGATCAAAAACTGTTGTTTGAACAAATTGTTTAGATCAAACATTTAACAAACTTGTCTGACGTCATTTTCATCTGTTTTCTGACATTTAGGAGCAAATTGCTGATCATCAGTTACTCCCATTCCTTACCACATTCTCATTCCAACCAATCAACAAGTTGGCTGGTTGGTTGTAAGTTGGTCTAGTGTGTGGCCAGCTTTAGGCATTAATAGCAATCTCTCTGTCTCCCTGAAGAGTCCAGCAATTATGAAACTGTTATATAAAGAAAAAAATCAGTGATATATACATTCAAATGTTATCATTAGTATCATTTATCTGCATTGGTTATAAGGCACAATGATCCCTATGGGTACATGCATTTTCTGAAAAGTATCAGTGTGTTTTCATCATCAAGTAGATATTACTAGCTGCTTTGGGGCTTATTTACATTTGGATTTAAGTCAATTTTATGACATGCCTCTCAGATGTAGCAGTACACGCCCACTTTACCACCGCGCTCATAGGTAATGCTTTTACAATCTCCCTGAAATGCTATTTCAAAAGTTGGCAAGTATGGTGTTAGACTGCAGGAGGGGAGGGTAAGGGTCAGGCTGTGGAGAGATGGGTTGTTAGGGCTAGGCTGCAGAAGGGGAGGGTTAGGATTAGGCAGGGTCGTCTCTTGGGGTGTTCGACCAGTGTGGTCGAACAGAGGCGCCACCCCATAGAGAGGGCACCCCTCCCCAACATCCCGATTTCAGTGGGACAGAATTGTCCCACTGTTCAACCCGTGGGCCGAGGTGGCAGTGCCGGACCCCGGAGTAGCTGAAAGGATGCTGCGCGTTTGCGTGCAACATCCATTCAGTGCCTGGAGAGGGCTTGGGGAAGCCCAGCTAGTGACGGAGTGCTGGGCTTACCCCCAGCCTGACGTTATTTGGAGGCGTGCAATGCGGGCACGCCTCCAAATAACGGCGCTTAGGAGCGTGGTCTATGGTAATTAGCCCACACCCCCATTTTCGGCTGCACACTATTGGCCGCTATTAACTGAGCCTGCAGAGGGTGCTCCGACCCTTGGAGCCGGCCCTGGGATTAGGCTGCGGGAATGGTGGGTTAGGGTTAGAGGTTGGGTTATAATACCCACCTGCATGCGTCGGGAATTCCACCGTTGGCATTACTCTGTCGGGATTCTGGCTGCTGGCATTATCAGCGCTGGGATCGCGTACCCAAGACAAAAATAGAATTATTACAATGCTGCTGGCCAAAGTGAACAAACAATAATGTGTATTACAACACACACCTCACACCCCAACACGCATGCACCCGCATACACACACACACCACACACCCTATCACGCACGCATGCACACATACACACCACACACCCTAACACGCACACACACACAGTCCTTCTGAAGCCTCTGCTCTGCACTTAAATGCACTTGTGTTCCCCTTAAAGAGCAATGACCTGTTCTGAGAGCTGCACATGCTCAAGAGAGACCCTGCTTTCTCTTCTGAGGGCAGAGCTGAGATCCCAGGAGTCATGAGCAACATCACCAGTCCCTTACCCAAATATTGCTTTGGGGCCTGGCAATATACTGTTCTGCCCTGCTTGCAGGCAAGTAGGACGTACACATCATACAGTTTATATTCCCTTAAGTAGGCCACAGCTACATCCCTTTTCATTATGTTTTAATTATTTACAAATGTGTTCAGTCAGTAGATAATCTAATTATGCTATTTTTAAGGGAGACGATACATATGGGATACATAAGCTATGTGAACAAACAAGTCACTGATTCGTTCTGTGACCAGACAAAAGCACAAGGTTGTAGGGTGAGCACTTTTATACAGGACACAGATATTAGAGGTGACTTCTAATGTCTGTAATAATTTACTGCATTGGGTGCATTATGCTTTATTATACACATTTTCCTAATGCACTCTGAAGTGGTGACATCAGAACTTGCAGATTATTAATAATAATGTTTATACATAAGTTATGTACAGAAGTTTATATATTACAATAGTGTATTATATTTTGTTCAGCTCTCATATGGTCACCAAATATATGTTTTTAAATTGCCAAATTTTTATGGTGCTTAAAGCTCTTCCCCTGCATGTTGGATGTTGTTAGTAGTTGTTTTCCAGGCTCGCACTGTGTGTTTTAGCCCTTAGATTTGCAACTTTCTCATTCTCACACTTATGGGTTATGGTAGTTTCCTACAAACAAATGCCTTTTATACCCAAGAGGGAAATATGAGTAACATAAACTACAGTTTGCAAACAAAACCTTATTATTTTTTTCTTGCTGCTTCTAAGCCCTGCCATAAGATTTCTAATTAGCGATACTCTCTAATTGCTGTTTGCTCACACTGGCAAGTTGTTGCTAATGATAGAAGTGGAATTGCCATATGGCTCTACATTAACTGAACAGTTTTAACCACTGTAACATTTTTAAATTGAAAGAGAAGATTTAAAAGTCTTCAGCAGAGCGTGCAACTTTCCTTGCTAATTCTTTGAGATAGACCATCACGGAAACTACTTTGCTTCTGGTTTCTACCACTCTGGAATGCATACGGCAATTGTAAGCTATCCGATGCATTTAGCTGAACTTGCATCTAATAAGGCTGCCTGTAGCCATGTTGTTCTATCCCAGGATTCTGTTGACATTGCATCTGATTCTTAGAGGAAACATGTCATGGAATTACTGTTTACAGATAAATATTTTAAAGGATAATATTTAAGTTGTTGGTAGGGTTATGCATTTTGATATGGCATGACAGAGTAATATATTAGGAAAGAAAAAGACTAACATATTTCAGAGTAAAGTGAGTGTAGAGGTTGGAAACAAATTATCATGTCCTGACCTGTACCACCACAATACCATTCCATTGCACAATAGGAGTGTACAGGCCTGACATGCTCTTACCAGTGACCACGCCTCCACTAGTATCCAGGTCCGGGTGATGTCTCGGTGGCCCTGGTCACAGTAATATAAAAGCCTTATGCTATTAGATGGCATCATTCTGCACAACATAAATTCTAAAAAATCCTTATTTTATGTCCTGGTATGTAACAAGAAAGAGCAGCATATGTTTGAACCGTAGTGCACTACTTAGGAGCAACTTGGTCATCTAATTGCTTCTGACATTGAAAAAGAGTTGGAGAGTTTCTCCTCTAGGGAAAATCACAATGCCTGCTATATTTTAACATGGTATTATGTCCATCCAATGGCTTGTAGAGATTTGTCTTGGTTGCATTCTCCCCCTGATTTTCTTATAAAAGAAAAGGCCCTTACATAGATATTGGTGAGGAGGCAATGTTACACATAGATCCCATTGTAATGTAATCAATAGGATGAAATATAACCCACATCACCAATCTGCCTTTCAAGAGGATGTAGTATGCCCACTGAGAATGAAGAACAGGAACTTCCATACACAATTGGGGATAGCTTGTAAACTGCATATTCTATCATCTATATGTTCTGCCATGTATTCCATATGCTGAATATTAAAACCTGTGTTTCCTACTATTTAATAGTAGTATTTTCCTCCAAAATATTCCATTCTAGTTCATTCTCTACAAAGACTTTTAGCATAGTGTATGTGGACAAACACCGACATGTAGTGCATTCAATGTGCCTACACATCATTCATTCAATGTGCTTACATATAAATTATAATGCATTTCAATCTCCCTACATATTATGCTTTTCAAGGTCTCAGTGAGCATGACCACTAACCATGAAAAGATACAGCAGGCGATTACCCCTTTAGGATCACCCCTTCATTCAAACGTTTCAGTTTTTCTTCTACAATTCAAATTTTTAGCATAATCAATGGCTTAAATGAATCATGACAGTGAGGACAAATGAGAACTCTCATTATTACATGTGTTGGAAGCTTTTTATTACATAGCTTGAACTTGAAGAAGGAATGCACTTCCTTACAGAAGTACAAATGGAAGCATAGGAATGAGTCCCAAGGGTATATTTACTACAGTGCATGTTTTTAGAAGTGGAGATGTTGCCCATAGCAATCAGGTTCTAATGTAGCTATTATCTTAGGTGCTAGATAAATGTTAAGTAGAATCCGGTTGGTTGCTATGGGCAACATCTCTACTTTTACAAACCTGCACTTTAGTAAATATACCCCCCAATCTGTTCCACATCTGAGATAATGGAGAATTCATGGCTATATATAAAAATGCTGCTCAGCCTCCTAAATGCTTCTTCTGCACCACTTTATCTAATGTGCATAATCCCTTTCAGGAAAATGAAATTCTGTTTTGCACATTGCACATCAGTGCAAAAGTATGTGTGCTTGTGTGTCTAATCTACGTGTAGTAGGAAGCAAACTCCAACTATTAAGTGATGGGACTTCTCCCTTCATTGCTACAATCTTTGTTATTGTGGTCTGCTGCTCCATGTGCATCTATGGAAAGCCAGGAATAATGGTACACAAGTAGGTTATTTATGTAACAAAGGAGCATCTGTGCTATGGTTTTACATGTTTGCTGTTCATAAATGACTTTTCATGTGTTCTCTGTATTTGTATAGTTATCAATATAAATAGGCTTGCTACTTCTGTTCAAAATGTATACTGCATGTATGCAAGAATGTACACTCACGTGTAAGGGAAATCAATGATAGTCTAGCAACAAGAATATTGATGTTTTAGTCATCGCAGCCCTTGATGTACACTTGAGATGGTTCTCTCACAAGCATATATGTTTCTTCGGTTTCATGGCACTGATTAAAGCAGACTTCTTTGGTCTCTGTGGCTAAAAAAGAAAGAGGCTTTCATTATTGGCAATAAACATGTTTTTCTTGATATCAAATGATTCGTGCTGCATTCATTTGAAATAATCCAAGCACATTTGCAATCTACATTATATTTTCCACTCCTCTATAATAAGTTTGCCTCTGTTATATTTATGTATTATTTATGCATACAGACTATGTTCCTGAGTGCTCGGGCTTTCAGAAGTTCCAGTTATTCATAGCTGGGATGCCTGCAGTTGCTTAGTTTAATAGGTCTACGATGGTAATCATTGCAGATTTGTTCCAGAAGGGCTTTTCAATTGTTCCAGGTGTGCAATACGTGCGGTTGATAGCCTAAATTATACTTGCTGTCATAACTTATTAATATCTTCTTGCCACAAATTGAAGCTTTAAAACAATGAACCTTTAAACATTTAAAGGATTTTTATACAATTTGAATAAATCTGTCATTTTGAAATAAATCAGTATAAGATGAAAATATTGTTGTGATGTCACCCAAAAAAATAGTGTATATGAACATACAAAGTAGATATAATAATATACCTATATTTTACAAACAAAATGTTTACTAAAATTTGTCATCTGCCTTTATTTCTCTATGATATAAAACATTAAGCTGAAAAAATAAAGGCATAATTACAGTAGGAAGACTAATGGCTTTTTTAAATCTAATATTGGTTTCAGAAAAGATAAAAAATAATATCCTGGACATTAATTATAATTAATGTAAAGATCGTAGAAAGAGCATTGGGCTCTGGTTAGAGTAGTCTTTTTTTATTCTTTTTTTGTATCATTTGTTGATATTTTTGTTTCGACCAAAGTGTTCTAAAAATCAATGTTGGTAAAGGTGGATCATTTTTTCTTACATTCAGCTAATGAAAATGCAAAGCACATTTTTGCATATTTTGTTCTACGTATGTGTATGTATAAATGTGCCTTTTTACCTGCAACATTCCATGGATCTTATTATTAATATGTTGGAACATTTTAGTACAATCCAATTCACCTATCATCAGTATTGTCTTTGTACATTTAGGGATAGGTCACTGGCTGGTCTGTGGGTTTACTGCCTTCAGTCTTCATTTGTTCATCATTCCATGTTAACTATTAGGAAGCACTAGATACAGGTGTAACAAAATATTTGTATTAATGTATTTCAAGCAGTGTTTTGTCCGGCTGCACAGCTGGTATCTCCAACTCCAGATAATCCAGTCTTTTTAGGGACTGTACAGCTGCTAAACTTCTACACTGCTTTGCTTGTTTCATAAGGCAACAGAATGCTACATTCACTAAACCAATTTCCAACTTAATATATTACAAAAAGCATTGTCCACCTGGCTACAAATATCCATTTTCTTCTGTAAATACTGCTGTGATACTGGGGGATCTCTCTGGGCGCTTACAATATGAAGTATCTTTTATGACATATAATAATATTTTCCTAACATTTTCCTTTCCCTTGCCTCCTGTGAAATAAGCTAGGAACAATTGCTTTGTTGTAAGACAGTTTGTTCAACAAGAAATAAAAGACCTTACACAGATTTCTGTTTTCAGCTAGTTTGTAAATGTCAAACTGTGATGTAGCTTTTGTTAGAATAGATATTTTGCATTCTAATTCTATTTGTATTATTTTGGTATATCATTGATAACTATCTCAGGTTTCAGCTTACAACAAGTGAATAGTACTTAGTATTGGCTGAAAATTAATAAATGTAAAAACTGCCATAAAAAAGAAAATTAATATATATATATATTCAATCTAAGCAGTCAATTATATCTAAGAGTAGAAGTTTTAACAGGATCCAAATTTTGTAAGACCGAAAATAACTAAAGGTAAATACACACAAATGATCACCTTTTGGGTGCATTAGTTGAATATAGTCTGCTTCAAAAACACAACTGTTGTAGGAAAAATGAACACAGTTATGCAGAACCATAAATACATCACATATGTAGTACTGTCAATACTTAGAAAGCTCTGCTTACATATTTACCCTACATATATATCCTCTACATTTCTTCAATCTGGACCTCTTGAAATTATGACAGGCCACACCCCTTTTGTATATGCCCTGCCCCTCCAAGGTCCACGATTCAGGTTTATTATGCCAGGTCTGATACTAAAGGTCGACAACAAAAAGGTTGACACTAATTTGGTCAGCACCAAAAGGTCGACATGAAAAAAGTTAGACAGTACAGAAGGTCGACAGGTACAAAAAGTCAACATGGAAATGGTCGATGTGTTGTTTTTTTCCTATCCCTAATCTCCACCCTAACTCTAACCCTCTTCTTAGTGCCTAACCCTAATCATTGGGATAAGTGCCTAACCCTAACTGTCCCTCCTAATGCCTAACCGTAAGCCTCAATTAAGTGCCTAGCCCTAACCCTAAATAAAAAAAGTGTTGACCAATTCCAGGTTGACCCTTTGAACCTGTAGACCTTTTCTACCTGTAGACCTTCTGCACTGGCAACCTTTTGTCATGTCTACCTTTTGATGTTGACCAAATCATTTTCAACCTTTTCATTGTGGACCTTTTGTTTGGAACCTATTACGCCAGGAATAACAAGTGCAATAAGTAAAAAAAAACCCTGATCAATGGCCTATTGTAAGAAGGGTAGGATGATGCGTGGGCATTACCAGTGCCATATGGGCATGTACATCCTTACGCTATAAACCCCAATGTATCCATAAATATGTAAAAGTATAAAATTTGCATCATTTTGTGAGGGAAATAGAAATACAATTTTAATACTGATGATTTATGGCAGGCCATGTGGCCACCTGTTGTCTGGTCCTCATCATGCTGTCATGATAATGGGACTATTTTTATTTGGAGGCCTGGAGTTGTAGTTCCATCTGCCCCATTGTTAATCTGTTCCTGACCCTCCTCAGTCATCATGCCCCATTCCTCTGCGTCTTATTTAATTAATAAGCGGTAAGTGGTGGGCAGCATTTCCTGTTTCTCAGACTATGGGTACGATGCTGGACTGTGACATCATTGCTCTATGGTACATGCCCAGTGTATAACATGGAGGAGCAGGAGCCTGAGATTTACAGGTAAGAAGTAACAAAATGTTTCACAATAAAATGTGGAAAAGCCGTTTAACGCCCTTTCTTTGCAATTTTTAAGTATCGCTTCATGTATCAATGCTGAAACATGAGATATCACAAATATCTCCTACACTATATTAACATCTGCAATTTATTGCATAATATCGCCGGAATCATAGAACACAATGGTTCTTGTGATATGAGTGAAATTTAACAAACACAAAAAATCTTATTTTGGGAGTTTACATACAGTAGGTTACAGCATCTTGAGCTGCTGCAATGGTTTTTTTTAACAGAGTCCAGCATGTGAGGGATCTTTTCAGATCCCTACACTGGCTCTCTCCTCCCCTCTCCTTTTTCTCTGCTATCTGGAGGGGATGTAGTCACAATCACGGCTGTTGGGATGCCGGCGGTCAAAATGCCGGTGCCAAAATCCTGACACAAGTCAGAATTTCTGCGTCTGCATCCCAACCGCCGGCATCCCGACGGTAAGTAGTGGGGTTAGGATTAGGGTTAAGAGTTAGGATTAGACAGTTTTGGGAGGGTTAGGGTTATGGCACAAGGGGGGGGGGCTTAGGTTTAGACCTTGGGGGGGTTAGGTTTAGGCAGTGGTGGAGGGTTAGGTTTAGGCAGTGGAAAGAGAGGGTTGGGGTTAGGGGTAGGGTGAGGGGGAGGGTTAGTATACTTATCGACAGGTGTCGGTATCCTAACCCTGTCGGGATGCCGGCGTCTGGATTCTGACCGCCAGGATCCTAATCAAAATGTGTTATACTATATATATATAATATATTATAAATTTTGTACTTACCCCTCCACTTGTTAAAGCCGCAATCCACAGAACTCTGGATCATCTGCAAGATACACCATGCAAGCCTGAACTGTGTTTGCCTCGTGCAGTGGCCATCTGATAAAGAGGATGACTTTCACTGCAAGCTCTTCTGGTTGAATATTTTTATTCAAATACATACAGTCACAAAATAATTCTAATTGTTGTGATTTGCAACAATTAGAAATTATAGTTTACAGACTAAAAGCCTGATAATTGATACATCAGTCCCTATGTCACTCACTGAGTGCTTTAGCTGTTGCTTAACCGTGATAACCATAAGTGACCGCCTAGGTTCCAATGGTAGTCCAAGCCCTGTTGTGTGAACACACTTTCACAAATAGCTATTACGATACATGTACATATTTGCCATTTTTATTGTGAATATTTAATTTTATTGCTGTTTAATTGTGTATCAGGTTTTGTTTTCTTTTAACTTGCAGCTGCTCACATTGTAAAGACCTGTAGTGTAATTTAAATACATACATTTGAACATGCAAAATGCAGAGCTCAATATTATAAACCCTGTGTCACGGAGATCTTCCACTAATTATATATTCATCATAGGCATATGTGCACAATGGATTACACAGAATTTTTTTCAACATTTAATATATGAAAAACGACTGTAGGTTAAAAGCATACATTATGAGAGTGAATGAGTACCAGGGGTTCAACAAATGTAAGGCCATTATTTCAAAGAAATTGTGGCAAGGGTACATGGACTGTAGCTGGTCTTTTCGTTTTAATTTCCCTAGGTGACCAATCCTGTTTGACCCAATTCTATGTTTTTGTTAAATTAGAAAGAAAAATAGAAAAACTCATAAGAGCATGGAACTTTCATACGTAATGAAATTTAAGTCGGTGCAAAGTGTACACACTCAGAATGTTTGCATGTGTTGCGTATGTATAGCTGCATTATAAATCTCTAAGGCTGGTCTTTTAACTGACAGCCTTCCTGCTGTGACCACTGAAACTAAAATAAGGAAGGTGATACATCTATATGTCAGATGTTATTTCATTACGATTATATGAAACTTGTGTATAGTTTGATGGACTGAATGCCTGTTCAATGACTTGTACTGTTAGGGGCCTTAGTGGTTATTTATCAAAATCTCCTGCTTTAACTTCCCAACATTTTTATTTAGATTAGTTTGTAAGATAAACCACGTGCTGTTTGTAGTCTGGTTTCAGAATGCTGCACTGAATGTAGCTGTATTTGTCTGGTTACAATTATATATGGTTAAGGATTTACTATTACAATAAAACATACATAGGTCACACAGGCATTCAAAATATCAGGCAACCAGTGTAATTTTTAATGCAAATAGACAGCTAACTAGACAGACAGAGAGGGGATAGATAGATAGATAGATAGATAGATAGATAGATAGATAGATAGATAGACACCAATCAAATGACAGACAGTTCTATTATTATATGCTATTCGATTCGCTCCTCTGGCTCACTGCCTAATAGAGGCAATTCTGCATGTCATTCTGTATCTGCACATAGAGTTTTGTCCTACTCTGACACCACATTGGCCCGTATTCAATTTGAGGCGAAAATCCGTAATCCGCGGAAAAGTTTCGCCGATGACGTCATATTGCCAGGCGGAAAAGTATCGCCGTATTCAATCTGAAAGACTTTCTGCCTAGGCGGAAAGTCAATGCAATGTAATCAGTGGAAAAGTTTCGCCTATGAATAGCAGGCGGAAAAAAGTGCAGAATTGGGATTTTGGGGTGCAACGTTACAGGAACCCCCTTGCAGCCTTCAGACAGTCCCCTAAAGGTAAACTGCATCAAAAAAAAAAAAAAAACACTTAAGAACACCCCAAAAAAATCACTTTCATTTTGGGGGTGAAAAAAATAAATGTTGGGGGACAAAGTTAAAAACTAGTGAACTAGGCTCTAGGTGGGTCCCCAAGTATGCCCCATGTGTTTTTTTTTCATTGTAGGGGCTTGCGGCATATTGATTTTTTTAAACTTAACTTTAGCAACTTTAAAATATGCTGCCCCCATTTTCATGTACCCCAAATTTGCTGGGATAAGTTATTTTCTGCAAAAAAACCTCCTGAATACTATTCTGCACCACTTATACAAAAATGCTATTTAGCAGCTATTGAGCCCATTTAAAAACACCAAATACCTTCACCAACCAAATTGTGGGGTACCATAGGGAACCCCCATGTCAGAGCATCTTTTGGGGGGTGTCAGGCTGATTTCCCCAAATCTGACATGACTTTCTGCTTGTTTAAGTTTCGCCAGGTCCCATTTTCGCGTACTTTCAAATTGAATGCGGGGATACGCGGGCACGCGCGCGATACTTTTCTGCCTGCAAAACACGCGATGGAGGCGGAAAGGTATCGTGGGTCCGCTCAAATTGAATACGGCTCATAATGTGCAAAATTTTTTCAAACTTTATGGGCCCCTTAGCAATATTGTATAGCCCCCAATGCTTCTAGAGATCTTTTATCATTGTAGTGGTTTTTAATTTAATGCCCCATAGTCAGTGGCGTAACTACTGCCCCCGCAGCCCCCGTGGTGGCTTGGGGGCGCCGGGGCCGTAGCATCACCACTGCAACTGTGAACGCTGGCCTCTGAAGTGAACGGAGGCTATGGAAGCCTCCAATCACTTCAGAGGCCAGAGTTCTCAGTAATGCAGTGTGCGGGTGACGTCATGACATCACCCGCGACCTGGGGAACCTGCGCGGCCGCATCTGCTGGATCAATTTAGATCCAGTCAGCACGGCAGCAGAAGTGACAGCCCAGATGACGCGCGGAGTCAGGTAAGTACTGGGAAGGGGAGGGGGCCCAACTACAGGAGGCACTACTTAAAGGGTACAACTACAGGGGGCACAACTCAGGGTGCACAACTACAGGGGGCACTACTTGAAAGGGCACAACTACAGGGGCCACTACTTGAAGGGGGCACTACTTGAAGGGGCACAACTACAGGGGGCACAACTACAGGAGGCACTACTTAAAAGGGTACAACTACAGGGGACACAACTCAAGCGGCACTACTTGAAGGGGCACAACTACATGGGGCACTACTTGAAGGGGCACAACTACAGGTGGCACAACTACAGGGGGCACTACTTAAAATGGTACAACTACAGGGGACACAACTCTGGGGGCACTACTTGAAGGGGCACATCTATAGGGGGCACTACTTGAAGGGGCACATCTATAGGGGTCACTACTTGAAGGGGCACAACTACAGGGGCACTACTTTAAGGGGCACAACTAAGGGGGCACTGCATATGGGCACAGCTACAGGGGGCACTGCATATGGGCACTACTTTAAGGGGCATTGCATAAGGGGCACAACTACAGGGGGAACTACTTTAAGGGACACAACTACAGGGGGCACTACTTTACTACTACATCAGGCATTGCATAAAGGGTACTACTACAGGGGGCATTGCATAAGGGGCACTAGTACAGGTGGCATTGCATAAGGGGCACTAGTATAGGGGGCATTGCATAAGGGGCACTGCTACAGCGGGCCCTGCATAAGGGGCACTGCTACAGGGGGCCCTGCATAATAGGCATTGCATAATGGGCACTACTACAAGGGGCATTGCATAAGGAGCACTATTGCAGGGAGCATTGCATAAGGGGCACTTGTACAGGGGCATTGCATAAGGGGCACAACTACAGGGGGCCTGCATAGTGGGCACTACTACAGGGGGCATTGCATAAGGTGCACTATTACAGGGGGAATTGCATAAGGGGCACTAGTACAGGGGCATTGCATAAGGGGCACAACTACAGGGGGCCTGCATAATAGGCACTACTAAAGCCATATCCTTCAGTTTAATATGGTTGAATAATATGGACTCTATATAAAATTGCTGCATCTGCCACTATTAGTAGTCTTTTCACGTCAGAATAATATAACCGATAAGCCCAATACATAGAGAACAACAAAACCATTATTTAAATTTAAATATATTTACTATACCTGAGATATTGATTTTATACAACCAATATATGGATTCTGTGCACTTATAAATGGAACATATGAGTGGATGTGATTGAATAACCAATGTAGTACACATAGTGATGGAAAAGAGGAGAGTTGTCTGACTCCCTGGAGTATAGTCCTATTTGTAACAGAGTTTGTGTTCAATCTGCCTCTTTATGTCAAAAGCACAAGAATTACAAATGTATCCAGTATAACTAGAAATCCAAGGTTTACCAACTGTCTATGGGCTCTATTTATTAACATTATTTTTACTAAAATAAAGTGAAAAAGGGTGTTTTCACACCCTTTTCACATTATTTTAGTTTTACCTGTATTTATTACAGGGCAATTGGAGTAGAATTAGTAAAATTCTACTCCAACCCCCAGTATCACTTATTTTTAGTAAAGCAGATCGCATTTCCCATAATTGTAATGGGAAATGTGATCTGTGTGCAAGTTACTAAAAATAAATTGTAAAAAAATACCGGGGGAAGCCCTGTGATAATAACGCCACCTGGAGGTGGCGTTATCCAGGGTCTCCCCCGGTTACCGGGCTCCCACTCTGCTCTAACGGGGAGAGCAGAGGCGGGAGCCGGTACCAGTAATCAGCTGTGTGGTCTAAAGAGACCGCAAGCTGATTGCTGTAAAAAAAAGAAAAAAAAAATTAAACATTTTTTTTTTCACTTACCTGAATCCAGGGACCGGTGATCGGGGCTCCGGTTATGGCTCCTCTCCGGTCAGCTGGTCTCCCACAGTGCACTGGGGCCCGATCATCAGGTGATCGGGCCCCAGTGCAGCATGGGAGATCACCTGATCGGGAAGCCCGGAGAAGACCACCGGAGGCCAGGAGGATGCAGGTAAGTGTAATGAAGGGAGGGGGCGTCGCGGGGGGGGAGGGGGGGTCGCGGGGCGGGGCGTCGGTGGGGGGGTAGTAGCGGTGGTCGGTCGGCGCATGCGCGTGCTGTTAGTCGCGGTATTTTTTCCGAAAATACCGCGACTAGAGTGCGGATGGGATCTGCAGGGACAGAGCTTTATCGCAAGCTCTGTCCCTGCAAGGGATTTATAGTAAATCCCTGTGATATTACCTGAATTCGCAATGTGAATTCACTCGGTAATATCACACTACAATCCGCATTCAATATGCGGATTGTAGTAAATAGAGCCCTATGTAATTTTGATTACACACTGATACAATCTGACTGTGGAATAAATAACAACTCTGATAGGAAGAAATAAGTGGATTTAATTAATAATTGATATATACATATATAAATAACAATATAAACCACTATTATATATATATATATATATATATATATAATTTTTCATGGAAAATAGATATACAGACTTGTATTAGCCATAATAATTATTTTTAATGCACTATTTCTAATTCTTTGATCATACTCTTTTTTCTTTTAATATTTCACAGACTGTAAAAATATGTATATTTTAAAATACTAATAAAAGTTACATTTTAATATTAACTGTGCATCTAAAAAGACAACTCTTTCTTTATCTGTTTGGACTTTGCTATAACTGTTGTCAATGATAGCACCCCCTACTAAGAATAAATGAGAATAGTCTATATGTAACACTAGGGGTTCATAGGAATAATTTCTATCTACGATTGACCTGTGCGGAATATATTTCCTCTATCCTTTTATGACTACTACAGGGGGCACTGCATAATGGGCACTACACAGGGGGGCCTTGCATAAGGGGCACTACTACAGGGGCCATTGCATAAGGGGCACTATTACAGGGGCATTGCATAAGGGGCACAACTACAGGGGACTTGTATAATTGGCACTACTACAGGGGGAATTGCATAAGGGGCACTAGTACAGGGGCATTGCATAACAGGCACAACTACAGGGGGCCCTGCATAATGGGCACTACTACATGGGGGCCCTGCATAAGGGGCACTACTGCAGGGGGCATTGCATAAGGGGCACTATTACAGGGGGCATTGCATAAGGGGCACTAGTACAGGGGACATTACATAAGGGGCACAACTACAGGGGACACTGTATAAGGGGCACTAACTTGATATGCGCAGTTTACAAACTATGTTCCCAATAATCTGGTTCTGCATGGACATAAAAACCATGCAACCTGTCTTGAGCTGAGGTGACAGACTGGCAGGAGTGGAGAGAAGGGTTGGTGAAGTAGATCTGTCAGGGTGGGATGTAATTACGCAGTTTACAGTTATAAAATATGTTCCCAATAATCTGGTTTTGCACGGACATAAAAACTGTGCAACCTGTCTTGAGCTGAGGTGACAGACTGGCAGGAGCAGAGAGAAGGGTTGGTGAAGTAGATCTGTCAGGGTGGGATGTAATGGGCATTACTGTGTGGCATAATGTGCAATGGGCATTACTGTGTACACAATTTGCTATTAGGGGTATTACTTAGTGTGGCATGCTGTGTGGCATTATTATTATAAGGGGTATAATGTGTAAGAGGCATTAGTGTGTGGCATAATGTATTGTATGTGGCATTACGGTGTGGCATAATGTGAAATAGGGGCATTACAGTGTGGCGTAATTTGTTATAAGTGCATTACTGTGTGTCATTATGTGTTATATGTGGCATGTGTAAAGGGCATTGCTGTGTGGCATAATGTGTTGTAAGAGGCATTATGGTGTGGCATAATGTGTTATAGGGGCATTCCGGTGTGGCATAATGTGTTATATAGTGGCATTACTTAAGCTGGCCACACATCTAAAGATTATCTGTCCAACCAGCCAACTAGTTGATTGGTTGGAATGAAAATCTGGTAAGGTATGAAAGCAAATAACAATCAGCAATTTGCTCCCAAATGCTGGAAAATGTCCAAAAACTGTTGTTTGAACAAATTGTTTAGATCAAACATTTAACAACCTTGTCTGACGACCATTTTCATCTGTTTTCTAGCATTTATTAGCAAATTGGTGATCATCAGTTACTCCCATACATTACCAGATTTTCATTCCAACCAATCAACTAGTTGGCTGGTTGGATGTAAGTTGGTCTAGTGTGTGGCCAGCTTAAGTGTGTCATAAAGTGTAAGGCAAGGGTTCCCAATCACGGTCCTCAAGTTTCCCCAACAGTTCATGTTTTAGTGATATCCATGGTTGAGCACGGGTGACTTCATTAGTACCTCATTCAATTTGATTTAACCACCTGTGCCTAACTATGGTTATCACTAAAACCTGAACTGTTGGGGAGCATTGAGGATGTAAGGCACATTACTTGAAACCAACACCTTAAATGTCGTCTTTGGGTGTGTTTGTATTTTAGGCACCTGAAACTTTTTTGGCATGGGGGAGCAAAATTTATAGTTACGCCACTGCCCATAGTAGTGCCTAGTTCATTTTATGCATCATAGTAATGCCCTAATTCACATGCCACACAATACATCCTGTACATATTATGACCTATTGTAGTACCCCTAGTTCATACTATGCCTCACAGTACTCCCAGGTAACATAAAGCCACACTGTGCCCCCAGTTCACATTATGCCACATTGTAACATAGAAACATAGAATTTGATGGCAGGAAAGATAAGAACCACTTGGCCCATCTAGTCTGCCCTTTTGTAGTGTCCCCAGTTCACATTATGCTACATTGTAGTGCACCCAGTTCACATTTGCATGCTTCTACTTGATGCTTTCAATGAACTTCTCAATTTTCTTCTCCTTCTGCTCTGTGTATACAACCTTCTGTATGCAGTCCACTGCAAGAGACAGGGTACAGACTATTCAACACGATCTAGTGCAGGAGTATTCAACATGCAACCCTCCAGCTGCTGTGGAACTACACATCCCAGAAACCCTGCCACAGTTTTAGCATGCTCTAATAGAAAAACTGTGGCAGGGCAAGCTGGGATGTGTAGTTCCACAGCAGCTGGGTGGCCTCATGTTAAATACCCCTGATCTAGTGTATTAAATACACTGTATTGACTAGTATCATGACAAGTAGTTTGTAGACTGCCCTTTTCTGTATTCAATGCAGTGTCACCTGTTCTTACTGCATCATTCTGCAGAGATGCCGATTTGAAGCTTGTGCAGGGGAGGTGGGCCTCCTAAGCCTCTTAGACCCATCACAATTGCACGTCCTGCACCCAGTAAAGGTATGCCCCTGGTTAATATCTTATTAAGCTCTTACCTGACAGGCAGGTCTCATATCTATATTTACCAGCAAAGGTGTCTGGCCTCAGTCACGATGGCTGACACACTTTTTCCTGAAATATTCTTTCTCTTTAGGCCTCTATAAACTTAGAAGTGTGGCTTGCTATCTAACCTGCTCATAGTTCCTGTTCTATGATTTATTGTCATGATACTCTGTGTTTGACTACAGTTAATAACTTGAATTCCTCACTGCCACCATTATAGCTGCCTATTTCAACATCAGTTATCCTTTGGATTACTTAATTTTGGCTATCATGATCTGTGGGACATTTGCACTGACCGTCCTAGATCCAGACCTCCTGACACCCAGAACCACACATCAGCCAGCCCACCAGTAGGATTAGGTAATTTAATGAGTGATTCACAGCCAATACAAGTTGGCAGAAGTATATAGTACTATATGCAGAATAACATCTATAAAATAGTAAAGGGAAAAGAAAACAGATTTGAAATATTGGTTTGTGAATTTATAAAAAAAACACAGTTATGCTAGAAAAATAAGAAGCATTGTGAACACTAACATTTTCAGAATCTCTGATAAATGTGAGCTTAATGTTTAGATCTCCATCTTAGGGGACTATGTACTAATAATCGCGGTACTGTCGCGATTATTATGTATCCAACTCGCCGGGGATATTTTAATTTTTAATGAAAATATCCCCACTATGTACAAATGGGAACTCGCAGGGACAGCGGTTGCGGTAACTGCTGCCCCTGTGAGTTATATCCCCGGCATTTAGGAGAAGTTTTTCAGTGCTTTTACAGAAGTGAAAGACTTTTTTTGGGGAAGCTGACACTGCGCATGCGATCTGCATCGCTAATGCAATCTGCGATCTACAGCTCTAATTACCACTTTGCAGGAGATTTCTATGAAATCTCCTGCATTGTACTTTTAGTATATAACTACAATACATAAAATTATGCAGAAACTGCAGTTTCTGCACAATTTTATGTAAAAAATATCTTGATACATAGGCCCATAAGTCATATAAATATGTAGATAATGTAATGAATCCAATAACACACACAAAAAAATGTTTTCATTAATTTAACTAAATTTATCTCACATTAAATTTCTCTGAAAAAATAACCTAGGCTTACATAAAATTGTATGACCCTCTTGAGCAGCAATAATTGCATATTTTATTTTATTTGAATATAATAATTGTTTACATATATGCTAATATTATTTTTTTTTTACCCCAACATTGTTAGTCATTATAATTGTTGGCATTTTAGTCGGGTTTTTAGCCCACTTTTCAGTAATTTTCCCACTTTTATTATTTGTGAATATTGCATTTAAAACTGATTACCTCTTTGCTGACGTGTAACAGCTCATCCAAATGAATAATATTTTCTATGAAAAGTAAATGTTCTCAAACACTACAAAGGAAATCTGCACCCTAGGTTTAGTTCTCCCTGGGGTGAAAAAAAGAAGTCAAATGATTTAAAGAAAATACATGTGTCAGTATGCTAATCTATCCATAACAAAATGTTGTGTATAGAAAAACAGGAAATAGTACTTGGATTTAGAAATGCACATCTGTTTCACTACTAACAGTTTTTTAATAATTTGTAAAAATATGCTAAATGAATGACAAGCTTCACATTTTTAATTTAGTTCGATTTGCTGTTGATTATCTTAATGTTTTTAAAACATAATATAAAGGCCCTTTTAGATATTCTTTGCATTTCTGCCCTATATCATTTTCCCTCTCGTTACTATCTAAAGGTGGCCATGTCGGTATTTCAAAGGCCAGCTTGGCTGATTTATACAAAAGTGATTTAAAAGGCATTGTGTGTCTCCACCGACTATCAGCAATGGACGAGAATGATTAATATAAATTTGGCCAATGAATATAATCATTCTGTGTGTGGTAACTGTAAGTGTTATAACAGAATTCCACAGGTTCCAGTCATTTAACCTGCTGAATGTCTGGATATTTTTATTTTGGTCGTGTTGGACACAGATATGCAATTATCAGGCCACATGTGTGAATATTTATGTGTGGCCAACTTAAAGTCTGGAAATTATCTTTCTTATTTTGTTTAAAATATATATTTTTTTACTCATTTTAAACTCAAATGTTAGATTAACCGCTTGTCCGCAATATCAATGCAAAATTGGCCTCTATCTTATATATAATTTTAATAACATGATATTACTATGCACACTTGAAAACTGCATAACCTTTCTTTAGAATTCTCCGTGCATTGCACTGCTGACACTTTATGGAGCTTGGATACTACAATATTTCTATATATGGTATGCATAATTTTATTTTCACCAGCTGCCCACGGGTATATGGACGATTTCAGATTGTTTTTGTTTATTTTGTATATATGACACTTTTCAATGTTTACAACAGCGACTTGTAACTGTGCACACATGATAAAGCTAAGACTTTCTGTTGGAATATTAAAAGACTATGACAAAACCTAACTTTTTTGGGGGTTGAACCAGGTTATGAAATTTGATTCTGAAATTCTTTGTTTAGTGGGGACACATTTGAGAGCGGTAAACTACTTTCTAATAAAGAAAACCATGGTTGTGTTGGATGTACCACTCTACTCATACTGTACTTCGAAACTCTTGTGATGTTTCATGAAAGTGTTTGCATTGGAAGTGATGCCATTGGATCCAGGAGGCTGCAATATATATATTTTTTGAAGCTTGCATCAATTAATCTTCTATGTTAATTCTAGCTGTGTACCAGGGCTGGTTTTAGCATTTGTGGAGCTCAGGGCGAAAGTATCCTTTGGGCCCCTAAGCTCAGGGGGTGTGACCTGATTGGAGGTTGGTGCTATGACCTATGAAAAATATAGAATAAAACACTAATTGCATGTGGCCCCACACACTGCCGGGAGGAAACCATTTGCTGTGGGAGAGGAACAATTTTCTTCATATCTTACCTAGTGAAGGCAGGTGGGTCCGTCCTCCTCCTCTTGCTGCTGCTCCAAGTCCGTCCTCTTCTTAAGGTGTGTATCCACTACATGAGAGTGGAACAACTGTATGATTACAACATTGTAATTGTGCAATTGTTCTTTATCCTGTGCAGTGGATAATGTGCCCACACTGGACGATATGTCTCCCCGCACCCTAAACCTAACCCTCCCGGGGGGGGTTTGCCTAACCCTACCCCTCCCTAGTGGTGCCTAACCCTAACCCCCCCTTTCCCTACCCTAACCTTAACCCTCCAGGGGGGGTCCCTAGCCCTAAGCCTCCTCTGTGGTCCCTAAACCTAACCCTCCCCCCCATGGCTAAATGCTAAGACACCCAGCTTACCTTCATCCACTATGCCGGGTGTCGGGATTTTGTAGTGGGGCTAATGATAGGCTTAGGGATTTCAGCGCCTATCTTTAGTCCCATGTCGGGATGTCAGTGTCAGGATATCATCGGGGGGGGATAGTGGCCGCCAGTATCCTGACTGCATCCCCTCCATACTATAGTGACATATTTAAGCACTGTGGGGAATTGAAGGTACTTTATCCTGAAACACCTACAGTTTGCTTGGGTGACTTCAATAATATTTTACAATCTTGTTTAGATAAGTGCAGAGAATGACAGACTATTGGTGTGTCTACTGGGACAGAGTTTGCAAATTTAGTAACTGAGCTGGGAGTTGGTGGATGTGTGGAGGCTGAGACACCTGAACTCTGTAAAAAACTCTAGTACCCTTGGTTAAGCCTCAGGGTATCTCTGACCACTCTCTCTTCTTGCTAACTCTAAATCTTAATTTAGACAAAGGGCAAATCTTCTGGAGACTAAAGTCATTTTGGTTGTCAAAGAAGAGAACTTAATCTGAGCTCGTTGTCCTTTGATACTAACACGCTTACTTCACATCTCGGTCATGAAATTTAAAGTTCTGTAATAAAAATGATGGTTAAATTAAAGAATTTTCCGGAAGAGTGGAGGTATACCTGGACATAGTGCAGAAATAGTAATACTCATTCTGAGACTGATAGGGTGGACCTGTATGAATATCTACTATTTAAGGACAGACTAGATGGGCCAAGTGGTTCTTATCTGCCATCAAATTCTATGTTTATGTTTCTATGTTTCTATCTAGACGGTATCTTGGTTATCAGAATCTAATAAAATTATATTGGACTATCTTCTTAAATTGGAGGAAATAGGTGAGCATTAAGGCCCTCATTCAGAGCCGCTCGCTATTTGCGGTCGTTCGTTCTAAAACAAGGGGTGGCTATTCAAATGAACCGTTCGCTAATTGCGGTCTGTTCACGCCTCTAAGTCTGAACGAGCGAGCAAAACTTGCGGTTGTAATTTTGAAAAATACGCCCCCTTGCCGCTCGCACCATACGTCATGTCCTCTATTTATTAGATTAATCGAGTACATCGAACAGCGTATGAACTGCTCGCTATTCTTGTGGCTGGTTTTTTCAACCGCTATTTTGCGAGCAGTTCTGAGTAAAAAAAAAACAAGTGACGTGGTCAATGACGCTGCTGTATTAATTATGCACTCCCTTAAAACGCCCGTTTTGACCTTTAAGCACGCCTGCGCTCGAATTCCACACCCACGTTTTCAAGCACCTTCCCCTTTTACCACCCACATACGCCTCCTTCTGTCAATCAAAATAGCAGGCATTCGCTATATAGTGAACAAACGATTTTCGGCCGCACTGACTGGTTCGCGCATGCGTATTAAAATCCGTACGCATGCGCAGATGTGCGAACATTGGTCAGAACGAACGAGCTGCCGCTTACGAGCGGCTCTGAATCAGGGCCTAAATCTTTCCCAAGTATAAAGGTGCCAGGAAGGGATGGTTGTCAGAGAGAATTACATACAGACCATAGACTGTTTTACATTTCTAAATTCTTGGTGGCCTTAATCATTGTATTACAAAACAGTGGTGTGCCCTGGTTCTTATCACTCAATCTGGTAAATCAGCCACTAAATTTTAGGTGTTAATTTTCCCTACTACAGCTTCCATCCAGAGTAGCCATGGAGCCAGTTGTGGTGTCTTTGGACTATGCTGGGACATTTGATTCTGTTGAATGGTCATACCCAAGGAATGTTATGGAGAGGTTTGGACTAAGGGCCCGATTCAGAGATGGATGGTATTACAGAGCTGCACAGAAGTGGCTGAGCAATACCGTCCGACAAAATGTAAAAGCAGCATCTGAGAGATCTGAGTGCAGCATTCGTAGGCCGCGATGGTTGTCTCTTTGGCCAGGCATCATAAGTTAAAGCACTGGCCCTGGCCTCGTCCCATCTGGAAAATGGGGAGGACATCACCCGTTTCCAGGAACGGCGTTCAGGAACAACCCTGGTCCGCCCCCCCCCAAAGCCTGTCATTTAGGCTATGGCTGTTAGACACTGTGAGCGGACTTGCAGATGGAGTGCTGCATATATGCAGTACACATCTTGTGCATGTGCAGGCCTCCGACAATCAGAGATATGTGATAAAACCATCGGGTTAGTGTACATCTCTGAATCAGACCCTAGGTCATGTGTTTGTTATATGGGCTAATCTCCTATACTGTATTCCACTTGAAAACCTAATGTTCATGTTAATGGATCATTTGTTTAGCAGTTTTATTGTACACAAAGAATATAGAGGAAACAATACAAAACTGTCAGAAAATATGTACGAGTATACAACATTGTTTTTTAACATTTTTATAATGAAATACAAGTATTTTATATAGGAATAAGAGACAATGGCCCTCATTCAGAGCCGTATGCTCTGAGCAGAGCGCACGCTCTGAATGAGGGCCGGCCTCCATGAAAATGGAGCGTCCTTCTGGACGCTCATATAGCTGTGGGTCACCACCCACAGGCTATACGAGCGTGCATTTTGATGGCCGCGATGGTCGAGACCATCGCGACCATCGAAATTGCGAGCCGGAGCCTGCGGTTGAGGTTTTCAACCGCAAGCTCCGGAGTGATTTTGGCTCTATCAGAGCCAAAATCACTCCCACTGACATCACTAGTGATGTCAGTGGGCCGGCTTTTGACGGGAGGCGTTCCCGTGGGAACGCCCCCGTCAGGGAGGCACGCCCCCGGCACGCCTACCAAAGGGGGCGTGCTGTCAATCAACATTGACAGCACGCCCCCTTTGATCGGACACAATGAGCGAAGGACTTTCCTTCGCTCGTCGCGTCTGGCGCATGCGCACGACGGAGCTCCCTCCGTCGTGCGCATGCTCAGTCCAGAACATCGACCCACTTGCGAGCGGACAGCCGCTCGCGAGTGGGTCTGAATCAGGCCCAATGTAACTGACAATAATCATGAAAAAGAAACAGTTATAGCATATACTGTACATAGGAAGTAAGAAACAAAGGGGGGTAAAAAAGGATAAGAAAGGAACTAGCAATATTGAGCTACTGTCAATAATGTCACCCTAATATGTGGCAATGTGATGGGTAGGGAAATAGAGTAGGCCAGCAGGAAGAGAGGTGCAAGCGCCAAGTAATACCTAGAAGTTAGAGGAACAAAAAGGTCCTAAGTTGAAAGCCAAAATTTGTTAAAACATTGAATTATCTAATCATCAAATTAATTGTGGGGGAGATACTTTAAGTAACCAGCCGCAGCAAGAACCATTCCCTATGTTCAGATATCTTTTAAATGTTGGATTAAGTGATGACGGAGAATGCCAATATAATCTCCTCATTTTTTATGGAGCCTTCTGACCTCAAATTTGAAAGTGGTCACACGACTACTTCCAGAGGTAACTGCTTATCTAAAGTCAGGGTAGGTGGGACTTTACAAATCCAAAATTCAAGAATTGCCTGTTTTGCAATAATAACAACTACTGTTAAAATTGGGAAAAGCTCAGACTGAAGTCACCGGGAGGAAAATTCAGCAAAAGCCTTAGTGTGACATCTAGTATTAAGCGAAGACCAATCCCGACATTTATATGCAGTAGATCAATAGTTTGTTTCCATTACTTAGTTAATTTTCTAAAGGTCTAATAATTATTCGACAGTATGGCATTAGGGAGACTGCATTTAGCATAGTTCCCCATCTCCAAGTTAAGTAATATTTTCAGTTGAGTAGAGGTACATGGCAAGGGTGCCCTTGTTTGCATTGGCCATAAAGCCTTCGCTTTTGTGATTAGAGATTGCAAGCCATATATATGCGCACAAACACCACATCGGGAAGACAAAACTGCTTTATATGCAGAAGACATTTTGCTATTCCTCTCTGTGATACCTGGGGTTCCTTGCCTAGTTTGTTCAATTTTTTCAATAGTTTTGGCAGGTACCCTGGCCTCACTATTAACTGGGACAAATCAAATATTTTCCCAATTAATGGGAATATCCCTGATTTGCTTCATCTTCAAACTCGCTAAATGGACTATCAAATTTAAGCACTTAAGCAATTGGATGTTGACTAATTGTTCTGAGAATGTAGCTGTGAATGTTCAACCTCAAATTATTTAAAATCCACAAAAATAGCGTCCATACTTAATTACTTCTAATGGTGATGTTTAGAGTAAATTTTGTGAAAATGGTTTTTCAGCCCAATTTCTATATTTATTTCAGTAGGCTCAGTTGTTCATACCGAACTAAATTTTTAGGAAATGTGATCAATATATTTTATTGTTAATTTTGAGGAGAAAAGGGCTAAAATAAACCTGAGCACCATTTGCAGACCCGGAGAGCTGGGAGGCCTGGTCTTGTCCAACCTGAATTCCCTTATTATGCTCCACAACTTAACGTACTGGGTATCGGATCCAAGACATCATAATCTTTAGTGGGAGTTGGTACAGAGGGCCTGATTCAGCTCGGATCACTATTGCGATCACAGATGCGATTACGCACGCAGTTCTGCTGTGAAAATATGCTAATGTTTGCAACCGCTCAGCCAGCATAGAGACGTACACTACCGCTTTCTCACATTAGTAAGACCTCACAGTCCTGTGTATACTTCAGTAACATTGAGTAACATCGGTCCTTCACGCAGAATTACAGCATGTCTGACCTGTCTCAGAAATTGCAAGTCTCGTCGCACGCAGTGATTACTCAAGCTGTGAATGCCATAGTACTGGCTAATATATGCACGCCCATATATGCACATCTGTCCGTTTGAACGCAAAGGCGTTCAAACGGACAGACACCTGCGTTTCTCCGCCCAGTCAGCCATCACCACCCCCAAATGCTGACGTTCCATCACTCACTCTACAATGGCTTTCTATCTGCATGCTTGATCGCAGAGCGTTCACAATGCTGTCCTGCGCACTGTGGTGCCTACGCATGCACAGTACGCACCATCGGCCAAACTATGTGCGCTGTTGCAATTGCGATCCATGCTGAATCTGGCCCAGAGAGAGGGGAAGAGTCTCACTCCATTACAAACTACATTAAAGATTCATTTTAGCCCTCTAAGAAATCTTTCCCTCTACTTTTCCAAGCAGTACAAATTTGGTGCAAGGTACATAAGTTCATGAGAGGCATTAGTTCAGACCCATTCAGCTCTGGTACAATTAAGAGGTCCTTTTATGGGTCAATTATATTCTGGTTCCATGTTGAAAACTTTAACTTTATAGGAGAATTTGGGTATCTGTAGACTAGGGACCAAATGTAATAGCCTGCAATTTACAGGAGCCAGTATTATGCTGGCAAAATAGTCACTAGATTTAAAGCAGCAATTACTTTAAAGGCAAAACCAACCTGGTTTTGAGAGGACTTGTGTATAACTTTCCTTTTCTTCCACAGTTACTTGTTTTTTTTGGGCTATCTACAAGACAGAAACAATACAGGTACAAAGTTATATGATTCTGCTGTTCTGGTCTTATCTAGAGTGATAATTGCTAGGGCCTGAATGGCTTCAACAGGCCCTGATATCCAGGATTGTATATACATAGCAAATTAAACCGTGGGACTTAATATATTAACTAATACTAAAAATAATTGTAGATTACATTATAAAAGAATTTGGGCCAATTGAAATAACTCACTACATTATCAGACGGTAGGAGGATATGCCTTGGTGTATTTACCTGCAGGCCCCTGATAATGATGGTGACCCTGATATCATAACACAATATGTGATGACAATTTGACCTCAAAAGTTTTAAAATGTTTGTATGTCAGTTTGCAGTTCTGCAATGTCAAACTTTCCAAATACTGTAACCAACTATTAAATAAATAACATGCAAACTTTGTTATTTGTACTATACCGTACAATGATATATACAAAAGTGACGAGAATTAATTTGATATTTACAATAATTGTAGCAGCGGGATGTAGTTAACTGACTGAATCCCGACGGCCAGGATGCCGATCGTAAGTATAGCGGGGCCTGTTAGGTCTTATCCGGGGTGGGGGTTAGGCTTAGGCGTTACAAGAGGGGTTAGGGTTAGGCTAGGGGAGGTTAGGGTTAGGTATCCCCAGGGGTGGGTTAGGGTTAGGCATCACTAGGGGGGAGAGGGTTAGTCACTAAGGGGGGAGGGTTAGGTTTAGGCACCAAGGGCGGAGGGCTATGTTTAGGCATTAACGGGGAGAGTTAGGGTGGCGGGTGGGGAGGGTCAGTGTTAGGCAGGGGTTAAAGTGGGCAGGAATGGGGTGGAACTGATTTCCGTCACCTCTATTGATAGGTAGAACTAGTTCCACCTCCATCAAGTCCTTGCACAGAAGTCCCACAGAGGGCCACTCACTGTCTACATAGGGAGGCTCAATTTCTTCAGAGGTCCTTTATTGCAGACAATCCAGCATATAAGTAAGGAAAGCATCAAGCAAAGGCAATACATAGTGGTGGCAAAAAACATCCAAGTGACATAGACTAGTTTATGGAGACCCCATAAAAAAACTCATAGGCACGGCAGCAAAATAACACTGATGATATAGTGCCTAGTTGGCCCCCAGGCATTCACCGTTTCCTATACATAACATTGTGTGTGTGTGTGTTTGTGTTAAGAACAGTTTTCACACTTGTTTTGGCCTGTCAGACTAGCGTGGCGAGGGGGTGGGGAGTATGCAGTGGGAGAGATGAGTTCCACCACCTCTCCAGGATCACTTTAAGCCCTGGTGTAAGGATGTAGGAACAGAGGGTTAGGGGGAGAAGGGGGGACTGTTAACATACTTACTTGACCCTTGTCGGGATCTTGAGCATCGGGATGCCACTGTCGGTATATTGACAGCAGGCATCCCGAGTGTCGGGATTTCATACCGATTCCGTAGCACCTATGCATGAGAGAGTTGTTAATGTTGAATATAAATTGCTGTAAAAAACCTTTAACATTTTAACAAAAACCACTGAATAAAAAAAAGAAAACCATATCACCTTGTTTGTAGTGTGTGTAAATGTAACTGAGAGTGCTGTTAGACATAGAAGTCTATACATTTAAGTGTCTTCTGGTTGTTAATGAATCGTACATTTCCTTGAAAGAGCGGAACTTCATTTCCCTTTGCAAGGCTAAGGAGGATTGAATTAGGCGGCTGAAATAATAAACTCTTGCAGTTCCCATGTGAGATGTCACTGTTTCCACTTCTGTGCTGTTCTACTTCTAATGTAATTCCTCACTTATTTCTAGTTGTCACTTATAAAAATGAATTACAGTGCCATGATAACAGAAAAGGGAAGAGGATGAACACTTTATAAAAATCATGTTGACTTTAGGTGCATTAATAAGTGACATGTTAGATGTATAGTTCCTGCTTGTGGTTCCCAATTATGAAAATGTGTATATACCTTATTATTCTTATTTTCTTTGATGGAAAAATAAAAAAATATATAGCAAAACAATTTTATGAAAAAATTAGTAAATTATGCTATATAACTATGTGGTCCATATGATGTCCAGGAGTGGTTTATTTAAAAGGACCACAGAACACAATACACCCTTTTTTCCTATAATGATTTATAAACCATAAAAATTCAAAGTAATATCTGCCATTGGAATTCTTTGCTGAGTATAGATGAAGTTCATGAGCACATCTGATTCTTGCCAGCATTGGCAAGTCCCTCTGTGCGGAGAGAAAAGTCCAGGAGGAGGCGTGTCACGGCAAATCACATCATCGGCAATATGATAATTTCAGCAAAATGACTCTGGGGATACGGCCCTTGCCCACCCATTTTATAAAGAAAGTGCTAGCTTGTACACTGGGTTGTTGATTGATTAGGCCCAAGTACTAGTAGAGGGCCTAGCTACAATCTGCATCGAGAACTTGTATCCGTGGTACTGTGACGGGATGTGACCGTGCAATCTTAGGTTGTGGTTATATCTTCCTGGCAAGCTCAGACCTCCAGCAAGGCCCAGATAATTAGTACCTACAAGTTGTGGCTCCAGAGGTGGAGTTGCAGCACAGTCCAAAATTCAAATAGGAGAGCCATGCCAACTGCCACCCCAAACGCTGCCAAACATTACTGGCCGGGACTCATTGGCAGTTGGTGTGGCTCCCCTATTTGAAATTTGGACTGCGCTGTAGCCGCACCTTTGGAGCCGCCACTGGACTACCTACTATACCCTCCTTATTCTTCTTTGTCACCACTTTTGCTCCTGCTGGCAAAAACAATATTTTGAATTGTGGGATGAGATTATATTTTAGTTAAAGTAGTGGAGTGGGTGCCTGCACAGCCATATTCCGTGGCTATATTGTAGAAAGGCTTTTTCTTCCTGCAGAATAACTTTTCAGTTCAAGTCTTCTCCTTTTTTGCATCTTCCAGTTTAATTATTGAAGAAAAAGTGCATTTTAAGTAGGGATGTGCAGGCTCGGATAGGTTCGAGTTTGCACGTGGAGTTCGGATTTTTCCCTCCAAAAAAACGGAACTCAGAACGAGGCAAAACGTCATCTTACATGGACGAACATCATCATTCCTGGTCTTTTGTCCAGGAATGATGATGTTCGTCCATGTAAGATGACGTTTTGCCTCGTTCTGAGTTCCGTTTTTTTGGAGGGAAAAATCCGAACTCCACGTGCAAACTCGAACCTATCCGAGCCTGCACATCCCTAATTTTAAGTCACTCTTCAATCACTGTAATATAATACTTCAAAAACACAAAAGGGACACAAATGACCAATAATTTAGGAAAACAATAGAAATGTTTCTACGAATACAGGAGTTGGCCTTAAATTGTTAAGCTGGCCATACAACAGGACAATATCGTTCCAACCAGCCAACCAGTTGACTAGTTGGAAAGAAAATCGTCTAGTGTGTGGGAGCAAATGAATATCGTCTGTTAGCTACGACATGCTGAAAAACTTCCAAAAACGGTTATTCCAACTAGTGTAGGGGGAAAGTTGGAGTGGTGTTTTTTGCTCAAAATGTGCATCTTATTTGCATAAATAAAACAACTGGAAATAACAAAACTACTTTGCTTGATTACACTTTTAAATAAAATTTTACTTACTACGGTGTGTGTGTATTTTTTTTTACAGTGGGGGTACGGGTGCCGGCATCTGCTGGCACTTGTAGTTCCACAAATGGCAAAGGGAAGGCATGCTGGCACCTGTAGTTCCACTATAAAAAACAATACTTTAATCCTATTTTCCACACTATTACCCCTGCGCCCAATGGTCAGGGGTGCGGGAAAGAGCCCTTGGCTTTAGCTTAAGCCTCGGTGGCTCAGAAGAGGGGGTCCCCTATATTGAGGGTATCCCCACCTCCCCGGAGATCCTGAGCTTGGGCTGACCGGCTTGGGCTGATAATTCTTTGGCCGGCATTACACCCCGGCCGGATTTGAGCCCAGTGCTGGTTTTAAAAATAGGGGGAATCCTATACAATATTTTTCCCTTTTTTTTTAAAACCAGGATTAGCTCAACTCTACTCATTCCCCCCCCCCCGTATTTTTAGGAACCAGGACTGGCTGAGGTGCCTGGGACTGGTTATGCTTTTTTGGGGGGCCTCATGTCAATTTTTTTTTAATTAATACTTTAGGTAGTTTACATGCAAAAACATACACAAATCACACTGATCTGTGTATGTTTCTGCCAAACTTGCAGCTCAGGAGGTGGTCTAATTGAAATTTCTATTTAGGTCGGAGTTTGCTACAATTAACCCCATTATTGTAATCACGATTCTTGGTAAATTTCAGAGTTGTATATTTCATTGAAAGTACTTTCAACTTTGGGCGATGGTGTATTCAATCGAGCTTGCATTCTCACTAGAGTTTTTCAGTGTAAATAGAGAAATTGCTCCCGAGTTTGTCTTTAGTAAATTTGCGAGTTGAAAAAATGCCTAAACACCCAAGATTGCAGTCTCGACCATGAATCTTAGTAAATTTACCCCAGATGTTAGACAGACTATAGGACGACATGGACAAAAGGTCGACACACTAAAGGTCAACATGGAAGAAGGTCGACAGGCACAAATGGTCGACAGGGTCAATATGTCAACGTGGAAATGGTCAACACTTTTTTTTCAGGGATAGGCTTAGGCACTTATCCCAATGGTTAGGGTTAGGCACTTATCCCGGCGGTTTCAGTTAGGCACCAGTAGGGAGGGATAGGCACTTACCAGGGGGTTAGATATTAGAAGGACGGTTAGGGTCAGGCACCAGGAGGGAGTGTTAGGGTTAGGCAGAAAGGGGAGGGTTAAGGTGAAGATTAGGGTTAAAAAAAATAATCACTTGTTGACCATTTTCATGTTGACCATTTTCATGTCGGTCTTCTGACCCTGTCGATCATTTGTACATGTCGACCTTCTTCCATGTCGACCTTTAGTGTATCAACCTTATGTCCCTGTCGACCTTTTGTCTCTGTCGACCTATTGACTAACATCTGGTGTCTATCTAAACCAGGGGTTCCCAACCATGGTCCTCAAGGCACACTAACAGTCCAGGTTTTAGGGATAGCCATATTTGAGCACAAGTGACTTAATTAGTGCCTCAGTTATTTTGATTTAACCATCTGTGCACAATCATGGATATCACTAAAACCAGGACTATTAGTGTGCCTTAAGGACCGAGGTTGGGTTTCACTGATGTAAACATTGTGAACCTTTTCCATGTAGATCTGTTATACCACACCCAAATGAAAGAGTTATGTACAAGAGTGTATAAGACTAGGTAATGCATCAGAATTATTTCAGTTGAGTTCCGCTAAGAGTAAAATAGATTGATCAACTTAAAAGGTTTGTGCAACTAGAAGCTTTGTAATTATGGGGTTGTTAACCTTTTAAGCCATGTCCTAAATTTAATTTGTGAATCAGCTTTGCAACCCATTGTTCACTTACTAATTGAAAACATATTTCCTTTTAATTACTTTATAGTTGGAAGTACATAATAGATGTGAGGGAGGATCATAGCTAGGTACCCACCACTGTTTCTTATAAGCTGTGCTCAAGGGCATTCCCATAGTCTTAGGAGTCAATGCAATGCTTATGGGGCCAAGCAGCACAGGGGCCCTGTACCAGAGAAAGAGATGTGATGCATAGTAAACATAACATGTCTTCATAGCAATTGTAGTCAGGCAATTTGTAATTGAATGGGGATAAAAATACTGTATTTATAATACAGATTAAAGCGGCCTATCCATTAGGCGACCTGAAAAACTGAACATCTTTCAGTACAGGATCCCGACCTCCTATCTCGGAACATGGGGAACCTGACGATCGTCATCAGGATAACCAGCATGTTCCGTAGATAGTCAGGGTCGGCATCGCTGGTCCTTGCCGCTATCCATTACACAACTTTTGGAACGATCCGACCAAAACCAGGAGGTTTTGGTCGGATTGTTTCAAAAGTTGTGTAATGGATAGGCCCCTTAATGTGCCATCCACCTATCAGCCCTAATGTTTAAACCACTGACAGGTAAAGTGAATAACATTGATTATCTTGTGACAATGACACCTGACAAGGGGTGGGATGTATTAGGCAGCCAATGAACATTTTTGAAGTTGATGTGTTGGAAGCAGGAAAAATGGACAAGCATAATGATCTGAATGACTTTGACAAGGGACAAATTGTGCTGGCTGGACGACTGAGTCAAGTTACCAATGGATCCCATGATGGATCCATATTTAGGTTCCCAACCCATCATTTAATATCACGTATCCTATTGTAATGTAGATGTGCTGTTTGGAGCAGATTTTAATAATTCTGCACAATTACTGTATTATATTGCCTTGAGGTTTGTATTTTTATTCCACTTGATATAGGTAGTTTTATAAATATAACAGGCATATTCTCAATAATGTATTTATTGCTAATATACAAATGTTAAGTTTTCCCTTGGTCTTTTCATATCATTGTAGAACAAAGAAGTGACCTGCAAGAGAGAGACGTGTCCAGTGGTTTCCAAGGACTGTGCTCTGGTCATTAAGCAGAGAGGCGCTTGCTGTGAACGCTGTAAAGGTGCAGTTATTTATTTCCAGTGTTTCCTTCCTGTTTCCGAGTGAAGTAGTTGCTATAAAGTATATACTGTGACAACGAGCTCTGTGATGTCCAGGCGTCTGCAGGGCACATATCTTCGGATGGGATGCAGGCAAGTCAATTGATAGGGGAGAAAACTAGATAGTCAATAACAGACGGATTGGGGACAAATTAGATAGTTACCGACTTATATATCTCCTCTCTGAGAGATGCCCGGAGAGGAGACACAGCTGGGCACTTCGGGGGGAAGGGTTCCTATGTAATTAGGCTCCGCCCCCATCAGGGGAAACTAAGAGTAGGTAAGTATGCAATATGGTGGAGAGTGGTTACACATGCAGTAGGGTACAGAGCTAGTGTACAGTATGTGTTGCCAGAGAGATGAATAGTGGGAAGACTAAACAGTTTAATGGTAACAAGAAATTAAATGACACACACCTGCTTTAATAAAATTCTGACTGTACCCCCCAAACACTTATCCCCCCTCCCTAATGCTATGAAATCAGCTTGCTCAGTGTATTGATAACACTACATGGGATAATGTACCCTTAATGTATGGGTATTAGAAATCACTGGGAAGGTCGATGATACAATATAACCAATAGGCCACAGGTCAGTCCTTTTATATAGGCCATGGATATCTGCGGAGGTCTTATTTTTTTCCATGGAGTTTATGCATATTGATGCACCTTTGTATGATTTCGGCCCCTAATTACACAGATAACACTGATTTAGTAACATATGAACATATGAATATATAAAGGCCTTGTGAGCAAAATGTATTGAATATTTCTGATGAAATGAATAGAGTATTACTCAAGGCACATAATAGGATGAAACATGCTTGGCGTCAGAGGCGGGCTGGGCCGGGGGGCAGGGTGCCATGTGCCCCTCGGGCCGGTAAAATTTTAGTGGTCCAAGGCCGCCCGCAGCCGTGCTCTGCATATACATAGCAGGCTGTGGAAGGCCTTCGGCTGGGGCTGGTCCTCTGCTCCATCGGATGTCCTACCTCTTGCTCCGCCTCCTGTTCCCTGTGCTGAGTGCACGTCATCACCCTGGCCCCCCCCCTCGCAGCGGATCCCCCGGCCATTGATAATTGCAGTCACAGTGCAGTTCGAAGAAGGCTAACAGGGAGGTGGAGGCGGGGCAGGGGGCAGGGCTACACGGCAGTCAGAGGCCAGCTTCATGAAGGGAGAGAGGAGGTGATGGAGGAGACAGTAAAGTGAGTATGCTGTACCCTGCTTGGCTGTAAGGTGATAGAGAGGAAGGGGAGGGGGGTTCTGTGACTGTGTATGTATTTGTGTGTATAAGTGTGTATGTATGCGTCTCTGTATTCATGTATCTGTGTGTATATATGTGTATCTGTATGTATGTGTTGTGTTTATATATGTGTAACTGTGTGTATGTCTGTTTGTATAAGTGTGTGTATGTATGTCTGTGACTATGTGTGTCTGACTCTATGAATGTGTGTGTGTATGTGACATTAATTTTTAACCATGTATGTGTGTATCAGTGTGTGACTGAATGTGTGTATTATTGTGTAACTATGTATGTGTGTATTGGTGTGTGACTGTGAATAAGTGTGTCTGTATGTATGTGTGTAACTATGTATGTATGTGTGTGTATGTGACTATGTATGACTGAGTGTGTGTGTATTGGTGTGTGACTGTGAATAAGTGTGTCTGTATGTATGTGAGTAACTATGTATGTATGTGTGTGTATGTGACTATGTATGACTGTGTGTGTGTGTATTGGTGTGTGACTGTGAATAAGTGTGTCTGTATGTATGTGTGTAACTATGTATGTATGTGTGTGTATGTATGTGACTATGTATGACTGTGAATAAGTGTGTCTGTATGTATGTGTGTAACTATGTATGTATTAGGGGTGTGCACCGGCCACTTTTCGTGTTTTGTGTTTTGGTTTTGGATCTGGATCTTTCTTCGTGTTTTGGATCTGGATTGGTTTTGCCAAAACCACCCTTCCGTGTTTTGGGTTCTGGGTTTTGTGTTTTGGATCTGTATTTTTTTGAAAAAAAGCATAAAAACAGCTAAAATCACAGAATTTGTAGGTTTTTCTGCTCCTATGCTATTATTAACCTCAATAACCTTAATTTCCACTCATTTCCAGTCTATTCTGAATACCTCACACCTCACAATAGTGTTTTTATGTCCAAAAGGTTGCACCGAGGTAGCTGGATGACTATGCTAAGCGACACGAGTGGGCGGCACAAACACGTGACCCATCTAGGCGTGAAACTGCAGTGGCAGACAGGATGGCATTGAAAAACTAGGCCCCAAACTGTACATAATGCAAAGAAAAAAAAGAGGTGCAAGATGGAATTGTCCTTGGGCCCTCCCACCCACCCTTATGTTGTATAAACAGGACATGCACACTTTAACAAACCAATCATTTCAGCGCCAGGCTCTGCCACACAACTGTGGCTGAAATGATTGGTTCGTTTGGGCCCCCACAAAACAAGCTGGCAATTAATCTGTCCCTGCACAAACTGGCTCTACGGAGGCAAGAAGTCGTCCTCATCCTCCTCATCCACAGATTCCTCACCCTCTTCAGTGTTATGTACATCCTCATCCTCACAGAGTATTAATTCGTCCCTGCTGGAACCACAGGTCCCTCTGTACGTTCTGGAGGCTGGTCTCCCTGGAAGAGTTGATCATTCATTTTATGAACATCATCTTCTCCACATTTTGTGGAAGCAACCTCCTACGCCTTTCGCTAACAAGGTTCCCGGCTGCACTAAACACTCTTTCGGAGTACACACTGGAGGGGGGGCAACTCAGGTAAAATAGAGCCAGTTTGTACAGGGACCTCCAAATTGCTTCTTTTTCCTGCCAGTACAGGTACGGACTGTCTGACATGCCTACTTGGATGCTGTCACCGATGTAATCCTTTAACAGACAGACGCACGCTTGTCGCTGCTGCTTTGAGGATTCAAGTGCGGCTACAGCCCACACAATTCACAAAGACAGAAAAAAAAAAAGAATATTTTTATTGTTTGTGGAGCACACTTTGAGGGTTACACCACCCTCTAACAGACAGACGCACGCTTGTCGCTGCTGCTTTGAGGATGCAAGTGCGGCTACAGCCCACACAATTCACAAAGACAGAAAAAAGAAGAAGAATATTTTTATTCTTTGTGTAGCACACTTTGAGGGTGTCACCACCCTTTAACAGACAGACGCACGCTTGTCGCTGCTGCTTTAAGGATGCAGGTGCGGCTACAGCCCACACATTTCACAAAGACCGAAAAAAAAAGAACAATATTTTAATTGTTTGTGTAGCACACTTTGAGGGTGTCACCACCCTTTAACAGACAGACGCACGCTTGTCGCTGCTGCTTTAAGGATGCAGGTGTGGCTACAGCCCACACAATTCACAAAGACAGAAAAAAGAAGAATATTTTTATTGTTTGTGTAGCACACTTTGAGGGTGTCACCACCCTTTAACAGACAGACGCACGCTTGTCGCTGCTGCTTTGAGGATGCAAGTGCGGCTACATCGCACACAAGTCACAAACACATAAAAAAAATAGTTTTTTATTTTTTGGAGCACTTTGAGAGTTACACCACCCTTTAACAGACAGACGCACGCTTGTCGCTGCTGCTTTAAGGATGCAGGTGCGGCTACAGCCCACACATTTCACAAAGACAGAAAAAAAAAGAACAATATTTTAATTGTTTGTGTAGCACACTTTGAGGGTGTCACCACCCTTTAACAGACAGACGCACGCTTGTCGCTGCTGCTTTGAGGATGCAGGTGGAATCTAGACGGGATTTGGAACCGAGGACACACTACCTCCATCAATTGTCTAAATCCCACTGCACTAATGTCGGATACCGGACGCACGTCTAACACCAACATAGCAGTCAAGGCCTCAGTTATACGTTTTGCTTCAGGATGACTGCTGTCGTACTTCATCCTCATCGCTAGGGACTGTTGGAGGGTCAATTGTTTAGTAAAAGTAGTGATGTTCCTACTTCCTCTCTGGGATGATGAACAACTCCCAGCAGCAGCAACAGCACTAGTAGGAAGTGGTTCTTGATCTTTCCCTATTTTATTTTTATCAGAGAAAGTTTGGTCCTCCATTTATGTTATATTGATATATATACGTGCGGCTAAAGCGCACACAAACACAGAAAATATTTTTTTATTTTTGCTGGAGAGTAGTGCACTTTGTGGGTTACACCACCCTTTAAGAAATGAGCCAGCCGGCTCTTTACTTATGGGACACAGGCGCACGCTTGGCGCTGCTCCTTTGTTGATGCACGTGCAGCCACAGTGCACACAAGTCACAAACACAGAAAATATATATTTTTTTGGTTTGGAGTGTACTTTGGGGGTTACAGAACCCTTTAACGGTCAAGCCAGCCGGCCCTTTACTTATGACACAGGCGCACGCTTGGCACTACTTTGTTGATGCACGTGCGGCTACTGCGCACACAATTCACAAACACAGAAAATAATTTTTTTTTTGGTTTGGACTGGAGTGTACTTTCGGGGGTTACAGCACCCTTTAACGGTCAAGCCAGCCGGCCCTTTACTTATGACACAGGCGCACACTTGGCACTACTTTGTTGATGCACGTGCGGCTACTGCGCACACAATTCACAAACACAGAAAATAATTTTTTTTCGGTTTGGACTGGAGTGTACTTTGGGGGTTACAGCACCCTTTAACGGTCAAGCCAGCCGGCCCTTTACTTATGACACAGGCGCACGCTTGGCACTACTTTGTTGATGCACGTGCGGCTACTGCGCACACAATTCACAAACACAGAAAATAATTTTTTTTTTGGTTTGGACTGGAGTGTACTTTCGGGGGTTACAGCACCCTTTAACGGTCAAGCCAGCCGGCCCTTTACTTATGACACAGGCGCACGCTTGGCACTACTTTGTTGATGCACGTGCGGCTACTGCGCACACAATTCACAAACACAGAAAATAAATTTTTTTTTGGTTTGGACTGGAGTGTACTTTGGGGGTTACAGCACCCTTTAACGGTCAAGCCAGCTGGCCCTTTACTTATGACACAGGCGCACGCTTGGCACTACTTTGTTGATGCACATGCGGCTACTGCGCACACAATTCACAAACACAGAAAATAATTTTTTTTTTGGTTTGGACTGGAGTGTACTTTGGGGGTTACAGCACCCTTTAACGGTCAAGCCAGCCGGCCCTTTACTTATGACACAGGCGCACGTTTGGCACTACTTTGTTGATACACATGCGGCTACTGCGCACACAATTCACAAACACAGAAAATAATTTTTTTTTTGGTTTGGACTGGAGTGTACTTTCGGGGGTTACAGCACCCTTAACGGTCAAGCCTGCCGGCCCTTTACTTATGACACAGGCGCACGCTTGGCACTACTTTGTTGATGCACGTGCGGCTACTGCGCACACAATTCACAAACACAGAAAATAATTTTTTTTTTGGTTTGGACTGGAGTGTACTTTCGGGGGTTACAGCACCCTTAACGGTCAAGCCAGCCGGCCCTTTACTTATGAAACAGGCGCACGCTTGGCACTACTTTGTTGATGCACGTGCGGCTACTGCGCACACAATTCACAAACACAGAAAATAATTTTTTTTTTGGTTTGGACTGGAGTGTACTTTCGGGGGTTACAGCACCCTTAACGGTCAAGCCAGCCGGCCCTTTACTTATGACACAGGCGCACGCTTGGCACTACTTTGTTGATGCACGTGCGGCTACTGCGCACACAATTCACAAACACAGAAAATATATTATTTTTTTAGCACTTGGGGGGAGCACCCCTGATGGACAGAGCACCCCCTGGACAACACTACAGCACCTCTTTAGGACTGGGACACTGCACAGGACTTTGGAGTGGACACAGCCCCTATGGAGAACTGACTGCACAACACAGTCCAGCCAGCCCCTATGGACTTTGAAGTAGTGGACACAGCCCCTATTAACAACAGCAGCACAGCACAACACAGCCAGCCCCTATGGACTTTGAAGTAGTGGACAACAGCAGCACTACACTACACTACACTACACAGCCCTAACTCCCACCCTCCCTCTTCACTGTCCACAGCCGAGTGAGAAAATGGCGCCGACGTGGGTACCTTATATAGGATCCAAAACCCGCGAGACTCGGAAGGCGGGATGATGACGTTTTGCCTCGATTTCAGATCCGAGTCAGGCGGGAAAAGTCGAGCCTGATTCGGATCGGACTCGGATCGGGGGGGCTCGGGGGGGTTCGGATTTCAGAAATCCGAACCCGCTCACCCCTAGTATGTATGTGTGTGTATGTGACTATGTATGACTGTGTGTGTGTGTGTGTATTAATTTGTGACTAAGTGTGTATTAGTGTGTGACTGTATGAATGCGTGTGACTGTGAATAAGTGTGTCTGTATGTACAGTATGTGTGTAATTGTATGTATGTGACCGATTGCTTCCTGACTACATCCCGTGCTGTGCATACTTCATTTTTATGTCTCTGGGTGATTATAAAGATGCAGTCATATGCTGGGCATACACTCTACAATTATCTGTCAGATATCTGTCCAATCTGGCTGGTTGGAGTGAAAACCTGGTAATGCATGGGAGCAAATGACAATAGAAATTTGCTCCCAAACACTAGAAAACAGACCAGATTTTCCTTCCCACCAGACAGATTTGACAGCTATCTGACAGATAATTGTAGAGTGTATGCCCAGCATAAGTAATTTGTTTTTTAAAAACTTTTCTTCATTTTATCCTGATTGTTTTGGGCTGTGCAATAGAGTAAATCTGCCTCTAGTTTTAAGGTGGCCATACACGTTGCGATGCACCGTGTGGTGCAACTGCTGATCTGCCAGCAGAAGGATCGTGCTGTCACTGCCGGCAATCGTACGGTCCCCGCAGACCGCACGATATGCCGGCTCCCCCCTCCTCCATTTGAATCGGATCGTACATTGCATCCCAGATCAGATGGTTCTGCAGGAAGACCTGGGGATGCGATGTACGACCCCGCGGGAGCGCGCAGCACGATATCAGGTACGATATCGTGCCCATACACGGCACGTTATAGCACCTATATCGTGCCATGTATGGGGGCCTTTAGACTTGTAATCCAGAATGTTACCATGGGATAGAATGGTAAAAAGAGGTGGTAAGTTGCCATGTGCGGGTAGAAACGCCCGGGCCACTTGATTGTATGTGCTGGCAACTAAAAGTTGCCAGCCAGCCCCTGCTTGGCGTAATACTCTAATGTCTCAATGGATTGTGAAGACAGTGTAAGGGTGCTAATAGGATTGCATATTATAATTATAAATCTCTACCTGAAATCAGCAGCCTTCAGAATCCAACAGACACATTTAATTGTAATGAAATAATGCAAGGCCCTTTGGCATCATCTCATGTTTTTCTGTTGGCCCATCCAAATCTGTCTCTAAGGATGAATTTATCAAATGTTATATAAACCATTTGTGGCAGATGTTTTTTCTCAGTTTATTTCTCATGTCAAATGTAATTGTTATATGTAAAAAAAGAAAGGAAGGGTATACTAGTAGCAAATATCCATGGATGAGGACTATACTGCAGAATGCATTTATTCTGTGGCTTAGTCTGCTTTGTGTTTATTACATGACTCATCCATAGAATAATGCACATCCAGCTGAAGGCTGTTTCCACTGAGTTTATCTAACCAGCTCTGAATCCTTTCTTAACCCTTTATCTGCTTTGTGCCATAACATTAGTGGGATGATCGGTGACATGAGACCAAGAATGACAGGACTAATACAACTGCAGGCTGGAAAAATAAATCATTACTTATAATATTGATCTTGTCATATTTGGATCACCACATTTGTGAGGGCATTAATTTTCATATACTGTAGCAGCGATGTATATACTATTAATATTATAAATGACAATAAGAAATATTGGGTTAAATTATTATCATTGTTAATAGAAGTTGTTATTGTTTTATGGATCGTAGTTCAGTGATTTTTTTTGCTGTATTCTGGATAATTTGGACTAGCAGTAGTTTCATTTGTTGGATCAGATGTAGGATGGCAACATAATTTGGATAATGTCATATTGGCCATGCATGTGGAATTTCATCAACCAGTGTTGGACCAAATTGACCTGACATTCCTGTACAACATTTAGATCTGTCTTACCAAATATGATTATAATATAAATATCTTTTTGGCCAGTCATCCTATTGACATTTATGTACAGCCATCTGCTGAGTGCACTGTGTGTGGGCTTCACTTACTTCCCAGTTATTTGAGAGTCATAACCAAATGACCTAACGAGTATGGCCAATCATCCACAGAACCAATTATTCAGTGAATGCCTTGAAAAACACAGGTATTTTGCATAACTATTTAAGTTAATGCACTTCCCTATTGTGTAAATATATTCATAGTTAGCATTTAAATCATTGGAAAAAAAAATAGCAATAAGGACGTTACATCTGTTCAGAAAGACCTTACAGTAGTTGTGTCCCTCAAGTATAAAAGGTGAGCCCTTTAAGGAACAAGCAAGTCTATATGAGCCAGGTAAATGGGGTTTACCACTTACAACTAAACTTACACATTCCATCTAAAGATTCAGTATGTCTACAGCTATTATTATCGCCCTTAAAGTCTGATTCAGGTTGGATCGCAAGGCTGTGTTCGCACGCAGCCAGCCGATGTTTGCATTCTGCGCATGCGCATAAGGCAGTGCGCGAACCGGCCACTGCGATTGGGAAGCGATCGCATTGAGCATGCAGAGTCTTCACATAGTGATTGACAGGAAGTGACCATTTGAGGGTGGGTACGGGGGGTGGTCAGAGAAATGCAGTCGCGCCTGTGCATTTAAACGCCGTTACAAGGGCATGCATAATTAAGCCCCTGCGATAGCAAACGCTGGCAGAGGTCTAGATGGTGACAGGAAGTTTAGCAGTTGGTAGGGTCTGGTCAACCACAACTGTGTGGATGGTTCCAATATTACTTGATGTTACCGATGTTTTCGCTGACATGCGGATGCATGTCATGGGAAGTGGGCTGCTTTATACAGTGGTGGGCATCTTGGTATAGAGCTGCGGTTGCCGTGCGATTGCATTCATTAGCTTATTTTTGCAGCGAGCGGGGTGCATGCGAACGCAGGCTTGCGACCCAACCTGAATAAACTACAGTTATTTTCTTTAGCTTAATAAATGAAGCTTCTTGGGATACTTGCTGGAGATATTTAGGTCTGTCAGATTTTTGCTTTGCACAAGTGTTGCCCAAACTTTTGCCACCTTGAGTTAACATAGGGCCTGATTCAGTGACAGACACAATGCCGACATATACAGTGTTGATCGATTATCGTAAATAGCACCTAAGTTGTACTGCACATGCACCAAGGTACACTGCCAATGTCACATGCAGAGTTTATTTACTTGCAGTGTGATTGACAGTCAGGGTGTGTTTGGGGAAGGTAATGGCAGCAAAGAACACAGGCATATCGCGACCGTTGTGGGGTCATGTCACATTCTGCATCTGCGGTACCGTAGGGTTACTCAGAAAACTGATAATCAAAGGATCTGCCCTTTTGTATGCAGATACTTAGGGTAGCAAGACTGCAGGTGGGCATCTCAATAAATTAATTGGCAGCTGCAACATTTGAATATGTGTACACTAGAGTTGCCGATTTTTAGCTCCCTCCTTCCGGGAGGGAGCTGTCGGGCTTCCTCAGCAGCAGGGGGGGGGGTTGCACCAAAAGGGGCGTGGCCAGGCAGATGATGCATCTACAGGGTGGAGCATGGGTGTGACAGCGCAATTGCATCATCGCGGTCCCGCCCCCTCGTCACAATGCCGATATTAATGGCACTGTGAAGCAGGGGCAGGCCACGATGACGCAATTCTGCACTAGTCTGCCGGGGATCATACTGTATTCGCGGGGGGTTGGCCAGACTGGTCGCCGGGGACCGGGAAACTTGCCTGCCTTTCAGAGGGGCCTGGAGCGGCACCAGATTTTCAAAGGGCTCCCAGCCGATTGGGAGGGTAGGCAAGTATGGCGTATACAGGCGCAGCAGTATTAGCGTACTCCTCTGAAACAGGCCCATAGTTCCTTGGGGGCCATATGTATTATTATTAATTATCGCAATAGTATATGTTTTTCGGGCCAATATATCAATAAATATTGTCGAAGCAGCTGAGCATCAACTGGCGAGCAGCAAGAGTACTCCTACCACTGTCGGTAAGGCAGGCGGGCAGGCGGGCTTCGGGAACAGTACTCTTGCTGCTCGCCAGGTCAGTACAGGAACCCTCTGCATGTGCATCATCTTACACTTTACTGGAAGCCCTGGCTTAAACTTCGACTTGCAGATTTTCTAAAACTTAAAATACAGATTTTTTTTTTTTAAATCGAAATGCATCTCAGTGAGTTTTTTTTATTGAGCCTGCAGTGATCACTGGATAAAATGAAGCACTGCCAATGCACAATAGACAGCAAAGAGCAACAACTGTTTTGCTGCCATTCAGCTGACTCTGTGATGTCACTTATGGCAAAATCCCCATGCTTCGTTTTTTTGTAACAATTACTGCTGTTTTTTTCCTGTTACCCATAATCCCATGAGGAACAAGCAGTTAAACAAAACAAATAAAGAAATGACAAAAAAAATTGTTATTCTATGTACTTTTCACATAGATGAAAATGTTTGTATATAATAGATATTTCCGAAGATTAAACATAATTAATACTCATTGTGCAGGTTTACATTTTTGGCTTCTTTAAAATCCATTCATTTAAAAATTGGAATGTAAAATGTATTTATTTCCATACATGGAATAAATTTCCTTAAAGCTATGTTTGTATTTCAAAGCATATTTTAATACAAAATGGCAGTGCTACGCCTTGCTAAATATAGGCTGTGGTTTGTAAAACGAGGGAGGAAATATGAAACGCAGTGATTCCTACATAAGCATTATGGCTCAGATGTTTTACATTGTACTGGTTTAATGGATAATATTTTCCATTAGTTTCCTGTGGTGCTCTGACCTTACCAAGTAGTAAATAATAACCTCAACTGAGATTCCACTTCCATTAAAGGCATTTGCAAACCCCTGACTTCTATCAAAATATTAAATATATAGACACTAGAATTATATATTTTGTCTAGGTCACAATATCAAAAAACAGTGTTTAGAAACATTATGTAATTACATATTCATTCATATCACTAAAGAAGGAATGGTAGAAAAAGGGACAGCACAGTCATTAGGCCAAAGTAGACAGCTGCTTAATTCGCCACATAATGTCACTCATCCAGTGTTTTTAATGCCCCTACGCTGCCCCTACATTGAGCATCGGCCAGTAACATGGAGGAGATGCAGGCAGCACCTTCTTATATGTGAAGCTGGATGGGTATGGGATGCCAGCAATCGGAATCCCAGTGGTCAAAATCTCGACGCTGGCATTCTGACAGGGTTAGGATACCGACACTTGTTCTCCCCCTCTCCCTACCCTAACGCTTCCTCCCTGGTGCCTGAACCTAACCTCCCCTCCTAACGCCTAAATCTAACCTCCCCCACCCCGCACCTTAAACCTAACCCCCCCCTTAGTGCCTAACCCTAACCCTCCCCCTAGTGCCTAACCCTCCTCCCAACCCCGCTACTTACCTTCGGGATGCTGGCGATCGAGATTCTGACAGGTGTTGGGATTCCGGCACCGGTCTTCTAAGCACCGGCATCCCTTGTGTCTAAATGTATTCCTGTGAAGCTGCCAGCTACTGCTCCTCCATGTGTCCCACTCTGAGACACAAGTGATACTGTCCCCACTTCCTGTCAACTAATGTAAGGGGGGACAGCAGGGCCGCCTTAAGAGTGCAAACAGCATTTGTTACAGAAGAATTTGTCTTCTTCCTAATCAGTCGTATTGCATGGCAATGACGCTAGGAAGAGGCTGTCCATAAGAATTACAAGGTGATCCACATGTGTTTTTTTCAGAGATATGCAGTTCGGTTCTGGCTCGGATCTTCCCGCCAAGTTTGGATCTCAGAATGAGGCGAAATGTCATCTTTCATGACAAAACGCTATCTTTGTCCGTGGAAGATGACATTTTGCCTTGTTCTGAGATCCGGACTTGGCGGGAAGATCTGAGCCAGAACCGAACCGCACATCTCTAACTGTTTTAATCCAATTACAATGTGTTGTTTTTTTTATAATGACTTGTTCAAAACTGGAAATAACTGTATGACTGGGCTATATCTCATTCTGCAAAGGTGATACAAACTCTAGGCAAGATAAACCAATCAAGCGTTTCTCTGCTCATTAATTAATTTATCTCTCCTTAGGACTCTCTTATCAGTTTTATTATGTTGTTAATGCACTCAGAATAAATTAGGTTGATGGCATGGTTTAGTGACATGAGTACATTTGGCATCATTTGGAGTCTTTGTATATTGTCATTAGGCACATTGCAAGATCTTGAGGTCTAAAAATATGGCAGACATAGGCAAACAGTCACAAGCCTTCGAAATTGGAATGTAATGCCGGCTATCGGGATGCCTCCTGTGAAAATATTGACAGCGGCATCCCAATGGTTGGTATCCCAACAGGGGTCAGGTAACTATACTTACCCTCCCCCCTTCTCCTCCTAACCTTCTCTTCTTGTAGCCTAACCCTAACACTCCCCCAATCCCACACCCTAACCCTGACCCTCCCCGTTAGTGCCTAAACCTAAATCTTCCCCATTCATGCCTAAGCCTAACCCTCCCCCCCTTAGTGCCTAACCCTAACCCTCCCCTCAGTGGTGCCTAACCCTAACCCTTCCCCATCTCTTTTTCTAAAAACCGGCACTTTAGCAAATATTCCCCATTTTGTTAATTATCGGTCTCCAGAATTAACATATTGAATAGGTCCCTTAGTGCCTTTCTGATATCACTGGTTCCCATAAATCAATAAGCTGTATTTGCACCACAATTGGCTCAGCCCATAAAATATTTCCTTTACCCTTTGTAAGCAACAGGAGTAAATTTTGTTAAGAAGAAATGTTCTTCCAAATCTGGATGATTTTATGGCATGTTTAGAATTATGCATTTTTGAAACATTTAAATGATAAGGTTGTGCAATACTTTATTATAAATAATGTTCTGATTTCTTTTCCCCAGGTTGTAACTTCAGTGGTAAACTATACAACAGTTCCATGAAATGGCAAGATGCTTCTCAACCCTGCATGACTCTGCAGTGTCAGGTAAGACTCCACTGTGTAATTATAAAGCTCCCAATATAGTCTGTATTGCTGATACAAAATTACTAACAGTTGGGAATGGGGATAAAATTGCTGACAACCAAATGGCTTTACCCAAGTGAGAAAGGCACATTCTCACCATGTTGTTTTCTTCTCACTGTGCTTCTTAGATCTTTGTCTATCTTTCCATATTTATCATGTGTGTGTATGTGTATATAAATTAGTAATAATAATATTGACCACATCGCTCGCTGTATATATGCCATGTGTTTGTGTCAATATCAAATGTAAAAGGTGTCTGACAGTTGTATGCACAATCAGGGGCATAGGGGTACATAGAGGTTAGACTGTAGCCCCCATTGAAAATAATGGGGACTCCGGTCTACAATGCTAAATGGCCTTCATCTCCCAAAACTGACACCCCAGACCGAGCAACCGTCCTTCTACCTTAATTAGTATCAAATACCAGAACTTCCCCCATACCTAATAACCCCCCTTCTCCCTGAAATAAAATCATATCCCAGAACTGCCCCCACCAATCTCATTCAGATATTCTCCAGTTCGGTATCTGAATGAGACCAGGGGACCTGCCGCACATCCAGCGCCCAGGAGGTAGAGGGCAGTGTGAGCAGCGGCATCTCAGAACAGCCTGTTGTGCACCCGTCCTGTACACTACACATCTATGGAACACTAAAGAGATACAAAAGGTATACCCGGAAACATACTACTACATGCTATAGCCATAGCATTATCTGGTACGCAGTCCTTTTTTTATTGCCACAATACCTGTATAGTAAGTACTCCACTATATTATCTCTTTCGCTCATGGGCTTATGTTAGCGCCTTCAAGATTATCCGGCCGATGAGATCCAGCTTCCTTTCCGTTCAGTGGGAATCCTATACATTGGAATTCAGATAAGCTTTAACGTTCTTTATTTGGTACGCATATTTGATTTGAGTTGAGCGCCGGTTGCCAATTTTTTAACAATAATACACTATCAGGCGCATGTCTTTTTAAACCTTTTTCCAGAACATTCCCACATGTCTGCCATACGGCATTCCAAAAAGAATGCTGCCGCCTCTCACTTGAAGGATTAGTTACTTTTTTTGTTTTTTTACTACAGAATTTTGCTGCACTTTTTATATACACCCACCGTTGTCATACCGTGTACAACTTATAACTGTCTGAGGGATAATTTTCATTGTGCGCTGTCCTTACACCTTCACACACACATATATGTACTGTATATATATATAAATATATACATATATATATTAGGGATGTGCAGGCTCGGTTCTACTCGGTTCCGTTCGGTTCTTTTTACCGGATCTTATTGGGTTTCAGCTGTCACGAGTTTTGGATAGCCAATAAGATTCGGTAAAAAGAACCGAACGGAACCGAGTAGAACCGAGCCTGCACATCCCTAATATATATATATAATATATATATATATATATATATATATATATATTTGATGTAGAGACCGGCAATCCTCCTGTATCCACAGCTACCCAGGTGCACATCCAATTGCGTCAAGAACAACCCATAAACCAAATAGGAAAAAGTCAGCAGCACTCCACAGGGATTTTTTTCAGCCAAGCAATCAAACAGCAAAATGATTTATTCCAATAATAAATCATTTTGCTGTTTGATTACTTAGCTGAAAAAATCCCGGTGGAGTTCTGCCGACTTTTTCATATATCTATCTATCTATCTATCTATCTCTATCTATCTATCTATATATATATATATATATATATATATATATATAAAGTTAAACAGAGACAGGGGACGCCACATAGTGCTTTAAAAGTATAACAGTTTTTATTGCAATCTTCCCAATAACCAATTAAGTGTACCAGAAAGGGCGGTCTTACACCACCGCCCTTTCAGCATATAACGAGGGAACAAGGCGATCACCGGCCGCTGATCTGGACATCTCCAAGCGGCTCTCCGGGAGCTTGCTTCCGACCACAATCTCAAATGCCAAGCCACGCCCCTACCGGTTTCGTCACTCGGACTTCATCAGGAGGCTGACTGGCATTATGCAAACATCTCTTTAAATTGTACTGGCCTCATTGAAAGGTACTGGCCTCATTAAAATATCCACAGCTGTAATTAATTGCATTGTAATATTGCATACAAATTCAAAGTACATAAAATAATAAAAACAATAACAGAAACAATACATTGTATCCACCACATATTGCTACAAAATATCATGTTACAAACCAAGTCAGAAAATACGAAAGAATAAAATTTAGCACATAAAATACAATAAATGTAAATGTAAAACACCATTGCAGTACATACAATTTATATATTTAATTACAGTGCCTATCATATGTATTGCCAACCAAATTTTGCTAGACATAATAAAATACACATGTATATAAAAACCTTCACAAACATATGTAAAAAAACAATCTTAAAATGGATCACATAAAGACATCAGCAGATGTATATAAATTGTTTGTATGTACAACAATGGTGTTTTACATGCTAAGTTAAATTTATTGTATTTTATGTGCTAAATTTTATTCTTTCATATTTTCTGACTTGGTTTGTAACATGATATTTTGTAGCAATATGTGGTGGATACAATGTATTGTTTCTATTATTGTTTTTATTATTTTATGTACTTTGTATTTGTATGCAATATTACAATGCAATTAATTACAGCTGTGGATATTTTAATGAGGCCAGTACCTTTCAATGAGGCCAGTACTATTTAAGGAGATGTTTGCATAATGCCAGCCAGCCTCCTGATGAAGTCCGAGTGACGAAACCGGTAGGTGCGTGGTTTGGCATTTGAGATTGTGGTCGGAAGCAAGCTCCCTTCATAGACGCTTGGAGACGTCCAGGTCAGCGGCCAGTGATTGCCTTGTTCCTTCGTTATATGCTGTATACACTTGCGGTGGTGTAAGACCGCCCTTTCTGGTACGCTTAATTGGTTATTGGGAAGATTGCAATAAAACCTGTTATACTTTTAAAGCACTATGTGGCGCCCCCTGTCTCTGTTTTACTTTTAGTTTTTACCCCCGGCTGAATTCGGGTTTTTTGGGGAAGACGCCGATCCATATCTTCTTTGGGATCTTTGTTTTATTCCACTACATAGGAGGAATTCTAAGTGACTATTACACAATCATTTGTTTGAAACAGAACATTTCTCTTGTCTCAAGGACATTTGGTATTCATTTTATTGAAGCGCACTGATTGTCTTGTATATATATATATATACATATATACATATACAGTATATAAATATATATATATATATATATATATAATATATTAGTCAATTAATTGTGGTACTAAATGCTACACCTTTTACAGGTCAGATACAATTTAGAAGCAGTGCCCTCTTACCGCATTGTCTGTGTAATCACCCAGTCTCATCTTATTACTGTCTTGTCCCCGATTGTAAAACGTTGTGGAATAATAAAAATACGTACATGCATGCACATATATACATACTCACCTTACAGTTTACTTGTGTGATTACTGGCTGAGTAACTAGCAGTCCAGGAAATAATAATTTGAGGGCATATCAAGATTGCCATCACTGATAATAGACTCCGGTGGACAAAAATTATAAAATTTTATCTCTGTTCTAAGCTCTCTTGCTAGGGGGTATTTGTAGTTTGCTTAATTTACCTCAAAATTACAGGTATATAGATGTGCTAATTTTGTCTTGAGTGCTAGTAAACTGTAATCTCTATTGTCAGTCAACACTCTAGCCATAAAATGAATCGTAAATAAACTCACATGCAAAAACGAATTAGAAGTGTCATAGTATGTGAAAACACTGGTCTCCAGGCATGCTGTGATATGTCCTCTCAGTATTGCTACAGAATAATCAGATCAGTCAACGATATACACAAATATAGTCCTAGTTTTAATTATTTGACTCCCCATACCCCACATTTGTAGTGCCATCCCTCACATTCAACCCTTCATCACTGCAGAACCTATTGATCAACTCTGTAAGATAGAAGATACAGTGTGAATACAACAAGTAAATGCCTATTGCCTCATCTACCAGGAGTCAGGGTAGGAAAGAAGTAAAGTAGGCAATTGGAAACAGCAGGGCCATAACTAGGGTGGTGCAACGTGTGCCATGGCAAACAGCACCGCAGAGCAGGGGGCTCTGTTGGCGGCGCCTGTCAGTCCTTCTCACTTGTAGCTTACTCTTCTTTTATTCCGTTATTTCCTGGCAACCCTATCTTCTCCATGGCTGACTCCACCTCTGTGTGGCCACCTCCCTAAGCACCTTCAGTCACATCCTCCTTTATTTAACACACACATTTCAAAATACAGTCATACCCGGAACTCGAACCCGTCACCTTTGCATAATTATTGTGTATCATCACTGCAGCTATTGGATTCACACTTTGTTTGGCAGTGACACCTGGATAACATTGCTACCCATTCATCATCGTATGGGACAAATCAGATTTGTCATGCTCCTTCCCCATGAGGCCATTACCCTTTTTCAGATGAGAGTCTTATGTCCGTATTTGAAAAATGGTGTGTGTGTGTGGGGTGGGGGGTGCCAATGCCGTTTCTGGCCTAGAGCACCAAAAAGTCTAGTTACGGCTCTGATTAACAGGTATTATACATGTGCCCATGTAGCCTGTGCTGCCTTTCCACAAATCTATACTGGCATTCATGAATGGCCAAATTGCACTAATATGGTTGTTTAGGGCCTTGGCTGAACACCCAGATTTTAATCTAGGAATTTCTGCCTGTACTTGTTGACCAAGCCAAAACCCCTGCACACTATGCTATGGAGGTAATGATTTTCTGCCATAACAATTTTTTAGATACAGCAATCAAAGTGAAGAACCAATATCACAATTTTTATGGCTAGTTTATGCCAAAGCAGAGGTATTCCTGCCATGAAGGTGAGTGCTTCATCTGCAGGAGATAGGAGGCATCGGATGAACAGTACTAAAGCTTACTATGACCCCCTTAATAATACATTCTCCTTTAATGTGATAATTTATAGTATCCTAATATCATTAGCTTCCGCTTCCACAAAAAAAAGAAAAACAACTCCAATGTTTTAATGATGACATTACTGCTGTTCAATGACAGTATCAGAATAATTACAATGGTACACACATTTTTGATATATTAAATTATATTATTATGTTTCCATTTATAGGAAGGAGTCATTACAGAATCTGAGGTTCAGTGTTTAGTACACTGTAAGAATCCATTAAAACAGTCAGGATTGTGCTGCCCTACATGTCCAGGTAATGCATTAAACCAATGCTGTGAAATGTGAAATGGAAATGTAAAATACAGCATGTGTTATATTATGTAACAATATGATATACTATATGATGACCCTGCTGAATTCTAGAAAATCAGAAACAAAATAGTATATTACATGATGTGATAAATGATAAAGGTGTATTTCAGATGAAACCAATGCCCAATAATAACCAGATCAAGATCATTCAGCTTATTGTTAGTAAACTTGTTTATCACAAAACTCTTAACATATTTTCTTTCATTGAATTCAGAAACATTAATAATAGTACATTTCCAGAAACAAAAAATTCAACAAAAACAAAAAAACAATGACTTTTCTTCTATACAAAAGATTGCGACTTTTAATCGCATAGTATTCTTCTAAACTGACCATTATTGGTGTTCCATAAACTGCATTATCGGCAATAAACATTTGCTGGAATATGACAATGTAAAAATACTTGAAGTAATAGCAGTAAATTATAGTCACTGTAGTCTATTGTTAACCTCTGTTATACTGCGCTAGCTGAAAAGCTCATTCAATTTGGCCACCTACTTTCTACTTGTACAAGTAAATTGCACACCTCCAGATTACATGATCGACATACAAGAGATAGATACACATGTTAGGAGTAATGGTATGCCAACCCATTTCTGCTGCTAACTTCCTAAGGGTATTATACTGGTACCAGGTGAAATGTTCTTAACCATGCTTGGTGCCAAAAGTACAAAGCTGAGCCATATTTGTTGCCAAGTTTTACATGCAGACAAATATTCCAGTGCCAAATGTAATATTCCAAGTTGTTAGAGGGAAGTTTGCTCCTGCGCTGAATGATGTCACTGAGGTGCCACTGCACATGTGCGCCAAGCACATGCCACTGTGTACAGTGTCCCAGTACTGCGTACAGATGTAATACTTAGCGCCTCTATGTGAGACCAGTATTACTTGCATTACGGCTGTTATAAGTATCAGAGGTGGCCACCATTGTTACCCTGCATCACTGTGTATACCAGTGTTACTGATGTTAACCCTCTGTGTTACCGCTGTTACCAATAAACCCATAAGCCTGGTTATGGACTCTATGTAGACTAACGTCCATTTCATATTCCGCCGTTATCCTATTGAAACCACCAAGGTTCCACCAATTGGTTATATCAATACAAGTCATATCTGGCTTGTCTAATATACAGACCAATATCTGGTGCCAAGGCTAATGTGAAGGCTCATATTTGAGGCCAAGGCTAATATATAGATCTACATCTATTATGCAAAGGCATAGCTATTGCCAACCTTCAGGAAATCAAGTAAGCAGTCCTATTGGTCAGCTGACAATTTAAACATTGGTGACTTCCGATAACACGAGGAAATAGCAGAATAAAGTGGGACAAATATTGGGATTCCCCAGAAAGTGCTGCAGGGCTTTATTGTGCCCTGTGCCAGCCATGCCCCTCTGACCGCATGACATCATGCCGAGGGGATGGGCCGCCAACGCTAGGAATTACAGCACTGCCTGGAGCATAATCAGGATGTGCCGGGGGCCTGTACACCATGCAGTGTGTCTTTGCAGACACTCTGCTAGCCTGAAGCAGAGGCTGTGGGGCAGTGACAGTGCCTCCAACAGGTCTCTGCACTCTGTATGACGGCACTGCTCACACACCCCTAGTTACACCCTGCCCAAAAACAAAATAACAAAAAATGGGATTGCCTAGCTGGAGTCAGGATAGTTAAGGGCAATTGTTTTGTAAAGTATCCTGATGACATTAAACACATGCATACCATTTTTACATTGTAATAGTAAAGTGACCCTCTGTTGACACAGGACTTCTCAGCTACCCCCAATACAATCATTCATATAATCTGCAAATACAGATTAAAAAGCATATTTATCACTAAATTAAGTTTAATTGTGTGACAATCATTTGCAAGTATAGATAACATGTAACAATGATCACAAGATGCCAGCTACACTGTGCACTGTGCAGTCATTTACTTTCCTAACCACTTCCTCTGTCTGCTTCAGGTTGTGTATATGAAGGCCGACACTATAAAGAAAGAGATGAATTTCAGCCAGATGGAAACAAATGCCTTAAGTGCTCCTGCATCGTAAGTTTTGGTCATGGAAAAGAATAAAAGTGCTCATTTTGTTATAATTGTGTGGCATGTCATAGAATGAGAAGTACAGAACAATAATTACTTGTTAGAGGCATATTACAATTTTGATCGGAACAGTGGAAGAAAACAAAATTACTAGTATGGGAAATATTTTCTCAACAATATTTTCTTTATTTGGCACAGCAACAGTTACAATACTACAGTGTAGACCTACACACACCAGGTATACTATTCTATTCCTGAGTAGGACCCTCATTTGCCCCCAAAGCAGTCCAAACCCTTAATGGCATGGATTCAACAAGGTCTTAGAGATTCTATGCAAACCTCCAGCTCCACCAGATCCAAAAGGTGATCTATTGGATTTAAATCTGGTTATTGTACAGGCCATTAGAGTACACTGAACTCATTGGGCTCTATTCATTATGTTAATTATCGGGGACCCCAATAATTAACATTTCAACTCGCAGCAAGCGCCGGAGCAATTCATCATTACTCCAGTGCGGAGACAGCTGATCCAAAAATCAGCTGTCTCCCCAAATGTTTTCACTGCTCCCTTTGGAGCAGTGAAGCCTAGCACTGGCGAGTCAACTCCGCAGTGCTAGTATGCCTGCATGCACTAAAGTTCACGCAGGTGCACAACAGCCCCGGCGTCCGGCAGAAGGAACCGGACAGGGGTGGGGGGACCTGCCTATATTTATTTACCTACACATACTGTATTAGCATTTAGATTGTGTCTTTATTTTCAGTCAGGGACCCCTGATGAATTGGTGTAAAAGATACAACTGCAGTGCCTTCATTTGACATAGTTATTTATCAATCCATTCAAAGCAGAGAGAGTATATTTTGTTTCAGTACATAGTGCTGTGATAATATATTTTTAATTATTCATTTCCATCATAATATTTAATATATAACAGAGGTTGCATTATTAGTATATTCGAGTGGTTTACCCCTGAGGACTAGAGTGTATTCATACGTCTTTTTATATTTATTTATTTTCTACCTCAGGGTTTATTCAGAGCGATTTATTAGAGAGAAATTTTCACCTTCGCTATACAATTTTGTATGACATCTCAGTATGATCTGCGTGATTTCATTAAATGTTTATTGTTATTTGTCAACTTATTAGAGTGTATTAATTATCACTCTTTTTAGAGGGAATTTAATAAAGGTTACATTTTATTTATCTATTATCTACTATCCATTTTTCAATGATTATTTCTTTAAAAGTGTACCAAAAAGCGAGTTTTTGTCTTTTGTTGCCCTTTGCAACAACCTTTGTATATGTCCTGCTTTACCTTTTTGGCCCAAAAACTGTAAATTCTCACCTGCTTTTGTAGAAATTAAGTGATAATGAATAGACCCCATTGTCTTGTTCATGGAACTAACTTGAGATGACGTGCTGGCAGCTGCCATTAGAAACTAGACTGTGGCCACAAAGGAACTCACACAGGGAATTTTGCTGTTAAATGCATTGCCCTTCTAATTTTCGGCTTAAACACGCCAGGAAGTGGCGGCTTTTGCAAACAGTCGCTTAGTAAATAAACCCCTTGATATTCGTTCTGTGAAACGACAACAGTTCAGATCAGCTATTCACTTTGGGACATAAATGCACTGTTTATCAAATTCTTTGTATTAAAAAGCTAGAGAACAAACCTGAAATAGCTATAAACACTGAAAAAGTGTTTATAGTCATGTTCTATACGTTCTATACGTCTAAAATCTAGACACCTGTCATTTTCCCAATGCCGGGCGCCGCGAGCGGACAGCCACGGGGGGGGGTGGTTTTTAGGTTTAGGGCACCCGGGGGGGACTTAGGGTTAGGCACCCCCCCGGGAGGGTTAGGGCTAGGCTAGGGGGAGAGAGAGTTAGGTTTAGGCACCCCCCTGGGGGAATTAGGTTTAGGCAGCGGGGAAGGGGGATTAGGGTTAGGCACTTAGAGGGGGGAGGTTAGGGTTAGGCACTTGGGGGGGAGGTTAGGGTTAGGCACCCCTAAGGAGGGTTAGGGTTAGGGGGGTAGGCAGGGGCTGGCTGGCAACTTTTAGCCTGGGGGGCAAATGCATGCAGGCGGCCCTGGCAGAGGAGTAGCGTGTAGCCAGGGTGCCCGAAGAACGTGCGTGCTACGGCGCCCCCCCCTCAAGTGTTCAAGGGAGGAGGCTGGCCATATGGGATTAATGTAAAGTAAATATAAAGATTATGGACAGCCCCGTCTTGGTGCCCATATGCAGTGCCCCCCTGTGCCCCAAGAGAGGACCCCCTTATGCAGGCCTCCAGTAGTGCCCCCAGTAGTGATCCCCCCTATGCAGTGCCCCTTATACAGTGCCCCCAGTAGTGGTCCCCCCTGTGCAGTGACCCTTGTGCCCCCAGTAGTAAGCCCCTTATATAGTGCCCCCAGTATGGGAACCCTTATGCAGTGCTCCTTATATAGTGCCCCCAGTAGCAGTCCACACCCCATGCAGTGCCCCCAATAGTGGTAACCCTTATGCAGTGCCCCTTAAATAGTGGCCCCAGTTGTAATCTCCCCCTATGCAGTACCCCCAGTATTGCCCTTTTTATAGAGCCCCAGCAGTGGTCCCTCGATGCAGTGACCCCAGTGGTAGTCCCCTCCCCCCTATGTAGTGCCCCTAGTAGTAGTCCGCTCCCCCCTATGCAGTGCCCCTAGTAGTTGTCCCCTCCCCTTGTAGTGCCCATATTAGTAGTAGTCCCCCCCCTTGTAGTGCCCCCAGTAGTGGTTCCCCTTTGTAATGCCCCCAGTAGTAGTCCCTCCCTCTTGTAGTGCCCCCAGTAGTGATTCCCCCTTTGTAGTGCCCCCAGTAGTCCCCCCTTGTAGTGCCCCCAGTAGTAGTAGTCCCCCCCTTGTATTGCCCCCATTAGTAGTAGTCCCCCCCTTGCAGTGCCTCCAGTAGTGGTTCCCCCTTGTGGTGCCCCCAGTAGTTGTCTCCCCCCTTGTAGTGCCAGCCCCCCCCCCCAGTAGACACACATAGTAAAAAACCAAAAAAAACCCCACTTACCTGAATCCCTGCTCCCGCCCGCACCATCCGCTCCTCTGTCTGTCCTTCCCGGGCCGCGCCGCTGTGCATTATGGGAGAGACGTCATATGACGTTATGATTCCTCTCCCATTGCCCACTGCAGGAGCCAGAAGATGGAGCGGCTCCTGCAGTGGGCGCAGCAGCAGCTAATGAGAGTCTGACAGACTCTCATTGGCTGCTGCTTACAACAAACACACAGCTGCCGGAGCCGGCGGCTGTGTGTTTGTCACTTGTGTAGCGCTGGCCGAACTCCGTCCGGTCAGCGCTACACACGCGGTGCAGGCTGTGTCACAGTGACACAGTCTGCACCGCGGCCCGCATGACGCTGCGGCCCGGGGGGCACATGGCACCCTGCCCCCCGGCCCAGCCCGCCACTGGGGGTAGGTTAGGTTAGTTTTTACTTACCTTAGGGACGATTGGGATTTCCGGCGCTTTCGGGCTTCCGCTGCCGGACTCTGCTGCTTTGTTGGGCTGCCGCTGCCGGGAATCGAACTGCCGGTCATGCGGCAGCCGGGATTCCATACCGAATGCGGTGAGAGTTTAGAAAACGAGAGAATTTAGCAGTAAACTCTGACACTTTTGGTTAGTTATTTATTATCAGGTGAAGAAAATAAAATAGCACCAAATTCTTTTTTGAGGTAGTTGTGTTGTTAGACTACATGCACCTAAATCATAGTATTGCAATTATTATCTCTGCATCTTTTCCCCTTCACAAGCCTGTTTATCAATCTGCAACGAGAAGGCTGATACTCGTAGTAACAGAAAATCAGCCATTCCTGCAATTTTTTAATAAAAGTTTGCCGGAGCAGCTGATTCACTTGCCCAGTGATACTGTCCGGAAGATATAAGTCTTAATTTATTGATTTCAGTCTCGGGATGTGTGCATGTTTGACCTCACTAGCAAATATATATATATATATATATTAGGGGTGTGCACCGGCCACTTTTCGTGTTTTGTGTTTTGGTTTTGGATCTGGATCTTTCTTCGTGTTTTGGATCTGGATTGGTTTTGCCAAAACTACCCTTCCGTGTTTTGGGTTCTGGGTTTTGTGTTTTGGATCTGTATTTTTTGGAAAAAAGCATAAAAACAGCTTAAATCACAGAATTTGTGGGTTTTTCTGCTCCTATGCAATTATTAACCTCAATAACCTTAATTTCCACTAATTTCCAGTCTATTCTGAACACCTCACACCTCACAATATTGTTTTTATGGCCAAAAGATTGCACCGAGGTAGCTGGATGACTATGCTAAACGACACGAGTGGGCGGCACAAACACGTGGCCCATCTAGGAGTGACACTGCAGTGGCAGACAGGATGGCAGTTTGAAAAACTAGGCCCCAAACAGTACATACTGCAAAGAAAAAAAAGAGGTGCAAGATGGAATTGTCCTTGGGCCCTCCCACCCACCCTTATGTTGTATAAATAGGACATGCACACTTTAACAAACCAATCATTTCAGTGCCAGGGTCTGCCACATGACTGTGGCTGAAATGATTGGTTCGTTTGTGCCCCCACAAAACAAGCTGGCAATTAATGTGTCCCTGTACAAACTGGCTCTACGGAGGCAAGATGTCGTCCTCATCCTCCTCATCCACCGATTCCTTGGATAAAACAGGAAAAAGGGATTTAGGTGTCCCTGGACTGCTTACGGTCTTAGCCAAGGTTTCTGAACTTGACAGTAACTTTTTATGAACGCGCTGCAGGTGCCATATAGGGAAGGATGTTCCTAGGTGGTTAACGTCCCTACCCCTACTTATTTCACCTTTACATATGGTACATATGGCAAGACAGTTGTTGTCCGGATTTGGATAGAAATATTGCCAGACCAAAGAGGTGGAATGTTTGGTCTTCTGCCCAGGCATGACCGTGATGGGTTTTTTCATCCCACGGACAACAACTGTCTCCCCCGGAGCCTGATTTAAACAAACCACATCACCATCAGAATCCTCCTCGCCAACTTCCTCCTCAGTGCCAGCTACACCAGTATCCTCATCCTGTTGTACTTCAACAGTGACATCTTCAATTTGAATCAGCAAGTGGACTCTGGGTGCTCCTTTCAGCACTTACAGGGGGCGTGCAAATGGTGGAAAGAGCCACCTCTTCCCATCCAGTGCTGGGAAGGTCATTACATCGCAACCGCCACCACACTTGGACTCTCCTTGGGGATTTGTGATCTCTTCTTAGAACGCACAGTTCTTTGCTGTGCTTTTGCCAGCTTAACTCGTTTGATTTTTTTAGCGGGAGGAGGGCTTCCATCGTCATGTGAAGCTGAACCACTAGTCATGAACATTTGGAAAGACCTTAGCCGTTCCTTGCCACTCCGTGTTGTAAATGGCATATTGGCAAGTTTACGTTTCTCTTCAGATGATTTAAATGTTTTTTTCAAGGTCATTTTCCTGAACTTTGTCATTTGGGATTGTATGTGGCCTCTACTATGACATTGGGCATCGGCCTTGGCAGACGACGTTGATGGCATGTTATCGTATATGTCATGACTAGTGGCAGCAGCTTCAGCACTAGGAGGAAGTGGTTCTTGATCTTTCCCTATTTTATTTTTTATCGGAGAAAGTTTGGTCCTCCATTTATGTTATATTGATATATACGTGCGGCTAAGGCGCACACAAACACAGAAAATAATTTTTTATTTTTGTTGGAGACTAGTGCACTTTGTGGGTTACACCACCCTTTAAGAAATGAGCCAGCCAGCCCTTTACTTATGGGACACAGGCGCACGCTTGGCGCTGCTCCTTTGTTGATGCACGTGCAGCTACAGCCCACACAATTCACAAACACATAAAATATTTTATTTGTTTTGTTTGGAGTGCCCTTTGGGGGTCACAGCACCCTTTAACGGACAAGCCAGCTGGCCTTTTACTTATGGGACACAGGCGCACGCTTGGCGCTGCTCCTTCGTTGATGCACGTGTAGCCACAGTGCACACAATTCACAAACACAGAAAAAAAAATGTATTTTGTTTGGAGTGCCCTTTGGGGGTTACAGCACCCTTTAGCGGTCAATCCAGCCGGCCCTTTATTTATGGGACACAGGCGCACGCTTGGCACTACTTTGTTGATGCACGTGCGGCTACTGCGCACACAATTCACAAACACAGAAAAAATTTTTTTATTTGGTTTGGAGTGTACTTTGAGGGTTACAGCACCCTTTAATGGTCAAACCAGCTGGCCCTTTACTTATGACACAGGCGCACGCTTGGCACTACTTTGTTGATGCACGTGCGGCTACTGCGCACACAATTCACAAACACAGAAAATATTTTTTTATTTGGTTTGGAGTGTACTCTGGTGGTTACAGCACCCTTTAACGGTCAAGCCAGCTGGCCCTTTACTTATGACACAGGCGCACGCTTGGCACTACTTTGTTGATGCACGTGCGGCTACTGCGCACACAATTCACAAACACAGAAAATATTTTTTTATTGGGTTTGGAGTGTACTTTGGGGGTTACAGCACCCTTTAACGGTCAAGCCAGCCGGCCCTTTACTTATGACACAGGCGCACGCTTGGCACTACTTTGTTGATGCACGTGCGGCTACTGCGCACACAATTCACAAACACAGAAAATATTTTTTTATTTGGTTTGGAGTGTACTTTGGGGGCTACAGCACCCTTTAATGGTCAAGCCAGCCAGCCCTTTACTTATGACACAGGCGCACGCTTGGCACTACTTTGTTGATGCAAGTGCGGCTACTGCGCACACAATTCACAAACACAGAAAAAACATATATTTTTTTAGCACTTGGGGGGAACACCCCTGACGGACAGAGCACCCCCTGGACAACAGTACAGCACCCCTTTAGGACTGGGACACTGCACAGGACTTTGGAGTGGACACAGCCCCTATGGACGACAACTGACTGCACAACACAGTCCAGCCAGCCCCATTGGACTTTGAAGTAGTGGACACAGCCCCTATGGACAACAGCAGCACAGCACAACACAGCCAGCCCCTATGGACTTTGAAGTAGTGGACACAGCCCCTATGGACAACAGCAGCGCAGCACAGCACAGCACAACACTACTCTGCACTACACTACACTACACAGCCCAGCCAGCCCTAACTCCCACCCTCCCTCTTCACTGTCCACAGCCGAGTGAGAAAATGGCGCCGACGCGGGTACCTTATATAGGATCCAAAACCCGCGAGACCCGGAAGGCGGGATGATGACGTTTTGCCTCGATTTCAGATCCGAGTCAGGCGGGAAAAGTCGAGCCTGACTCGGATCGGCCTCGGATCGGGAGGGCTCGGGGGGGTTCGGATTTCAGAAATCCGAACCCGCTCACCCCTAATATATATATATATATATATATATATATATACATATATATATACATTCTCTCTTGCAAAATCCATCCTGACCCGGCATAAGCAGAAGAAGGATTGCAGCAGTACTTGTACTGAGTTGTAATCCTGCCATTTTTGTTAATTAGCAAGGGAAAGCTTTCACCAATGAGATACAGCACATCTTTTTTTCTGTCAGGGATTAGCAGTGCTATCATCGGCAGGTACCCTAAATAGCATTTTTCTCCTTTTGATAAATAGGCCTGCCAGTATTAATGCAGTAAAATTTTGCTGTGATTAAAATAAAACAGTAGATATGCCTAATATTTGTAATTATTATTTAGATGTAACACATTGCCACAACTACTCAACTGTAATCAAAATGTGACCATTTTAGAATTGTACTGAAGTCTGTGTATATTTCATCCCAAAGCAATCACACAAGCTGTTCAAAATCTGATTTGTCACTTAATGATGACATTTGGTAATTTGGCATTTGAGTCCAGATTTGGATTATGGGCCTGATTCAGACCCACTCGCGAGCGGCTGTCCGCTCGCAAGTGGGTCGATGTTCTGGACTGAGCATGCGCACGACGGAGGGAGCTCCGTCGTGCGCATGCGCCAGACGCGCCGAGCGAAGGAAAGTCCTTCGCTCGTTGTGTCCGATCAAAGGGGGCGTGCTGTCAATGTTGATTGACAGCACGCCCCCTTTGGTAGGCGTGCCGGGGGCGTGCCTCCCTGACGGGGGCGTTCCCACGGGAACGCCTCCCGTCAAAAGCCGGCCCACTGACATCACTAGTGATGTCAGTGGGAGTGATTTTGGCTCTGATAGAGCCAAAATCACTCCGGAGCTTGCGGTTGAAAACCTCAACCGCAGGCTCCGGCTCGCAATTTCGATGGTCGCGATGGTCTCGACCATCGCGGCCATCAAAATGCACGCTCGTATAGCCTGTGGGTGGTGACCCACAGCTATACGAGCGTCCAGAAGGACGCTCCATTTTCATGGAGGCCGGCCCTCATTCAGAGCGTGCGCTCTGCTCAGAGCGTACGGCTCTGAATGAGGGCCTATGTTTTTTGTTGGTCTGAATGACTTGACCTGAGAAGAGTGTCACACCTCCCAGCATTAGGGAGTCAGCAGTTGGAACATTTGCACCAGGGCTGAGGCAGCAGAAGAGCACTAAAGTCTGGGGGAAGTTTGTGCTGCAGAGATAGAGAGCCAAACATAGGGACTCCCACTGCTGCCTTCTCATACCTGTCCGACGACAAACAAAAGCATAAACATCAGGAACATCGATGCAGATTGACCTGCCTCAAACACTGCGGCTCTCCTGACATGCAGAGAGCTCTCATGCTATATAGGAGATTGTAATGGCTAATTTATGCACGCCCATGAAACTCGTGTAAACAGAACGCCTGTGTTTTTGTGACTACCCCCTATTACCTCCCCCAAATGCTGAATACATGTCACACAACTTGCGAGAGTAACCACAATGCAATCTCTGTGAGTGTGCAGTGCGGCATTTGTGCAAGTACAATGGTAAACAATGGCTTAATCTGCGTAAATATCAGCATTGCGTAAATCCTGAATCAGGACCTAAGTATATGCCTAGTGCCTGTAAATCAGGAAGAGAGAAATGCATCAGCAGGGAGATGAGCTCTCTATTTATACATATCATACCAGCTACATTGTGACAAAGGGTTTCATAGCTAAAAGATAATAATCTATATAATAAGCGAGAAAGTGTATGTCTATCTGTCTGTGCTTTATATATGGCCAGAATTTTGTACCTAGCTCCACCAAACTTGGCATGGTGGTGTAGTTTAACCAGGATTAGGATTTTGGCTATGTTTGAAGTTCATCAGGGCCTTGGAGGTCTACATGGTGCCAACCAAGTAGGCCGTGTAGTCTCTGATTTGACATTTTTGTTTAAGCAAGTTCGCTCAGCATGTCTTCCAGTGCCAACAACTGCACTGAGCTGAAGGTACAGGATGATATGTACCAGTAGGGGGGTAGGTAGAGCTCCAATGGAAGAGCAGTGAGTTGGAGGATCAACTGTCACACTGCACCTGCACTGACAGTTACTAATTTCCTCCAAGCACATATGAAGCTATTTGGTGAATCCTTCAATTTCCAATACATGAGAAGTATCCAACAGTTAAGCATTTGAGTGTACATTTGGGAAATGACACTTGGGGAATGGTCAGCGTGTGTATGCTGGTAATGCACAAGAAAGAGCTCAAGCTCCCCCAGAGACTACACTTACTGCCTTCTTTAAGTTGTATCAAACTGATGAGTTTGCATGCAACAGGATTTTCTACAATTTCTACAATCATGTTAACAAACAGTGGAGTACTTTTCAGGATTAATGGAATGGGGTTATAGGTGAGGACAATGTAAAAAATTAAACCTGGGCAACGCTGGGTATCCCAGCTAGTTAATAATAATTGTGCTTCGGGGGCCAGGATGCTGGTCTACTCTTCCAGTAAACAAGTATGTATACTACAGTTAAAATATTGATCTAAAGTTAGGGTCTTGTTCAATTTACAAGAACCACTATGTAGCTTTATTTCTTTTGTTACTGCTGGTAGACTTAACATCACAAACACATTTATGATAGAAGTTCTGCAGTGTAACGGAAAGATGTCCGTGATTACATCAGAGTCACATATATTAACGTTTCTTCTTGGTCGTGACCTGAAGCATCAGTCCTGCCTATTTACCATAAAGTTGTTTTTAGACATGTGAAATTATTCACGTTTCTTAAGACATAAAACCAGATGAGGGAATTTCTGGAATAGACTCTTATCTCATAAAAGACATAACGTATACATTTGAAAAGATAAAAAAAAACTTCAGTGGTTCTGTTTAACATTAAAATACATTTTAATATGCATAGGTGTCCAGTGTTTTCCTCTAGAAAATCCTGTATGTAAATATTGTGTGTTTTCAGAAAACTGCAACCTTCCAATTAGTTTACAACTGCTCCTTATTGGGCACAGCTTATGGAGAAGTCCAACCAGTAAGGATGCCCCCATCTAATAATGTTAAATTCAATTATTTCATTAATCTGACTCATCACATTATGTGTTTTATATCATTTGGTATTATGGTATACACAACTTTACATAGATGCATATGTGCCCACTTTTCTGCGCATGTGCAGTATAATTTATTTGAGATATGTTCAAGAATGCCAAGATGGGAGTTATTAGAATGTGTCTGAATTCCCAGGCCTGCCAGTGTGCAGTGGTGAAGCTAGGCTTTCTGTCATCGGGGGCAAAGACTTAGGACCTCATTCAGAGCTGGTCGCACAGAGCGTGCGGTTGGTCTGAATGAGGGGAGGATGTCTTGAATTTTCAAGACGTCCTCCTTTGCGGTGGTAAGGCTGTGGGTTAACACCCACAGCCTTACGACCGCCTAAGGTGATGGTCGCGATGGTCAAGACCATTGCGACCATCGGGGCTTACGACGAGACCCTAGGGTAGGGTCTCCCTTTGTCGTAAGCCCCGGAGAGCTTTCGGCTCTGTCTGAGCCGGAAGCTCTCCACTGACATCACTAATGATGTCAGTGGGGCCGCCCCCAAATGGAAGGCATTCCCATGGGAATGCCCCCGTTTGGCCTGCCACCCCCCCGGCCCGCCTTCCTAACGGGGCGAGCTGTCAATCAACATCAACAGCTCACCCGCTTTGGATCGAGACCCGCTACGACCGGCGCTGTCAGTCGTAGCGGGTCTCACACATGCGCACGATGGCGCCGGCGCCGTCGTGCTCATGCTCTGTGGGGGGCCATCGACCCGGTCCGAGTGCATCGGCGCTAACGACCGGGTCTGAATGACCCCCTTAGTGCCTTCCATCCTCTGTCTCAAGAATCAGAGGTGAATAACCCTGCCTGTACTGCACTACCTCACCCACCACAGAGTATCCCAGTGCCAGTCATACAATACAGACAGCATAACAGTGGCTGCCATACAATTCACAAAGCAAAGCAGTTATAGCCATACAATTCACAGAGCATTGCAGTGACTATCATATAATACAGATAACATCAGTGACCGCCATATAATACAAAGAACATCAGAGATGGCACTACGATATACAGAACATTGCAGTAATTGCCATACAATTCACAGAACATTGCAGTGACTGCCATCTAATAGAGAAGAACTTTGGTGATGGCCATACAATATACAGAGCATTAGAGTTATTGCCATAAAATTCACATAGCATTGTAGCGGTTACCATTTAATAAAGTAAACAGTAACACCATAACATTATAGAAGACAGCAAGGCCCCTGTAATGGGATACATCTGATATCAGTTAATGCATCAAACTTCCCAGGCCCAGCATTCCCCTGCTTCTTCCTCCTCAAACGTGGCTTCATAGTAACTTTAAGACTCCATTAAATACAGAATGAAGAAGCTGGTTCCCACCCACCACAACTGTGAGGAGGTGTATAAGAGGAGGCAGGGGCCGTACAGCCTACCTCTGCAAAGCACTGCGACTTGGAAGCATAACTTTGAATTGCTCCTAAAGAAAATTACTGTTGTGACATTTAGAAAAAAATATGAATCCCACCTGGTAGCTTAAAGGATATCAATGATAAAACTTACTTATTTTAACCTAAAATGTAGGTTAAGGAAGAGCTGGCTCTGGTCAGACTCCTCAGCTGAATGCCAATGCTGCATAGCCCTGCCTCCCTCCTCCTCCCGGCTCACCTGCCTTATCCCTGTCGCCTCAGTCCTTCTCCCAGCCCTGCCTGCCTACTCTTCCCGAAATTTCTGCCTCCTACTCGGGCTGGCCTGTGTAGGGATGACCATCGACCATCGATGGTTATCTACCAATGACCGATTGTTTTTCCATCGATGTCAGACATCCAATGGTTCTACGCCATTGATGGCTTTTTTTTTTCTTCTGGACGGGGAGCTTAGCCATGCCCCTTGGTGGCCTGCTAAGCACCGCCGCTGACTGATTGGCCTGTAGCCCTCCATGGCCACCAAAACGGTAGCAATCCAGGGGTGCAAACCATCAATGGTTCACCATAGATGGTTTTGTGCCATTGACGTTAATCACCATTGGAAGCGTGTATGTTGACCACAATGGATAGCTCACCAGTGGCCATTCCTTCCCCTGTGTCATACTCCCAACTCTGTCTCTCTCATCTTCGCGGTCAGCCTTCCTCCTCTCTGCACTGTGGGTGTGCTAGGTCACTTGCAGGCAGCTGCAGCACTGCATATTTGAAGTAGGGGTGAGCGGGTTCGGATTTCTGAAATCCGAACCCCCCCGAGCCCCCCCGATCCGAGGCAGATCCGAGTCAGGCTCGACTTTTCCCGCCTGACTCGGATCTGAAATCGAGGCAAAACGTCATCATCCCGCCTTCCGAGTCTCGCGGGTTTTGGAACCTATATAAGGTACCCGCGTCGGCGCCATTTTCTCACTCGGCTGTGGACAGTGAAGAGGGAGGGTGGGAGTTAGGGCTGGCTGGGCTGTGTAGTGTAGTGCAGAGTAGTGTTGTGCTGTGCTGCGCTGTGCTGCTGTTGTCCACTACTTCAAAGTCCATAGGGGCTGGCTATGTTGTGCTGTGCTGCTGTTGTTAATAGGGGCTGTGTCCACTACTTCAAAGTCCATAGGGGCTGGCTGGACTGTGTTGTGCAGTCAGTTGTCCATAGGGGCTGTGTCCACTCCAAAGTCCTGTGCAGTGTCCCAGTCCTAAAGGGGTGCTGTAGTGTTGTCCAGGGGGTGCTCTGTCCATCAGGGGTGCTCCCCCCAAGTGCTAAAAAAATAATATTTTTTGTGTGTTTGTGAATTGTGTGCGCAGTAGCCGCATGTGCATCAACAAAGTAGTGCCAAGCATGCGCCTGTGTCATAAGTAAAGGGCCGGCTGGCTTGACCGTTAAAGGGTGCTGTAACCCCCAAAGTACACTCCAGTCCAAACCAAAAAAAAATAATTTTCTGTGTTTGTGAATTGTGTGCGCAGTAGCGGCACGTGCATCAACAAAGTAGTGCCAAGCGTGCGCCTGTGTCATAAGTAAAGGGCCGGCTGGCTTGACCGTTAAAGGGTGCTGTAACCCCCAAAGTACACTCCAGTCCAAACCAAAAAAAAAATTATTTTCTGTGTTTGTGAATTGTGTGCGCAGTAGCCGCACGTGCATCAACAAAGTAGTGCCAAGCGTGCGCCTGTGTCATAAGTAAAGGGCCGGCTGGCTTGACCGTTAAAGGGTGCTGTAACCCCCAAAGTACACTCCAGTCCAAACCAAAAAAATATATATTTTCTGTGTTTGTGAATTGTGTGCGCAGTAGCCGCACGTGCATCAACAAAGTAGTGCCAAGCGTGCGCCTGTGTCATAAGTAAAGGGCCGGCTGGCTTGACCGTTAAAGGGTGCTGTAACCCCCAAAGTACACTCCAGTCCAAACCAAAAAAATATATATTTTCTGTTTGTGAATTGTGTGCGCAGTAGCCGCACGTGCATCAACAAAGTAGTGCCAAGCGTGCGCCTGTGTCATAAGTAAAGGGCCGGCTGGCTTGACCATTAAAGGGTGCTGTAACCCCCAAAGTACACTCCAGTCCAAACCAAAAAAAAAATTATTTTCTGTGTTTGTGAATTGTGTGCGCAGTAGCCGCACGTGCATCAACAAAGTAGTGCCAAGCGTGCGCCTGTGTCATAAGTAAAGGGCCGGCTGGCTTGACCGTTAAAGGGTGCTGTAACCCCCAAAGTACACTCCAGTCCAAACCAAAAAAAAAATTATTTTCTGTGTTTGTGAATTGTGTGCGCAGTAGACGCACGTGCATCAACAAAGTAGTGCCAAGCGTGCGCCTGTGTCATAAGTAAAGGGCCAGCTGGCTTGACCGTTAAAGGGTGCTGTAACCCCCAAAGTACACTACAAACCAAAAAAAAAAATATTTTCTGTGTTTGTGACTTGTGTGCACTGTGGCTGCACGTGCATCAACAAAGGAGCAGCGCCAAGCGTGCGCCTCTGTCCCATAAGTAAAGAGCCGGCTGGCTCATTTCTTAAAGGGTGGTGTAACCCACAAAGTGCACTACTCTCCAAAAAAGTGCACTACTCTAAAAAAATATTTTCTGTGTTTGTGTGCGCTTTAGCCGCACGTATATATCAATATAACATAAATAGAGGACCAAACTTTCTCCGATAAAAATAAAATAGGGAAAGATCAAGAACCACTTCCTGCTAGTGCTATTGCTGCTGCTGGGAGTTGTTCATCATCCCAGAGAGGAAGTAGGAACATCACTACTTTTACTAAACAATTGACCCTCCAACAGTCCCTAGCGATGAGGATGAAGTACGACAGCAGTCATCCTGAAGCAAAACGTATAACTGAGGCCTTGACTGCTATGTTGGTGTTAGACGTGCATCCGGTATCCGCCATTAGTGCAGTGGGATTTAGACAATTGATGGAGGTAGTGTGTCCCCGGTTCCAAATCCCATCTAGATTCCACCTGCATCCTCAAAGCAGCAGCGACAAGCGTGCATCTGTCTGTTAAAGGGTGGTGACACCCTCAAAGTGTGCTACACAAACAATAAAAATATTGTTCTTTTTTTTCGGTCTTTGTGAAATGTGTGGGCTGTAGCCGCACCTGCATCCTTAAAGCAGCAGCGACAAGCGTGCATCTGTCTGTTAAAGGGTGGTGACACCCTCAAAGTGTGCTACACAAACAATTAAAATATTGTTCTTTTTTTTTCTGTCTTTGTGAATTGTGTGGGCTGTAGCCGCACTTGCATCCTCAAAGCAGCAGCGACAAGCGTGCGTCTGTCTGTTAAAGGGTGGTGACACCCTCAAAGTGTGCTACACAAACAATAAAAATATTGTTCTTTTTTTTTCTGTCTTTGTGAATTGTGTGGGCTGTAGCCGCACTTGCATCCTCAAAGCAGCAGCGACAAGCGTGCGTCTGTCTGTTAAAGGGTGGTGTAACCCTCAAAGTGCTCCAAAAAATAAAAAACAATTTTTTTAATGTGTTTGTGACTTGTGTGCGATGTAGCCGCACGTGCATCAACATAGTAGCAGCGCCAAGCGTGCGCCTGTGTCATAAGTCAATGGCTGGTTTGGACATCTGGTCCGGACTGAAGGATGTGCCAACAATTTCTGACAAGTCTACTGTCACTGCATATGATACTGTCCTCAAAGCAGCAGCGACAAGCGTGCGTCTGTCAGTTAAAAGGTGGTGACACCCTCAAAGTGTGCTACACAAACAATTAAAATATTGTTCTTTTTTTTTCGGTCTTTGTGAATTGTGTGGGCTGTAGCCGCACTTGCATCCTCAAAGCAGCAGCGACAAGCATGCGTCTGTCTGTTAAAGGGTGGTGTAACCCTCAAAGTGCGCTCCACAAACAATAAAAACATTTTTCTTTTTTCTGTCTTTGTGAATTGTGTGGGCTGTAGCCGCACTTGCATCCTCAAAGCAGCAGCGACAAGCGTGCGTCTGTCTGTTAAAGGATTACATCGGTGACAGCATCCAAGTAGGCATGTCAGACAGTCCGTACCTGTACTGGCAGGAGCAATTTGGAGGTCCCTGTACAAACTGGCTCTATTTTACCTGAGTTGCCCCCCCTCCAGTGTGTACTCCGAAAGAGTGTTTAGTGCAGCCGGGAACCTTGTCAGCGAAAGGCGTAGGAGGTTGCTTCCACAAAATGTGGAGAAGATGATGTTCATAAAATGAATGATCAACTCTTCCAGGGAGACCAGCCTCCAGAACGTACAGAGGGACCTGTGGTTCCAGCAGGGACGAATTAATACTCTGTGAGGATGAGGATGTACACACTGAAGAGGGTGAGGAATCGGTGGATGAGGAGGATGAGGATGACATCTTGCCTCCGTAGAGCCAGTTTGTGCGGGGACAGATTAATTGCCAGCTTGTTTTGTGGGGGCCCAAACGAACCAATAATTTCAGCCACAGTTGTGTGGCAGACCCTGGCGCTAAAATGATTGGTTTGTTAAAGTGTGCATGTCCTGTTTATACAACATAAGGGTGGGTGGGAGGGCCCGAGGACAATTCCATCTTGCACCTCTTTTTTTTCTTTGCATTATGTACAGTTTGGGGCCTAGTTTTTCAAACTGCCATCCTGTCTGCCACTGCAGTTTCACGCCTAGATGGGTCACGTGTTTGTGCCGCCCACTCGTGTCGCTTAGCATAGTCATCCAGCTACCTCGGTGCAACCTTTTGGACATAAAAACACTATTGTGAGGTGTGAGGTGTTCAGAGTAGACTGGAAATGAGTGGAAATTAAGGTTATTGAGGTTAATAATAGCATAGGAGCAGAAAAACCTACAAATTCCGTGATTTTAGCTGTTTTTATGCTTTTTTTCAAAAAAATACAGATCCAAAACACAAAACCCAGAACCCAAAACACGGAAGGGTGGTTTTGGCAAAACCAATCCAGATCCAAAACACGAAGAAAGATCCAGATCCAAAACCAAAACACAAAACACGAAAAGTGGCCGGTGCACACCCCTAATTTGAAGGGGGATGATTGATTACCACCCATCCTTTTATCTGATCACAATGCCACAGCTCCCCATGGTGGCCCTTTCCCCCGTCACCTAGGGCACGTAACCCCGCCTGCGCCCCTGCATTGTGCCGATCATGTCACTAAGAGGGGTTTCTGACGACTCCATCAGAAGCATGGGTGTTCAATAATCACAATGGAGATGGCCACACCTTGCAGTCACAATTTACTAAGAAATTAGAGACTGTTGACGTCCCAATTGTAAAGCACAACGGAATATGCTGCCACTGTTTAAATAAAAATTAAGAAATGTTAATGAATATATGGATTTTATATACTTCCCAGCCTTTCCACTTTGGAGGGACATGCCTTTTTTTGTATCCCAATTCATCTGTCATTATGTTTACTAAGTTACCACATTTTTGGGGCTAGTGCATACATGTACATGGCGACACAGATGTGTATGTAAGTTTATGTTTGATTCACAGTACTAAAGTATGTCAGACATCTTCCCTCCATTAGTAATACACTTACACCTGCTCCAACAGCTGTGCAGAACTTTATAGAAAAGTATAGGAACTACAGCTTGCACACAGTATGAATGTACCCATATAAGGAATTCACTTTGCTAACAGTGGGGGACCCTTTATGACCACTGGTGTAAAGAAAAATGTATGTGTTACCCATAGCAACCATATGTGTTATATTCCAGTTCAGTCTAAAAAATGAGAGCAAACACTTTATTGGCTAGCCTTTTACTTTTCTAGTGGTGTTTAGAACCCAAACAGTCCAGATCTGAAGATACTCAAGTACTGGGAAGTTTCTGAAACATTTGTGAATGTAGCTACTAGGTTACTTAAAAAATTTAAAATATATTTTAATTTAGATGGGTCATTAAGATTACATTGTGCAATTTGAATCTACATTTACTATAGAGAGTTTTGCGAAAGTCTGAGGTTTTTCCCTATTGCACAAAAAATTGACAGAAACTCTAGACTATCTGGAAAGTTTGCAGTACGTTCTTCCCTATAATGGGCTTTTGGGCATTGCTTCAATCTTTTACAGCAAGCAAAGCCAAAAGACTGTAAAGGTAACTACAGATTCTTACTTAGCAATATGCCAAAACATGGACAAATATTTGCATACTTGCTCTCTGAAAGACCAGTACTTGGTTAACAGTTTCACAAACCTCCTAGAAGATGTCAAAGATAAAACAGAACATCCGTCATACTTTGTAATGTATGTTATACATTTCTTTTTTATATGAGACAAGCAATGCAAATAGTTTGTGTTTAATTTATTGCTTAGGTATAGACATGACCATAAAAACACTAGGAATTAAACATCAGATATTTTCCAGCCAGTCTGCTTCATGTCAGTATGTTACCTGTCAGTTGTGGTTTAAAACTAAATAGGACCAGTCATCAACTTTAGTGCACCAAAGATAACTTATGTGTCTCTACCATGTTTTGATTAGCATATTTTCATTAACTAATACAATTTTCAACGGGCACATTTCAAAAGTAAAATGTTTAAACTATCACTGTCAGGAAGATTATTATGATTATTTGGTGAGTATGAAAATGTGTGATACAATTCAGTACTTTTAGGCAATACTACAGGACCTTTCTTATGAATATAGTGATAAATGTCCTGAAACGTAATATTGCTGTTTGTAGCTAGATAGGAACGGGTTTCAGATCTATTTATCATTTCCCCCATGCTGGGACAGTTTATTTGATAATCAATTGTTCCAGCAAAGCCTAAGGCTGATCATCGTGCCGATGTTCAGGGCGATTTGCCTTTACCCTGGACATTGCATGATTGCCGATACACACTTAAAAGACTTAATGAATGACGGAACAATCACTGTTCCATCCTTCATTAATATATGCAGCCTCACATGCAATATCGCGTGAATGACCGTGCAGCATGTCCAATCACATGATATTGCATGCTGGAGTGCGCAAATCGGGCATACACACTGCACAATATGCCAAATCGGGCCGATATCGTTCAGGTGTGTACCCAGCCTAACACTAACACTTTCACCACTAATAATAGCAGGGAAAGTGTACATTCCCAGGTTCCTTCACCCGTGAGTGATACTGCACACTGTGAGGGCAGAAGGGGGTGGAGGGATGAATATGGAGCCCTTGTAGCACTATGGACCCTCTTCCTGTAGGTAGGAGTGTACTAACACCATCTGAAGTGACTCAGTCAAGCTTTCAGTTTTTGGAGCTTGATAAATAGCAAAACCACAACATCCCCATACATTGCATGGGGACTGTGGTGTGCTCCATTAGAATTGCAGGATATTTTGCAGATTTCTCCTGTGGTAGAAGCTTAAGAAATATTCTTATTACTTCTAATCTAGTTGTAATCATGTGCCAATAACTGTTTCCATATGCATACCTGGACAAATATGGGTGATACATTGGCCCCTAATGTGTCTATTCATCTCTGATGGTGTTGGGAAAGCATACATTTTTTATCTTCACATATTGCAGCAATAAGAAATGATTTTTCATAATTGAAGCAAAATATGAAGAGGTTTGCAGTAAAATAATAGCTTGATAAATTGGCCCAAGCTGCAGACCCTATTGTAAATAATGGGGAATGAGGGCTGCAGATATTGCCTGCCTAATACAGCAGTTATCTCTGATGCCTATGAAAGGTTTGGTGTGGTTGCATAGACCGCAACTATGCATATGTGCAAATATCCGTATTTTTCACCATGTACACAACTTCCATACAACTGTGAATTTGCCCTTTTAATGAACAGTTGAAAACCGCTCACCTAAGCAGAAGGGAGTATTTACAACTTCAAGACATCTAAAAGGCAGTTTATTTGCAATCTCCAATGTTTATTGTTATTACTATTATTATTATTATTATTATTTTTTATTTGTAAGGTGCCTAAAAGTTCCGTAGTGCTGTACATAGGCAAAAAAAATTACAACAGGATATATAAGTCCTGACTAATACAGACAGCATATAAATTCACATAGATACATAAAGTGAGTACTTAGCATAATTATGTAGCAAAGACAAAGATTGAGGGCCCTGCTTATATAAACTTACAATCTATGGTGGATATAAGAGGACACAATGGGAGAAGAGGGAAAAGTATGGCAGAGATTGCAGAGTTAGGTGGATTTTTTTCAGGAATGGACCAGGGCTATACTGTGGCTCTGTGCATATGGGAAAAGGGCCATGGCCACAACTCACAGTGGGCGGCCATGTCTAACGGGGGCGAGCTGTAAGTCATGGGGTGTGGCCTTGTGGCAAGCTCTAGACCAGGAGAGTGCCAGGAGGTGCACCTGCTTGCCCAGGCATCCACATGGCCAGACCGGCCATATGGCCATCAACCCTTCTAGCATTTGACAGAATTGCCAGATAGCCAGTCTGGTCATGATCAATGGTAAGTTAGAATGAAAATTTAGTTTTAAGGGCATGCTTCAAGGTTGTACGGCTAGATGAAAGTATAAATGAATGTGAGAGGACATTGCAGAGGTTAAGAATAGCCTGGGAGAAACCTTGAGTGTGAGAATATTAAGTGGTGATCAGGGAGGAGGAGAGGTTGCAATCATTAGCAGAGTGAAGAGGGCGGGAGGGAGTGTGTGAGGAAATTAGCTTGAAGATGCATGTAGAAGTGGTGAGGTTGAGAACTTTGTAGGTGAGAGAGAAACGTTTGAATTTAATTTTGACTGGTATAGGGAGCTAGTGGTGTAACTAGCAAAGAAGGGCAGCAGAGGTAGAGCGACATGAGAAGAAAATGAGGTGGAAGTTATGAAGGCCAGAGTGGAGCAGATTATTATTATTACTATGTATGAAATGATGAGTACACGATCTAGCAAGGGAGGAGCGGTCAAGAGAGGTCAAGGAATAGGGAGACCAGGACATGCTTGAAGGAGTAATGAATGGCTTAATATTAGAAAGATAAGTTGAACTAGTGTGCAGTTTTGAAAAATGTTTCGGGGGGGGGGGCATCAAAATAGGGACTGGATCAAGGGGACAGGTGATGGGTGGAGAGGAGGGCACGTACTTCAGACCTAGAGACCAAGTTAAAGGAGGACTGGGTTGCCAGTATTGGGGTGTGGGAGTGAGGGATGTGTGGTCTGAAGTGATAAGATGTCATGGCAAATAAACTCTATTTTGCAGATGAAGTGAGATCAAGTAAATATGTAGATATAGAAACCTGAATTGAAATCTCAACTATTTCACTTATCTTTGCACTTGCACAGTAGGATTTTAGCGTCAATTTGTGACGTGACTCCTTCAGCAATTCTATCCCAATGTCTTTTTAATCTGTCTGGGATGTATCAAAATTAAGAGATCACTAAGATAAGCATTCCATAGGCTTTAGAAGATGTTACAGTATTTCAGTGGGATTGTCATTGAACACAAATTATATAATTTTTACCTGCTGGTTTTTTATGAAAACATATTTTTTGAGACCATATTTTCTACTTTCTTTGTTCTTTTCAATGACTTCGATTACATAGTTTGAGGCGTCTGTTTCTTCAAGAATTCCATGTGCACATGAAACCCTTTTGTTGATACAGTGTCAAAAGTCTGTCAGCAGACCCAGTAGTATTCGGTCGTAAAGGACCACACAGGCATTACTTCTCTCCAACATCACTGCACACTACTAGGGTGTTGATTTTAAACTTCAAAGCATATAGAATATTCCTTTTTCTACTTCACTGACACAGAATATTATGCTTACAGCAACAATACAACGTATTGCAAACGAATAATGTAATATTTCCACTGATAGTATTATATTGACATAGCAGCATTCTACTTTTTTTAATATTACTACTTTTATACTACTTGTCTGATTTCCACCCCCCAAATATATATATATATATATATATATATATACAGTATATATATTCTGTATATATATGAGGCAAAAGTGGATTCAGACATATGTTCATTCTCTTTTATTTATTATTTGTGAAAGCTCTGTCACCGTAACAAAAATATTACTTATTTAACAGTATGTAAAAACTATTTTCATATAATAACATTTACTGCACCACAGGTAACAGAAAGGTGTATAACTCGTAATAGCAACAGATCTTTGTTTTCATTTCAGATCTACACTAAAAAAATGACATGTAGAATATGATTGGATTCTTTAGGCAACATTTCCTTTTCAGCACAGTAGCCCATGCAACTCTTTTCCAAAATGAACCTGTATAGTGCTTACTATTAATTAGGGAATCCCTTTTTGCACTCAAAAAACATTTGAATCTCCTCCAAAGAGGTGATTATTAACCAATCTCTGCCTATGGGCTAAATGTAAAACCAATGATTTGCGGGAGTTGGCATGTTTCCGGCAAGACTTGATTTAAAGCAACAATTAGTTTAGTTAACTCATTTGGTTTCCGCTTATAATCTAGTGGGTAACTCGCCAGAATTATGCCGGTTGGCTATAAGATTTATGTCTGTATTTTCCATCGATGGAGGGCACACTGGTGGTCATCCCTACTCTGGACACACTGTCTGTAGCAACTCCTCCTCTCCTCTCTGCCATGCTGCTCTGGCACTAACTGTACAGTGCTGTGCAGCCCTGCAACCTGCTTCTACTCTACCTCTCTTTTAGGGGTCTTTGTACTAAGCCTTGGAGAGAGATAAAGTGGATGGAGATAAAGTACCAACCATTCAGCTTCTGTCACATTCCAGGCTGTGTTTTAAAAATGACAGTTAGGGGCTGATTGGTTGAACTTTATCTCCATCAACTTTATCTCTCTCCAAGGCTTAGTACATAGACCCCAGAGTATCAACCAATCATCTCATTTTCTACAGCTGGAAGTCTAGCAGTGCAGTTCTGCCCTGCACAGAAGTGGTAATCAATGGTCAGCCCAGGGGCTCCCAGAGAGAGAAGGGGCCCAGGGCACATGACCCCTGTGCTCCCCCTTAATCCCTGCAAGGAGTAAAAGGTTTCAGAGCTTGGTAAATTACTGCAGTTCACCAACCCTATAGAAAACTATAGGGGCAGTCATATTGAGCAGTAACTTTGTTAAAGTAGGAATTATCTGCAGTAACTACATTTTTTTCCTATTGGTAAATAGCTCCAATACTATTTGCTTTACTTATGCAGCTTTCCAGCTGATTTAAAGCAAATGTTTACTTGATAAATACACCTCTATGTCTCCTCATTCTACTGATGAATTTTTGATGACTAGTATAAAAATGTATAATATTTAAAGAAAAAATGTTAAATTAATGGGGGGGTAATTCTAAAATAACTCATCATTCAAGTGGCATTTTCATTATTATTATTACTTATTATGCATAATTCTAGCCAGACCTGCAATCTGGAAAACACAGGAATGTGGGCTTAGCCCTTGTTATGAACAAGCTGGGCAATTAGGCAAAATGACATGATTTTATACAGTATGTAAAAGATCTTCAAGACTGAGCATCTGTCAGACTGTCACTACACTTTTATTTCTATAAGCAAGACAGGAAAATAATCAGCATATTTTAAACTTTATTTTCACCCTGCACACAATGGCCCTTATTCAGAGGTGGACGCAGTGCCGATATCTAGGCAGTTGAGCAATTGTCGGTCAACTGCGCATACATCATGGTCACACTGTGCACACGCCAAGGTACCTTTGCGGTTCCGCTCGCAGTCAGGAGTTAATTGCAAAGTGATTGACTTTCAGGGACCATTTGTGGGTGGTTACGTGGAGTGGCAGCAAAAACGCAGGTGTGTCGTGACTTTTTTGGGGGCATGTATCTGCCTAAATCTGCGATGCCGTATGCAGAAAATATGCCGCCAGCTACTCAAGACCCTTGGCCATTCTGCACGACCATGAGGTTACTCAGATGGTTGATTATCGAAGAATCTGTGACCACCTTTGCGTGTTTGGAACCAGCTGTTTGGGTCTGTGAGGTTGCCGCTGCGCACCTGACATTACCAGCAATAGCATATTTCGCACAGCAGCTGCGTATGGTGTCACAGCTGTGATTACATTAGTGTCCACATCTGGATCCTGCCCAGTATCAATTAAACTTTGGTCATGTCTGTCGGGACACATTTTGAAAATTTCTTCAACAATTATAAGTTAAGACAATAGATATCTTGAGTTAAGATATGCAGTCACTAGCACAACAAGCTGTTCATGTATGTGAGAATGAACTATGCTGAAATCTGTATTACCTATGCCAGAGAACTATAATATGCCTTGTAGTCTTAGTCTTACCCCTGACCATCTCAGCCGTTGGCCATAACCTGCCCTAAACGCCCGTCTAGATTACGGAATTGTGATAATGTCATACAGTGGGAAGCAATTGTCTCATGTAGGTTTTATGAATGGGGACACACAGGACATCGGAAACCGTAGTGATTTTCTGAATCTCCACTACATTAAATTTATTAAACCTAAGTGAGTTTTTTTAAGCGTTATAAGAATGTAATTTATAAAAAAAATTATGAAAAAAAAATATGCCATGGGACTGACATGGGAGTGATTTTATTACACATTCTGCAATTTAATGCCACAACATATTACAAGCAAGAGCCATTGGTCTTCAATGGAGAAGATGCTACGCTGACCACACACAAAACTAGTAATATAAAAAGAAAAGGAATCGGTAGAGCTTACATGTGCTTTGATTGTCATGAAAAATGTATTACTGATCAGGTGTGTCACAGCATGAAAAATGTATTACTGATCAGGTGTGTCACAGCATGAAAAATGTATTACTGATCAGGTGTCACAGCATGAAAAATGTATTACTGATCAGATGTGTCACAGCATGAAAAATGTATTACTGATCAGGTGTCACAGCATGAAAAATGTATTACTGATCAGATGTGTCACAGCATGAAAAATGTAGTACTGATCAGGTGTCACAGCATGAAAAATGTATTACTGATCAGGTGTGTCACAGCATGAAAAATGTATTACTGATCAGGTGTGTCACAGCATGAAAAATGTATTACTGATCAGGTGTCACAGCATGAAAAATGTATTACTGATCAGATGTGTCACAGCATGAAAAATGTATTACTGATCAGGTGTCACAGCATGAAAAATGTATTACTGATCAGGTGTGTCACAGCATGAAAAATGTAGTACTGATCAGGTGTCACAGCATGAAAAATGTATTACTGATCAGGTGTGTCACAGCATGAAAAATGTATTACTGATCAGGTGTCACAGCATGAAAAATGTATTACTGATCAGATGTGTCACAGCATGAAAAATGTATTACTGATCAGGTGTGTCACAGCATGAAAAATGTATTACTGATCAGGTGTCACAGCATGAAAAATGTATTACTGATCAGGTCTGTCACAGCATGAAAAATGTATTACTGATCAGGTGTCACAGCATGAAAAATGTATTACTGATCAGGTGTGTCACAGCATGAAAAATGTATTACTGATCAGGTGTGTCACAGCATGAAAAATTTATTACTGATCAGGTGTGTCACAGCATGAAAAATGTATTACTGATCAGGTGTGTCACAGCATGAAAAATGTATTACTGATCAGGTGTGTAACAGCATGAAAAATGTATTACTGATCAGGTGTGTCACAGCATGAAAAATGTATTACTGATCAGGTGTGTCACAGCATGAAAAATGTGTTACTGATCAGGTGTGTCACAGCATGAGAAATGTGTTACTGATCAGGTGTGTCACAGCATGAAAAATGTATTACTGATCAGGTGTGTCACAGCATGAAAAATGTATTACTGATCAGGTGTGTCACAGCATGAAAAATGTATTACTGATCAGGTGTGTCACAGCATGAAAAATGTATTACTGATCAGGTGTGTTACAGCATGAAAAATGTATTACTGATCAGGTGTCACAGCATGAAAAATGTATTACTGATCAGGTGTGTCACAGCATGAAAAATGTATTACTGATCAGGTGTGTCACAGCATGAAAAATTTATTACTGATCAGGTGTCACAGCATGAAAAATGTATTACTGATCAGGTGTGTCACAGCATGAAAAATGTATTACTGATCAGGTGTGTCACAGCATGAAAAATGTATTACTGATCAGGTGTCACAGCATGAAAAATGTATTACTGATCAGGTGTCACAGCATGAAAAATGTATTACTGATCAGGTGTGTCACAGCATGAAAAATGTATTACTGATCAGGTGTGTCACAGCATGAAAAATGTATTACTGATCAGGTGTCAGCATGAAAAATGTATTACTGATCAGGTGTGTCACAGCATGAAAAATGTATTACTGATCAGGTGTGTCACAGCATGAAAAATTTATTACTGATCAGGTGTCACAGCATGAAAAATGTATTACTGATCAGGTGTGTCACAGCATGAAAAATGTATTACTGATCAGGTGTGTTACAGCATGAAAAATGTATTACTGATCAGGTGTCACAGCATGAAAAATGTATTACTGATCAGGTGTCACAGCATGAAAAATGTATTACTGATCAGGTGTCAGCATGAAAAATGTATTACTGATCAGGTGTGTCACAGCATGAAAAATGTATTACTGATCAGGTGTGTCACAGCATGAAAAATGTATTACTGATCAGGTGTGTCACAGCATGAAAAATGTATTACTGATCAGGTGTGTCACAGCATGAAAAATGTATTACTGATCAGGTGTCACAGCATGAAAAATGTATTACTGATCAGGTGTGTCACAGCATGAAAAATTTATTACTGATCAGGTGTGTCACAGCATGAAAAATTTATTACTGATCAGGTGTCAGCATGAAAAATGTATTACTGATCAGGTGTGTCACAGCATGAAAAATGTATTACTGATCAGGTGTGTCACAGCATGAAAAATGTATTACTGATCAGGTGTGTCACAGCATGAAAAATGTATTACTGATCAGGTGTGTCACAGCATGAAAAATGTATTACTGATCAGGTGTCACAGCATGAAAAATGTATTACTGATCAGGTGTGTCACAGCATGAAAAATGTATTACTGATCAGGTGTCACAGCATGAAAAATTTATTACTGATCAGGTGTGTCACAGCATGAAAAATGTATTACTGATCAGGTGTGTCACAGCATGAAAAATGTATTACTGATCAGGTGTTACAGCATGAAAAATGTATTACTGATCAGGTGTGTCACAGCATGAAAAATGTATTACTGATCAGGTGTCACAGCATGAAAAATTTATTACTGATCAGGTGTCACAGCATGAAAAAAGTTTGAAGCTGCCAAATTCACTATTCACCAAATCCAGCCCCACAATTTGTTTTTACAGTGTGTTTCCATTTTCTTAGTGTCTTTTTAAAACTGAAAATGTGCAATGATTCTACTAACCTTTACATTGTGAAACGCCTGGAAGGCATAGGACAAGATCATTTTAGTCAAACAGTGCTTGTGAATAAAACCATTTGATGCACTACAAATGAACTTACACAGTCTTTGTTACAGTTTATATAGCAATGCAGTGTTAGTAAAATGCAAAGTAATAGCTGCAATAAAAGTTCCCAGACATCAAAATTTGTAACACAAATCTTGATACGTTTCCTCTTGTTAAATTGCCCTCCTTGGGGCAAAATAGTGGCAGGCACCCCGTAGAGCAGTCTATAAAAGGTCTTTCTCACAGACTATGTTATTATAGAAGATTTAGATTCTAATAACCATAAATATTTCCTTTTGAAGTAACGTGCGCCAATGAAAGCCGTGACGATAAAATGATGTATTGACAATAGTAACCATGGAAAAGGACAACTTAAAAGGCAGCATTTAAACTCATAACTAAGCTCCTTGAATTACAAAAAAAAGATTTTGTACTTCATTGTTTTGTGAACCATAGGCCATGGGAACTTTGGCATGCAAAGCATTTAGGGAGGTTCATGGCATCATGCAGGGAATGAATGATTTAGTCTATTTAGAAGCCTGAGACAATATACACGAAAGCACCAAGCTAATGTTCATTGACCTTTAATGAAACTTCTCTAGGAAAAGGACAATAAGAATTGGGATGTATGTATTGTTGAGAACGTTGTTGTACTACACACTACATAAATCACCAAAGGCAGTATATATACTACATGTTATGTTATTCACAATTTTAAATAGAGAAATGTGTAATTTTTTTATGAAATAACATTTTGAGAATAGGTATCAATCTTTTTTGTGAGATATACTGTGTATATACTGTACATATATATATATATATATATATATATGTATATATATATATATATATATATATATACAGCCAGGTCCATAAATATTGGGACATTGACAGAATTTTCATATTTTGGCCTCTATTCACCACCACAATGGCTTTGAAATGAAACAAACAAGATGTGCTTTAACTGCAGACTTTCAGATTTAATTTGAGGGTAATTACATCCAAATCTGGTGAATGGTGTAGGAATTACAATGGTTTCTGTATGTGCCTCACACTTTTTAAGGGGCCAAAAGTGATGGGACTATCAACTCAAAAGCTATTTCATGGACAGGTGTGGGCTATTCCCTCGTTATTTCATTATCAATTAAGCAGGTAAAAGGTCTGGAGTTGATTCTAGGTGTGACATTTGCATTTGGAATCAGTTGATGTCGACTCTCAATATGAGATCCAAAGAGCTGTCACTATCAGTGAAGCAAGCCATCATTAGGCTGAAAAATCCCTCCGGCGCTCTGGTCCGTCCTCTGGCACCGTCTGCTGTTCTGACACGTATTCTCCCAGCAGAACACAATAAAGTTTAGAAAAAAAAGTATTTTTTTTTTTCTAAACTGTACTGTGGTCTGCTGGAAGAATATGTGTCAGAACAGCAGACGGAGCCGGAGGCGCTGCAGCGGGCAGGTAAGTGCGGGACAGGGGGGAGGTGAGCAGGGGGGGGGGTGAGGGGGACACAAAATTACTGCAGCTGTAGGAAGTACTGAGCATGCGCTGGTTTTACAGATGTAACAGCGCATGCACACCACGGATTCCAGCTGCGGTAAGGTAGAGTAGAGAGCGATAACTATCTATTTCCCGAAAAGCTGTCATCGCAAAAATTACAGCTTTTCGGAATAGATAGTTATGGAGAGGAGGAATGATGAATTCCTCTGGTAATTAGGTGGAACTCCATACCAGTTGTAACCTAATTACCTCCATTGATGATTTAGGTATGATGAATAGGCCCCTATATTTCCTAGCTAAAGATCTTTATGATACTTTATACAGAACCAGTATATTGCAAAGAGGTGGACAATCTTCTGGGTAAGAAACTGAACATATAATATTAACAATTTAGAAACATACAATTAAATAGGAGGTGGAAGGATCGCTACAGCATATAACCTAATGAGAATGCCAAAATTATATTATATTTCACAGTTATCTATACCTATCTAATCTAGTTTTCATTCCTCTGTTGCTTTATACATGTGGAACACATCATTACATAAAACATGTAGTATTTTGAGGTCTTATAGTTTAAAAGGCAAGCTGGTTTTGCCTTTAACATGCCTGCTGCTTTAAAAATCCGGGCATACTCGCATGAATTCCTGCAGCAGTGCACCTGCGGCTCGCAGTCTATGACATTTAGCCCCAGGTTTGGATCATACTGGTTTTAGGACCAATGACTTGATTTGCGTCATCAAGGCCACATCTACTTCACAAGAAAGTGAAACTTTATCCAGGAGGGTGGCCCGCTCTCTGGGAATCCAGGAGGATTTCCTAACACTCAGGAGTGTGTTGGACATTCCACGAGAGTAGGTAAGCATGGTTGGGAGTGCTCTTCCAATTATTAAGGGATGCATAACTTTTGCTTAATGTGTTTTCCTATAATATATAGGACGTAATGCTAAGGTCCACATTTTTTTCTTTGACAATTCCATATGAGCTATTTCTTTTTGTTTTAATGATGGTGCATATACTTTTTATCCCATATTTGTATCTGTGTGATGATTTGCTTTTCTTGCTTCCAACTGCTGAATTCTGGATCACTACCATAATGTTTGACAAGCAGCCTGTACTGGATTCAGTATTATGAGACACATTCATAGTACAAACTGAGCTTTAACCACATTATGCATATTATTCATTATTATTATGTAATTGTATGTAACATGTGAAAAAAGTAAAATATGCACAGGCTATAAATTGTTTACGTATAAGGGGTCAGCTGGAAGAAAGGTATCTACAGTTTTAAAATTCACTTTATGGGGTCCTAGGAAATGAACTTACTGACCTACTTATTTTCTTCCGTTACATTTTCTTTCTGTCTGTTTCCTGTCTGCCTCTAACAAAACTGCCTCTTAATGCATTACCAATTGGGAAAGAAAAACATGGTAACAAGGTAGAAGAAAGACCCTATGGTTTCTTCAGTCTACCACTGAAATCAGAACAATTAATAAAGAGTCTTTCATTATTTAACATTCAACTGAGAATGTCCTGTGCTTTAAGGATAGCATTTAGTGTGAACCATTTTGAATTTCTACAGAATGTAACTGAAATCATTTTAGGAATATATGATGTTAAAGGGGTGCAATCAATATTATCTACACTCTTCACATTCGCAAAAGTATAATTATTTATTTCTATTGTGTTTTCCTAAGTTATATATTTTGCAAACAGCAGTACATGATACTACTACTACTAATAACAATAAAAATTACCCCATTGCTATATAATAAGTGACTTGCATACAATAATTGCTATAGGGTGCATCATATTTTAAAGTATGCTGTCTGTGCAATAATAGTTATTAGTTCTGTTTTTATGTTATATCTTTTATACTGTGATGTCACTAACAGTGCATTGCATACTGGAATACTGTAAGTTAACTCTCTCTCTCTCTCTCTCTCTCTCTCTCTCGTATATTTTGTTAGCACAGTATGTTTGTACCCAAGTCTGTTTTATTAAAACAGTGACCATGTACAGAATAAACACAGAACTTCAATTTACAGCATAATATCTGTGTTCTCTTGCTGATGAATTAGGAGGACAAGTAAGCAGTGTAGAGTCCTTAGTCACTAGCCCCATCTAGTGTTCGAATGTCATTGCTACGTCCATCCCCAGGGAAAACCATTGGCGGTTTGCCTAATCCTGCTGGGAGTCAAGTCAATATAGTTGTCAAACTAAAACTAGAAAATCTGGATAAAAAAATGTGTTAATTTAAGCCTGAGATCGTACTAGAAGTTAATGTGATTGAAGTCAGAGTTCAGTACTGTTTGGTGAAGCTAGTTATTTTAGCAGAAGTGGTTATAAGAAGACTTGTGTACAATGGATAGTATACATAATTAGTGAAGGGTGGTAAAATTACCATACTGTCATATTTAAATGAAGATTCACAATGGCAATTTAGCAAGCAGTTGGTGCTTTAAGTTAAAATAAATACAAATACATAAAGTATTTTTTAGCTTGTCTATATAAATATATATATATATATATATAATGCATATGCCAGTTTAGATATATGCTAAATCCCCAAAATGCAGACCATGTTTACACATACAGTGTTATCAGCAGCTACTTTTTATTAAATTTTCAATGTTTTGAAACCAGAGTTAGCAATAATAAACCCCGGAACACATCTGTTATTTACTAACGCTGAAGCTGCAGAAGTAGTTTGATCCCACTATGAATACTAATCTTCTAATAGGGCAGCAATCTTTCTGATTTATTTATTTTATTGTTACATACTTGTATTAAATTATTAATTTGGGCAAATCAATGGTTTAGGATTTTTAGCTTTCTGTGGGAGTAATAAATAATTCAGTTGGGGGGTAAAAAGGGGGGGAACAGTAACTTGGTAGGTGGAAATTGTTCCTTGACATTTTTCTAACCAAATATAATATAATAATTATTGCTTTGCTAGTCTAGAGGATTCATAATTGACAGTTATTTTTGAAACCAGACCCTTTCAGTCTCTGCTAAAATAATGTTTGTTACAATTTAGTGCAGGTGCTAGTTAATTAGCATTTACATAAAAGCTGTTCACATTCTGTTTTATAAAAATGAAATGCTTTACACAATTAATATGCAGAGAGGTAATTTAAACAATCTGCATATTCCATATTTACATGTTAGTATATTAAAATCTTAATTATAATATACTGGATATTTATAGTGCCATTAAAAAATTATTTTATTGAAATAAGTCATTGATTGTGCCAGGCACAAATTGTCTTGCATACATTGAGTTATTTGTTACTGCCATTTTGTGCGATGTGTTGACCTATTAAATATCATCTTTCTATATGTATTAGTAGAAAACGCTGACCTATTAAACCCCACAGCATATCATTCATGTATGATAATCTAGATCTACCTGCCTCAATCACTAGATTTGATCCAAAAATACCAAAACTCAAAAGTTACAGTACCTACAGGATCATTATATGTTCTTGAAAATAATCCATATTATCTTGTTTATTTGCTGAGTTATAAAATCTCCTTACAGCTTATATTGCTAGAACCCTTGAGTCCACCTTTTCATGTGTGATATCATACTCTGACAGATGTGTAGAACGGCAAAAGAAACAGTGAAAGGTAGAAACAACATTCCAATGGAGGGGTGGATGAAACAGGTGGAAATTGTTCTGGAAGGCCTCAAGACTTTAACTGGTTAACAAATCAATGAGCAACTTGCTTAAGTGCCTAAAGTAAAAGTGCTGGCAGACCAAAACGACTCCATCATAGTCCTCTTACTACAGGGACTTAGTAATTCAAGACCGGCAATAAATCCTTGTTAAAAGGATTTCATATCATTCTGAAAATGTCCGAATCCATAAAATCAGATGAAAGTTAGTGCAACAGACTCTGAGAATGAGTACCTACATCCTGTTCTTAAATTGTTAACATTGCCAAGAGCTCAAATGCAAGGCTTAAATCTTAGGCCCCTATTCAGTCTGTAGTCATGACAAGTTGAGGTCTGTCCAGATAAATAATACTAAACCATTTCAGCGAGGAAAAAGTACTTCCCAATGCCCCAAACAGACGCCTAAGACATTTATTGTGTTACATGTCATGTTCTATTCTGTATGTGTAAGTTTTATGACATATATATATATATATATCATATACAGTTTATATATATATATATATATATATGTATATATATATATATACATATACAAATATATACATATATACTGTGTGTATATATATATATACAGTGTAGCTTGCTACATAGCTAGCTTTATCCAAGATACATACATTTTAGATTATTTTATTGCTAATAAATGCTGTACATTGGAAGGCATAGCAGAGATAGCTAGTCCATCTTTGCACCTCTACAATCATTTTTATGTTCTGAAAAAACTTAATTATTATTGTTGCCATGTTACTCGCTAACCCACAAACAATGGAAACACTCTGTCACAGTGGACTGTTTAGGTTATAAACCCAAATTTAGCACTGTAACAGCACATAAATGCATGGAGATACTGGCGATACAGTATAAATCACTGTCAGAGCAGATGTTTTTATTCGGCTGAATTAAACAAAGAAATTTTAACGAGGGATGTTCGTTTACAATACTCAAGTGTGGATTAAAAAATTCCACAAGAAGTAAGCTGTCATGTAAACTACAGTATAAATGTTGAGGACACAAAGATAAGCAATAGTTGGTTCTCATCTCAGGGTTGTTAGTTATACTGATAACAAAACCCAAATTTAGAATGAAATTCAACCTAATAAGTATTAAAAAGTGGAATTTTAATGTATGGACTTGTTCCCATTAAATCAGTTGAAGGGATCTTGAATTTCATGTCACTTGAGGTTAGCTGAGTTTATGACATTAATAGCTAGAAAATGGAATGGTTAAGATGCATCCACATTTGTAACTAATGGGAGGGGGACTGAAAGTGCAATTTATAAAAAAGAATTGATTGTAAAAATCATAATGTGTAATATAGTGTTAGGAATTACTAAGAATTTGGTTACATGTAAAAATATCTACTTCAGACTGTACTTATCCATATATACAATTTAAACACTCCTCCCATAATGACTTTCTTCTTTGAATTTGCAAATGTCTTAATGGCGTTCCCCTGGTTTCCTTGCTTCACTATAACAAATCTCTATATGTAACAAAAATAAATAATACACTATAGTGCTTAACTGTAAAGAATAATGATAGAGAAGTAATGTAGGGAAGGGGATGGTCTGCAAACTAATTACATGATCATTAAGCACAGTATTCTGCAGAGTATGTGCAGGTGTGTATGTGTGTGGACTTATATGGTTTTTAAAGCCATTTCTCTAACAATTACTTCATAATATCATTTCCAAGTTTTCTGCAATGTAGTTATTAAAATGTGTTCATTTAGCTCCATCAAATTCTTTGCACTTTACAATTGCATCTATATATTTTGTACAGTAGTTCTACATTTATTTTATGGGCTGGATTCTACAAAGAATGTAAACATGCTAGGGCTGTTAGAATTTAGGACAGGCGGCCCTCACGTTGTATGATATCATTTGCCATCTAAATAAATCACTATGATTTGGAATTACTGGTACAGCATGTCTTAGCATAGTACTGGTTTTGGCTTTTTCAGCAGTACCAAATGCTGATAATCTCCCGTTTGCCGTTACTGGCCTATGCTATGAGTGCTTGTAGTTGTAACCCTTTTGAGGAGGGGGAGTTTATATATTTAACTTGTTTCCCCAAAACTGCATTGTCCATGCTGATGGCCATCATAATCAGCATCAATATTTGCACAACCCCTTAGGTATCCACAACAGATTTGCATACTGACAGATTAGAATGTAAACTCTCACGAGCAGGGCCTTCTACCCTCTTGTGCTGCTCCTTACTCATACCTTCATCCAGGGCTGCCATCAGAAATTGTGGGGCCCGATACTGACAAAATAGGCAGAGGTGGACGGAACTACACCGGGGGGTGGGACATCAATTGGTGTGTAAACCACTTTATACATTCTCAAAGTTGCGGATGTGTTTGCTAATATAACAGGTTAGTCTATTATATAATATATGAAACTATACAAGAGAAAACTGCTGTAAATTCTCATGCAAAACCAGAATCTATACTAAATATATAGGGAAAGCGATGTAGATCCTACTCGCACACACAAACACAAAGTTAATGTATATATGTAAGCCAGAAGCACATAAAACACATTGAAATAGCCAAATTCACAAAAAATACACTAAGAAAGCAGGATCCACATAAAAAGCCAGAAGGGAGGGGACTAGGGGGGAACAGGGAAGGCTGACTGGACTTCGGGGAAGGCACAGGGCAGAGAAGGCTGGCTGGACTGGGGGGAAGGCACAGGGCAGGGAAGGCTGTCTGGACTGGGGGGGAGAAAGGGAAGGTTTGCTGAACTTGTGGGGGAGGCACAGGGCAGGGAAGGCTAGCTGGAATGGGGGGGGGGGCAGAGCAGGACTGGGCAGGCTGGCCTGAATGGGGGGTGGGACAGGGCAGGGGACGCTGGCTGGAACAAGAGGGGGGGCAGGGCTGAGCAGGCTGGCTGGAACGGGGGTAGACAAAGCAGGAAAGTCTGGCAGGAACAGGGGGGGACAAGGCAGGGAATGCAGGGGGGAAAGGGCAGGGAAGGCTGGCCTCTACTGGGGTGGGCACAGGGCAAGGTCAGGCACTATGTAGTACCACGTTTAGTATCAGTGCTAACAGTTAATGCAATCTGTGAGGATCTATGTCTGTGACCGTCGCGGGTCACGTGGTTGCACGTGCCCAGTTTGCTTTAGACCTAACTCAGCACTGACAGCATTTCAAATATGGCACAGGCCACGAACCAATCACAGCTCGTGGACCAGCAGCCAATCAGGAGCGGTTGCTCCCGATTGGCTGCCGTTCCGCGAGCTCTGGCTGGCTCGTGGCCTGCGCCATTTGTGAAATGCCGCCGGCGTTATATCCCCTGATAGTGGCCCTGCCTTCATCTACTCCTCACTCCATCCTTGGACACCTATCACTTGGTTGCATATGCCCTATTGCTTATTGTTGAGGAACACTTGTGGCACCTTATAAATAAAGGATAATAATAATGTTCCTGCATGTTTCTGCAGTCTGCATCTGATCGCATTAGAGTTAACACCATGTGGATTGAGGGAAGGAGAGTGTATTTTAAAAGTGGTCAAACTACAATATGAGCATTTAGGTGCAAATTCAACCAATGAAGATTGAGACAAAGATACTCTGCTGTCGCACATGTCAGGAGAGAGTAGACTAGCAGGCTCTCAACCCCTGGTGCAAGTTAAGTAATGATGATCATGATGGTCGACTGCAGCATATTGGCTGATTGGGTCATGGACACTTCCACTGCCTAAATAAGCATTGCTGCTGCCAAATCATAATCCTATACCTCAAGAAATTGTTAAGGCTTAATCACATTACTTGATTGCAAGCAGATTTGTTTGATAAGTTGAAGACATAAGGTATTTTTAATTGCATTTATTATTTTTATGCAATTTTATATCCAAAATGTTTAATTTCATTGTAATCTTTATTAATTAATCTGTACATAAGCATAAAGACAGCTTTATTTATATGATACATAACTATTTGTGTATATTACTGATGTGTCCTGGGCTGGTATAAAAAAAAGTGCATATGATACCCATGAAGTCTTGGCCTCATCCTCACAAATTACAGTTTAAGTGCCAGCCCAACATGATACTCTGAATTCGACCAGCCAACAACCCTGCAGAACTTATTTGTATCAGCAGACCTGCAACAGGGCACAATTGCACCATGTGCCGTCCCCGTCAGCTGAGCGTGCTACGGCATGATGATGCATGAATGGTGTCATTACATCACGCAGAAGGTGGTGTGCCCGGCAGCTCCGTTAAGTACAGCGCTGACCGAGCATCATCAGGACGTCCGATCAGCTGCATATACTGTGCACAGTGCCCATCTGGATTGTCCACAGGACGTTCTATTGGTGCTGCAGCAGCAATACTGGTTGCAGGGTTCCGTTTCAGGCACCCTGCTAGCCAGGAGCAAGATCTGTGGGGTGGCAATGGTGCCATCCACAGAGCAATGCACTCTGTGCAGCAGCACCGGTCACCCATCGCTAGTTGTGGCCTGTGTATCAGTGATGGTTTTTGTCAATCCTGAAAAATATTGTGTAACAGAGAGAGGTAAGTATTAATAATAGGTGCAGGGTGTGCTGTGTGCGCCCCCTTGGATATGCACCACACACCCTGCACCCATTATAGATACGCTAATATCTTCAGTTACTATCTAAATAGAGTATTTCTAATAATTACCTATATAGTTATGACAGCATTATATGGAACATGATAGACATTATATCTATTAATCATTTCTAATTCCCAAGCATTCTGATAAAAGGTTCCACTCTTATTCAGTACTAGCTGAAGTACCCAGCATTGCCTGTTTTTAAATCTTCAAGTTATTAAGTTATGTGATGTTGTCCAAATCCATCCAGTGGAAAGCCCAGAAGAGGCTACCTGGGTCAAAGTTCTGCCCGACGCACTTCGCTGTGAGGTCCAACCGGGACCCCAACCACTCCATTAGGCATCCCAGACCAATTGCCACCCTCTGTGAAGTTTTCATCCAAATTCAACCAGTGGAATGCCCAGAACTGGCTCCCCAGGTCAAAGTTCTGCCACCGTACAACAACGGAAGGTCCGACCAGGACCTCAACCCCCTAGTATGTCTTCAGGGATCCAATGTTACCACTATGAAGTTTTCGTCCAAATCCATGTAGTGGAAGGCTCAGAACAAGCTCCCCGTGTCCGAACAGGCTCCCTGGGACAAAGTTCTTGCCAGGACACTCCACCGTGAGGTCTGCCCAGAACGCCAACAACTCCATTAGGCATCCCTGAAAATTTTGACCCCTCTGTGAAGTTTTCATCTAAATCCATCCAGTGGAAGGCTCAAAACAGGCTCCCTGGGTCAAACTTATGCCCAGCGTACACCAACGGGAGGCCCGACTGGGACCCTAACCCCCCTAAAACCTGTCCAGGATCCAACTGGACCACCTAGCATTGGTTTCATCCAAATCGGTGCAGGGGTGTCCAAATGCATAACAGGACAGACAAACAAACAAACAAACAGACCAATGAAGTTTATCTTTAAGATTATCAAAAGACTTTAATTTGTGTGCAGTCATTATGTACCCTGCAAAGTAGAAGTTAAGGGTCATGTTTGTTTATAAAGAAGTGGAAAAAGCTGACACAGGTACTGTTCTCTCCTTTTACTTCTCTGGCTGAAGAACAATCTGGTAAATGACTACCTACAGTACAGTAATTTTCTAAAATTGATTCACAGTCTGCTTTTACAAACTACAAATATTATTGTAAGCATGCAATTAATGCAGAGTACAATGAAACTAATATGGAAAAATAAAATGGTTCCCATCTGTAATAAGTTACATAAAATATTTAAATTTCTGACTTAATTTTTTTTAATGCACTCTGTGTAATTAATGACATCCTGTTATTAGTTTGAAATGTCTGTTTACAGCAACTGAATAAATCTTTTATATATATATATATATATATATATATATATATATATATATAAATGCTGGGAAAAGCAATTTACTATAGATTTAGACTTAAGACTTTCTTCTGTTTCATTGTCCTTTGAACACTGCTTTTTCTCAACTGTATATGCAGCAATACTGCAGTCCATCTCTTGGGTCTCAGGTCTTCATGTAAATCGTATGTGATTAGTCGTATTATTAACATTTATTTATATAGCATTAGGATACTCCTAAGTACTTTACAAGAGGGATCAAATCTACTAATAAAACAAGACTTCACAAGTGCCAAAGGACAGGCTTGCTGGTACCTGTAATTCCACTGTAAAATACCATAGTTGACATCTATTTTCACTACTGTTGCCCCACATACCCACAGCCCAGTGGTGCGGGGAAGAGCCCTGGGCTTCACACTAAGCCTGGGGTGTTTGGTAGAGGGGGGTCCCCACCTCCCCTGAGATCCCCGGCTTGAGCTGACTGACTCGGGGTGATAATGCTTTGACTCGGGTGACCCGATGATAGGGTCCCCGGGCTGTGGCATTACACGGCTGGATTTGAGTCCGGTGCTGGTTTTAAAAATAGGGGGACCCCTACGCAATTTCCCCCCCATTTTTAAAACCAGGACAGGCTCAGCAGCCCAGTGCTGATATGTGCAGGCTGCTTGTTCAGGAGAGTTTGGCAGAGAGAAAACACTGCATAGTTGGGTGAGTAATCTCTTATCTAAACTTGCTACTCGGGGGAGATATCTCGATCTGCTTCACCATCGACCAACTCAGTCACAGCTAAACTCACATCTTAGTAAATTTGTGAGTTTCAGAAGCATCAAATCATCCGGGTTTCGGCGATGCAAATTGAGTTGAAAAAAACAAAACTCGATCAGACTTGATTCTTAGTAAATTTAACAGACAGAGAGAGGTAAAAGAGTCATATATTTTCAATATACAGTAAAATAGGGGTTTGACACATGACGTTAAGTGCAGCTAGATAGGAAAAATATTTAAAGGATCTTTACGATCCCGTCGTACAGCAAGGTTGGGTTGGGTTGGGGGTCATTAGGTGTAGTATAGAAAGAGAATACATATTATTTTTTCAGAAATTCTATAGAGAAGTGGGATAGCATAGGAAAGTTAAGAGGTGGATTAGGAATTTAAGGGAAAGCTTGAGGGTGTGGAGGCTAGTGAAAGTTATAAATGAAAGCTTTTCACAAAGTGTCTGTACCCCAAAAAGTAATAAGTATGGATCTATTGGGAGATATTTGAGGCAAGTGAAGAGATGTATATTGTGGATTCAGGAAAGTACATTCAATCATTATTATAGGACCTGACAGAGCGTAACTGTAGTAGAAGGGTGTTTGGCAAGGAAAATGAGACGAGCTGTTGCATTCAAATATAATGTAAAGGGCAAATGTCTGTGTAGGGGAATAACAGTAAGAAGGGTATTCTAATGAATGCACAAATCATTTTTTTGCAATGTTTTTGTATATATGTATTCTGGAGGGGATGGGTACTGGATGCCTGCGTTCAGAACCCCGTCGGTCAGAATCCCAATGCCGACATCGCAACAGGGTTAGAATACGACACTTTTTCGGTCGGTATGCTAACCCTCCCCCTCTCCCTACCCTAACCATCCGTCCCAGGTGCCTAACCCTAACCTTCCCCCCTAGTGCCTAAACCTAACCTCCCCCTTCCTGCCTCCTAAACCTAACCCTCCCCCCTTAGTGCCTAACCCTCCCCCTAGTGCCTAACCCTCCCCCTAACCCCGGTACTTACCTTTGGGATTCTGGCGGAATCCCTTCCGTTGGTTTTTTAACTGCATCCCTTCTGGAAATATATTTAACAGGATTTGGAAACAGATTGGATCAGGGAAGGAACATGTTAGTATTAAGTCAAATATAACTCCTAGGGAGTGATCTTGAAGGGTTGGCCTTATTATCATGTTGTCAGCAGAATAAAAGATCTCTGTTCTGCTGACAATGGAAGTGGAGAAGAGGAATCCTACTCCTTACTAGAGATGTGCGCCGACCCTTGTGTTTTGGTTTTGGATCTGGATCTCCCCTGGTTTTGGATCTGAATCTGGTTTTGTATTTTTTTCCTTGGTGTTTTGTTTTCGTGTTTTGGTTTCGGATCTGGATTGTTTTCTTAAAAAATCAAAAAAACTGCTAAAATCACATAAAATGTGCCTTTTTTGTTCCTACAGTTTTAATAACCTCAATAACATTTATTTCCACTCGTTTCCAGTCAATTTTGGTTACCTCACAGCTCACAATATTGATTTTTTTTATCTAGTTAAAGGGCCAAAAGGTTGCATCCAGCTTGCTGGCTCAAAACTGATTGATATAATTATTAATAGAGTTGAAGACTTTGCAAAGATGATGGTTGGGATACCCTTGAGGATTGAAGGCATGGGCCTTCATAGAGGACAAGGAAGTTGACGGCCTTGCATTATCATGATGACTGCTGGCGGCAGCTACAACATGTTGTTCTTGGCCTTGCTATCCTGTTATGTGACAACCCTCCATATTTTCTGCGGTCTTGCTGCAATGTCAGAAGCACCAATAGTGTAGCCAAGGTGCGGTTACAAAATTCACACATGTGCAGTTGTGTCCACACAGAAAAAAATATACAAAATACTTCTTTGGGGGGGGTCCAGAACTTGGGCCCAGAGCACAGATTGGTGACAACTGGAGTCGGGCAGCACTAGGTAGTGTTGCTGTATCTTGTGTGGCTAAGCCTAAATCCCACACACACACAGAAAATAAACAGACAAAATACACTATTTTTCGGGGGGGGGGGGGGGGTTCGGGTCCAGAACTTGGGCCCAGGGCATAGATTGATGACGACTGGAGTTGGGCAGCACTAGGTTGCGTTGCCAACTTGCTAGATCTTGTGCGGCTAAGCCTAAAACTGGCCACACACTAGACCAACTTACATCCAACCAGCCAACTTGTTGATTGGTTGGAATGAAAATCTGGTAAGGAATGAAAGCAAATGACAATCAGCACTTTGCTCCCAAATGCAGGAAAATGAACAAAAACTGTTGTTTGAACAAATTGCTTAGATCAAACATTTAACAAACTTGTCGGACGACCATTTTCATCTGTTTTCTGGCATTTAGGAGCAAATTGCTGATCATCATTCACTCCCATACATTACCAGATTTTCATTCCAACCAATCAACAAGTTGGCTGGTTGGATGTAAGTTGGTCTAGTGTGTGGCCAGCTTAACACGCACAGACACAGAGACAATAATTAGAAAAAAGACAATTGATTTTAATTTTTTTATGCTCCAGAACTTCGGCCCAGAGCACAGATTGATCATGACTGGAGTCGGGCAGCACTAGCTTGCAACTTGTGTTGCTGGCTGGATCTTGTGCGGTACTGCGGTTAAGCCTAACACGCACACGCACACACACACAGAAAAATATAAAAGACACTTTGATTTTTTTTTTATTACCATGACTGGAGTCAGGCAGCACTAGCTTGCAACTTGCGTTGCTGGCTGGATCTTGTACGGTACTGAGGTTAAGCCTAACACGCATGCACACACACACACAAAAAAATATTAAATACACTTTGATTGATTTTTCTTTTTTACTATATATATAGTCCAGAACTTGGGCCCAGATGGACACAGCACCAGCCCAGATGTATATACAGTTCTGCACCAGCCCAGATGGACACAGTAGACATGAAAAACACCAGCCCAGGACACAGCAGACAGCACAGATAGCCCTGATGGATCAGCAACAGCTCAGATGGATATAGCAGACAGCACATTGACAGCTGTCACAGGCACCAGCCCAGAATGGATCAGCAGTCACCAGCCCAGGACACAGCAGACAGCACAGACAACCCAGATGGATCAGCAACAGCCCAGATGGACACAGCAGACAGCACAGTGACAGCTGTCACAGGCACCAGCCCAGAATGGATCAGCACCAGCCCAGGACACAGCAGACAGCACCAGCACCTCTCCCAGCCCTACACTACCCACCCTCCAAGTTTAGTCTCCACAGCCAGAGTGAAATGGCATCCGTCGTGTGGTCCCTTATATACTACATTGATCATAGAGGCGAAAGCTCGCGAACCGCGAGATTTCGTCTCTATGGTTTTTCCTCAATTTGAGAGATCCGAGTAAGGCGGGAACATCCGGGCCTGCTTGGATCCGACTCGGTTCTGCTAAATTCGGGTGGGTTCGGATCTCTGGAAACCGAAGCCGCTCATTTCTACTCCTTACCAAGTGAGCTTTGTCCCTGGCAGGAATGCCGGAGACAATACTTTTCAAAATCCTAGATGTCATTCATCGCAAGGTTATGACACACCCAATCTACTAGTATCGACTGCTATCAAAAAGGCATTTGACAGAATGAACTGGCAGTTTATGCAAGAGATTCTGGAACACTTGGGATTGGGTCACTCTGACATGTATGAATAACATATTAGCTCTTTATACTAGAGATGAGCGAGTCCAGTACTCCGTGTTCCGAGGCGAGATCCTAGTCCGGCTCAGGTTCTCTGCCTGACTTGGATCCGAAAACGAGGCAAAACCCGTCATCCTCCTGTTGTCGGATTCTTGTGAGTTTTGGATTATATAAAGGTCCCCGCGATCGCTGAAATTTTTACTCCAGCTGTGGAGAGAGAAGCTAGTAGATGTGTAATCAGTCACTGTCAGTTACTCAGTGTGTGTGTCCAGTTGGTATTTTGGTCTGAAGGCTGCTGCTGTGTTGTCCATAAAGGGGCTTAGGCTGCAGTATATAAAGGGGGCTTCCTTCAGTGGGTGCTGCAGCTGTTGTCACTTGTCCTGTCAATTAACTGTGGCTGCTGCTGTGTTATTGTCCTGTCCATCAGGCTAGGGCTGCAGTCCATAAAGAGGTGCTGTGTTGTCCAGGGGGGGGGGTGCTCTGTCAATTAGGGGTGTTCTTCCCCAGTGTAAAAAAAAAATAAAGTACTTTTTTCTTTCCTTTTTTTGTGTGTGTGTGTTAGCAACTTAACTGTGCTATTATTGTATGGTGACACTGCCGCAGTTTATTGTCCACGAATTAGTGACTCTGCAGGTGGTCTGTCTGTACTCGGCAGGGGTGCTTTGATGTCTATAAAAAAGGGGTGCTGTCTGTGTTGTTCATCAAGGGGCTGCTGCCTCATTCAGGGGTGCTTTTCCCCAGTGTAAAAAAAATAAAAGTGAAATAAAATGAATATCAATCCACAAAAAAAATTTTTTGTGTGTGTGTGCGCGTTAGCAACTTAGCTGCACTATTATTGTTCAGTGACACTGCCGCAGTTTATCGTACACGTATTTGTGACTCTGCAGGTGGTCTGTCCATACTTGGCCGGGGTGCTTTGTTGTCCATAAAAAAGGGGTGCTGTCTGTGTTCTTCATCAAGGGGTTGCTGCCTCATTCAGGGGTGCTCTTCCCCAGTATAAAATAAATAAAAGTGCTTTTTTTTGTGTGTGCGTTAGCAACTTAGCTGCGCTATTATTGTTTGGTGACACTGCCGGCCAGATCGCAGTTTACTGTCCACGTATTGTGACACTATAAGTCATAGCACAGTGTGTTATTCTTATTCATAAAAAATATTGTGACAGTGTAAGTGGTAGTGCAGTGTTTTACTCATAAAAAATCTTGTGACACTGTAAGTGGTAGTGCAGTCTAATATTCAACTTTTCACTTCTTTACTCAATCGTGAATAAGTGATTAATCTACACGCCAACTACAAGACCACAACAAAGTGCTAAATAACATGCGTTAGATATAAAACATAATTACATCACTGTAAGTGGCAGCGCAGTGTGTTATTCTTTTGTTATTCATGAAAAATCTTCTGACACTGTAAGTGGCAGCGTAGTGTTATTCTTTTCTTAATAATAAATAATCTTGTGACACTGTAAATGGTATCGCAGTGTGTTATTCTTATTCATAAATAATCTTGTGACACTAAGTGGTAGCGCAGTGTGTTATTCTTTTCTTATTCATAAAAAAATCTTGTGACACTGTAGGTCATTGATACCACAGTGTAATATTTAAAATTGGTACAAATTGCCATGTGTGCTGTACCCCACTTCATTCGTGTTTGTTGATATGGAGAACAATCAGTTGAGAGGAGAGCGGGAACCACATAATAGTGCTGGAGCTGCTGCCAGTGCCACCAGTCATGACAATACTAATCCATTTACATAATTTACTAAAGCCAATGCCCAAGGGCATACAGGGCTTAAGTCAGGGCATCTAAAATCAAGAACCAATCTTTACAGTGGTAAAGAAAAAAACATCAAAGGGAAAGTTAGCAGCAGAAAGACAAAACTGTCAATATGCCTTTCACCACATGAAGTGGCAAGGAAAAGATAAGGACTTGGCCTTTATTTATGACTGGTGGTTCTGCCTCTTATGATGATATAAGCACAAGTGAACATGCTGACATAGAATTAAGGATGCCTCTGTGGAAGTCCACCAGGATGAGCAGGATGACGCTAATAAGGATGTTGTTGATGAGGATGTTCTTTGTGTAAATCAGGCACCAGTGGAAGAAACAGTTATTGCCCATGATAAGGAAAAGCCCATTGTCATGCCTGGGCACAAGACAAAAAAATTCACTTCTTATGTGTGGAATTATTTCTACCCAAATCCGGACAACAATTGTCAAGTCTTCTTTACCCTTTGTAAAGCCAGAGTAAGTAGAGGTAGGAACCTTAACCATCTAGGAATCTCCTCCCTGTTACATCATCTGCAGCGCATCCATCCAAAAAGTTTTTGTGTTTTGTGTTGACTCATCTGCATCACCAGTGGGTCTTTTGGGAAAGTTTAGTTTCTTCTCGGCAGATGCACTTGCTGGAAGCCATCGCTGCATCATGTGCCACTTGAGCTGATAATTTGCTTACCAACAGCTCTTTGCATCTCTTCAGACCTGTGTCCATTGGGAAGAAGAGCACAACGTATGACTTAAACCTTATATCTTAATTCTTGCGTCTGCTCTGTTCAGCTTGTCCACATATCTGTGGTTCAGTGGACAGTGGGTACAACAGCATTTTGGAGGCCACTAACTAAGTTTTTTAATGTCCCTGTACAGGTTGGGAAGTGATTTGGTAGTGGGCACACAGGACCTCAATTAACTATCTAAAACCCACTGAATTATTGGTGGATATAGGATGCGCATCTAATACCAGCATAGATGTTATGGCATCAGTGATCCGCTATGCAACTGGGTGACTGCTGTCATACTTGCTCCCCCTTGCAAAGGATTGTTTAACAGTCAGATGTTTTTTAAAGTACTACTAGTAGTCTTCCTGGTCCCCTTCTGGGATGAAAATACACTCCCAGCAGCAACAGCAGGCATAGTGCTCAAGGATTCTTCTGGGGCAAGGACTGATGTGAATGAGTAAAATATTTTTTGTAAATTCCTCCCCTCCTCCCTCATAAATTGGCTTTGTAATAAAAAATGAAATTAAATTTACTACCAATCAACCTTTCCTGTCCCTGCCTTCAACTACATATATACTCCAACTCCCTCAGGCCTCTTGATTAATGAAAACATATGTTTCCTTATGTGCCATGTTGGAAGTTGAACTGCCACGTGTTTGTGCCGCCCACTGCTGCTGCTTAGCTTAGTCAGCCAACTAGCTTGGTGCAAATTTTGGGCCTAAACCGGATTAAAACAATATTGTGAGCTGTGAGGTGGTCAAAATTGACTGAAAGGAGTGGAAATTAATGTTATTGAGGTTAATAATACTGTAGGAACAAAAAAAAAACAAATTATGTGATTTTAGCTGTTTTTATCAATTTTTAAAAAAAAGACAGATCTGAAACCAAAACACGCAAGGGGTGGTTTTGGCAAAACCAAATCCAGATCCAAAACACAAGGAGATCCAAAACCAAAACACGGGGGTCGGTGCACATCCCTACTTTATACCAACCTGTCAGCCAGGGTTAAATTAGATGTCTATATGTCTAACCCCTGCTCTTTTACCATCAGGATATCAGCCTGCTGGCACTTATAGTTCTACAAGTGCCAAAGGGCAGGCTGTCTGGTACCTGTAGTTCCACTGTTTAGAACAATATTACATGAATTCACCCATTACCCCTGCATCCACCTACCAAAGGGATACAGGGTATAACCCTGGGATTTTAGCCCAGGGATGGTTAATGCTCAGGAAGTGTGACTCAATTTTTTGAGGGGGCCCCACTTCCCAAGCCCTGGGTTGACATGTTTGGAGCTGTTTTAATGTTGTGACAGGAGGACCCCACACTGTGGCATTACAGCCTTGCCTGGTACAGCCTGGTGCTGGTTCATGGAAAAATAAGGGGAAACCACCCGTCGTTTTTTCCCCCGATTTTCCAAAACCGGTGCAACTAAAAGTTCCAGGGCTGGCTATGGATTTAGGGGTGTACCACACATCTTTTTTATTTTTTGCTATTACCTAAGAAGCATGCAGAGATCATAGTGATCTGTGCATGATTCTCCCAAACTCACCTACCTCAGGCAGGTGCATTGTTTAGGTGCATTTTTAAAGTCCATTTTGAAGTCAACTTTTAGACGACTTTCAATACAACTGTTAGTAAATGAGCTATTTATATAGACTTCTATTAAAAAGTATTGTTGTTTAGTTTGATGGTCTATTTTAGTCTAAAGTTGGATTTATTGTTGATTTTCAGTCGGTTTTGGCTTTAGTAATCTCATCATTGCTGCGGCGCGATGACAGCTGATACAAAATCAACTGTCCCTGCGAGCAGCTTCACTGCTCCATTTCGGAAGGAGTGGCTTACGATCCACAAGCGGGGGTATTTGCCAATTGAAGATGAAGATCTGAAGTTGGCGAATGCTACCACAGTCAAGCTCCGAAAATATTGTATTTTCAGAGCTTGATGAAATCTGTCCCCATACTAGTGTATGGGGATAGCGGGCCATTCCGCAAAAGGAAGGTATGCAGGAGATATCTGTTATATCTGCTGCTTTACTTCCTTGATGAATAGCCCGAAAACTTAATTTTTACAATTGCAGGTGAAAATGTTCATTTTAACCTGCTTTTGTAAAAATTAAGTGATGATGAATAGGCCCCTATATCTCCATATGCAGCTAAACCGGTAAGATTAATTGAAAAATTTAGTAAATAACCAATGTAAGCAATTAATTTTGGGAGATCACAATTCAATGCATTGTGAGAGTATATGGGAGTCTTTTTCTTCATAGTGTCAGCACAAATTCCATTTTCTATGCAGAATTTGCACCTGTAAGCAAGACCACTTCATTTGATGTATAGTTGCTTACTATTCCCAGAATAAGAGCACGTTTGACCTCTGTCTCACACCTACCACCGGACTATGCAGGTCTCTCCATATTGAGAGTCAAAACAAAGGCAGGCATGTATCCAGCAAGAGGACAGAAAAATAAATCTTCAGCTGGAACATTTAATCTCCTCACATTCTCCAATGAAACATTTCCCCTTCTTTGAGTTGCAGATTAGATCTCATTAATCTGAAAGACATCATACACAAAACCAGTCTTCCATAGAAATTAAGGACACATTTTGGGAGGAAATCTCCGTGACACTGACTCAGATTTTATTTTCGTTATATAATACTGTAGTGTGCGAGCCTTTAACAGCTAGAATTTTCATTATAGTTACTGGAATACATCAGTAGCCCAATGAATTAGGTCTGCTTCATACCAGTCAGCTGTAACGTTATGAAAAAGCAGCACATTTATCTTTAGTCTGATAATTTGAAACACATATTGTAAATTCTGTATGATTCTCACCAGATGATGGTGATGTGTGTCTCGACACCGCTATGTAAACAGAACACCGAGCCACCTAAAAGCACAAATCCTAAAATAAATGTGCCTGTATGTGTGACTATAACCAATTTAAGGAAAGGAGCAGAATACTTGGCAAGGACCGTGAAATCAGCATCTTTCTTGAAGCAAGAGAAGGAGGGTGGAAAATGAAAAAAGTATATTTGAGACTTAAGTGATTGTGCTTTTTGAAGCCAAGTAAATGTTTATTTGTATGTGTTTTTGAAATAATGTGCATTGTTAATAATGCAATTTAAGTATTAGGTGCCACTTTTAATAAGATCAAGATGAAAAGTTTAAATCATCAGTTTCGTAGCTGAAACAATGTTCATGAGACTGCTGCTTATTAATTCATTAGTAATCAGTGACATCACTGAGATAGGTACCTTACCTTCTAAATTCAGAGATAGTATCCATACTACATATTCTGGATATGTTATTATTTTGTTTTTTGCTTTCTCTTGGATGGATTCCATTGACTTAGCACATGCATTTCAGATAGGTATTTGTGTTGTTTGTGTTGTGTTGCTGTATGTTGTCTGTGAAAAAGTTGAACCAAATTCAATGTTGATGGAAAGTGAAAACGTAATTGATCTGTTAGCAAGCCAAGCTAACCAGCTAATCAGATGATCAGTGTGATCAGCCAATAATCGCACACACATACAGAGTGTTGTCATTGGTTAGTTTGGATCCGATTTTTGCGTGATTATTGGTGATCACTGAATTGAACAAATCTGGTTGGTTATTTTAATAGTTAAAAAAACATTTTCCCCTCTTTGTAAAATAAGGGAACCTACATCCAACACAAGCCCTGGACTGGCCAACCTGGGGTTAGTATTCACTATAGCAGTCTATATTCTTGGTCCTTGTTATAGTAACCAGTACAGAACTAGTTACAGGTTCAGAATATTTATTTATTTTACACAGTTCACTGTACATTAGGACTGTTTTATTACTGGTGTCACTGAAATGATAGTTTTTTTTTAAACTTTAGAATATTGGGTGTGTGATTATTTTGCGACATTTGATCACAAATTTGGTCAAATTGCAAGAAATAGAATTTATGGAGTATCATTCAGCCCTAGTCATTGTTCCTTATATAGAAATAGATGACTGAATGTCATTTCTGAATGATTGAATTCTGTGGCCCTTTAAAAATAATTACATAAAACTATTTATGGCATTAGAGTCTGTAAAGGTCTGCAAATAGCAAGAGATGTAGCTTGCAAATTAAACCTCCCAATCTATGAACTGCTAAGTGAAATGAAATGTTTCCCCCAACATTTTGTCTCATTAATAGGCCCTGATAATCATGCAGAAACAGTAGTTTCCGGACCACATGGTCGTCACTAAACTAGCTAAAATTCCTATTTCTCAAGCCTATAATGCAGGTGATATATAAGAACAGAGCACTGTCCGCATACAATGTATGGAGACATCGTGATGATGCTATTTATTAATTTCCAAAAATGAAAAGTTTTTGGGGCTTGACTTTGGTAGCTAACTATCTTCATAAGCTGTGCCCTTCATCTGCTTGCTTGCCATCTGTGTGCTTGCAGTGAGAATGACTGATGATACTGGGTTAGACTGTGGAAACTTTGCATGTTGCCTAAATCTGTTAGTTGCTAGGAAGTTAGACTTTCATCAGGAGCCATGTCTGGAGGCAAATTTAAAAAAAATTGTTTGTTAAAAATGAACAAAAAATATATATTAATCTCAAAATAGTTACATGGTAAGTAACAGTATAATCATTGTTAAAGCTACGTGGCCCATTTATCAATTCAACCAATACATGCTATGAAACTTGATTTTTTTTTCTGAAGAATAATTTTACACCCATTCATAAGTTGAGCTGTCGATGGGTGGTCAGGACATCAGATCCAGCTTCCATAGGCTTTACTCTGAGCTCTTATAGACTAGTATATGATACATTTCTTTATAATATCCTTTCTGTAAGTATCTATGTACTGTACAACATGCAAGTAGCCCATCTGGAGGTATATAGAGAATGTATTAAAGTGTATTCTCTTATTTTTAAAATGATATATTTGATTTAATATACTTAATAATTTGAAATGTATTCAAGTGACCAAGCTGGATTTGCTGATAAATCCTATACATTTTTCATCAAGTAGGGATTTAAGTATCAGGCTTGAAATTAATGTGTCTTCATTTTTAGCTATGAAACTAAAGCCTTTTACTCAGAGTACTTCTGTCCATTAACACTAGTGTTTCACATGGACACAATCCAGCACTTCTCATAAAACCAAAGTTATGTCAGTTATGCACTAAAATACATAAAACTGTCATAACTTTCCTGAAATTGTAGAAAGTAAAATTCTCACTGTTTACATCAAGTATTGATTCATTTATAGGTTTGTTGCCACCTGTCAAAAGACTAGAGGGACTATCTGTTATTAAAGGGGGGAGCTCGGGAGAGAACTAAAATCCCTGATCATGATGTTGGCTACTGGAAGTCGGTACCTGGTGACATATATGAGGTCAGGATGAATTTCAGGATGTCCTATTTCAAATCTTTCACCTTTGCATGAAAAATTGTGCAGCGAATCCCTGCCAAGCGTTGCTCGAGCCAAACAAATTTCTTCAGATATGTTAGATGATATATCTGGTGGTCTGTTGTGTTTTGAATGTGCAAAAAATTGGAATGCAGCTGAGAGAAAGAATCTTCAGTGCTAATTGCAGGAAGCATAACGATTGCTGCTCCTTTCTTTTTAGCTGTCATATGAACTAGTAATGCTTGAAATTACTTAGAGATTTTTCACCTGTTAACATTTTTTATTCCAAATGACCATGGGATTCAAGTAACCTATTTCTTCAAACCTAAAATAAAATGATAGTTAAGAAAATCTGAAACAGTCCTCTCAATGGGTTGTGTACGGGATCCCGGCGCTTGGGATCCCGGCGGTCACAAACCCGATGCCGGAATCCTGACAGGGTTAGGATACCCACACTTGTCGGTCAGTATCCTATCCCTCCCCGGTGCCCTCCCTCCCCCCTAGTGCCTAAACCGAAAATCCCCCTCCCTGCAAAATAAACCTAACCCTCCCCCATAGAGCCTGATCCTAACCTGTCCCTTAGTGCTTAACCGTAATCTTCTCCTTAACCCTAACCCCAGTACTTACCATTGGGATGTCGCGGTCAGGATGCCGAGGCCGGATTCTGATAGGTGTCGGGATGCCGGCGCAGGCATTCTAAGCTCCGGCATCCCAACTGACTGTATATTGACAGAATCCCCTCTCAATGGCTGCCCTAATTAACTGGTGTTAGACGTGTCATTTCGATATTGCAACCACTCTTCTCAGCTGTGTTTATTGTATATGCAGATGTCATCAGTGTTCACCTGCTGATAAAGTTATTGTGATTATACTTTCTGCTGCTCTTTAACCACTTGCCTGGCATGGACGTAAGCTTCTGTCCACACCAAGCAGTTCTTTATCTGTACTGGACGTAAAATTTTGTCCAGACAGATAAACATGAGGGCTGCTGCAGGAAGAGAATCTTCCTGCAGCTGCTGCTCTCAGAGGGACCTTCTGGTCTCTCTGCTTGTCAGCACCCTCTCCCCTCTGCAAAGCAGGACCCCCTACCCAGTGCCTGCAGAACTGAGCAGCCGCTGGGGAAAAGTAAGTAAACTTCCCACCTCACTCCCCTTACGTAACTGGTGCCTGGATCCGGTCACAAATTGAACGTCGCAATGGTCACATCCGGTCTCAAATTGAACGTTGCGATGCGGGACACATCTCTACACATTTCTACCATTGTTCCAGCGCTGGGATGTCATACTGGATCCCAGCGCTGGTGTATTCTCTACTGCGGCTAAAATGAAGTGGGGCCGGGAAGTGGCGGTATGTTATACCGCCGTATACAGCCCCACTTCGACCACTGTTTATATATATATATATATTCAATTTGGATCATTAGTATCATTTCCCTGCATTGGTTATAAGGAGGAATGATCCCTATGGCTGAATGCATTTTCTAAAAAGTATTAGTGTGTTTCCATCAACAAATAGATCTTTGCTTTGGGGCTTAGTTACATTTGGATGTAAGTCAATTTTTATGGCACTCCTCTTAGCAAGGCCGGATTAAGGGGGGGCAACAGCGGGGGGCCCCACACATGGAGGGGCCCCCACACAGGGTTAGTGTGACCTTGCCGAGAACTGGTGTCCAGTGGCACCTGTTCCTGGATTGAGGCTCACTGCGGCGATCCGGTGTTACTGTATGCAGCGGCACTGACTGTGCCGCTGCATACAGCGCAGAACAGCTCCCGTGTCCTCTCATCAGCGCCCCGTGACTCATTACGTCTGCAACGCTGATGAGAGGACCAGGGAGCAGCTCTGCCGGGAGGTCACACCCGCAAGCCGTCACTCAGGTAAGTAATCTCCTGCCAAGCTGCAAAAAAGTCGCTCACTGCTGCCACAAAGCCTGATAGGCAAACAAGGTCTGAGGGAGCCAAGGACTGACATACCAGACTCTACATGCCAGCCCAGTAATCAGAAGGTGTAACGGCTGCGCTGCCGACATCAGGCCTGGCAACAGGAGTGACACCATAGATCCCTGGGGTGGTGGTAGGAGCGACTGCGGGGTGTTCGACGGCACTGATGTCTGAAACAAAAAGAACACAGAGACACTGTCTTTCGAAACTCCCAGGGTCCCCTGAAGTCAGGCTTTAAATCGGCTGCGCAGGCGCAGCAGTGGAAGGAGCAAGAGACAGAGGGAGCAACAGGCAAAGAAGAGAGAGACAGACCACAAATCCTACCTAACTGCTGAATGAGTGGACCCAAGTGGCAGATGCTGTGGGCACAGATGAGGACACCCCCTGTAGCCACAGCGCCCCCAGACTGCTAAGGCAGCCGGGGCATCGGAGCACCTCCACAGACACAAGCAGCACCGCGATGGCCCCAGCATCTAGGGACGTAGTATTCCCTGATACTTGCAACCCTGCTTTAACGCTGCCTCAAAAGGCTGCCTCAGCTCCTACAAGCCTGGAGGGGCCCACAGCATTCGGCATGGGGGAACCCAAGCCAGGGTTATGTCCTGTTATTACAGAGGGATGTATATAAGATTTGGTGTGTTTTGAAGAGCGTATTTTTTAGGTGGTGGACCCAGGTCAAACCTGGTTCTGTATGCAAAATATATAGATGATCTGTTCTATATTTGGGACGGGGATGAGACTTCAATTTAAATTTTGTAGGTCACCTTAACTCTAATACCCACATATTTGAACTAAAAAAAAAAGCTGTCAACACAAAAATGTAGAAAATAAAAATAATATTCCCACAGGCCAGTTCCTGCATCTGAGGATTCAAATGTTCCAGTGAGATGTTTGAACAATAATCCAAGTAGATGTATCAGTCCTTTGTGTAAAACGTATATCCCCATAATGTTTTAGAGTTAGACAAAGCTCTCAAAATAGTGAGTGTTATAGAAAGACACCCTCACATGGGTAAGAGACCCAATCCAGGAGCACAGGTTACAGTGAGCAGGAGCCTAGCTTACATGTACTAAAGATGGACCGCTTTTTTGGCACCTACCATAGGAGATGTTGATAAAGTGGTATTCACAAAGTCTAATAAACTGAAAACATTTTGCTCTGAGCGCTTCAAAAAGCAGAAAAATTATAACATCAGAACTTCAAAAATTCACATGGTTACCACAGAGACCTGAACCAATTGCCCCACAAGCGATCATGTTATCCATACTGTAGAATCACCTCAATAACATCATACACACATGAAACTGTATTCCAGTTAAAAGGTTTTCTGAACTGCCAATCAAAATTCATACACTAAATATACGGTTAGTAGAACATAAATGATGTGTAAACTAAGGACTACAGGTGCATAGTGTTCCTAGGCATTTACTTTTTTTGTCCAAAAGGTGGTCTAAAAATTCTGTGAAAGCAATTGAACAAATTAATGTTACTAGAAGAGGAGGTTAGTTTCCCAATACTTTGCAAAAACGAATGATCAGTATAAAGCTAAATAATATTTAAATAATTTCTGGTTTATTGTCATTTTGGACTATGAACTAGCGTTTAACAATTTACAAGATGTAACCAGTTTGAGTGGATGAGGTGGGAGCTCTTACTCACTTTAGGTCCCTACAGGTTTATTAGGTCTCATTACACTCCCACTATATTCAGCTTAATGAACCCCATGTAAAGTGATTCAGTAGATTTATGATGCATAGCCTATATATTTTAGGTTGACATTAGCAATATTTCACAACTTTTAGCGAAGGTGTCGTTTGTGATATACTATTTGCTGAACACCCCATGATTCATATTTCCCCTATCCACTGTCCCCTTTACGTACTTTTGATCTATGTGTATGGCTATACACAGGAATGTATTGTTGTAATAAATGAGTTAGATGGTCGATACGGTCTTTATTCAGGTTTAAATAATGAATTTATTTTTTATATTAGAATCAGTCTATCTTTCCTACATATAATTTGTGGTAGAAATATATTTATATACACAATATAATAACAGAATGTGCCACAAGAACATACAGTAAGAACAAAGGCACAGTGGTTTCTGACATGCTGGCTTGTGATAACGTGTGCTAAAATGCGCTTGTTATTAAAATGCTAATTATTCTCAGAATCCCACACTGGGATTTGAACCCCAGTCTCTCCATATATAAGAGAGACTGCACCACCATTGTATTGCAATAAATCTGGTCCTTTCCCAATCTCTATTCAAGGATGATGTTTGAGAAGGGAGCCAGCGCTGCACATTACATTTCCCCACATCCCACACCGGGAGCTGTGGCTTACAGCAGCGTATGAGAACTAATTTTAGACTGCAACCTGATTTGATACAACTGCTTCTCTACAGTTATCTCTAATATATTTATTCTGCCTTCTTACTAATATATAACCTACGACTGAAATTATTAATTTACACCTAATTAATACCAGAAAGGTTCATATGAATTTGAGCTTTAACCAGTATTTTTTTTTTTAATCTTTAGACTTTTTCATTGAATGTGCCTGTACTGATAAAATGACATTGTTTAACCACTTAACTGACGAATTCTCTCTCCAAAAACCACTCCGAAATTGTCTTTTTTTATGATTGAATTAGGTCAGGAAAAGCTTTTTAAAACTTATCCAACACGATTTTCTAAAAAAAAAAAAATGTTTTAAGCGCTGTATACCATAAAAAAGGCAATTTTTATGCTTTATAGTACAGTTGGCCATCGATAGAAACATCGAATGTGACCACAGCTACCGATGTTTCCTCAACATCGGTTGGGGGCTGCCATCTATATACGTGTATATATATATATATATATATATACACATGCATATATATATGTATATAAACGTGAATATATATAATATATATATATGTATATATATATATGTATACGTGCATATATATATATATATATATATATGTGCATATATATATGTATGTATATATATATATATATATATATATATATACACATACAGATATATATATATATATATATATATATATATACACATACATATACAGATGTATATATATATATATATATATATATATACACATATATTATGGCCAGGGCTCTGATTTATTCATGAGGTCATGGGGGTGGGGTTATCATCAATGGGGAAGAGGCTGGGTGGAGTGAGGGAAGGACAGCGCTGACAGCGCTACCTTCCCTGCCCGGCGGCTGCTGCTAGCCGGAGTTGGAGGGAGAGAAGGACAGCGCTGTTAGCGCTGCCTTCTCTGCCCTGTCAGCAGCCGCTGGGCTGCTGCTCTCCGGAGGAGGGAGAGAAGGACAGCGCTATCAGCGCTGCCTTCTCTTCCCTGTCAGCAGCCGCTGCTGCAAGCCGGAGTAGGGAGAGAAGGACAGCGCTGTCAGCGCTGCCTTTTCTACCCTGCTGCTGCTAACTGTCGGAGGAGGGAAAGAAGGACAGCGTTGTCTTCTCTACCCTGTCCTCTCGGTAGCCACCGGGAGGGGGGGGGGGGTGGGTTCGCCGGCGCTGGGTGATCTGCCCACAGGAAGGGGCAAAGAGTGCAGAGGGACCAGGAGGTCCCTCTGTGATTGGCGGCTGCTAGAAAATGATTTTCCAGCAGCCGCCCATAGAGCTTTTCTGACTGGTCGTATCTGATACGACCATGCCAGGCAAGTGGTTAATGAATGAATTTCTAATTGCCACTTGGTGTATAGTCAGCCCTTCATTTTGCTAAATAAAATCAGGTATATAAGAATGCTGGCTCTGACCAGCAACCTGGCTCCGCCCCCCGACTATAGACGATGGCCGTCGCCATGACAGAGGCTCCCGGCCCGCGCATCTATGCGGCCCTTTCCTGCCCCTTTGTTCGGGACACAGCCGTGGGAAGGGGAGCTGGCGGAACCTGCGGCCAACACGTGAGCCCGCAGTTGCGGCGTTCGAGCGTGCTGTGCACTAATAGCTGCATCAGACAGATGGTGGTGAGGGGCGACACATAGGAAGAGAGGAAGATGAGAGACCGGAGGTACTGTGAGGGAGGAAGGAAAAATACTGTCCTGACCTGTACTTGAACCTGTGCCCTATTACATTTTAGGCAAAGACCTTGCTCATGGAGCTAATTATTCCTGATCACACAGAGAAATGAGTTAGAATACAGAAAGAAGAAAGCGAGAGGGGGTTAGGGACAGAGTTAGAAAGAAAAGAGTATAAAGAAATGTAGGAGATCTACAACCTGTGTGACCATGCAGCCTACAGATCAGAATCAAAGAGGCAGGATATCTTAGAGACATTACCCATACTCCCAGTAACCACTCCCCTTTAATAACAAACAACCTATCCCTGTAACTTAAATAACTGTCAATCCTAAATAACCCCTCCTTTCACTTTATTAACCCCATCTATCCCTGTCAAGAGGTTTATATGCCCTCTGTCCTATGCAAACCTCGGTTATCTGTACCATGCTAAACTGCTTAAAGGCCAGCAGATGCAGGATTACATACTTTGGAGATGGTAGAGCATTTGTGCAGCATAGGAGAACAAATAAAGGACTTTGATATAGCAGTCCTGTTACTCAGTGGTCTCCCTGACAGCTATGAGACATTTGTAACAGCACTTGTTGCCAGACCAGTTGATGAGCTGACATTAGTGGATATTAAAGGGAAACTTGTAGATGAATTTAATTCAAGATAGAAAGTGCAATGAAGTATGATACAGAATTCAGGATTATATTATTAAAAGCACTAGTCAGAGACCAGAAGCACCTGAATATCTAAAGGTGCCTACACACTTGGCGATGTGCTCACGATGTACGATTTCCCTTGAACTCTCCCCTGGCAGCTTCCTGGTAATCCTACACACGATTTGGAGTAAAAAATGTCCAATCTGACTTAAGATCTATCGTACATCCAGTGCATTGTGTCCCATATTGGCAAATCTGTCCTACAGCACGGCAGATCTGAAGATGCGATGTGCGACCAGCAGGGACGCTCATCGCATCGTGATCGTGAGTGGGGACTCACGATTTGGGCATTTTTTACATGATCTATCATTCCAATGTGTCGGAATCGGCCAGATCATGTAAAAAATCGCCAAGTGTGTAGGCGGCTTTATTGTGCAAGAAACCTGGCCACTGAAAGGCAGATTGCAAAGCCTGGAAAGCCAGAATGAATGAGATAAAGAAACATTCAGCTTCAGATGGAATAGCTAAGCTGGAATGCTAGTGCAAAAATATGGTGAAGATTATGATGCCACTTTGCACCTGCTGCTAAACAGAGTGCTTTCAGAACTTTGATCGCCATAATTGTCTTAAGAAATATGCAAAGATCAAAATTGCTTTTCTTAATGATGATAAAGAATTGTACATGAGAAAGTCTGAAGGCTATGTCAAAAAGGGCCAAAAATTCCAAAAATGCTCTATGGTCTTAAGCAATTAGCAAGAGCATGGAATTGTAAAATGAAAAAAGTTTTCTTGAAGTAAAGCTGATCCATACCTAAAAGGAAAAATGGGTGAGCACTTCAAAAATGATCTAAAAGCAGCTCACCAGAAAAGGTGAGGCTGACCCCTATATGACCTGTGCAAAAGTACAAAAAGAAAACTGGGAGCGCTAAAAACCACTAAAAAAATATATTAAATACCTTCTTAAAACATGAATAGAATCAAGTGAATGTAAAAATAACAGATGATAAATATCATGGGATATCCAGAAAAGGAAACATACAATATACAGTCAGGTGCATAAATATTGGGACATTGACAGAATTTTCATATATTGGCCTCTATTCACCACCAAAATGGTTTTGAAGTGAAACAAACAAGATGTGCTTTAACTACAGAGTTTCAGATTTAATTTGAGGGTAATTACATCCAAATCAGGTGAACGGTGTAGGAATTACAACGGTTTCTATATGTGCCTCCCACTTTTTAAGGGGCCAAAAGTAATGGGACAAACTAAACAATCCTAAATCTAACTTTCACTTTTATAATACTTTGTTGCAAATCCTTTGCACTGACCAGAGCGCTCGCTCTGAATAAGTGCCCTCCTCCATGAAAATGGAGCGGCCTCCTGGCCGCTCGCATAGCTGTGGGTTACCACCCACAGCATATGCGAGCGTCCATGATGATGGTCGCGATGGTTTTGACCATCGCGTCCATTGGGCTTGCGACGGAGACCCTGCGGTAGGGTCTCGCTGCCGCAAGCCCTGGAGTGATTTTGGCTCTATCAGAGCCAAAATCACTCCCACTGACATCACTAGTGATGTCAGTGGGGCCGGCTTCAGACGGCAGGCGTTCCCATGGGAACGCCTCCGTCTGGCAGGCACGCCCCCGGCATGCCCACCAAAGGGGGCGTGCTGTCAATCAACATCAACAGCACGCCTCCTTTGGTGCGAGACCCGGAGCGATGGAGAGCCCGTCACTCGCCGGGTCTCGCGCATGCGCACGACGGAGCTCCCTCCATCGTGCGCATGCGCAGTGGGGGAACATCGACCCGCTTGCGAGCGTCCTGCGCTCGCGAGCGAGTCTGAATGACCCCCAGTGTCCCAATGAGTAAAAATATGTAAAATGTTCACTATCTCACGACAACTAGGGAGATGCTCTGTTAAATGTATCCTTAGATAACAGAGAATGAGATCAATTGAGAAACAACCAATTGGTTATCTCATTGCAAGTGGATACTTTAAAATGTATAATACAAATAGTCTGTATTGAAAAACACGTCTGGATATATGTGTCTATAGTCCAGCAATCTGTGACTTAATACAGCCTCCATTACAAGACAGTTTAAATAGTACCGTAGTGGTGCTGGCACAGCGTGGATCTCCCCTGGAAATCCTTAAGGTCTGGCGTGTAGCAATATTAGTGCCTTCATGCGTGGAATGGAGGACCGCTGTGTAGCGTGGAAGCACATAGAACGCTGTGGCACAGATTGTGCCTGATAAATGAATAACGGTCCCGTCATGCGGCAATGCAACCGGAGTCGGCTGGACACTCAACACGAGTGTAACGTAACAGTCCTGGGTAGAACAGCGTGCTGGGGTAAGAACCTGATCGTTTCTCAGCCTATAGTGACCGGCTGTTATCGGAAGAAGCAGCCACTTGTACAATGACACCTTAGTCTCTTCCAATGCAGCCTGCAGGACCCGGGAACTCTGTGTGTGATCCATACCTATACTCAAAGTTTGAAATAGGGAAATGGATGTCTCTGCTCTTATATGTGGTTGATTTGATTATTGCCCATGAAGAAGAAATAACAAAACTGTGAGGTTCTAGACTCACACTTTGATACTAAAGACCTGGGAGAGGTGACATACTACTAGTACCTAAGAATCCAAATGCAGCAATAAGAACATGAACATTTTCTACTCAATCAACCTGCTAAAATTGGTACTTTTCTCAATCAGTTTGAAATGTCAGAAGCAAAAAAAATGCGTCCATTGGTGAGACAGCACCAATGGACACATCACATCTGAAATTAGAAAGAGATGATCTCTTACCAAATAATGAACAGTACAGACAAGCGGTAGGGATACTTTTATATGTGGCAACTACTACAAGGCCTGATACTTGAGTAGCTATGGGATAGATGTACTAAGCCTTGGAGAGAGATAAAGTGAATGGAGATATAGTACCAACCAATCAGCTCCTAACTGTCATTTTTCAAACACAGCGTGTAAACTGACAGGAGTTGAGTGGTTGATACTTTATCTCCATCCACTTTATTACTCTTTAAAGCTTAGTACATATACCCCTATGTATAATAGATTTCTAGATTTGTGAGTTATCCTAGTCAAAGAGATTGGAATGCAATTAAGAGAGTGAAGCAGTGGCTTAGACACACACAGGACTTGAACCTGATTTTGTCAGCAGAATTGCAAAGATATGTAGATACACCTGGCTACTTGTTCAATTTGGGAATAGTCCAATCTCATGGTCCATTAAAAAGGAAATGTGAGTTGTTTTATCATAAACAGAAGCCGAATACATTTCAGCGGCCTACACAATTCAAGCAGTTGTTTGGTTATGTCAGCTACTACAGGATTTTAGACAGTCAGCAGCTCAACTGACAGTTTGAGGACATTCAAGGATGTATAAAGCTTGCATAGAGTGAAAAGAAAAATGCTAGAACAAAAGCAACAAAATGAAGGTAGCCAGGGTGTGTGTTTATCCAGAAGAAGGTGCTTCCTTCTTTCCTTTTCTCCATGTTAAGAAAGCAGCAGGTGTTTGATCCTGTTTGTACAGAAATAAAGAGTTCCTGTTTGATTATACTTACTGCTGCTCCCATATAGTCTAGGTTACTTCAGACACCTGAATAGCAATTTGTCCATAAGTGCTGTAGAAGATCTGTCCATTCTCATTAGTATTTCACAGAGATTAGGATTTGAAATGGGGAATTGGTACATTTCCCTAGAGCTATCTATACCACTGTCCTTCATTTACTTCTAACACAACTTCTAAAGAGCCATACACACTAGACGATGTGCTGAAAGATATTGCTGAAAGATTTTGGTGAAAGATATTGGTGAAAGATATTGGGTGTACACACTGAACGATATCATTAATTATATCGTTCAGTGACGTCATCCTGTCACATCCTGAACAGGCACTTCCTGACGATATCGTCAGATTGGCCTGCTTGTTTGCACGACAGCAAACATCATTAATGACCCGCTGGAGCGAGTGTGCTTTGTTGGATGTTTGGTGCATACACACTGGACGATACGAACGATATATCATTGAACGATATCGTTATCGTTAATATCACTTTTATCGTCTAGTGTTTATGCCCCATAACACAATTTTTTATTTTACCTCGACAAGTTGATCACTACTTACAGCAACTCCATACCAATTCCAACATTTTATTTTTGTAACTTTCATTATATATTTGGAACTTATGTGTATATGGTCACGTCCCACTCCCTCAACATTCCAACAGTCTACTAATCACAGCTTCATGCACAAGGGGACAAGACTATGATGACGCTATTCACCTAGAATTTTGTCATCATATCCCATGTCCACACTTTTCACTAAGAAGTGCCACACTGTTCACTTTGGGACTTCTCAAAAATTAGATAGTCTCCTGGACGTTTTGGAGAGTGGTCACATATTTTTTAATTACATGTTAAGAGTAAGTTTATCAAACCTTCCTAAAAGCAAAAGTGAAGATGTTGTGCATAGCAGCCAATAAAATGCTAGCCTTCATTTATCTACTACATCCTTGAAAATGATAGCTAGAATCTTGTTGGCTGCTATGGGCAACACCACTTTTTTTCTTTTGCAAGGTTTGATCATTCCTACCCTTAGATACAACTACATACAAATGGATGGCATTTCATTTAACTAAATGCCATAACCGAGCTCCTGTCACTTCTAGCATTAACTGTACCAGGCTACCATTGCCTCAAAATGGAGACAGTGCAGCTCCATCTAGCTTACATCTGGATGCACAGGATTGCAGTGTATACTTTGCTGTGCATCAGTTGTACTCTCCATACATCTGGATATATATTAGTATACTTACTATACAAAGACAAAATTATCAACAAGGTTGTAAATCTCATTCTAAATTTATGAAATAGACACCTATTCTAGTAAGTGTAAATATAAAGATATGTAAGATCAGTGCTGTAACAGGGCGGCAGTGTGCACTGTGCCGGCCCACCCCTTTAATGTATGAAGATGGCACCCTTTGCACACCCCAAGTTACAACCCTGCGTAAGATGCACAAAATTAGGGACAGGGAAATTTGGGAGCAAGAAAGGGACAACTGAATAAGGTGTCTTACCTAGGTGTGGCATCATAGCAGACAACTTTTTTAAATGATTGGGGGTGTTCAAATTACCACCTCCCATATGCCATGCATAGACATGATTATTGGCAGCACAAATATTGGGGGTGCTCAAGCACCCACAGAGCTGGCTCCTATATATGACATAGATATAAATCTTTCCATGTAAATTATTGCTGTGCCTTATATTTGTGAAGTGGTTGTGCCCTCCTTTTTTAACCTTTGGACTAATAAGGCATTTGACCCAAGTGCTTTGTGTATTCTAGAACTCTACGTGATCAGCCTGCCAGTTATTTTGTGTTCTGCAGTAACACACTCAATAGAGAAGCTTACTCTTTTACTAACAAACATTTAAGGAACCCACAATTCAGTAAAGCCATGACTTTATAGTTGTAATAGATTGCAGCTATCCATAATGCATGGAAACATACAGTACATGACAAACGTTGTTTCTCATGCCCTTGACTGAGTTTATTTATTCATAGACTGAATGGAGACTCTCCCTAGCCCTTTCTTCTCTTTTAAACCTATCATGTTTATAGAGTACATACCATTCTTAGCGGCATAAACAACAGCCAGCCTTATTTAGACTGGGCTTGTCCCAATAGTGCTCGTGTTTATTGTGATAATGTTTGGAGGTGTCATCTTAATTTGTTTTAGGTCAACCCTTGGTTAGCCCTCACAGATGTAACCCATCTTGGAAAGATAGTTGTCATATCCCATTAATAGTACTTGTGTTTCATGTATGAAATGTACATAAATGCTTTTTGAAGCTGTACAAAGCAGTCACTGTGTTAATTTAGATAAGTGCTTCTATGCTTTTCTAAGAGAAGTTCTAATGACTGGGAGTTCTGATTATTAACTCTTAGATCCATCAACATCTGGTCTTTTTCAGCTTTGCCTTCAACATTCGCACCTCATTTTTCAAAATTTCAATGAAAGTTCAATGTTGAATTCATGACAGCTTTATGAGGGTTTTTGCAGAGACTTCATGTATTACATTTAGGTAGTTGTGGAAATACTGCTAGAGTTGGTAGAGGTTCAAATACTTCTAAATTAGTGACATTAGAAACTTGTCATGTGTTTCTCATTATCCATTCTAGAGTGGTTACTTGACTTTTGTTAACATGCTAGTCAGCATGGAATACTTTATGATGTCATACCACACAGTGCAACAGTGTAATGTGTAATTAAAGTCCGGTCCAACTTTACTTGCAAAGCAAATGAGCTGCATTTCATTTTAAACACCCATCTCTTGACGCTTCTGTTTTGATGGTGCAAAACATAAAATTTCGGTGCTCTAGATGGTTATTCCAACTGTTTCTAATCCTTGGATGCCGAAAGGGTTTTGAAAATGTATCCCAGGGAATAGTTCTGCTGACTAATTGCACAGAAATCCTTTTCGTGTTTTAGTTGTTAGAGGCAGTTTAATTACTATGCTGTATCCTCCATTAATGAAAAGCAATTAAACATGAATATCTAAAACTCCACGGGTTTGGATTTTGGAAAGTCAATAATGATAACTTATAACCTCTGAGTGTGTTCTGCAGATAACACATTTCTATTAGTTGCCATATAATGTTCGTTCAGTATTGTGTTCTATAGAATAACATATTAAAATTATAGGTACAAATTGACCACCTTACAACAAAGAGTTCCTGAAACTTTCTTTCACATTTTGGTGTACTATATAAACCATTTAATTGAATAATACTTCAATAAGTCTAGATACAGAGTGAGTACAACAATGTCAGTTAGAATAACATATTTTGCAGGAAATCATTCTGCACATGTCCAGAAAAGTTTGCGTGTACATATATGTCTATCCAGTTTTGCGTGAGTGCTGGTATTTATGCCAGTAAGCACCTTGAGAGGCAAGACAGTTGAGGGAAGGGTATGCAGTCGGGAAGCCAGCGGACATAATCCCAACAGCCGGCTTCCCGACTGTCATATCCCAGCAAGGGTCTAAAGACAGGCGACGATATGCCAACGCCTGTCATTAGACATATGCCAGGAGCACGCCGACTGGCATCCCGATCGAAGGGACGCCGGGCGCCGAGTGCGGATAGCCAGGGGGGGGGGTGTTAGGTTTAGGGTTCCCGGGGGGGTCTTAGGATTAGGCCCCCCCCCGGGAGGTTAGGGTTAGGCTAGGGGAAGGGGAGTTAGGGTTAGGCACCCCCCCGGGGGACAGGTTTAGGTGGTAGGGAAGGGGGGGTTAGGTTTAGGCACTTAGAGGGGGGATTAGGGTTAGGCACTGGGGGGGGGAAATTAGGGTTAGGCACCCCTAAGGAAGGGTTAGGGTTAGGGGGTAGAAATAGGTTACTGTATACTTACCTGGGGACGATCTGGATTTGCCTCCTCTGCTGAGATGCCGCTGTCGGGATTCCAACTGCCGGGCATGGGTTAGGCTGTAAATCATACCGATTCCGAGGGAAGGAATGTTCTAATGTAGTCTGTGTGCCGTAAGGACGTGTTAGTGCAAATATGAATGTATGCAGACAAGGACACAGAAGCATATACACCTGAGAAAGTTATAATATTTGCGGGTAAAAAGCAGATTGTGGTGACAATCACCAGCGCTACCGAACAGCTTGTTTGTGAATGCACCTCTGATACTGATTTGTGCTTTTTTCTTTTCTCCTGGCATATATGCTTTTGTGTGCATGGTTAAGCAAAGGTTTTTTCCTTATATGTTACACTGGGAGTTGTTTCTATAGTTCCAGGGAGTGTTAGAAGCTTTTTTGATGCCTAATAACAAATGCATATTTTGCAAACAAGACAAATGGTTACAAACATGATTGGTACTTATGTATGTGACGTACGCTTTATGTAGACCAGGCATGTACAATACCCATAACTCATTTCTTTAACTATCTGCATTTGGGAATGTCTAGTACACAGTGTTTGACTGGGGTATGTAAGACCACCAGTAAATTCAATTAATAGGTCCCACAGCAGAGGTCTGCATAATCCATTTCATCCCATACACCAGGGCTATTCATCTAACATTTTGAGTAGGCCACTCTAAAAAGTTCAGGAGTACTATTTGTGTCCTGGAATTCCAAATCTTTGTGCATCCCTTCTGCTTCTCATAGGCACAATAAATATCTGTGTTATGTATTTGAATATTTAGTTGCTATTATTATTATTGGGTTTTTATCAAATTTCAGTCTAATAAATTTACTTTTCTTATGGTGTTCTTTAATCAACAATGATTTAGGGCTCTATGTATTATCATTATTTTTACTAAAATAAAGTGAAAAAGGGTATTTTCACACCCTTTTCACATTATTTTAGTTTCACCTAAAGTTGCTACAGGGCAATTGGAGTAGAATTCGTAAAATTCTACTCCAACCCCTAAGTATCACTTATTTTTAGTAATCAGATCGCATTTCCCATAACTGTAAAGGGAAATGCAATCTGTGTGCAAGTTACTGAAAATAAATTGGGAAAAAAATACCTGGGGAGGCTTTGTGATAATAACGCCACCTGGAGGTGGTGTTATCCATGGTGTCCCCCGGTTACCGGACTCCTGCTCCGCTCTAACGGGAAGAGCAGAGCCGGGAGCCGGCCCCAATGATCAGCTGTGTGGTCTAAACAGGCCACACACTGATACACTGCAAAAAAAAAAAAATAGTTAAAAAAAAAAATTACTTAACTGAGTCCAGGGAACGGAGTTCGGGGCTCCGGTGATGTCCTCCCTCTGGTCAGCTGGTCTCCCATACTGCACTGTGGCCCAGTCATCAGGTGACCAGGTCCCAGTGCAGTATGGCATGTCAGCTGACCGGGGCAGTGGAAGACATCACCGGAGCCCGGATCATGCAAGAAAGTGCAATTAAGGGAAGGGAGGTCGCGGGGGGTCTGCGATCGCAGGGGCGGGGCTTAGCACCGAGGGGGGGGGTAGCAGCGACGGTCGGTCGGTGCATGCATCGGCACTTATCACAGTATTTTTTGCAAAAATACTGTGATAAGGCTGCGGAGGGGATTCGCAGGGACAGAGCTTTATTGCAAGCTCTGTCCTTGCAAGGGATTTGTAGTAAATCCCTGTGATATTGCCTGAATTCGCATTGCAAATTCATTTGGTAATATCACACTACAATCTGCATTCCCAATGTGGATTGTAGTAAATAGAGCCCTTAGGGTCTACATAGGGCATAACTGTGATTCCTCCAGTAACTTTTATGACAAGCCTGAGCCTTCTAATACATACATCCTATAAAGCATGCTGGGAATTTTAAACCCCAGTTATTGCAAGAGGTGGAATCCTGATTACGAATATGTGCAAATAAAATTTTCAGGTTATGGCAGGTCCCCAATAAAGGATTGCATTATGGAGTTAAGTGCTGTAATAGGATATTAACGGTTTAGTACAAAAACTAGAAGAAATGTTCTGTACTAAGATATACTAAAACATACAGTTATTAAGTGTTGAGGCTGCACTTCTTTTGGATATTCTAATATTGAATTACACTTATTTTACTGTCATTGGCTTTAATCTAAATATTTAAAAATTTATCTTTTCCTTAAATACTGTACTATACCTTCAATATCCTCACTTTCCATAGTGAACACAAAATGGAATTTATATGTTGATATAATTGTTGACCATGACTCCTAGACTATAATCCCCAACAATAAAATTCACAACAATTTTTGGGCAATGTTAATGTAATAAGGATAATAACCGAGGTCAATGGGCTAAAGGTGCCTACACACTAGACGATGTGCTCACGATGCAATATCATGAGAAATTTCCCTTGAACTCTCCCCGGCAGCTCCCAGGCTCTCCAGGACACGATATGGTGCTAAAAAGTGTCCAATCTGACTAAAGCTCTATCTTGCACAAAATCTATCTAGTGCACCAAATCGTGTATGAGATTGGCATAGAAATCGGGTGAATCATATAACATATCGTCTAGTGTGTAAGCACCTTAAGACAAATAAGTAAAAGAAGATTGAATCTGTGTTGTTTTTATAACCTATTACTAAAACTAAATACATATTATTTTCATATATGCTTATACAGTAGGAGGGTAGCTATGCTTTATGAATTTTCACCCAAGGATATGTTATTACTAGATCAGACATACAGTCTTTCATTTTCTAACTTAACCTATTTTCCTTCAGGGAGGCAGGACACAGTGCATAAAAGAAGTCTGCCCCATTCTCTCATGCCCCCAGCATCTCAGTCACATTCCTACTGGACAGTGTTGCCCAAAATGTATAGGTGAGTGAACACATTTTTATTTGTTTGTATGCTTACTTGGTGCTAAGAACTTTATGTAGCACCATAACCACACCTTATCACACATGATTATAACCACAAAGGCAAGCTTGAAATCTGCTTTAATGTCTTGGACTGGAGCTGGTGAAATGATTTTTCCAAGATCATCTGGGAAAATCAATGTGGGATTCGAAATTTTGACTCCAACAAGTTTTTCTTTTTATAGTCTAATTAGTTGGAGTGCTAATGATTTGTGAGTTAGACTTCACTTGTACGTGAATGTATCAACGATTGGAGTGCATTGTGGCCGATGATTCCTCATAGAGATATTATGAGATTAATCATAGGCATACTGTAATTGCATTTTACTGTTTGTATGTTAACTAATTATATATATATATGATTATGTATATATATATATATATATATATATATATACACATCTGACATTCTTTAAGGGTAATATAATTACCTAATTGATAGTGCAGTTCATTAAATGCAAAAATCAATGATTGTCTTAAGTTTTATAGCTTAATTATGTTAAGGACAATACGGCTGTGCGTTTGAATTTGCTGCTCTAATAAAGAAACATGCTAATCGTGTAATGAAAAGACGGCTTCTTTTCATCATAAATGTAAAAAAAAGAAATAGTTGAACATTTTTATAGTAAAACAAAAGTTATCAACAGGAGAACAAAACAGCAAACATCTCATATCAGGGGAAAAGGGGGGATGGGGTGTAACTGGAGGGAACGAGAAGTGGGCATGACAAAGATAACAACAGAATTAGGAAAGACAATAATATAGTATGAGTAATATATTTGAGAGACCAGAAAAATTACATAACCAAGATCAGATCAATAATATTATTATTATTATTCTATTATTATTATTATTATTATTATTATTATTATTATTATTATTATTATTATTAATAATAATAGTAATAATATATACCTTTTGGGTAAATATTGGGGAAGAGTTACTGCATTTATTTAGAAATAGGTGGAGAGACTGTCAGAAATGGGGTCAGACAGTATATTTTCAACAAATTTTTGTATAAAGTTGTAGCCTCTAAGGGCCTATAAACAGAGCATAATCCTTTGCACATATGAAATGATATGTGGTTTTGTGTGGCATTGTGTGGCATTTACTGACAATTTACTACTTGTCTTTTAAACTGTTTATTTTGTTTGAACCAAGCTCAGTATAAAAAACTAGTGATTGCAATAATTCTTAAAAATAAATGTTACAAAAGGTTAACCAACTGCTACCAATTAAGTTATATCACAGTAAAAAAAAATGGCATTAGTAGTTAATACCCCATCTCAGTGCCCAGAATAACAAACATCCATGCAAACAGCATTGAAGATTATGGTCTAGGAGTCCGTGTCAAGCTATCTTGCCAAAAAGAATAAATAATTTCTATGTGATATAATCCTTGTAAACAGTGGGAATAGCTTCTGTGTGTTTTATGAGCATTTCTCTCTTGTCCCTGTGTTTGGTTTGTAATTTACAAGATGTTAAGAAATACAAATAATGGTTAGTATTGACACATATTTGCATTCTGTAAAGTTTTAGAATTCCTTTCCAGTTAAATAGAACAGGCCATTGACATTTTACACAACACTGGAATAATCTGTGTTTCTTGTTTCCCATTTTTTTATGTTTAAATACTGCTTTTAAATAGTTTATTTTTCCATTATACAGGCAATCTATGGAAGTACTATGGGTGCTTAAATGACATTTTTGAATGTAATGGGCCACTAATCCTAAAACAGAAGTTACCTTATATAATAAAACTGTTACTAGGATTCACAAATACACAGATGTATGTCAAAGTGTGCATACCATGAACAAGCAGGATATATTTGGTAGTGTCTGAGTAATTAGAGGAAGATGTAGAGTTAGCAAATTTGCTCCTCGCTGCAGAATTGCATGTATCTTTCATATGCAACTCTGCATAGAGGGATGAATGCTCTCATGTGAGTAAAGCATGAAGACCGATGTTTTCATCTAGGTTTTAATGATAAATAAATTAGTGAAACAATTATCCTACCCCTAAACATCCTAACAGCATTATTTCTCACAGTGTTAGGGTGTATCAGTGTAATAAATAACAGAGGCTGGTACATGGAAAAAATAGCTACCCACTATGTTTTTCATGAGAGATTGCTGAAAGAGACTGCATAGGAAAACTGTCTTCCCTGTAAACTACAGTAGGAAGGAATAAAAAAAAACAATTACTCAAAATATTTAAGGATTTCCTAAATTCTAGTTTAAAAAAAAAGTAAAAGCGGTAATTAGCACAGAAAGTAACCCTAAAAATAAAACTTTGTTGACTTGCATATAAAAGAACATATATATTTTTTAACACAATGGTGTTTTCAAAGGATACTTTGTATCAATGAAATGATTTGTTTTACTCATGGTTGTTGGGTGGCCAAGGACGTAGGAGTCTTGACAAAAGCATATGGTGATGATAAATGAAAGTAAGCAGTGAAAGCCATCGTTTGCACATTTGCAAGAGATTTCTAATGTTTATAGTCCTGTTTGCTGCTGAGTGAGGTAAATAAATTTCTTCCACAATTTATTTGATGGATTTTTCTTTAACCGACACAGTTCTTTATGAAGCATCGTCTGAGTGGCTCTGAATAATGGCACCCTCTCATGCACATAATAATCATAATTCATGTGATTTATGAATATGGCTTCATTTGTGCAGTTTGGATGTGGTTTGTTTTAAATATGGGTGCAAGATTTCTAACAAAGATATATACACGTAGCCACTCTCTTATGGGAGTCTTTAAAACTGTGATTTTTGCTACAACTGTTTTTTTGTTTTTTAAATAGGTGTTTGTTGATGGTGGTTGTGGTCTCTTCCTGATATATTACCGACATATAAACTGTTATTTTCAGTCATGTACACAATATTACATTCATATTCTAACTGTTCTTTAGTTCCCAATTTTCAATTAGCTCTGCTGCTAATCAGAATGGGCCTAATTTACTGATCTTTAAAAATAGCATGCTTCATTTTGTAATAATACAGACAAAATGTTATTTTTATAGGATGTATAATGAAATGGCTGGAGCATTTTACTTGTAATTAGCTGCAGCTGATCACATGACTCTGTATCTAACTTTGTCAAAAGGGTAGTGTCTGGGCCAATCACGTGATGCTCCACTCTCTGGTCAAACTCTTTGGCTAAGAAAATTCTGCTGCTGTCCAGATCCACAGAAGCATCACCATAAATGTTACCCCTTTAAGTTGATGGACAGGATCATATTGACCTATTAGAAAAAAACACCTGGAGATACATTTCCATCAAATTCTAAGTTAAAGCAACACACTCTGTGATATTACCTGATATTGTTTGTAATTGACTTCCTCATGACGTAGGGATACAGGCTTAAGTAATGACACTATATTTACCAGAAATTGTGTGTTTTCAAGCCCCAATCCTGCCTACCTCACTGTGAATGAGTGACATCCATGAGGGTGGGCTACTCCCCCAGGAATCTGGGGATACACACAAAAATTCAGGAGTCTCCCAGACTTTCTAGGAGAGTAGACAAGTATGATGTGGGGCCAGCAATCCACTTGATATAACTTACAGTTTTCTCTTAATATTATGGCATGCTTGCCTACTCCCTCGCAATGGCCGGGAGGCTCCCGAAAACCGCGTGGTGCTCAGGGCCGCCCAGAAAAGTGAGCAAGTATCCCGTATCCGTCCGCCAGCCTCCTATTTACTGGGTGAAGTAGACAGTCTGGGCGGCAACTTACGTGATTCATGCTGAATCGTGTCATCATAGCCACACACCCCCACTATACAATGCCAGTCTTCTATGCATTGTATAGCGTGGCGTGGCCATGATGCCATGCCCCCCACACTGCCTGCTATGCCGTGCCACACCCCTGTACTCCCCCCTATGTAATGCCACCCACCCTCACACTACCCCCAGCGGTGATGACCTGGCTGCCTCCTCTAGGAGAGGTCAGCCAGGAAGTCGGCAGCTATGCATTATAGGGCCTATTAATCACCGGGGATGCAAATTGTGGCAGTGGATACATTTTTGCTCAGGTGTGGGCACAGCTGTTCCAAAAAGCAGCTCTCTCTGCGATCCTTAAGACTGCTACAGAAGTAGCAGTGATATGTGCCACTGCCATGTCTGTCCAGTGCACATGTGTGACCTGAGTTCACACATGCGCACAGTCACAGGGCACACAGTGCGATGCCTGCGAAGGGATACAATCAGATCCCTATTCACAGTCCGGGATCTCCTTCCTATAGGAAGACGACGTTGGTTCCAGCAAGCATTATCTGACAACTTTCAGTTTTTTGAGTACTCTGAATACTAGGCAGTCGCTAATTATGAATGGGCCCGATAACTATAAACATGTGGAAACTATTGTTTCTGCATGTGTAACGGGCCCATAAAGGATAATGAATATGGCTCTATATGTATTATTTTGCTCACTCTTTCAGTACACTGATCATCATCTCATCATACTGTGGATCTGCCAGTCCTGCATAACACCACCTCTGTGTGTTTAAAACATCAAATTAATTGTCATCCTTATTATAATTTCATTCTTCTATGCAGTCACAGTAGATATCAATCTATGTAATATATTATAATACCTGCCACCTGCTAAATCTTCCCTCCCTTCATCACTCTGATGGAATAGTACTTACAGGGAAACACTTCTAGGAGATAGAACAGACAGACAAAGATAAGGGTTACAAATGAAGCATTTCTATTAATAGTTAGTTCTTACTTACAGTACTGTAGTTCTTTTATTTTGAAGTAGTAACAAAAAAGACCTGTTTTGCTAATATAAGGTTTCGCATGGAAGTACAAATTAAGCTCCAAGGGTTCATTTATGTCATGGCATAAATGCAGTTTGATTGTACATATTTCTGTGAAATTGGGCCAAATTATATTTGTAATAAAGTTGCTTTGCCATGTGGTGAATGGGTGGTGCAAAATGTTGCTTCTTCTGATGACAAGCAGTGAGAGGATGAGACACATGCTGAATATAGGCTAAGCACAATACGTGTCTTCATTTGCACCCTCCTTCAATAGGAGATTTTGGTGCCTACCTATCAAATAATAATTGTGAGATATCCGCAAATATTAAGTAACCCCTAATGTATGAAGGAGGGACTGCAGAAGATATCTCCATTTCCGACAGTAGCTGCATAGGTTTCTATGGGGGCTGCAAAGCTATCAGATTTACCAACCTTTGCATTCCGGAGCTTGGCACTGATAGAATAACAATGGCAGTGTGTCCCCGTGAGTGATAAACTGTGTGACAATCACTTGATCACTTAATTCATCTAAAATAATTGTTCTACATCTGTATGCTCGCAGCAGAAATATTGCAGTGGGAATACGTTTATGTATTAATTGACAGAGAGCCTGATTCATTACGGTTCACAATTCTGCTTATACGCACACACCGCAGTTGCTAATATCAACGGTGCTATTTAACTGTTTGCATTCACATTGAACGCAGCCTGACATAAGGACAACCCATCTCCCCTTACTCACATCCGTATACTACGGGAACATAGCGAATCATCGGTAACATTGTGTAACATCAGACCCATATGCACACTTGCAGAAGCCCTGACCTTACTCAGAAATTGCTAGCAGCCATGCACGTTATCAGTGCTATGGATGCTTATGGCCACGCAGTGGCAAAGTCATGCACGCCTCTGCAACGGCGTTAAAACACACTAGCATGCCTGCGTTCGCCCGACCACTCCCCTGTCACCACTCACAAACAGCACTTCCTGTCAATGACTGTGGGTCTGCGTGGCCTCAGCAATCGCAGTTCCCATCGCAATTGCTAGTTCACACACGCGCACTGCGATGCATACACAAGCACAGAGCACAAACATCGACCGATTGCATGCGCATTAGCTTCTGCATTCTTTGCTGAATCAGGACCAGTGTAAGGTTCATTGTAATAGACCTTCAGCAGCTAGGAACTGAACAAAGTCCAAGCTAGATCTCGGCGGCATCTAGTTAATTGATATTAAAAACCTCAGATTTTGCAGAAAAAAAATTATCCTATGAAAGAATTAATAAACTGTTTCTTTAATTTCAACTGTCTGATAAAACTACATTTTTAAATAAACAAATTGTACGCTAATAGGAGAAATGTATTCCTTTGCATCATATTTTCATCTATTTTTATTGCCTTATTTTAGGCCAAAGAAAAGTGTTTGACCTGCCTTCTGGCAGCTGCTTATTTCGAAGTGATGTCTACGACAATAACTCTAGCTTTATGCATGACAGCTGCACGACATGCACCTGCAGGGTAAGTAAACACCTGCAGCCAAATACTGTATAAGCTTTCCCTTTGGATGCATTTTCCTCGCATGTGTCACTTGTCCAGCTACAACAAAAGGCTGAAACCTTGGATACTGAGGACACTGGAACTGAGAGATTGGGTGACATATGATAGTTGTGATTAAAGCATAACAGCCTACCTTAAAGTGGAAGCGTATTGTTAGGATTTTTTTACAATACTGTTCTTTTTTAGTATGTTGCTGTTCAATAAGTCAGAGAAGAAATAGGAGAGGAAGATGCCAAATATATTGTAATGAGGACTGGAAATCAAGGAGATGGAGCGGGGTTTGTTAAGAAAAATGGTAGTTGTCTCATAGCAATCCGATAAAGAATACAGCATTAATATATGCTTTGTGTATGAGTGAGCAGCACCCAAGGACATAAAGGGGCTTTAATATGCCCCAGGAAATCATTTGCGTTTGTGCTGCAGGCACACTTGCGAACAGAAAATGGGCATTGCCACCCCTCCATGACCCAGTCTAAACATACTGGGAGGTGGAGCTGATCGGCCAGGCCTTCTCACGGCCGGACCGAAGCATCTGGCATTTGGGGCCTGGCAGGCACTGCCTAGACACGTGACTCAATTGTTCTTAACTATCCTCTCTGAAGAGACAAATGACTTCTGTAACGTCTCCTTGACATTACTGTGATGACCTCCACGCCATCATTGTCTGAGAAGATATTAGGATAATGGTCCTGTTTTATATGCCAGCCAAGACACATCTGGGACTGGATTATTAATTAGTAATCAATACTTGTCAGAGTATGCACTTCAATATATATTTTTATTTGTTTGCTTTTGATAGCCAGGTGGGTGCACTAGAAATGAAAATGCATATTTTAAGCATGACCTGAAGTAGAATCAAAAAGAAAAAAGTTCACATATGATGGGTGCAGTAATAAAGCAAAATCAAAGTAAAAGTGTTAAACCTAAATTACAATTGTACATGTAAATACAAATCAAAAACTATGTGAAAAAGCAGCCATTACACGTGAAATGAAAACAATACAAAACTTAAGTTTCAGGTTGTGGCTGATGACACACTGAGGGGAAAATGTATGAAATGGACCATAACAAACAGTCAGCTTCTACCTATCATTTTTATAGAATGTAGATGATAAATGCTAGCTTAAAGCTGAATGGTGCTATGGGCAGCTAAATGTGTCCACTTGTTAATGCAGTAGTTTTATTCACACATGATAGGGATGGCCATCGGTGAGGTGTCCATCGATGGTTAGCATCAATGGGCCAATTAGTGATAACCATCGATGGCACACAAACCATCTACAATAAACCATCGATGGTTTGCAACCCTCTATGGCCACCACTGCCGGGGGATGCTGGACCGCAGGCCAGTCAAAATGGGGGTGGGGTTTAGCAGCTGCTGGGGGCGGGGCTTAGCTCCTTCCTTTACAGAGAAAAATAAATATTGTCTCACAGTCATCCATCAATGGCATCGGCCAGAAACCATCGATGAGTGCTTCATTTTCAGGGCCTAAATTTATGGTTTTCTTATTGTTGATTGTCCTTTATTGTAAAACATTCACATAATTCTCTTTTTTTATCTAGGACTCTTCTGTAGTTTGTAGGAGGAAGTGTTCTCCTGCTGGAACTTGTAGCAATGGAAAAGAGCACTGCTGTGATGAGTGCGTCTCCTATGTCCCTGCTGAAGAAGTGAAAGTCTGCAAGTCAGGAAACAAGATATTTAGGGTAAGGCTTTAGTGATATTTTGTTATCAATAAACATCCAAAATAACTGATGATCCTATTGAAGTTATGATAATAGAATCAGAGACAAATAGTCAAAATGAGAGTATTTTTTGTGTTCTTGTGCAAAACGTTATACAATTACTTCAAAAATCCTTTCATTTATCGATAATATACATTACATATAAATATAGATGTTATCTTACTTCAAAAATCCTTTCGTTTATCGATAATATACATTACAGATTGAGTCTCCCATATCCAAATATTCCGAAATACGGAATATTCCGAATTACGGAATAATTTTGGCATGACTGAGATAATAAAACCTTTGATTTTTGATGGTTCAATGTACACAAACTTTGTCTAAGGCACAAATTATTAAAAATATGGTATAAAATTACCTTCAGGCTGTGTGTATAGGGTGTAAATGAAACATAAATTTATTTCATGTATGTACAAAACTTTGCTTGAGCCACAAAATTATTGAAAATATTGTATAAAATTAGCTGCAGGCTATGTGTATAAGGTGCATATAACACATATATGCATTCTGTGTGTATATTGGGGTCCCATTCCCAAGATATTGCATTATGATATGCAATTATTCCAAAATACGGAATATTCCGTTATCCAAAATACCCCTGGTCCCAAGCATTTTGGATATGGGAGACTCAACCTGTACTTATAAATATAGATCAGATTACTGTGTTTTTTTTATTTTTGGTAAGTTACTATTAAGTGTTCTTATAATGAGCTATAAATGCAGGCTATAAGAGTAAAACACAGATATGTATGATATGCTTTAGAATGGAAAAAATAAATGTAGAAAAAGTACTAATTGGTTGCGCCCTTACTACCCAAAATCATAAAACATACAACAAAAGTGAATTTAATAACGATGCTGTATCTCTGGAAAATACGTATAAAAAAACCAAGAGAGCACAAAGTGTAGTATTTTGTGCCTAAATATTAGGATACATAGAAAACGACATTCTTTAATAAAAGAAGGAAAACATTTTTGTTAATGCTTTAACTACTTAACAGACTAATATTTTTTCTAAAAATGTCCACAAAATTGTTGATTTGTTTTATTAGCAAATTATGTATAAAATAACTAATTACTTAGCAAATTATGTAAATAGTAGCTAAAAATTATCCTGAGTGAAGTTTATATAGCTAGTGTTTATGCAATTTACTTAAAAAAATAAAATTTTTGGGGACATTTTTGGGATAAAATAAATTTATATAGTTTAAAGAGAAACGTTACTGTGTGTGTGCATATATATATATATATATATATATATATATATATATACCCATACACAAGGGTGATTCAATAAGTAAGGTAACAAGACCTCTCATTGCATAGATTTGTTCAACTCGTACATATGCATATAATCAATAGTATGGCCTTGGTACAGATTATTTTTCCCCATAATCCCCATACTTGTCTAAGCATTTGTTCCAATGGTACACCAAGGCATCTATTCCGGCATAGAAGAAATCAGTGTCCAGCGCCTGAAGCCAGGACATGATGGCTTGCTGAACGTCACCGTTGGTTGTAAATCATCTTCCACCCAGGTGCTTCTTCAATGGTCCAAGAGATGGAAATCACTTGGTGCCAGGTCAGGGCTGTAGGGAGGATGGGTTAGTACCTCCCAATGGTAGCACTGTAGCAACTCGTGTGTGGTTGGCTGAGTGTGGCCTGGCGTTATAGTGCAACAATACGATGCCTGTTTGCAGCAACCCAGGCAGTTTTCAACAAATTGACCTTTGCAACCAGCTCATTGTGTCACAATAGCGGACAGCATTCACAGTTTCTCCCTTGGTAAGGAAATCAACAAGAAGCACGCTCTTGTGGTCCCAAACACAGTCGCCATGACTTTCTTTACTGATGGAGTTATTCTGCATTTCTTTGAAAGTGGGGACAATGTGTGTTTCCATGTCATGGATGCTTGCTTCATCTCTTCTGTCAAATGATGCACCCACATTTCATCGCCTGTAACAATACACTGCAGGAATTGCACTCCCTACTAATGGTACTGCGTCCAGTGCACGAGAGACAATCCCATCCTATTGGTTTTGTGAACTTCTGTGAGTTACTTCGGTACCCAGCCTGAACACTTTTTCCTATACCTCAGTTGCTCATGAATGATGTTGAGCACAGCACCCACTGAGAAGTTCAGTTCATCAGCAATATCACTAGCTAGAATGCATCTGTCCTCCTGAATAAGACCTTCAATGCAGCACAAATTGTCATCTGTGGTGGACGTGCTTGACCTGATTGCTGCTCATCTTGAACATCTGTCCTGCCATTACACTGCACAACAATGAAAATGTTTCCGATGTGAAAATAGTTACTTCTAATTGATTTCAGCATGCAAAGAATGAATATGACATTTAAAAGTCTCAGTTAGCTCTGAGTTCCGAGATATAGCCCATTTATGACGTTGTAGGGGTATTCCTAGTGAAGTGGGCAGAATGGAGAGAATCTTACCAGCAATCTGCGTTCCGCGCAGAGGGGTGGGGCCTAATTACCCAATTAAATGAATCTGTTATTTGTCCCCTCCCCTATTCAAATATATGTGATTCACGGGATTACCCACACAAGATAACTGTGGTGCACTGAGTGACAAGCATAATGAGCCATTCCACCAAGACATTTCATCAATGCAACAAAGATATCAGGGTAGGTGAATCATTACTGTTGGACAGTGACAAGAGATGTCCCAAAAGAGGAGTACAAGCGACAAGCAAAAAGAAAGCACCCCCATGAATAGGCCACTATATTAGATAGTACTTTCGTATGCTGTATGTTTGTTTCATATGCTGTATGTTTGTTTCGTTTTGTGTTCTTATTTGTGATTGATTGAATTAAAACAACTGTTATTTATTATCTTTCAAGAAAATATCAGATTATTTTAAAATAGCTTTTCACTATGACTATATTACTAATGTTCATACAGTATAATGCAAGTAGTGTAGCTCAAAAAATAGAGCTAGTAAAAACATTCTGAAATCATTTTGGTTTTTCTTGACCTCAAATTAGTAATGTATGACTATTTTTAGAAAGGAAACAAATTAAACATATTAATTTGTTGTACAGTGTTATCAAAGGCAGTGCACCAAACCAAGAACTGTTTCCGTGACACAATGTTGTCACCGTACACCTCGACAAGTAGGCAATGAATTTTGGCTGCTGATGTGCCCTTTAGACACAGAAATCTGATCACATTACGCAACTCAATTTTTGACCATGTTTTCGCCAGCCCTACCATCTTATAACTAATGCTGGGACAGTATGAGTAAAATGAGGAGCAGTCTAATGATCATGAGGGGAAACAGTGGTCTATATACTCACAAAAGGGAAAAATGGGGGAATGGGGGGAAGGATTCCGCAATGGATTTATTCAGAATGTTGAGAAACCAACAGTATTAGAGTGTATAGGGGGAAAGAACCACAAATCCCTTGTGTAACTGGGATGCTGGTGCTCCCTAGAGTCAAAAGAGGTTCAATAACATGCAAGTTGTGTTGCTAAGAGCAACAGTAGAAGACTCTGGTGCCGGACATGCTTTGTAAATGTTATATTGATTGTAGTTAAAACTTTATATTTTATTTATACATTTTAAAATAAAGAACAGGGTGATATGTATCTCCACTCTCATTTAAAGATATAAAATGTTATTAAATAATGTATTTTGGTATGTACTTATCATACCTTTCAACACAAAAAGTGTAGAAACACTTTTTTATTCAGGTGAAAATGTTACTACCACAGGACTGAACAATACTATGTTGGTCTTCTAATGAGTATTGCTCATATATCATGTCCCTGGGTAAAAGTCAGGCACCAAAAAACAATCCAAGTATACCTAATAAGATATACCTTCACATTTTTAGGCATATACACCATATCACAGTGAGTGTACATTGAATGGGACTCACTGATAATATTGCATCTCAATTGTATAAACAATTTGAATGAGAATATAACCTAATAATATACTGTATATCTCTCAAGTGAAATTTTAGAACTCTGTTTTAAACCATATAATATTGCTCTGTATGGAGGAGAGCATATCAGCACCCCATGAATTATATTCACCAATATCACATTTTAAGCACACAGAAAATATGAATGAGATCACAATCCGCAAGCATTAATCACTTCAATGCAGTGCTTAGTATTTATTTACATTTATACAATATTGTTCTGTATAGGAGGGAGCATATCAGCACGTTAATCATCCTCATAAATTAGCAGTTTGTGAGGATGTGTATTATAAAGGAGAGAGTTAGTAGAGTCTGCTATATCTCTGCACTTCTGCTTTCAAAAGTCTTGCTATGTAGCAGACAGATGATGAGAGAGTAGTGGGGATAGGCTCACAGAAAATATGCAGTAGAAGTGGGTAGCTGCTCTCATCTGCAAGGGAGTTAGATGACCCTTGTTGCCTATTGGCATTACAAGAGTCAAATGCACCCAGGCTGAGCAGTCACACCACTGAAAAAGGTTAGTATAGTATACCTTATTGTTGTGATGGTAAATACCCTGGCAGTATGCCTTATGGTGATACCACGCCTGACTGAGATGTTTTGATGTAGCGGGTGTGCTGCCAAATCTCCACTGTGTTGGTAATCCCTTCCGTGAATCGGCGTGGTCTTGGGACTCACGATTAGCTGACTGGAACCAGAAGCAGTGTTCTTCCTGCTCTGGCCTGATGGGAAATTAGAATGAAATAGAGAACATTAAACACGTGGGAGGTCTTGTTACTTTACATATATGTGTTTTTCTGGGAAGACCTCGTAGCCAATTGGATATGCTGCATAATGAGCTAACTAACATGGGTGTTTTTTTGTAACTGTATAAACTACTTCTTGCAGGAATATAAAGATCTGTCACCAACAGGGGGTGGGTGCAGGGGTGTATCTAGGGAACCAAGCGCCCCCGGCAATGTAATGGACTGGCGCTCCCCTCCCCCCCAATGCAGTGCCCCCAGTAGTAATCCTCCCTATGCTGCATTGCCCCCAGTAGTAGTCCCCCCTATACAGTGCCCCAGTAGTAGTCCCCCTATACAGTGCCCCCAAGAGTATTCCCCTCTATACAGTGCCCCCAGGAGTAGTCCCCCCTATACAGTGCCCCCAGTAGTGGCCCCCTCTATACAGTGCCCCCAGTAGTGGGCAATCCCCTGTAAAGTGCCCCCAGTAGCGGCCACCCCCTATACAGTGCCTCCCGTGCTGTGCCAGGCTTACACACACACAGAAGAAAAAAATACAACTTACCTGATCCCCGCTCCTGACGCGACCGCTGCTGTCCACTCTGAGTCCCGGCTCGTCTACCACTATGTGAGATACATCTTGACGTCTCTTCCATCATCTGCTGTGGGGGGAGCCGGAAGATGGAGCTCATGAGTGAGCTCCAGCCAGCTCCCTCTGTGGACGACGCAGCAGCCATTTAGAGTCTGTCTGACTCTCATTGGCTAGTTGCTATAACAAACACACAGCTGGCGGCTGTGTGTTTATAAACTGTGTAGGGCAGACCGCTCTCACTACGGTCTGCCCTGCACTTGTGGGGCCGGGGGAGTAGCGGGGGTAGTCCACCCCTTGGCTGCTGGTGGCACTGCCGGACGGCGCCCCCCCTTTGGTCTGCTCCCCTGGCGAGTGCCATCCTGGCCAATGGGTAGATACGCCCCTGGGTGGGTGATGATGAGGATTGCCCATTTCAGCTGAGGCTGTGCTGCCTAGGTGAGGGGGGAGCCTGGTGCAGACTGTGGGCAATCTTATTAGAATTGACATTCAGTCTAAGTGGCCGTAAAGAGCTGCCTATGGCTGCATTGTGCTCCTAGCATTCAGATTGATGCAAGATTTAATACCTGTAGCCGCAGCACAGGGGAGCAATCCTTTTAGGCTGAGCCCGGCAGCCAAGGCCGCCTAGAGCTGGCCTGGGTAAAAGGGACATGGCCTAACCGGGGGAGGCGTGGCCAGGCTCCCTTAAGAGAAAAAAAACCAGCGCCTCTGCACGCTGGGGAGGGGGGGCGCTGTGAGCCCCTCAGCCCAGTGCAAATCCTCCTGATCACAGGAAGCAGTCTCCCTTTGCAGCCCAGCACACAGCAGAGTGTGCTGGGCTGCTCTCAGCTGAAAGGGAGGAGGGGGGATGGCATTGGACCCGGGTCCCGCCGGGCCCCTCCAGCAGGCCCGGGTAATTAGTACCCACACAGTACCCTCTTGGTGCCCATGCCAGCAGCTGCTGGAATATTAACTTCCAGCAGTCGTATATAATAATAATAAACACAAAAGGCTGTAAGATCACCCACATGTACTAAAAGTAGGACAGTGTGTTGTGAAACCCAGGATGCCAACATGTTACAAATAATGGTGGTGATTCAGCTTAGGACTGAATTGCAAATCTGCACGCAAGCAGCTTTGCAATTCTGTCCTTGCTAATATGCAAATACAGCAGGAGGTGAATGACACTCCCTGCTGCATTTGCGATCCAAGCACTGGAACTGAGGTCGCAGGCTGGAATCACCATTGTGACCATCGGTTGTAATGATGGACGGCACCGGGCTTGCAAGGGCAGAAAACTGCATCCATGCACGCAGCCCCTGTGCCACTCAAAGAAAACGAGGCCGGCATGCTCCCGCACCTCCCCCTAAATGCCTCTGCGTGTCAAAAACCTGTACTTAAGAAATAAATATGTAGCATATCTGAACAGCATTGGTGGTGTCAGAGGCGTCACTAGGGTTGGTGTCACCCGGTGCTGTAACTCATGGTGTCACCCCCCAAAAAAGAAATCAGGAACAAGGTGCGCAGCTCTGCGCTCTCTCCCCCTACCAGTCCAGTACTCAGCGCTGCAGTTCTTCTCCCAGAATGCCAGGTGGCACGAGGCCGGCGTGATGACATCATACCCTACTTTCTGGGTAAAGAGGACCAACTGAACCAAAACGCTGCTGGTGCCAGTCCATCCTCACCGCCCCCGCAGCGGGGGTGGTAGTGGGGAGTGGACTGGTGAGCGGGGGCAGGGATGGATTGGGATGAAAAACCAGCCCGGGAAGTTTATGGAAGCAGCCCCAATGAGGGCAGGGTCTGTGAAGAGGGGTGGGAACACTCCTCCTTTAGGCTAATGCCACTACAATGCCCTTCCCAGGTGTACATCCATGTGTCAGAATGTACAAGGACTGAGACGCCTACTTTCAGTGTCTACAGATGCTGCAATCTTGCTTTGTGCGTCTTTAGATGTCACTATCGGTGGCACCATTGAAACTTTTACCAGCCCTATGTTACCTGCATCTCATCCATCTGAGTATGGCCTCCAGTGTGAGCAATTTCACTCTCTCTACACGACCACTTCAATAACATGACCCACGTCACTCGTATAACATGTGGATGCTAAGTTACATCTGCGTCTAATTAACCTTCCTCCTGTAACCACCTATGAAGGCCCAACACATTTCTAATACACTACACTACTTGGTGCGTGCGTCTGCATCTGTACTGCAACTCTGTACAAACACCATCGGGACGTATGCACGGTGCAACGCAGTCTCATGCTCAGAAGAAAAACGACACAAGAATGAAAAAACTTGGCCCTACAGAAATAAAAACAAACACATTAGCCCTACAGGAAAAAATAATACACATTGGCCCCTGACAGGAAAAAAACATTGGTCCCTATGAGAAAAAAAAACACACAACAGCCGCCACAGGGAAAAAGCACACATTAACCTATACATGAAAAAATTGATTCAGTGATTGCCCCCGCAGGAAAAAATAAAGCAAACATTGATTCCCACCCAGTCTCCTAGAAAGCCTGAGTGACTTAATTCTGGGAAGTCACCGATAGCTGCGGAGCTAATTTCAGGAGACGAGCCTCCAGCCGCTCCAGAAAGTCCAGACCAGTGGGTTGGAACTTAAGGGGAGATTCAGACCTGCTTGCTAGGCAGCATTCAAACGCACCCGGCCGATTGTTGCAAACTGCGCATGCATAAAACACGCAGTGCGCGTGCGCGAACCAGACACTGCAATTGGGAGACGATCGCTCAAGCACATAGCCAGCCTGCTAGTTTGAGTGACAGAATGGGCCGTTTGTGGGTGGTGACAGGGGACAGACAAGGGAAACGGGGGTGTGGATGTGCGTACGTAGGCGTGTCAGTGCGTTTTAACACCATTTAAAGGGTGTGCATAATTAAGATGCAGTGTCAGCATACACGTCATACGAGAGAAATAAAGACAGTGGTGCTCGCAGTGCTTGGGGTTGGCTAAGGTCTACCTCAAGCACTGCGTGCAGGTTCGATGTCTCCCGATGGTACCAATATTTTCATACACTTCCTAGAGATGAAATGCACAAGTGGGCAACTAACTTCACCCGGCGATTGCACGTTAAGACATAGGAGGCATCCTAATGTCTGTGCGATCACGACATTTGGATACTTTCTTTCCTTAAGGCTGCGTGCGAATGCAGCCTAGCGAGTAGGTCTAAATCATGCCCTTAGTCCCGCTCCCTCTCTCACTCACAAGAGCACCCAGCACCTTATCACTGTCCTCTGCTCTCTTCACCTCAGCATTTTTCTGCCCCATCCTCTGCCCCTTACCACCATCCTCTGCCCCTTACCATCATCCTCTGCCCCTTACCACCATCCTCAGCCCCTCATCACCTTCCTCAGCCCCTCATCACCATCTGCAGCGCCTCATCACCTTCCCCAGCCCCTGTCTTTCAGCCTCACCATTTCCCAGCCCTGTGTCTTCAGCTTTAAACCTACCTCCTTGACACTAATTGGCCACCGCTGGCATTTTCCCAGCGTATTGTGCATGCACATTAGACTCTGCGCACAGACTAGTGCCCAGAATCTACTGCTGTGGCGCTGCGCGCTCAATTGGCTCAGTGCTTCCGGCCACCGGAAAGAGAGGAGGGCCTAGGACAGATTCTGCACACGGGCCCCCTCCTCTCTTAAAACTCCCCTGAATAGTGTGTATATATATATATATATATATATACACTAGCGCATGCAGGGGGGGTTTCTGAGTACACAGAAACCCCCCCCTGACCAACTATTTTTTTTTTTTCAGAGACAGACTTGTCTCCATCTCTGCATAGTCAGCGGGCCACCCTCAGAGCTGCCCAGCTGCTGCCTGTTCAGCTGTCAGCGCTTCTGCGTCAGGTGCTTTCATACCTACTGTCACGGAAACGCTGACAGCTGAACCGACAGTGGCCGGGCAGCGCGCGGTGGTCACCAGGGACTGGACTGGAGGCCCGGACAAAGAGGGGGGCCCGCACGACCGGCACCGCCGCTCCCGACCCACGCGCCCGCTATGCTGCAGTGTAAAGCCTGCAAGATAGGTTTTTTTCATTTGGAGAGAGAGACGGTGAGACCCGGCGGCCGGCGCGCAAGACGTTATGCCGCGCCACTGACAGCAGAGGTCTTTGAGCCGCAGCTTTTGACTGAGGAGCTACTACAAGCAGCAGGTAAGTGTGGGGTTGGGGCTGGATGTCTGGGGCAGGTACTGGGAGGCTGGCTATTGGACTGGGGCAGGGGCTGGCAGGCTGCCTATCGGGCTGGGGCTGGCTGTCTGGAACAGAGGCTGGCAGTGTGGGGCAGGAGCTGGCTCGGTATCTGGGGCTGGGTGGCTGTCTGGCTGCGGCAGGGGCTGGCTGGGACTGGTTGTTTGGGCCTGATATATATGTGTGTATATATATATATATTTTATAAATGGAAACCCCCCCTTAAAAATCCTGCGTTTGCCCCTGATATATGTGTGTGTGTATATATATATATATATATATATATATATATATATATATATTATACACACACACATTATATATATGTATATATGTATATATATATATATATACACATATAATATATATATATATATATATAAAACTTTTCTGACACTGCAGATAGATATTAGATATAGATGTTATAATTATAAATGGGCATGCTATAGCAGATGTTCACTTACTGTCACCGCAATCAGGAATGGCATGCCAGCAAATGCTCCTGTTCGCTGCTGGTCCTGGATGGCTGCGGGTGCTGGTCCTGGATGGCTGCGGGGCTGGCTGCAAACAGGCTTGAGGCGGAGCTGTCAGTGATGAATGACGGCTCCGCAAAGGCTTATGGTAGGAGCTGCTGCAGCTGGGCATGCGCCGCAGCTCCCCCGTCAGCCATTTTCATTCAAACTCTAGTGCCTGTAACGCTGCCCGATCGGAGCTCTCCGATCGTGACAGCCAGGCTGGAGCAGATGAGTGTAGGGCAGCCCCTTGTATGAGAGGGATTTTATTACTAGCGGTGGGGGTGGGTGCGGGAGTATGGCGGCGGGGGTGGGTGCGGGAGTATGGCGGCGGGGGGTGCGGGCATCAGTGTGCAACTTTTGGTGTCACCCCCTTGGAGGGTGACACCCGTTGCGGCCCGCACCCCCCGCACCCCCTTAGTGACGCCACTGGGTGGTGTAGTGCAATATGTGAATAGTGTACCACTATTTTGGGTCAAGATACCTGAAGTGAAGTCAAAGGATTATAGCAATATACTTCCAAAGTTACAGCTCACTAACGAACACGATGACGATTGCTATATAGAAAGTTATTTCAAAACATACAGATTACATTGTACTTCTGCTCTAGAGGAGTGTTCAATTAAGCAGTCATCCCTTTTAAAGTACCCAGCTTGTCGCGCCAAAATGCACCGGATTTAGGGCCTGCTTCAGAGCCGGACGCTCTGAATGAGCGCTCGCTCTGAATCAGGGCTTTTTTTTTTTTCGTGCGGCCTCCTTGCCGCTTGCATAGCTGTGGGTGACAACCCACAGCTATTGCGAGCGGCCAGGTTGATGGTCGCGATGGTCAAGACGAGCTTGCATCGGGCTTGCGATGATACCCTTGTGGTAGGGTCTCGTGGCCGCAAGCCCCAGAGAGCTTCTGGCTCTAATAGAGCCGGAAGCTCTCCCACTGACATCACTGGTGATGTCAGTGGGGCCGCCCCCAAACGGCAGGCGTTCCTTCGGGAACACCTCCATTTGGCCAGCCACCCCCCCCTGCCCGCCTGCCAAACGGGGCGAGCAGGCAATCACCATCGACAGCTCGCCCCCTTTGGTATGAGACACGGAGCGATGGAGCACCCGTCGCTAGCCGGGTCTCGCGCATGCGCATGACAGAGCCGGCTCCATCATGCGCATGCCCAGTGTGCAAACATCGACCCGGTTGCGAGCGCTCAGCGCTTGCGACCGGGTCTGAATCAGGCCCTTAGTGTGGCTGAACCCATAAGTCCTGGTTAGGGTGTCCAAATGGTAGTTTGGGCGCCCAAACAGACAACTTTTTGCAGATTTCTGCTTGCCACCTCAGGAGCCTGTGAACAGACTTAATGAAGTTGCGCCCAATCGGCAAACAATTGATAAGCTGCCATCGGCAGCTATTGAATTCCCCCACTCAATGATTAATTGACATGTAAAGTTGCACTGACTGGAAATCTATAAGCCAATTTGAGAATTTATTGTGAACTAAAATCTAAATGTTAAAATGAAGCTTCCACATGAATTTACAGCCTATATAAGCAAACTTTCATGTTTAGGAGGTAATATATTGAGATTGCACCTACATAGAATTATAAGTTTTTTTGCAAAATGTCTAATCTTTAAAATTGTTTTCAAATAATATAATTACAGTACATGAGTAATTCTAATATTACATAGAGACGGGAAAGGGAAATAGAAGACTATAATTGCTCTCCTTTAACCATAGGACATGCTTCCTAAAAAACACATAGGAGGAAACATAAATTACACTACACAATTAGCAGTGAGAATACACTAAAGACTCTAATAGGATAAGCTAATTCTTCTGCTTTAAGCAAATATTGTCTATACAAAAAAAAGACCCTATTCATAAGTCATCATTTAGGTTACATAATGATACAAGCCCCTGGGAATGAAATTATTTTCCTCCTGTAGTTTGATACATGACTGGGATCACAAGCTGTTGAAAGCCTCAGCTGATGGCTGCACTTTTTGGCTCTTTTTGCAGGATGGAGAGATGTGGTCTTCTGTCAACTGCACCATCTGTTCTTGTGTGAAAAGCAAGACAGAATGTCGCAAGAAGCAATGCATTCCAGTCAACAGCTGCCCCCAAGTAAGTTTTTCACTGTCGTTTTGTAAGTATATGCAGTTAAATCGCTCAGCCAAGTGGCTTTATTGCGTTTTCTATGTATTAAATTAAGTTTATTACTAATAAATATTTATTGCACTGAATTTTAAGCCTGTCCTTGGGTACCCCCAATGGTGCGTTCTTTACAGATCTCCTCACAGCATGCAGGTGAAATGATAAGTAGCACATGTGAACAGAACCGTAACTAGACTTTTTGGTGCCCTTTGCCAGACAGAGCATTTTTAAGTAGGGACATAAGCACCTGAAAAAAGGGTCATGGCCTCATGGGGAAGGGCCATGGAGGAGATAGGGGAGGCTAGGATATGCTGGGGATAAAAGAAGAGGAAGCTACAAGTGAGAATGATAATAAACGGGAAATTTGACAAGCCCAAACAGCGCCTCCTGCCCTCGGTGCCCTGTGCCATGGCACAGGTTGCACTACTCTAGTTACGGCCCTGCATGTGAATATCATGAATAAGTCAATGCCTGCTAAAAATGGCTCCCTCCTGCCTCCTCCAGGATATGGTGAAGAGCTGTGCTTCTGTGTTCTCCTGGTGACTATCTTATCCTGTTGCACTGTGGTTGCGGTGTTGGGGCTCAACATAGAAACCTATAGCTTGAAGGTAGAGCTTAGTTATTATTGATATGGAGACTACTATCGGTGCAGCCCATGCATCTGCAACATACTTGCTGACAATTAAATGGAGCTTCCCGGGAGAAAGCTCCTTAACTAGATGCAGGTGGGCAATGATGGGGCAGGGCTGGACGATTATGTCATTAGGCCCCACTCCTTCATGACGAAATGTGGCAAATCGCGGACATTTATATAGAGCACAGAGCCAAATGACTCAAATATCAGATAATTGCGTCATTAAGCTCCACCCCTGACCGCATATTCACGGTAAGATTATCCCCATTCACTAGGAAGTGGGCAGGATGCAGGTGAAGTGCCTACTCTTCCGGGGGTGCGGGGGGTACCCAAAAAATCGGGATCCTCCTGCAGGTTCCGGGAAAGTAGGTAAGTATGAATTCTGCAATGGTGTCTGCCAATGCTAAATAGATACTGGGCCAGAACTGAAAGTGCAAATATGCATATGCCTGCCCCTGCATTTTCTCTGAAAAGCAGCAGCCTTGAGAGTGAACGGCCTTGTATCACCAGGCCCCACTTAGATTTTACTAGGGTGGCGACTGGTGACTTTGTGCTAAGCTTTTTTCTCCAACAAAATACTAATTCTCCTGTGGATGTATTGGAGAGTATGCATAACTCAATTAGTTAAAATGTATGTTAGATAATTTATTCAGACTGTGTCTGCTTAATTTTAACGTGCAAATCAGAGAATTACTGTTTTGTGGAATCTTTTGTAAATGTTTCCACTTCGGAATGTTTCCTACCAAATCCTAAAATGTGGATCCGGCACATTCCTGCAAAATAAAATAGAAAAAAAAAAAAACATAAATAGAGTGGTTGGGTAATTTAAGGCACTAAATCTATATTAAATCAATCCACCTTGATGAACCCCTGTTGCAGTGTTCATAGAAAGAATTTGCTGTTTTAAAAAGGTATAATTTTAATAAAGTGCTTTACACATGTGTCCGATTTATTCATCAGCAAAACGAGCTACACAGAACAAAACACATTCCATACTACTGCCTTTTTAATGTATACCTACCATTGCCAGACATACAACCATGACAGTTACACTTCCAATTAGGGTGTAACATTTATAAGTATACAATTTACTGGTTGGAGCCCTCCTATCAGCAATCATTCCTTCTTCTTGAATTCTGTCCAGGTATAAAATATACTTCAAGAGGTGTTGTGATATATAAATGTGCAACCTCCTCCTTGTCTCTGTATGTACAACTTAATCAGGCAAACCTTTTAGATTCGCTAGTGTTGTGTCAGCAGGAGGACTGGTCTTCATAACTGAAACTTCCAATTGGTCTCCTTGTTGAGAAATTGTAGAGAAAGCAAATAAGGACATGGTGGCACATAAGGGAATAATTCCAGGGGATACAGGGGGCTCGGCCATTACGGAATGCCTTCCTGAGAGGCTCCTGCTCTACCCCAAGGAGTCAAATGTAAAAGAAAGAGAGAAGTGCTAGGTCCAAGCCAAGGGATCAGACTAGTGAGAGACTACAAAATGAATAATATAATAATAGAAGGAATAGTAACCAGTGTATGGTGAAATAATAACAATTTAATACTAATAGTTAGCAAATGCTACATAAAATAATCCACTGGTCCCTGAAGTGGGAATCAAAAGATAAACAATAAATAAATATAGATCATAGGAATATGATCCTTAATGCATAAAGCCAAAGCATGAATATACCACTCTGCTCTATTAGAAATGTTGTCTAGCGGTCCAATGAGTGAAGGGTAGAGGTCACATGCAGTGACACTATGCAATAGTACCTGATTCAAGGTGCGAATATACAGTATATATGATAGTCACCATGTTTCCAAATGGGCGGTGGACGGGAACCCACTGGTTCATGTGTGGGGATGATAAGCAGTGGCCAGATACAACAGGTAAGTTATATCTGTAGGAATGGTAAAGTTCCTCAAATGTCCCAATGGATAATGTTGGTATTAGGGAGCAAAAAGACACTCATATAATAGTACACCTTTTGATGTAGTGGTGGGATGAACATAAGGTACTATGCGCCGGTAAAATGTACCTGCAGTGGAGCTGTGTAGAGGTTAGCTGGAAAGGACTCAAGCTGCAGCAGCCACATGGTAACAGCGGTCTCAGGTTTCATCCACTGGACTGAAGTGAGTTGCAGGCTCCATGGTTACAGCTCCTGAAATGATGGTAGTCACATGCTCCCATGTAGTAATGAGCTACTGGAGGCTTTGGAATAGTGCACCGGATGGTAATCACTCAGGCTGGTAGTGTGAGGGAGGTGCAGGTATCCTCGTGTGCTGTGTGAGGGAGGTGCAGGTATCCTTGGTTGCAGTAGCCTCGCAATGATAGTGGGCTCAAATCCCATCTAGCTGTCGGCTCTGGTAGTACTGCTTCTGCAGTGTCAGGTAAGCACAAGGCTCCCGTATAGTAGTAAGCCTCTGGAGGCTCTCAGATAGATCACCAGGTGATGATCCCTCTGGCCTGCAGTATGAGGGAGGTGCACCCTACAGGGAAAAGCAAGCAGGTGCATGGATAGATGGCAGCAATGGTGAAAAAACTCTCTGTTAAGTTGATGGCAATCAGCCAAGGCCAAATTAACAATGGGGCAGATGGCGATCCACATAAAAATAGGCCCATCATCATGACCGCATGATGTTGACCAGCCTTTAGCTGCCCACACAGTCAGCCATAAATCATAAGTAGTAAAATTGTGTTTCTATTTACCTCACAAAATCAAGCAATTTTTATTATTTCACATATTTAGGGAAACATTGTATGATAGTATAGGAGGTGTACATGCCTACGTGGCACTGGCCACACCCACAAAGCTCCAGTCACACCTCTTCTGCTTCCCATAATAGGCCCTTAATCATTTTCAGCTCCAGACATATGTGACCCTTAATCTGACCCTGCAGTCAGCAATACACTAATGCTTTACACCAGCCTAGCCAGCTTTTTTCAAGAGTAAGGTATCCCTCAAAAGAGCAGAGAACTCTTCTTAGCCAGCACATGTTCTATGAGTGCATAACCTGAATCACACATACTTAGATGATGCCTCTGCATGTTACAGTATTTATATAATGGCAGATTAGAACGGCATAGATAGATGACCACTACCAACATTTTGCAATGAAATTCAGCGTTACACAACTGATTCCGCTGCAGCTGTGCATATTGGGGCTAATTCAGAGGTGTGCACTAACGCGATGGTTAGTGCACATCTCCGAGTGTGCTGTTCTGCGCTGGTGCAAGACCCATAGTGTACATGTGCAGTACGGGTCCTGCGTAATTGCACGCAGAGCTGCAGCAGACTGTCAGTGATTGATAGTCTGCTGCTGTTTTTGGCCAGGGAGTGGGTGGCGACGTCTTCCACTTCACCAAATGGAGGTGTGTCTATGCTGTTGGGGGGGAGGGAAGAGGCCTGGATCTCTGTCGGCTGACAGAGATTTCCTGGCTTCTTTTGAGCAACTGCGTTTGCTGACTTGAGTGATTGCATGGGGTCACTCAGCCAGCAGAAGATCTAGCAGATGTTCCGATGCTGCATCCATTGACGTAGCTTGGAACAGTAATGCATGCAGGAGGCGTGATGCCTCCTGCTGCATTATCATAATAGCGTTGGACCTTGAATCACCCCATAGTTCTATCATTTATAGTTAAATAGTTAATGAAACAGGACATTAAAGAGGAGCTTCAGAGAATATCTTTCTTCCAGGTAGATTTATTTATTTTGATTGAAATTGGCTACAATAACAGCCAAGGCCCCCATACACAGTGTGCTATGCACTTGGCGATGCGACTTGCGATCCGATGGCTGACATATCGGGCGGTCTCCACACATGGAGCGATTGGGTGGCCGACCACCCAATATGCCGGGACCCCCCTCCCCCACCCGAATTACGCTGCATGGGATCGTACATCGCATCCCCAGGTCAACTGAACATGCAGAAAGATCTGGAGGAACAATGTACGATCCCACGGGAGCACGCACTGGCTGATATCAGGCCCACACAGTACGATATAGTAGCAATATCGTTCCAATCGGCTGCTGTATCACACCGTGTATGGGGGCCTTTAAGGTTTGGTCTGAGCGCTGGATACAATTGTATCTAAAAAGCATGTCTATCTACTGTAAATGTATTGTCTTATCCAATTGCAGTTTGCCTGATCAATAAATAGCCTGAAACTTCACTTTTCCTTTAACTTTAGTTGCATTTTTCCCAGACAGAGATCATGGGAAATCTTGACTGCTACATAGTAACACATTACAAACTTTGTTAGTTGTAAAGTGGATAATTATACATTTAAAAAAAAAAAAAAAATAGTCTGCTTTATACCAAGGTCAGAATGATTAAATATAATAGGAGCGAAAAGGTAACTCATTTAATTAGATTCCATAGAATTCAATAGAGACACACAAGGAATTTCTTTTGGTCCATTAATAGCAGATTTCCATTCTTTCTTCCCTTTCAGCCACTTCAGGCTTACACTGGAAACCTCATAAAAAGACACAGGCTGACTGGAAAATTCATAGAAGCGATGGAATGCTATCACTTATTAGTCATCGACTGAACTACCTTGTAGTCAGTAAAAAAATGGGGGAGGGGATTCTTCTTGCAAAAGATTTTAAATGACTATTACGTTGATCTAGCAGTTATAAAGGAAAAAAATGTCAGGTTGGTTCTAAATGTAAAAAAAAAGATTTTGTATATGTAGTGTAGAAAGCTTTTAATTTCATTCACATCTGTACTTTATTACAAATCAAAAGTTGCCTTCTTAACTTTGGTGCCAAATGAGGCGCACACAAAAAAAACAACAACAGCTGTTGCTCTTGCACAACCAAACAAAGGGCTGATTAGTCTTGCCTGAAATATTTCAGGCATAAAACTAAAAGCCTCATAAAACTGGGAAGACTAAAACATGGTCTGATTAGAAAGAGTCTTAAGGAAATATTGGATTATATCGCTTATCAAGCTCCTTAGGGATTCCCTCTAGTGACTAACATTTGCAACACATGTAAAGTATAATGGGCAACCTTTTTCCAAAAATAAAAGCAGAAACTTATGCCAGTGTATAGAGAGTTTATTGCCCTAGCGGCATTGGTCATGGATTCCATCCTCACTTGAACTCATAGCATGAATGCAGTGGCCAATTACTTCATTTTATTGCAGTATAACTGTAATCTTCAAAAGCAATGTGACATTTAACGTATTAGGGAAACAGGATTCTAGAATAATGACTTTGAAAACAATATATGGTACTTGTATCTGTTACTGCTGAATTTAACCGAGATCATTGCTTGTCTACATGAAATAATTATCATTCATTATAATTTGGCTACTTGTTCACATTAGCCATCTGTGAGTGATATTTCCTTTTATTTAACTGGAAAAGCAATGGGTCTATACAGATGACAATAAAGCGGGCTCATTTCCCTACCTCGAGACAATCCTGATTGGGTCAATTAATCCACAATCAGGGCCTCTGAACATCAGGATTACCCATTGAAAATGTAGCCCTCTATTAATTATACTTAATTATACATGCTGTTATTATGTGTAGCAGTAAGATTGTAAAGACTGACATATGTCCAATTATTTTACTGTATATGTTTTGAAAATAAAGTTGCCACAGTGGCTAGCATTGTTAGTCTAAGTGGATATATTGGCCCTGATTTGTGTGCTTGTTTGTGGTAGAAATATTACAAAGTAAGGAAGTGATGTGCCTGAATAATATACTCTGCGTAGCACTGAATAATATTTTGGAGCTATATAAATACAGGATAGTGATAATAATAATACAACATAATAATATATATACTTAAAATAGGGTATTTTTCTTACTAACAAATCAATTAATTTAGATTAGGTATACATGGGATGGAGAGCCTGGCCGGGATGCAGATGCTAACATATTTAAAGAGTTGTTTTGGAAATTTCAGGTCTTTCCAACTATGAAGAAAATGTGATGTGTAAATTTTGCTGCCTCATCTTAATGGCATTTTAGCTATGCAGCATATGTGTTTTACATTGTAATACTGCTTGGTGTCACTGATGGCTATAAAGTTTTGGGAATGGGGTGCTCGGGATCCTGGCGTTCAGAATCCCAACGCCAGGCATCCTGACAGGGTTAGGATACAGACCCTTATCCTAACTCTCCCCCTCTTCCTACCCTTACCCTCCCTCCATGGTGCCTAAGCCTAATCTCCCCGCACCCTAAACCTAACCCTCCCCCTTAGTGTCTAACCTCCCCGCACCCTAAACCTAACTCTCCCTCTTAGTGCCTAACCTCCCCGCACCCTAAACCTAACCCTCCCCCTTAGTGTCTAACCTCCCCGCACCCTAAACCTAACCCTCCCTCTTAGTGCCTAACCACCCCGCACCCTAAACCTAACCCTCCCTCTTAGTGCCTAACCTCCCTCTAGTGCCTGACCCCTAACCTTCCCCCTAACCGCAGTACTTACTGTCAGGATACGGTCCCAGGATTCTGACAGGTGTTGGGATTCCATATATATATGAAATAGAGATATACATTGAGTGGCCAAATTATTATGACTACCAGGTGATTTAATGCTAAGTAGCTATTTTGCAGATAATTCTGATGTACTGTACATTAGGATGTCTGACTCTGTATAAAAATGGAAAAACGAAGGTATGTAGAGACTAATGAAGTGTATCACTAATGAAATAACGGGTAAAAAACGCGATCTGACAAGCTTTGAACGTGGAATGATTGTTGGCACATTGCATCGTATGGGCTACAGAAGCAAAAGGCCTGTTCGTACACCATTGCTATCTGCTGCAAATTGGGTGCAACATCTCCAGTTTCCAAAGGGACAAACAAATTGGACAGTAAATGATTGGAAACAGGTCATATGATCTGAGGAATCACATATTCAATTACACCGTGCAAGTGGTAGGATGATTCTATGGAGACAACATGACAAAAGCATGGATCCTCCTTGTATCGTCATGACTATTCAGGCTGGCGGAGGCAACATTATGGAGAATACAGTTTATAGCATTTGGGTTAGTGTTCCCCACAAAACATAAATAAAGTTAATAGATAAATGGCTAGAAGATTTCAGGCTATATTAAGGGTAAAAAGTATCCCAACAAAGTACTAACCCGGTGGTCATAATAATTCAGCCACTCAGTGTAGATAGATAGATAGATAGATAGATAGATAGATACAGTGCATCCGGAAAGTATTAACAATGCTTCACTTTTTCCACATTTTATTATGTTATAGCCTTATTCCAAAATGGAATAAATTAATTTTTGTCCTCATAATTCTACACACAATACCCCATAATGACAATGTGTAAAAAAGTTTTTTTGAGATTTTTGCAAATTGAATAAAAAAAAAAACTAAGAAATCACATGTACATAAGTATTCATGGCCTTTGCCATGAAGCTCAAAATTGAGCTCAGGTGCATCCTGTTTCCACTGATCATCCTTGAGATGTTCCTACAGCTTAATTGGCGTCCACCTGTGGTAAATTCAGTTGACTGGATATGATTTTTAAAGGCATACACCTGTCTATATAAGGTCCCACATTAGACAGTGCATGTCAGAGCACAAACCAAGCATGAAGTCCAAGGAATTGTCTGTAGACCTCCAAGACAGGATTGTTACGAGGCACAAATCTGGTGAAGGTTACAGAAAAATATCTGCTGCTTTGAAGGTCCCAATGAGCACAGTGGCCTTCATCATCCGTAAATGGAAGAAGTTTGGAACCACCAGGACTCTTCCTAGAGTTGGCCGTCCGTCTAAACTGAGGGATCGGGAGAGAAGGGCCCTAGTCAGGGAGGTGACCAAGAACCTGATGGTCACTCTGTCAGAGCTACAGCATTCCTCTGTGGAGAGAGAACCTTCCAGAAGGACAACCATCAATGCATCAAACCACCAATCAGTCCTGTATGGTAGAGTGGCCAGACGGAAGCCACTCCTTAGTAAAAAGCACATGGTAGCCCGGATGGAGTTTTCCAAAAAGCACATGAATAACTCTCAGACCATGAGAGACAAAGACTGAACTCTTTGGCATGAATGCCAGGCGTTATGTTTGGAGGAAACCAGGCACTGCTCATCACCAGGCTAATACCATCCCTACAGTGAAGCATGGTGGTGGCAGCATCATGCTGAGGGGATGTTTTTCAGTGGCAGGAACTGGAAGACTAGTCAGGATAGAGAGAAAGATGAATGCAGCAATGTGCAGAGACATCCTGGATGAAAACCTGCTCCAGAGCGCTTCTGACCTCAGACTGGGGTGATGGTTCATCTTTCAGCAGGACAACGACCCTAAGCACACAGCCAAGATATCAAAGTAGTGGCTTCAGAACAACTCTGTGAATGTCCTTGAGTGGCCCAGCCAGAGCCCAGGCTTGAATCCAATTGAACATCTCTGGAGAGATCTGAAAATGGCTGTGCACCGACGCTTCAAATCCAACCTGATGGAGAGAGGTGCTGCAAAGAGGATTGGGCAAAACTGCCCAAAGATAAGTGTGCCAAGCTTGTGGCATCATATTCAAAAAGACTGGAGGCTGTAATTGCTGCCAAAGGTGCATCAACAAAGTATTGAGCAAAGGCTGTGAATACTTATGTACACGTGATTTCTTAGTTTTTTTTATTTTACTAAATTTGCAAAAATTGGTAAAAAACTTTTTACAAGTTGTCATGGAGTATTGTGTGTAGAATTTTGAGGACAAAAATTAATTTATTCCATTTTGAAATAAGGCTGTGACAAAATGTTTAAAAAGTGAAGCGTTGTGAATACTTTCCGGATGCATTGTAGATAGATACAGGGGTGGATTGGGATGGAAAACCAGCCCAGGAAATTTCTGGAAGCAGCCCTTATAGGGGCAGGTCTGTTGAAGGGGTGGATCTGTTGAAGGGGTGGGGTATGTGGAGAAGGGCAGGATACTCCCTCCTCTTAGGGCCTGGATGGACTTTTGCAAGCCACTGAGGGGAGTAGGGTTGGCAACAGAAACCTTAGTGAATGATACACTCTTTTTGGGGACACCCATCCCTCTGCACTAGGTACAGGCCAGTCAGTTTGGAAGTGTTTTTTTACCTATATGGCGGTTTCTCTGCCAGTGTGTGTCTATCAGCCCCATTCCCACAGCCCCAGTCTGTGTTTCAGTCCCAGTGTGTGTCAGCCTAATTCCTCAGAGCCAGTGTGTCTTAGCCCCATTCCTCCAGATCCAGTGTGTCAGTGTGTCTCAGCCCCAATGTGTGTCAGCCCCATTTCCCTCAAGCCCCAGTGTGTGTCAGCCTCATTCCTTAGAGCCAGTGTGTCTTAGCCCCATTCTCCCAGACTCAGTGTGTCAGTGTGCCCCAGCCCCAATGTGTGTCAGCCTCATTCTCACCAACCTCAATGTGTGTCAGCCTCATTCCCACCAGCCCCAGTGTTTGTCTTAACCTTGCCCTACCACCCCCCCTGCAGCCGCCGCAACTTACTTTTCTCGTCCGCGGCATCACCATGCAGGCTGAGGCTGCTGTACTGGAGGTGGGGAGTTGGGCCAGGTCGCAGAGGGGCTGGACAGAGGCAGAGTTGTCAGTGGTGATTGACAGGCTCTGCAAATGCTTGTGGGAGAAGCTGCAGTGGATGGACATGCTCAGCGGCTCCCCCGACAGCCTTTTTTTTACCAGTAGCATTTGCGCATGTGCAGCTGAAGCTGCCCAATCGGAGCTGAGCTCCGATCATGTCAGCATGGGTGGGTAAGTGCTGTGCGGCCGCAGGCCACTGTAGGGACCAGCTCAGCGGAAACCAGCCCGGTGTCCCGGCGGCCCAATCAGCCCCCCGTGGATAAGTGCTGACTGGCCGCAGTAGCAACTTTGAAGGCACGCCTTGCACTTACAAGCTAGTATAAGGCATACTTGCTTACATTTCCTTTTTCCTCTCTGGGAGAAGCCTGGAGAGGAGATGCAACTGACCACTTTGTCTCCCGCACCTTCTGGGAGAGTAGTTAGGTATGGTATAGAGTAGGTGCAAGTTTGCTCTAATGAAGATGAATAGTAGCAAACAAAGCAAATACATGTGCCGTGGTCACATTGCAAATTGTGCTCAGCTCTACATATGGGTGAAAATATACATTGTATCCATTCGCGCTTCGTTGGAGTAACATTTACATTCAACTCTGCATCAGGCCCAATAAGTGTAACAAGATCAGGGAGTGATGCACCTTTATAAGGGACATGATAACAGTAATACGAACAATAACAAAAATAATAATAAACATACATAAAATGATTTTAGTTTTCTTATAAACTTATGGACTATTTAAAATACTGTAGTATAAATAGAATGAAAGCCTAGAAGGATTGCAGAAGCTATAATAAATATGAGAAAGAGATCAATGTAATATATGCATTATATAGATAAATATCAGACAGATGGAGATCATCATCTAAACAAATTCTCAAAAAGTTTTGAAGGGACTCCCTTCTGGGAACACAATAATGTGCACTGAACTTTGCTTCTGTGACTCATATTTCACTGATCTCTGTTTCACAGGGCAAAATATTGAATAGAAAAGGATGCTGTCCTATTTGCACTGAAAGTGAGTAAGTTTATTTATAATTTTTCCATTATTGTATATCTGGGAGACCTTGTATTGTATTTATTTATCCATATATTAATGCTTTATCTTTAGTTACAAATAAAATATTGGGCTTGATGCAGAGCTGGACAAAATTGTCACCCAAATCACAGGCGTTTATTATAAAGCTGCAGTTGCATGCATATGCAAAATTGCAACTATCGCAAGTTGGTGCATATAGGCACCAGTGGCAAGTACCCTAGGAATACACCAGGCAAACATCACATAAACTTATACCCATGTTTTTAACAATTTGTTTTCCTTGCAAGATATTCATTCATTACTAGGCTTACATTGAACTATAAAAAGAAACTCTAATATAACAAAACAAAAAACAAATAGCTAAGATATGCACACAAAAATAATTTATGCACAAATAACAAAAAAGTATGGTACTTATGTACCTTATGGACTCATTACAGAGAGAACCCAAGTGTCCTACACTCATTATTATTATCAATCATGTTAATGTCTAAATCCCCTTCATGGAGAGGACCCTGACGTCATCAGCCAGTGTCCAGCGTCATTCCCTACCATCCAAGTGGGCATAGAGGGGGAATATAACCCTGTGGTGAGCGTAGCAAACCACCGAGCCCGAAGCGTCGGTGAGCGCTTCGAACCCGCGAGGGGACAACTTTCTTCTTTAGGTGGGGACAACTTACGGTACTTGTGTACATAAAGTACACAAGTACCATTTAAACATTCATTGGGTTCTCTCTGCAATGAGTCCGTAAAGTACACAAGTACCAAAAGTACACATCATGATTCACAATCAGCAAATCAGAAGTAGTTCCCTAGTGTTGGTGACCCATCAGTGTGTATTTGCACCTGCAATCGTCCACCTGCAAATAATACTTTCACAAACATATATACGTGTCTCTGTGGCAATCTGCATCAGTTCACAATTGCGTGAACATAGCTTTTCTGCACTGAGGCAACGATAGGCCTGCGCATAAGAATAGGCCCATCATCATGACAGCACGATGATGACCAGCCACCAGCTGGGCACACTGTTGGCCATAAATCATAAGTATTAAAACTAGAATGATGCAATTTTTATACTTTTACGTTGGTCACAGCTCTTCTGCTTCTCACAGTAGGCCCTCGATCATTTTCAGCCCCAGGCCCATATGATCCTTAATCCGTCAATGGAAGTAGCAGCCACAATGGGGCCCTGTAGCCAGACCTTATGTAGCTGTCATCCATGCTTCTATGTGGCTCTGCTCCCCACTGCCATTGCCTCTGCAGTCTGCAGCATGTTGACACTGTTAGCCATACAGTGTGCACGTGCTTGCCATCAATGCACCAAGTTTTAACTGTGCGCAAGAGAACTCTCAAGTTCCCTTCTTCTCTGCCCATAAAGTACATAACAGTGAGGAACACTGGAGGGTGTCCGGACCAAGATAAATTAGGTGAACAGGAGAGAATGAGAGTGAGGGTGTCTATGATGCAATACAATGATTCACCCAATATTCCAATTATACCCCTGGTGAGCAATGATGCTAATTAAAATATATCAATGTATTTACAACAGTACATATTTTTTTCAAATCCCTATTCCTCAATAGGTAATCAGTGCTATTTTATAGTGGGCTAAAAACATGTATTTAATTTGCATGTTCTTTCTGACAGACATAGTGTTCCCAGTCTTAGCACAACCATACTAAGAGCTGAACTTGGAATTCCCAACTCTTTTAATAGATTGTGGTGTTAAAAATTGGCCAAAAATAAGAAGCACATTGCACAACTTCAACTTCTAAAGTTACAGACCACAAAATAGTACTTTAGAGAAATATCATGTACTTTAGTCTGGGTTAAATGCAATAGAGTGCGAGCTGGTACTGCTGCAGGTATTCCCATTTTTTTTAAATTAGCAAGCATGTTATAGACAATACCAAGCTGGTTAGCCTTTAACATGCTTGCTGCTCTAAAAATACTAGAATACTCGCATGTATTCCCGCAGCGGTGCCAGCTCGCACTCTATTACATTTAGCCCGCTGTGTTTGAAGAGTGTTATTAATAAATACTGTCACATTTACTACAATATAATTAAATACAGACGCAACTTTAAAATGTACTTATTAAGTTAGGGATGAGTGGGTATGGTTCTCATAGAACCGAACCAATCCGAATTTCGGGGATCTGGGGCGATCCGAGCCACAGTTCGGATCTCCCTACCTGCCTCGGATCCCTCTCTGAGGCAAAACCTCGCAATCCCGCTGTCAGATTGTGAGGTTTTGCATTGGCGCTGTGAGCCTCTCAGCCTGGCGCATAGCCTAGCCAGTGGGGGGCACGATCATTGTGATCGCTCCCCCCACAGGCATAGGAGACTGCTATGGCTGCTGCTTAGCAGCCGCGAGTAGTCTCCCAGTGCAACCCAGGACACAGCAGCTGTGATGTAAGAGGGGATGGGGGTAATTAGTACTCGCCCCACCCCTCTAAGCACCCCTGGGTCTGCATAAATTGAATTTACATGGACACACCCTTACTGCACTTGGACAATGTTTGAAGCATCCTCTCTCCCCTGTTTCACCCAATACCCCTTTCACATCAAGCTTCTGACCCGGGATATTGCCAGGGAACCTGGGTCCTAGATTGGTGTGAAAGGTTCAACTCGGGTTGTGTGTTCCAAGACTTTGACACTGGTTGTGACCAGGGATGAACCTGGGACAAGCTGCAGTCTGAAATGGAGAACCCGGGTTATTCACCTTGGGTTAAGTTTAAAAACAGCTGATTGGCTGTGGATAAAGAGACCCACCTCAAAGGAGTGACATGTAGGGCAGACATGGGTGCAGTGTTAACAGGGAATAACCCAAGTCCAACCCAGGTGGGAAAGAGGTCTGAGCAGCAGTGACAGGGGTGGAAACCATGTTTATGATTGGACCCTCTACATATTTATTGATGCTCAGTACAAAAAATAGAAAAACAAACATCCACAAAATATGCTTATGTCCAACTCTACCTCAGCCCTACAGTGTAGGATTCCAATGTGTTGAATAACAGAGCAAAACTTATATGGTTGAAACTTTTCAATGCTGCAAAATGTTCTTAAAACTATATTTTGCCACAATTTCGCTCATATCTACATGATGTGTATCAGTTCAGTTTGGGATCAAAGTAGTATGAGCTCTAATATTGTTCTCAATACACAAATCTTGGTAGAGAGCCACAGAAAGACACAACTTCTGCTAGTGTTTTATGTTTTGTAGTAACACTTTTGCACCTCTATGCAGGCATGTTACCACGGGGATGCAATCAAAATATTAGCTCATGTCCTTTTATGTCCCTGTTCCGCTTGTTTCTTTTATAAATATGCACAAGTGATATTTTTACACTGAAGTGATCATTGATTCAAGTGTAACAATACATCATACAGTATTATTAATTGGGGATATAATTACAACATTACCTGGCATTTCTTTTACCTTCATCCACTTCAGCTTTGTTCACCTCAAATGTAAAAATAACAAAAAGACAAATGTTAAATAAGGATAGGTGCATACAATTCACAAATTGATATCGAGGGTCATTTTTGTGCGGAAACAGCAGTCAAACGGACCGCATTTCTGTATTGTATCACTATGCATGGCTGTACTTACATCACTTACTATAACTGTACACAGGTTTCTGAGGTACAATACCAGCTTCTGCAGAATTGTGTAGCAATTTTCATAATGAAGTTCAAATTTGGGTGTATGTTCATCTGATGTAGCTCACAATAGTACTAACCTACAAATATGACTGTGACTTGTTTAGGGACTTTTGTTCATTGTAACATAGTCTCTGAGGTGGTATTAGCATACATATTTAATGGAATTGTGTTTTCCTAGCCTATATGCTTATAATGCACCAGTAAGGACTAATAGACTAATTCAAACTACCCATATACGGTACTTGACAGAAATTTTCTTGCTGTTCTGATGTGCCTAATACTGTACATTAGCCCAACAAGTTGTAAATTAGGATAAATATGCTTTTGAATTAATAAGGGGATCTAAATGTTCAGGTAGACTATATCTAGATTTGCAGCTTCATACTACTCAGCCATACACTATCTATGACTACCACTGTTTATATTTAAACATAACCCTTGGTAATTAATATTCAGGCTTATTTCGTAATCACAAAGAATGCAGACCTGCACTGTTTCATTATTTATGCATATGTTATTGGTATACCAAGTTCATTTCAAGGTATACATTCAATCCCTGGGATGTGGAGCTGTCCCCTTAAAATCAGTCTCTGTTAATTTTGAAGGATTATGGAGCCACAAACATGCACTTTAGTGAAACTGCACTGTCTAAGCTCCACTTTTACATTTTCTCCTAAAATACAGCTCAGCTTAATTTATGTCTTAATTGAAATAATTAAAAGAAGACATCTACATCTAGGGGTATATTGAATAAGAATTGTGTCTGTCCAAGTTAGTATCCCATGAGAGTTCCCCCTGATTTTCAGAGACAGAGATTTACTAAAGGCAAACATGGTAGTAAACTCACAAATCTATCTGCAAAACACAGCTCAACACAGAAATACATCTCAGTACACCATCCACCAAACTCGCAAGTACTTTACATAGACAGGAATAAAACACAGGGATTTACCAAGGGCTCTTCCCTGCACCCCTGGGCGATGGGTGTGGGGCTAATGGTAGAAATAAAGGGTTAATATTGTTTTCCACAAAGGGACTACCGGTGCGAGTGTGCCTGCCCTGCTGCACTTGAAAACCTACAAGTGCCAGCAGGTCACTGGCACTGATACCTCCATTGTGGAAAAAATATATAAAAAAAGACAAGCCACACACACCAAAGGTTTTAGAATTTTATTACACATTCACTCACTCACCTGCACTCACCCCCACTCACACTATATACTTACTTTCTCACTGGTGCAGGCCAATCCTCTTCTACTGTAGGTATCCGGTCTTCTGAAAATAAAACAACGAGTTACCCGGACCACAAACAGCACTATACTGTATCTACAGTGTAGCACTAGCTGAGAGACAGGGAACCCCCAAGGTTTCCTGCACTTCAGCTGCTCTTAGCCGGTTACTATGACAACGGCTGCTGATTTGGTTATCCAATTGTGGCTAAGGTACAGGTCACCCACAAGGAAAACAATGCTCACTTTTGCTTGCACCAGTCAAGATCATTAATCAAAACATCACGCATAAAAATACTACAGGACTTGAATAATAGCCCCAAGGAGTTTTTGGAAGATATAAAAAGATTATTGAGTAAAAACAAAGCATTAATTAGATAAGTGATTCTGTACAGGCTCAATGGCACTATAACGTCTTTACATAAATTATGAAAATACCTGAATTACAGAATTACATTTATTTTGATTTTGACCATAGAATCTACATTGGCTTCTGTCACACATGTACTGAGCCACCAATGTACAGTGTGTGTCAGCTAGCATGCATTACAATTTAGGGCCGTAGTCAATTAAAAGCTAAAAGCGGTTTTTCGCGGAAAAGTATCACGGATCGGGGATTTTCGCGTGGTCGGTACTTATCTCCAAATTCAATTCCAAATTCAAGCTCTACTGGGGCAGGGACTGATGTGAATGGTAAGATATTCTCTGTAAAGCGCTGCGGAATATGTGTGCGTTATATAAATAACTGGTAATAAATAATAAATAAATAAATAAATAAATTCCAGACGGTTTTTGCCTATGCGGAAAGTAGGCAATTAGGCGAAAAAGATTTGCCTAAGAATAGCAGGAGAAAAGAAGTGCAATTTTTATTTTGGCGGGAAACCACTCAGAACCCTTGGGACAGGGGAAAACTTAAGAACACCCCAAAAAAGTACTTTCATTTTGGGGGTGAAAAAGTAAAAAGTGGGGGACAAGCATAAAAACTATCAAAATAGACTTCTTGGGGTGCTGTAAGGAGGGGCCAAGTGTTTTGGGGATTGCAGATGCATGTATGAGGGTGGTTTTTCAAGTTTTTTAAAAGTTCACTTTAGAGACATAAAAATATGCTAGCACCCATTTTCAAGACCCCAAATTTGACAGGACTACTTATTCTCACCAAAAAATATGGCTTAATGACATTCTTCACCACTTGTGCAAAGACGCTAATAAGAAATTATTGAAACAACTTAAGTACCCCAAACACTTTTATTAGGACTATTTGGACACATCTACATTGATCCCCAATGTTAGTGCATCTTTTTGGGGGTTCAGGCTGATTTCCCTAATTCTGACAGCACTTTCCGCCTGTTCTGAATTTGCTGCTTGCCGTTTTTGCGTGTTTTGTAATTGAATATGGCGAATAGCGGACACACACACAATAAGTTTCCGCATCCACAACACGCAATGTAGGCGAAAAGTCGGGTAGGCGGAACATTATCACAGAGGCGAAACAAATTGAATACTGCCCTTAGGTGGCAAAGGCAATGGGTTATGTCTGTCGTGTTGATTACTGCAATATTACTTTCAATTTAACTCATTATTTGAAGAATCCAAGCTTGCACACTAATTAACAACTGTATTTTGTCATAGAACCTGGAGTATGTACTGTATTTGGAGACCCCCACTACAACACCTTTGATGGACGAACATTCAATTTTCAAGGAACTTGTCAATATGTTTTGACGAAGGACTGTTCAACTTCTACCTCATTGTTTCAAGTGCTAGTAAAAAATGATGCTCGGCGCACACACTCTTTTTCCTGGACAAAAACAGTGGACCTTGTAATGGGAGGGAGCAGTATTAGTCTTCAACAACATCTCACAGTAAAGTGGAATGGAACACGGATATCGCTGCCTTATGAAACACCTCAATTTCATATAGACCTTGATGGTTACCTTCTAAAAGTGACAACTAAAGCAGGTATGAGATACCCATATATACTGACCATGTCAATATACACAAACTGGTCCTAATGCTGCACATGATCATTGACTGTCATTACTGACTGATTGCGTCTTGTACTGCAGTGGCGTCACAAGGGGGAGTGCAGGGGGTGCGGGCTGCACCCGGGTTTCATCCACCGAGGGGTGTCACCCGCCCTGCCCTCACAGCCTGCGGGTGCCGTCTTCACCCGCGGGTTGCAGTGTCCCGTGGGTGTGGGAAATGTGCAGTGACCCAGTCACCGCCGGTGAATAGACACTGGGTGCATGTGCCCAGCATCTATTCTCCCTGTCAGCAGCGCTTGGGGGCTGCCCTGCGTGTCTGTAAGTGCCGGGCACACCCCCAAGAGGGATGTAAAGGTGACTTGTCTTATAGACACGCCCCCTTTTCAATGGCCACACCAACTTTTCGGGTGCGCGCGCGGCTTCGGCACTTTTCACATTATTACAAAGAAACATCAACACAAAAATTAACATTTAAAGACATATTCATATATACATACACACAATGTAAATGCCTGTAATACCTAGCGTTGCCAGGCTTTCTTTTTATTTTTTTAAACTATTGCTGTCCCCGATGCTGCCTGAATTTATTTGTATTCTACTCTCTCTCTTCTGCCCCCTGTTTCTCCTTCCCTCTTCCCCCTTTTTATTCCATCTCTCACTTCCCACTCTGTCTTTTCCTCATATCTCTTTACTCCCTCCACAATTTCTCTCTCTCTCGCTCTGATATTCTCCTTCCCTTATCTTTTATCCCTCTACTTTTTCTCTCTCTTCCCTCCTGTCTTCCACTTTTCCCCCTCTAGCTCTCCTGCCCCTCTATGTCTGTGTCTGTTTCCAGTCTGATATTCTTTCCTGCTCATTTTTTGTGATGGAGAACATTGACGGTGGTTGTGTGTTATTAAGTGTGAGTGTCAGGGTGAATGTGTGACACTAACATTGTGGGTGGTTGTGTGATTGTGTGACTGGCAGGACTCCTGTAATAGATGAGTGTAGGGATATTGAGGGTCAGTGTGAGTGATACAGAGTTGAATGTAACTGACTGACAGTGAGTATGAGTGGCAGGAATATTGAGATTGAGTGACAGGCAGAGTAAGGACACAGTGTCAGATACAGGAAGAGTGAGGCCAGGGACACTGAGGGGGAGTTACAGGGAGGTTGAGGCCAGGGACACTGAGGGGGAGTTACAGGGAGGGTGAGACCAAGGACACCAAGGGGGAGTTACAGGGAGGGTGAGGCCAGGGACACTGAGGGGGAGTACCAGGGAGGGGGAGGCCAGGGACACAGAGGGGGAGTGACAGGGAGGGTGAGGTCAGGGACACTGTGGGGGAGTTACAGGGAAGGGGAGACCACGGACACTGAGGGGGAGTTACATGGAGGGTGAGGCCAGGGACACTGAGGGGGTTACAGGGAGGGTGATCGCAGGGACACTGAGGTGGAGTTACAGGTAGGGTGAGGCCAGGGACACTGAGGGGGAGTTACAGGGAGGATGAGGCCAGGGACACTGAGGGGGAGTTACAGGGAGGGTGAGGCCAGGGACACTGAGGGGGAGTTACAGGTAGGGTGAGGCCAGGGACACTGAGGGGGAGTTACAGGGAGGGTGAGGGTTGGGACACTGAGGGGGAGTTACAGGGAGGGTGAGGGCAGAGACACTGAGGGGGAGTTACCGTGAGGGTGAGGCCAGGGACACCGAGGGGGAGGTACAGGGAAGGTGAGGCCAGGGACACCGAGGGGGAGGTACAGGGAGGTTGAGGCCAGGGACACCATGGGGAGTCTTTATTCAGAGAGAAAGAGATAGCATCTAAGAGGGCATGTGGGCAGGTACCATTACTGTAGTGTGGATTACTGGCTTGATATATATATATATATATAGAGAGAGAGAGAGAGAGAGAGAGAGAGAGAGAGAGAGAGAGAGTGATAAAGCCAACGAAGAAGACAGGCACTCGGAGGCACAATATAACATGCAAAAAACAGTGTATTATAATGTGAGGATAATATATATATATATATATATATATATATATATATATATATAGATGTATGTACACACACACAGTATATAACATTACTAAAGCAGAATAAAGTAGGGCATACAAATTCATACAAAAGGAGGAATTTCATGGAATTCATTAAAAAAATTTGAATAAATAAATGTATATAACACTTGTCTTTTCAGGGCCTTTATAGCTGTGATGGCACTACAAGTTCCTGCACATTCAGTTGACAAAGTGTGCTGGGACTTGGAGTCTCGTCACAGCTGGACAGGCAATCAGTGAATCTAGTTGCACATAGAACACTTGGGCTTCTTACCTGGAGCTCCAGGTCATGCTGTGACAGTAGTGCTGTGGCTGTAGGGTCCAAGATCACTGTATGATGACTGTCAGACCACGTTGGAGTACCGCTGGCCAGGGGAGCTGAGGAGGATGAGGAGGCGCCCCGTCCCCGGCTAAATCCGGCATTGTGACCCGCTTCCGAGTCCTGACTGACGTTACCCGCTGCTCGCACAGCTGAATGGACCACCCCTTCTAACACTGCCACATTCTGCCCCGGCCCCCCACAGTGGTTCCCTGGCTGGAGCACAAGCACTCCATACACTCTGCTGCAGCGCTGCTCCTGGCTAACAGCACTATGAAGTGCTCGCAAGCCAGAGCAGATGACAGCTTCCTGTTTGCGTTCCCTAGTGGAATGCAAATCCAGGAAGCTCCGTAGCCGGCAGCACGTCACATAGAAATTGGCCTGGCCCTGTAGCCGATGTCAGCCGGCCCGGCAGGCAGTGTCAGCCCACCCGGCAAAGTGGTTCATGGGAACTTTTCCGCTGACCCGGTGGCCCAATCCACCTCTGCATACATCAGGCGCATATATGTTCTACTGTTTACCACGGCATCAGTCTGGCGCATATAATACCCCTGCAGACATCCATGTAACCTGTGCAAAATGTGTCTTTTATTGGGCACACTTTATGGCTCCATTTTTGGCACAAGATGCGCTCAACTCTACATGTGCCCAACTGTCTGCAACCTTGTGCTGTCATATAAATATATTATAGGCATGTCTTTATTGCTACTTAGAAAACAGATGAAGCAGTGTCTGGTTTTAGAGAGAATTGCTAAAATCATGTTAGTTTTAAAACTAAACATCTAACTGAAACTTTGCCACTTGGTGCCCAAAATTCATATTTCAAAAGGCATAAGATATAGACAATATACAGTATATCTATTCATATATATACAGTCAGGTCCATAAATATTGGGACATTGACAGAATTTTCAGATTTTGGCCTCTATTCACCACCACAATGGTTTTGAAATGAAACAAACAAGATGTGCTTTAAATGCAGACTTTCAGATTTAATTTAAGGGTAATTACATCCAAATCGGGTGAACGGTGTAGGAATTACAACAGTTTCAATATGTGCCTCCCACTTTTTAAGGGGCCAAAAGTAATGGGACTATCAACTCAAAAGCTATGTCATGGACAGGTGTGGGCTATTCCTTCATTATTTCATTATCAATTAAGCAGGTAAAAGGTCTGGAGTTGATTCTAGGTGTGACATTTGCATTTGGAATCAGTTGCTGTCAACTCTCAATATGAGATCCAAAGAGCTGTCACTATCAGTGAAGCAAGCCATCATTTGGCTGAAAAATCAAAACAAACCCATCAGAGAGATAGCAAAAACATTAGGTGTGGCCAAATCAACTGTTTGGAACATTCTTAAAAAGAAAGAACGCACCGGAGAGCTCAGCAACACCAAAAGACCCGGAAGACCACGGAAAACAACTGTGGTGGATGACAAAATAATTATTTCCCTGGTGAAGAAAAACCCCTTCACAACAGTTGGCCAAATCAAGAACACTCTCCAGGAGGTAGGTGTATATGTGTAAAAGTCAACAATCAAGAGAAGACTTCACAAGAGTGAATATAGAGGGTTCACCACAAGATGCAAGCCATTGGTGAGCCACAAAAACAGGAAGACCAGATTAGAGTTTTCCAAACAACATCTAAAAAAGCCATTACAGTTCTGGAACAACATCCTATTGACAGATGAGACAAAGATCAACTTGTACCAGAGTGATGGGAAGAGAAGAGAAGGAAAGGAACTGTTCATAATCCAAAACATACCACCTCATCAGTGAAGCATGGTGGTGGTAGTGTCATGGCGTGGGCATGTATGGTTGTCAATGGAACTGGTTCCCTTGTATTTATTGGTGATGTGACTGCTGACAAAAGCAGCAGAATGAATTCTGAAGTGTTTCGGGCAATATTATATGCTCATATTCAGTCAAATGCTTCAGAACTCATTGGACAGCGCTTCACAGTGCAGATGGACAATGACCCGAAGCATACTGCAAAAGCAACCAAAGAGTTTTTTAAGGCTAAAAAGTGGAATGTTATGCAATGGCCAAGTCAATCTCCTGACCTGAATCTGATTGAGCATGCATTTCACTTGATGAAGACAAAACTGAAGGGAAAATGCCCCAAGATCAAGCAGGAACTGAAGACATTTGCAGTAGAGGCCTGGCAGAGCATCACCAGGGATGAAACCCAGCGTCTGGTGTTGTCTATGCATTCCAGACTTCAGGCTGTAATTGCCTGCAAAGGATTTGCAACAAAGTATTAAAAAATGAAAGTTAGATTTAGGATTGTTTAGTTTGTCCCATTACTTTTGGCCCCTTAAAAAGTGGGAGGCACATATAGAAACCGTTGTAATTCCTACACCGTTCACCTGATTTGGATGTAATTACCCTCAAATTAAATCTGAAAGTCTGCAGTTAAATCACATCTTGTATGTTTCATTTCAAAGCCATTGTGGTGGTGAATAGAGGACAAAATATGAAAATTCTGTCAATGTCCCAATATTTATGGACCCAACTGTATCTATATATATATATATATACATATATACATACTGTATATATATATATATATATATATAGCGCTCCAAATTGGTCAACACTCACGTCCTAAGTGAAGTTGCTGGGGTAGGAAATGGGGTGCACTCAGTAGTCTTCAAAAAGTCTCTTTTATTAATTGAATTAATAAAAGAGACATTTTGAAGATTAGTGAGTGTACCACACTTCTCTCTCTCTCTCTCTCTCTCTCTCTCTCTCTCTCTCTCTCTCTCTCTCTCTATATATATATATATATATATAAATCACAGGGGCTCTGCACTCACCATAATAACTAATAATAATAATAATAAACATAATAAACAGTGGGGTTTTGGTTCATGAATTGATCAATGCATTTAAGCTTGCAGCCCATCGTCACGGGACCCCACTTTACTGCAAGTCAGGATTGTCTTAACAGCAGTGTGGGCCCTGGGCATAGCAATGCACTTGGGGCCCCTAACCACCCATTACTGGGAAATAAATTTAAATGGTCAATCAAATTAAACCCTCCTGCATGCCCATCAGACCTCACACACATGCAGAGAGACTCTGTCTGATTGGTCTGAAGCCGGCGGATGAAGTGAAACTGGGATTGAGGTGAGTACTTGTCACGGGGGGGGGGGGGGATGGGGAAGATTAGGATGGAATACAGTGCACTGGTAGCCGTCTTATAAAAATATCACATTTACCAACTGGCTGCAGTGGGGCGGGTTGGTGGGCCCCTATGAGCTTCGGGCCCTTGGGCAACTGCCCAACATGCCCAATGGAAGAGATGGCCCTGCTGCAAGTCCCTACTCTATTGCTCAGAATTATAACATGGACATAGCCATCACATTAGTGTTAAACTCAGGGTATGCTATCAAGGTTTAAAGCTCACAGCAACTTTGCTTTTAAATGTGAGACAGTTACCAAGCACACCTGTTGCAAAGCACCTAGGAAAACAGCTGACACAAGTTAGATAACTAGTTAATAGGGGTGCATGAGAAAATGTGATCACAAAAATGATTAATTAAAAATAATTACTTAATTAATCATATTTGTGATCACATTTTCTCATGCACCCCTATTAACTAGTTATCTAACTTGTGTCAGCTGTTTTCCTAGGTGCTTTGCAACAGGTGTGCTTGGTAACTGTCTCACATTTAAAAGCAAAGTTGCTGTGAGCTTTAAACCTTGATAGCATACCCTGAGTTTAACACTAATGTGATGGCTATGTCCATGTTATAATTCTGAGCAATAGAGTAGGGACTTGCAGTAAAGTGGGGTCCCGTGACGATGGCCTGCAAGCTTAAATGCATTGATCAATTCATGAACCAAAACCCCACTGTTTATTATGTTTATTATTATTATTATTAGTTATTATGGTGAGTGCAGAGCCCCTGTGATTTCTATTTAAACAATGTGGTCACATACCATGTTGCACCCCAAATCTAGGAATGGTGAGTGCCATGGATTAGTGCTTTTTTATATATATTTATATATATATATATATATATATATTATATACTGTCTATTTTTTTATTTAAAATACATTAGTAAATATTTATATGCATGTGTGTGTTTAGTTGTGATAGTGGTTTGTTTTTTTATTTAATATTTAGTTACTTATAAAAAGTTACAGCTTTTAAGAGTGGATAAACTAAGACAAATGAAGGGTGATTTGATGCATTGCTGAGTAATTGGCATTTTTATGTAGTAAATGGGGCAGTTACTATGATTGGCTGGAGCATACTAATTTTTCTTGGAAAGTATATTGGTCACAGGAACAAATAACATTAAGACCATCTGGTATATTTCGTGGATCAGCTAGTTAACAGACAAGCAGGTCCACAGAATCCTAGAAGATGTGTTAAGGGCTTAAATTTGTTTTGACAAAACTGATTTGGGACTGTAATATCCTGGTTGTAGATAAACACTGGGTAAATGCTGAGAAATTTCTTATTAACATGTGTCAAATACATAGTGAGGATCCCTGTGAGATTTGGTCTGCATAGTAGATTACTGTTCCAGGCAAACATTATTTACTGTTAAATGAATTAAATAGCATGTAAAATTAATGAGCCACTTTTTTCATGTAATGTGATCATTTCAAAGTCAGAAGGAACAATTATATAATAATAAGGTAATATAGCAAATATAGGATTACGGAACAGTTACAGCTCTCTTTTGGGCTCCCTTGGTTGCCATGGTATCTCCAGAACCTCTTAACACTGATGAAGATCATACCCTGGGACCTGGGGTTGATGTATATTTGTATAAGAGTGGAAATATGTTATTCCCTTGTGAATGATCTTAAATCAAATTCTGACACAGCTATTGGCTGATCAAACGCAAATTCATCAACAACCACTTTAAAAAATGTGCATCGAATTGCTTTAAAATATAACACTGCAATTGTAACTATAAACGACATTTCTGTAAGTAACTAGAGAAAACACACACTGCTTTACAACATACCATTCTCTTAACTTTCAGTAATGTTTTATTATGACATTTAAAACAAGAGACAGAAAGATAGAAAAAAAGGGTACAGTAATAGAGAAGCAAAGTGCACAGCAGTTATATTACAGTACCAGACAACATTAATTTGACAGGATAATGTGCTGAAAAACAACATACCAGGAATAATGTTATAAGGGGTGAAAAGAAGGAAAAATACAAGGGAGGATGGGGAATGTCAATGAGGAGAGCAAAGTATGACTTCCTAGTAGAGATGTGCGCCGACCCCCGTGTTTTGGTTTTGGATCTGGATCTACCCTGGTTTTGGATCTGGATTGGTTTTGACAAAACCTCACCTCCGTGTTTTGTTTTCGTGTTTCGGTTTTGGATCTGTATTTTTTCTTAAAAAATTATAAAAACAGCTAAAATCACATAAAATGGGCCTGTTTTTGTTCCTATAGTATAATTAACTTCAATAACATTTATTTCCAGTAATTTCCAATCATTTTTGACCACCTCACAATATTATTTGCTTCATCTAGTTAAGGTAACATGTTGCAGTTCAGTTTCTAATTTCCAACACGGATACAGTGTGTTATACAGTGTGGGTTGGATACACCAATAGTGCACTTACTGTGACAGCAGTGTCGGCAGAGCGGGGTTGCTGACGGTGTCCTCCTCAGTACATGGAATGGCAGTGCTGCGGTGCTGGCAGTGTCCTCAGTGAAGGGTACCGGTGATGTCGGCAGTGCGGGGGTGCCAGCGGTGTCTTTAGTGCAGGTTTGCTGGCTGTGTCAGCAGTGCGGGGGTGCCAGCGGTGTCTTAGTGCAGGTTTGCTGGCTGTGTCGGCAGTGCGGGGGTGCCAGCGGTGTCTTAGTGCAGGTTTGCTGGCTGTGTCGGCAGTGCGGGGGGTGCCAGCGGTGTCTTTAAGTGCAGGTTTGCTGGCTGTGTCGGCAGTGCGGATGTGCCAGCGGTGTCTTTAGTGCAGGTTTGCTGGCTGTGTCGGCAGTGCGGGGGTGCCAGCGGTGTCTTAGTGCAGGTTTGCTGGGTGTGTCGGCAGTGCGGGGGTGCCAACGGTGTCTTTAGTGCAGGTTTGCTGGCTGTGTCGGCAGTGCGGGGGTGCCAGTGGTGTCCTCATTGCAGGTTTGCTGACTGTGTCGGCAGTGCAGGGGTGCTGGCGGTGTTGGCAGTGCGGGGGTGCCAGCGGTGTCCTCAGTGCAGGTTTGGTGACTGTGTCGGCAGTGCAGGGGTGCTGGTGGTGTCCTCAGTGTGGGAGTGTCGGCAGTGTGGGGGTCGCTGACAGTGTCCTCAGTACGTTGGGCAGCAGTGCAGGAGTGTAGGCAGTGGTGGTGTCGGCAGCGGGGGATGCTGCCAGTGGGGGTGCCGGTAATGTCGGCAGCGGGGTGTGCCGGCGGTGTTAGGCGGTGGGGGATGATGGGCGCCATCTTCTTTTCTTCTTTTGTGCTGTTTTCAATGGGCTTAACGCTGTTTGGCTGAGAGCTGTAACAGACAAAAAACAAAACCTTGCGACTCGACAGAGGGGTCGCAAGGTTTTGCCTCGGGTCAGGGATCCGGGGCAGGCAGGGAGATCTGAGCTGTGCTCGGATCGCCCCGGATCCCCCAAATTCGGGAGGGTTCGGATCTCTTAGATCCAAACCCGCTTATCTCTACTTCCTAGCAGGCAGAGGAGAGGTGGGGAAGAGATGAGAAAAGATACAATACTTGCTATTTAACTGCATGAGGTGGGAAAAATCTAGTCACTTTTTCCACACAAAACATATTAGGCATATCCACCAAGATGCTTGTCTTCTTCTTTACCATTCCAATCCACTTTCCACCTCTGTACAATCTAGCCTATGGGACAATTATTCACTATTCATGGGCTGACTGGTTGCACCCAGGGACTAATAAAAACCCTCCTTTTTATGCAAAATGTTCTTCTATTCTGAGGTTCCTTCAGGACAGGGCCTGCCCCAAGTTTATTACCACCCTATGCAAGATTTTTATAGATTCCCTCCATTAGAACAATATTCCAAACCAGTGGATATTATTCAGGGGAAGCTGCCATGTGGAAAGCACTGATGGCGCATAATGGCATTTGGACAGCACATAAGGCATGTGGACAGCACATAAGTGGCATGTGGAAAGGAATTATGGCACTTAACGGTATATGTAGAGCACATAAAGGACATGTGGATAGCACATAAGTGGTATGTGAAAAGGACTGATGGCATATAAGGCATAAGGACATGTGGACGGCACATAAGGGCACGTGGACAGCACATAAGTGGCATGTGGAAAGGAATTATGGCACATAAGGGTATATGTAGAGCACTTAAAGGGCATGTGGATAGCACATAAGTGGCATATGAAAAGGACTGATGGCACATAAGGACATGTGGACGGCACATAAGGGCATGTGGACAGCACATAAGTGGCATGTGGACAGCACATAAGTGGCATGTGAAAAGGACTGATGGCACATAAGAGCATGTGGAGAGGAATGATGGCATATAAGAGCATGTGGAGGGGTCTAATAGCACACATGGGTACGTGGGAGAGTTTGTGGGACATTTAAGGGGTATGTGGAGTAGTATATTCTGACGGGTCCCAGAAAACATAGGACCCCAATATTTTTTTTACTGTGGCCATTTTATGCTAATAACTCTCCACGGGTGAGAAAAGGGTTAATTGTTTGTTGTCAGCGAGACGTTTATAACACAAGGTTATCAATGACAAATATCTCATGAATAGAGTAATTGCCCACAACACACTAATGTTACTAAAAGTATTAAGTAGACAGTTCATTAATATAAGGCATGTGGACGGCATATAAGGGGCATGTGGAAAGGACTGATGGCACATAAGGGCATATGGATAGCACATAAAGGGCATGTGGACAGCACAGAAGTGGCATGTGAAAAGGGCTGATGGCACATAAGGGCGTGTGGACAGCACATAAGTGGCATGTGAAAAGGGCTGATGGCACATAAGGGAATATGGTCAGCACATGTGGCAGGGGGTGTAATAAACCTCCTGCTGCATTTACATAATAGCAAGGATCACAATTGCAAAGCTACCTGCGTGCAGCTTTGCAATTGCCACCCTTGCTGAATCAGGCCCTGAGTCTGAAAGGAAGTGGAGAGAAAAATAAGCAGGGGGAGAGCTGAAGGATAAAAGGAGAAGAACCCAGTTAAAGGAAAAGAAAGTGGAGAGAGAGAAAAGCAGAGGAAAAGAGTAAAAAAAAGAAATCAAGCCACTGTAAGTGTATGTTTAGAATTGTATTTATACTCTTATTTTCTATTTCTGTGGAAAACAAAATATGGTGGGAGGGAGCTCCTGTTAGTAATATCTCTCTCTCTCTCTCTTTCTCTCTCTACACTTTGGGGGATATACAGGGGCATAATGGGTGCAGGGTGTGCGGGGAACATGGGCCCCTGGGTCCAGGGGGGCCCCGCACCACACACCCTGCACCCATAATATCAACTCTCTGGAGTCCCACGTCGGCGTGGGGATCCGGTGCTGTAAAACGACTGGAAAATGGCCGTGCGCAGTACAGGGAAAATGGCCGCCACAACCATTTTCCCGGTGACCTGTGCATACATCATATACTCTAGGCACACTCTAGTGCCCAGAGTCTATAACTCCGGCGCTGGCCACGCACAGCTCAGTGCGCTGCCGGCCGCCAGGCAGAGAGGAGGGGACCCGTGTCGGAGACTGCACACGGGCCCCCTCCTCTCTAGAAATGCCCCTGGAGATATGTACAAGGTGCTAAGCGTCAAATGCGCTTTAACCAGCGCTATTTAAAACTTACATTGAACATCTACTGTATATGTATGTTAGTAGATAACATAGAGAAAATCACTTTTCTCTATGATATCTACAAACATCGAATGATTTTGCCATCACCATACTATTGTATGGCGAAGAAATCATGCAGATGTTGCTAGAAAACAATAAGCGCACTTTTGTGGCTTATTGTCTTTTATATATCAGCAGGCTTACCTGCTGGCATGTATACTGTGCAGTGGCAGTGTCCGTGCCGGTACATCTGCGTAATGTTGGCGAGATCTCTTGTATGGGCATTGGTGCTAGCCAGGAGGCACGATACAGTGCTATGGGACTTGCAGGGATCGTCAGAGGTGGGAGTTTTCTCTCCCCTACTCTGGCACCCGGGTTGTTAATACATCTCGGAGATATTGCTTCCTGCTTCACCTCAATGAGAAACAAAGCAGAAAGAGCTATAGCGAACGATAAGTACCGCAATAATACATCTCCCCCACTGAGCTTAACTACATTTTATCCAGCACACTTCTAGCTAAAGGTTACCTACCTCTGTACCAAAATCTGTAATATACTAACATAGGGCCTGATTCAGAGAACTATGCAATGCCGATGTTCCACGGAACTGAGCGATTATCGGCAGACTGCTCATGTGCGGCATTCTCATTGCGCATGCGTCAAGGTGCCGCTGTAAATCCACACGCAATGAGGATTCCTTTGCAAAGTGATTGACAGGAAGTGACTGTTTAGGGGTGTTAACATGGTGTTAGTGGAAAGTGGTTGTAAAAAGGCAGGCGTCTCATGGTCATTCTCAGGGCGTGTATCTGACTGCTGCAAGCCCTAATGTTTGCACCTGTACATAATCTTTAGCATTATGTGAATTTTTGTAAAAAAATTCTTTATACATATTATTTTTTGCATTATTTATTTTTATTATTTGAAATCTAAAATGTATAATAAGTATCTTTGGGAAATTAACACCAGGCCTGATTTTTTTTTTATTAATAAATATTTATTATACCAAAAACCTCCATTTAAGGATGAGCCATTACTTATGGGCCAGTGCTCTGGACTTGCCCCCCAGGCTAAAAGGTGCCAGCTAGCCCCTGCCGACAAGGGTCGGTATCCTAACCCTATCGGGATGCATCAGGATTTTGACTGCTGGGATCCCTAGTGCCGGCATCCCGTACTCAACCCATTCTACATAACAGGTATTACGCTTATATGAGTGTAAAGCAGACATAGCTCAATGGCTGCATACGTGCAGAAGGTAAGCTGGGTCAGAATCCATCATTAAAGTGGTCTTGTAAGTAAAGATGTGCGTGGATCCCTATATTTTGGTTTTAGTTCTAATTCATCATTATAGTTTTGCCAAAACCACCATCAAGTGTTTTAGTTTGGGATCTATTGTTTTTTCTTTATATTGATAAAAACAGCAAAAATCATGTAATTTGGGCCTGTCTGTGTTCCTATAGTATTATTAACCTCAATAACATTCATTTCCAGTTAATTTTACCCACCTCACAGCTCACTATATTTTTCACCAATATTGGCTAAAAGCTGGCTGGTTAAAACAGAGCAGCGGCACAGAGACAGTTTAAAAGAATGTAGCACATCTATGAAACATTGCAACACAGCAGTAGCAGATAGGATGGCAGTTCAATATATACAACTTGATAGAAAGTATGTAAGGCAGGTAAAGCATTGATTGATTGATTGATTGATTGATTGATTGATTGATTTGTTTGGGCCCCCACAAAACAAGCTGCCAATGGGCTTAAGGCAGCTGACAGTGTTGTTAATCATCTCTACAATTGGAAAATGTCATTCTCATCATCACCCTTATCAATGTTAATATTATCATCACATAATATTAGCTCTGGAATCCACCATTACAGAAGTCTCTGTATTTTGATGTAATTGGCGACAAAGGTCTCATAGAATTGTAGTTAATTTTTATGAACATCCGTTATTCCAAATTTGTAGGAAGTAGCCTCCTAAAGCCGATAGCTGAAAAGGTTCCCGGCTGTGCTTAACACTCTGAGTACACACCAGAGGGTGGGCATCTTACGTAAAGCAAAGCTAGTTTGTACAAGGGGCTCCAAATTGCTGTTTTTTCTTTACAGTATTCAAAGGGACTGAGTGACATGCTAATTTGTACATTGTCATTAAAATAATTGTCCACATTCTACTGATGCTTAGTGTATCAGTCACAGTAGAGGTGTAAATTTTGCCAATTTTAGGGGTTTTTTTGGTAGTAAATATCCCTATATTGTTAGAGGTAATATTTTCTTTAATGTTGTGAAAAATTGTTCAGATTTCAGGTGCACTTTCTTAAACCTTCTTTCCACTTGACCACTGGCTTTAGTAGATGTTGAAGTACTATCATGACTGGCAGCAACTGCAGCACTAGTACAGGGTTGCTACTCCTGCTCTTCTAACGACTGATCAATGATTGGTTTTGCTTTTGACCCCAGCCCAAAAATTTGTTTTTTGCACTTGAGAATTGTTTTGGGGTGTAGATGTTGGGGACACCACTCCACACAGAACACTAATATATGCTGCGTCACTCATCTGAACACACACTAAATAAATGCACAATATTCTTTTTTACATTTCATTACAAAAGACTGCAGTTTTTTTGTTTTAGACAACAGGAAAAAAAGTTTGTCTTACAATTTTTTAATATAAATGGAACTCATCAAAATGAAGCGGTCATTTTGTGGTGCAGCTGCCTCATACACATTAAAGTGTACTATTTTTTGGTCCAATAATAAACAATTTGGTATACTGCAGTGATTTTCTAGAGAAATAAAAGTTGCAGGTTCACTTTAATGGCACCCTAATGGCATGCACAACACAGTGTTTTATTTAAATTTTTTTAACACAGTGCCTGAACACAAAACACAATGCCTCACAGCGCTCTTAGCAATGGAACACTAATGACTTTTTTTAGTGCAGTGTCTGAACATACAACACAGAGAACCTCACAGCACTCCTAGTAATGGCAACACAGTGTGGGTTTTTTAACACAGTGCCTGAACACAAGTGTTTTATTTTAAAAATATTTTAACACAGAAGAACACACAGTGCCTCACAGTTCTCCTATGGCAGTGGCACCCTAATGGGTTTTTTTTTATAACACAGTCACCCATTAACATAGTGTTCCCAATGGCTATTTTATAACACAGTACCTGAAAACACAACACAGTGCCTCGCAGTGCTCCTATGGCACTGGCACCCTATGCCTTTTTTTAATAACACAGTGCCCTTTTAACACAGTGCTCCAAATGCCTTTTTTTGAAAGAAAAAGTGCCTGAACATACAACACAGTGTTTTTGTTAACACAGTGCCTTAACACACAACACAGTGCCTCACAGTGTCCCTATGGAGTTTTTTTTTTAAAATAACACAGTGCCCTTTTAACACAGTGCTCATAATAGCGTTTTTAGTGCCTGAAAGTGAACACACAACACAGTGCCTCACAGTATTGCAGCCCACAGTTAACACCATCTTCCTCCAATCTCCTGTGTGAAATGACATTCGATCACAAGGGCAAGACTTTTAAATGCAATCTGGACAGAACTTTGACCCGGGGAGTCTGTTCTGATCCTTCCACTGGATGGATTTGGACAATAACTTTACAGAGTTATAACATTGAAACCCAGAAGACATACTATGGGGTTGAGGTCCTGGTTGGACCTCGCATTGGTGTATGCTGGGCAGAACTTTGACCTGGGGAGGCTGTTCTGGGCCTTCCACTGGATAGATTTGGATGAAAAGTTCATAGAGGGCTGGCAATTGGTCTGGGATGTCTAATGGAGTGGTTGGAGTCCCGTTGGACCTCATAGCAGAGTGCACTGGGCAGAACTTTGACCCAGGGACCTTTCCCGGACCAAGGGAGCCTGTTCTAGGCTCTCCACTCGATGGATTTGGATGTCATCATATAATAAAATGTAATAACTTCAAGATACACCCCTACACTGATTGAGGTGAAACCAAGGTGAGGTGGTCCAGTTGGATCCTGGCCAGGTTTTAGGGGGTTTAGGGTCCTGGTCAGACCTCCTGTTGGTGTACGCTGGGCAGAAATTTTACCCAGGGAGCCTGTTCTGAGCCTTCCACTGGATGGATCTAGATGAAAACATCACAGTGGGGTGGCAATTGGTCTGGGATGCCTAATGTAGTGGTTGGGCTGCCATCCAGACCTCATGGCGGAGTGTGCCCGGCAGAACTTTGATCTGGTGAGCCTTCCACTGGATGGATTTGTATGACATTTCATAAAACATAATGAAGATATAATCCTGGGAAGCACTGGGTAATTCAGCTACAAATTAAATTTTCCCTTTCCATTGCCTCAAGCTTGAGTGCCCAGCTATGGAAAGTGCTCACCTTATCCTCTTGCCCACAAAAGCCAGACATAGAGTACAACAGTTGCTGTTCCACCTATTGTGTATGTCATGTTAAGTGTGCTTAGAGTCTAATGCAGCTGGGTGGCATAACATAGGGATGAAGGGATGTGGAAATTGCCCAACAGTATAAGGTACAGACGGTTTATAGTGAGTACATTATGAAGTCTACAGTATACTGGTTTAGTCTTGATACAAAGTGATAATTTCAAGCAGTGCTCCTGGAAGCCACCAAAATTGCAAGGACCATGACACAAAATGCAGTGTGTAACACTTTCATACTGTAGATAGCTTTGCCACCCTCAAACCCCTGTGAGGTAAGTGATGAATAACTTATGCTGGCTTAAATTTTTGTGGAAGGGATCATTCCAGCACGATGTGTACAATAAAATACATTGTTTATAGTGGTTTAGAGTGTAATGCAGGTGGTGGCATACAGTATCAGATGAAGGGAGGGGGAAAGTGTGGAGAAATGCATAAAGTTGAACCTGAAGTTTAAGCCAGGTGTCTTTACACCATGTAGTGACAGTATACAGTACAGATGGCCTGTAATGAGAACAATACACTGTCTAGTGGTTTAGCGTAAAATGCTGCTGGGTATCATAGCACAGAAATGTCAGTTGGTGGGAAGGGAGCAATGTATTGATTTACAGTTAGGATGTGTTCCTTAAGAATATTGAACTTGAATTGTTCTGTCTCTATTTAATACTGGGCAATGCTTGAGGGGCATGCGTCTTCTGGGCAACGCTGATATGTAATTCATACACCAAATTATTTAATTCTTTATTTAATCCTGTACTGATTAAGGTTAAACAAAAAATTTACATTGTTCCTCTCCGGGCCCCAAACCCGAGGTGCTGGCTCTAAAAGGCGATCACTTTATCCACTAGCCCACACACACACCAGCCATAGTAGATGAGACACCTATTGTGCATCAATAGTGGTTCATAGTATAATAAAGCTGTGTGCCAAAACATGGAGAGTAAGTGATGTGGAAAGTGCAGATCAATATATAGAGTTGAGCAAAGTATACCTACAATAATCTCTTTTTATAAAAAACTGCACGTGCATCTTTCTGCCAGTCGTTTTTACACCACGTAGGGGCAGTATACAGTATGGATGGCCCATAATGAGTATAATGTCTATAGTGGTTTAGTCTTGACACATAGTGATCATTTCAAGCACCTGGAGGAGTGACTGTTACACTGCCTGAACGTGATTGGCCAGCCTATCATGGATGTAGTTTTCATCTGGGGAGCATTCGCCACCCAGCGGTTAAACTGTGTACTGCATGGCATGTAGTCTTTCACTGCATACAGTACACCACCCCAGTACGTATATTGACATGCTGTGGCAGGGAATCCAGAGTCCATGAGCAAAGATGTAGCAGGACACATCTGTAGTTTTGATAATAAATGATGGTTAACTTGGACATTTTTGCAGAAATTCATAAATAGACTGCTAATTATCTTGACTTTATATAACAATCAGGTTAGTCTGGAGAAGGTTACATGCAGGGAAAGTTTATATATCAAATATTTTTCAGGGTTTAATTAGTATATTTCTTTTTGGTATGGAGACTCCTCTTGAATATAATGTTTAGCTTGAAATTAATGCTGGGTACACCCTTGGCCAACCCAGTGGCCTACTGACTGTCCTGCCGACCAAACAGCCGATTTGGTAAGTTATACACCCTTACCAAACGGCCACTTAAATTTGCCCGCCAGGTGTGATATATTGTGTTGGCAGTACCTGCAGCCGGTGTACGGGTTGGTCAGTGGGTGGCCCGTGCACACAAGCAGAGGTACGGATATAGCAGCAAGATATATCGGCATTGACTGTGCTTCAAGGCTGACCTGATATGTCTGTGAACGTCGTTGTTCACAGATTTATCGTCTGTACACACGGACAGATGCACCTAGCAAAACTCAAATATTGTTTGTTGGCCGTACGAATAACATATTGCATACTGTGTACCCAGTGTTATTTAGATATTTTGATGAAAAGTAACCTTGTACTTGGATTAAATTGTTTATTTAAAATATAATATGTGAGATTTCATTATATAATTTTGCATCCAGAAAAAAAAGTTAGAGTGATATGTGGTACTGTATGTATTTAAGCATTTAATTCAATTTTAATGAGATATATTTATCTTTATCATATGTGCTAAAAGGTTAAGCATCAGCCCAGTGTTTTTTTATGGCCTGACCTGTACTGTGGACACAAACTGTTTATACCAGCTTTAAAATAATATAACAGATGTCAGTGAAAATTGGGTCTGTAATGAACACAAAGAAACCTTTTTGATCTTGTGCAATAAAAGATTAGGATTGCCCTGCAATTTCTACTATATATCCTGTCTGTGTCTGCTTCAGAGCATACAGTATATACTCTGGTAAGGTTGTATCAATTCCATAATAGACTCTTATTACTTAGCTTGATTTTACAGTTATGTTCCCAATATAAGTAGGTGTAATGCTTATTTGTTAGTATTTTTCCGAAGATTAAAAAAGAAAAAAATGTGCTGAAACATGATTTAATGTACAAATAAATGTAAATATCCATTGTCCATGATTAATTAACATGAGTTGAATACTATAGAAATATACAAGCAACACAGGGCCTGATTCAGCAAGGAACGCAATGCTGCGTTTGCACACACCCGGCCGATGTTTGCAATCTGCGCATGTGCATAAGATACAGTACGCATGCGCAAACTAGCTATTGAGATGGGAACTGCGTTCGCAGAGGCTACACAGACCCAGAGTACAGTGATTGACAGGAAGTGCCGTTTGTGGGTGGTGAGGGGGGGGTGGTCGGTCAAACGCAGGCGTGCCTGTGCATTTGGACTGCGTTTCAGGGGCGTGCATAATTAAGCCCTTGCGTCGGTGGACGCAGCCTGAGGTCTAGTTGAACGCAGGAAGTCTTGTTATGTCTGCGGGAAGGTAAGGTCAACAACTATTGTGCATATGGGTCCGATGGTTCTCGATGCTACCGATGTTTCCGCTGTTTTGTCAGGTATAGAGGACGCAAGTAAAGGGAAGTGGGTGGTATTATGTAGTGCTGGGCATCTGCTTATTCTGTTGTGATTGCCGTGCGTATGCATCATTAGCATATTCTTGTAGCGGCCATTGCGTGCATACGCATCCGTGCGTTCCTTGCTGAATCAGGCCCACAGTGTTTTGAGCAAATGTTTATTAATTATCAATGAAGTGTGAGTTTTTAAGATTTAATGATTTAATGAAAGCAAAGATGTGATTAGTCTGATTGGTTGTTATTGTATGGGACCAAATCGGCAGGTCAGATATAGCTGCAGAAACCTTGAATTTGCACACAATAGATCCCTGGTATAAGTTATGGCATTTTTACAGTACAACATACAGTATAGGTATTTATTTTGTAAAAACTGTACTTGCTATACTATGCTCACTCCATTGTAATTATATCTAAAGCTGGGTATGCTCCTACGATGGTACGACCCAGCGCACGATCTGCTGTAGGACAGCGCAAGGTATCATTACATGCTGCATGTAACTACATAGCATCATTTATTGAATCGTCCTAATGGACGTGCAGTACAGTAGATGGGACAATTCAATGAACAATGGCCGGGAATGATGGATCGGGCATACACACACCTTAGTGGTGCCTAGCCCTAACCTCCCCCCCCGGTGATGCCTAAACCTAACCTCCCCTTCGCACACCCTAAACCTAACTCTCGTGGGGGGGTGCCTAACCCCAACCTTTCCCACCCCCCCGTGGTGCCTAACCCTAACCCCTCCTTTCCCTAGCCTAACCCTAACCCTCCCTGGGGGGTGCCTATCCCTAATCTCCCCCGGGGGTCCCAAATCCTAACCCCTCCCTTATCTAAAGGCCAGAGAAAAGGGACAAAAATGATGGAGCCAACAATTACATCAGATAATGAAGAATAATAGCCAAAAGTAGTCAAATTACGGCCAAGTTTCAATTACCATTTAGAAATTAACTTTATAATGTGTTCTAAAACTGCTTTCTGAACCATCAATCACTTAGACATGTCATTGGCAATAATACACGTTAGTCTTAGGAGCATGGTAACTCTTCCAAGGGCCTTATTAATTAATTTGTGATTATGTCCACCACAACTAAAACATTGCCAACAACTTTAATGATAGTGTTTCATGAGTCTCAGTGGGATATGCAGCTTCTTGAATAGCACCCTGGGAGAGTTACATAGCTGGAACACCTACAGTACTACCAATGTTAAAATAACCAAACATTTCATTTGTTTCTATTTCTACAGGGAGATTATTAAATATGCCAAGTAAGAGTGCTGATAGACCCTAGAATAATACTTTATTTTTTTTTAACATAAACAAATTAAAAGGATTATTGTGCCTTTCATCTTATAATCAAAATCAGCAGTTGAATGTTTGTTATTAAAAACAGTGTAATTTTATTTTGGAACGATCCACATTATGCATGAGAAACATCTGTGTGTTCTGGCCTTATGTATACAGTATATGTCTTCGCAGTTCTACAAAGAGATGTCTGCTGGAACCTATAAGAAAACAATAAGTGCATGTATAGACACTTGTATAGAAGATTTATTATTATTTGCTGGCAAATTATTACATTCAAAAACATTGATTTATTTATTCAAAACAAGTAATGTAAGATGTTTATATAGTTTATTTTAGGTCTTTGTAGAAGTAAAAGGTTTTAATTGAAGTTAAAGATCAAATAGCGACAACGACTATGCATTGTACATTGGATGTCGCACTACCCATAATATCATTGGGCATTTAATCAGACACACACACCAATGTTTACGGGAGGGACCTTAGACTGTAGACCCTTACTACAAGTAATGAGAGGTGCTTCCATACTGAGTGAGAATTTTTGTACATACACAGAGAAATAGGATGTAGGTGCACTATACAAACATTACTATACAAAATTATAATAAATTTTGCATCAAATAAGAGAGAGTATTTTTGCATAATTTTGGCCAAAGTTATTGGCTTATTCACCACGTCCAGGTAACCTCATCATCGGGAAAGTCCCTAACAATCAAGGAGATCAAGTCTAGAGCATGGGACACCTCCAAGCCCGCCCAACCAAACCACCGCAAGGCACCACACTAGTGAAATAAAACAAGTGAAGTGGTAAAGTGTATTAGATAAGTGAGAGCAACTACTTTATGTTATCTCTCACAGGGGTGAGAGATAAAAGTGTGAAAGATGTTACATAAAAAACAAAAACAAAAAGAGTGATATAAAATAAGTGAAACATAGTGATGTCTTGAGCGACCAAGCCAAAGCAGCTCAGGGAGTCCCACGCCCCAAAACCACCCCACACCAGACATAATATCTAAATTTATGAATTTCTTACCTGTTATTGTGCCTTGTTCAGTGTGCAGTCTGAAAATGCTAGGATCCCTACTGAAAAACAAACAGTGGCAGGTGGTAGGGGTGGTGCTAATCTAGGCTGAAGGAGTCTCTTTACCTTCTCACACCATTGTTACTTTACACGTCACATACATTATATCTCAGCAAATTTGTATTTTTAAATATCCATGCCATTTTGGTTGCACTGATTAAATTAATATCACCCATGTACTCCAGTAGAATAATTTGACTTGTAAATACATTATTTAAAAAAAGTGATAGTATGTTTTACCAGAGAATATTTTTTTTGCAAAGTAGCTTTCAAATGTGGGAGATAACTATCTGTGGCGTATGGTATTTTAACTGAACAATGTAGATAAAGAAGCTTGTTTATGAATTAACACTTATTACAGCAATAAGCGTTTCATTATTGCTGAAACGCTACGGTGAAAGCTATCAAGAGCAATAATTGTGATTTGATACGGAACCCTTGTTCTGCTCTACTGAGGCAGGCCATGCATGGAACTGGAAGCATGACATTTTTAAGAAAATGTTACTTTACGTTAGGGGTGAGCGGGTTCGGATTTCTGAAATCCGAACCCCCCCGAGCCCCCCCGATCCGAGTCCGATCCGAGTCAGGCTCGACTTTTCCCGCCTGACTCGGATCTGAAATCGAGGCAAAACGTCATCATCCCGCCTTCCGAGTCTCGCGGGTTTTGGATCCTATATAAGGTATCCGCGTCGGCGCCATTTTCTCACTCGGCTGTGGACAGTGAAGAGGGAGGGTGGGAGTTAGGGCTGTGTAGTGTAATGTAGTGTAGTGCTGCTGTTGTCCACTACTTCAAAGTCCATAGGGGCTGGCTGTGTTGTGCTGTGCTGCTGTTGTTAATAGGGGCTGTGTCCACTACTTCAAAGTCCATAGGGGCTGGCTGGACTGTGTTGTGCAGTCAGTTCTCCATAGGGACTGTGTCCACTCCAAAGTCCTGTGCAGTGTCCCAGTCCTAAAGGGGTGCTGTAGTGTTGTCCAGGGGGTGCTCTGTCCATCAGGGGTGCTCCCCCCAAGTGCTAAAAAAATAGTATATTTTCTGTGTTTGTGAATTGTGTGCGCAGTAGCCGCACGTGCATCAACAAAGTAGTGCCAAGCGTGCGCCTGTGTCATAAGTAAAGGGCCGGCTGGCTTGACCGTTAAAGGGTGCTGTAACCCCCAAAGTACACTCCAGTCCAAACCAAAAAAAAAATTATTTTCTGTGTTTGTGAATTGTGTGCGCAGTAGCCGCACGTGCATCAACAAAGTAGTGCCAAGCGTGCGCCTGTGTCATAAGTAAAGGGCCGGCTGGCTTGACCGTTAAAGGGTGCTGTAACCCCCGAAAGTACACTCCAGTCCAAACCAAAAAAAAAATTATTTTCTGTGTTTGTGAATTGTGTGCGCAGTAGCCGCACGTGCATCAACAAAGTAGTGCCAAGCGTGCGCCTGTGTCATAAGTAAAGGGCCAGCTGGCTTGACCGTTAAAGGGTGCTGTAACCCCCAAAGTACACTCCAGTCCAAACAAAAAAAAAATTATTTTCTGTGTTTGTGAATTGTGTGCGCAGTAGCCGCACGTGCATCAACAAAGTAGTGCCAAGCGTGCGCCTGTGTCATAAGTAAAGGGCCGGCTGGCTTGACCGTTAAAGGGTGCTGTAACCCCCAAAGTACACTCCAGTCCAAACCAAAAAAAAAAATATTTTCTGTGTTTGTGAATTGTGTGCGCAGTAGCCGCACGTGCATCAACAAAGTAGTGCCAAGCGTGCGCCTGTGTCATAAGAAAAGGGCCGGCTGGCTTGACCATTAAAGGGTGCTGTAACCCCCAAAGTACACTCCAGTCCAAACCAAAAAAAAAATTATTTTCTGTGTTTGTGAATAGTGTGCGCAGTAGCCGCACGTGCATCAACAAAGTAGTGCCAAGCGTGCGCCTGTGTCATAAGTAAAGTGCCGGCTGGCTTGACCGTTAAAGGGTGCTGTAACCCCCAAAGTACACTCCAGTCCAAACCAAAAAAATATATATTTTCTGTGTTTGTGAATTGTGTGCGCAGTAGCCGCACATGCATCAACAAAGTAGTGCCAAGCGTGCGCCTGTGTCATAAGTAAAGGGCCGGCTGGCTTGACCGTTAAAGGGTGCTGTAACCCCCAAAGTACACTTCAGTCAAAACCAAAAAAAAAATTATTTTCTGTGTTTGTTACTTGTGTGCACTGTGGCTGCACGTGCATCAACAAAGTAGCAGCGCCAAGCGTGCGCCTGTGTCCCATAAGTAAAAAGCCATCTGGCTCATTTATTAAAGGGTGGTGTAACCCACAAAGTGCACTACTCTCCAGCAAAAATAAAAAAATATTTTCTGTGTTTGTGTGCGCTTTAGCCGCACGTATATATCAATATAACATAAATGAAGGACCAAACTTTCTCCGATAAAAATAAAATAGTGAAAGATCAAGAACCACTTCCTCCTAGTGCTGTTGCTGCTGCTGGGAGTTGTTCATCATCCCAGAGAGGAAGTAGGAACATCACTACTTTTACTAAACAATTGACCCTCCAACAGTCCCTAGCGATGAGGATGAAGTACGACAGCAGTCAACCTGAAGCAAAATGTATAACTGAGGCCTTGACTGCTATGTTGGTGTTAGACGTTCGTCCGGTATCCGCCATTAGTGCAGTGGGATTTAGACAATTGATGGAGGTAGTGTGTCCCTGGTTCCAAATCCCGTCTAGATTCCACCTGCATCCTCAAAGCAGCAGCGACAAGCATGCATCTGTCTGTTAAAGGGTGGTGACACCCTCAAAGTGTGCTACACAAACAATAAAAATATTCTTCTTCTTTTTTCTGTCTTTGTGAAATGTGTGGGCTGTAGCCGCACCTGCATCCTTAAAGCAGCAGCGACAAGCGTGCGTCTGTCTGTTAAAGGGTGGTGACACCCTCAAAGTGTGCTACACAAACAATAAAAATATTGTTCTTTTTTTTTCTGTCTTTGTGAAATGTGTGGGCTGTAGCCGCAACTGCATCCTTAAAGCAGCAGCGACAAGCGTGCATCTGTCTGTTAAAGGGTGGTGACACCCTCAAAGTGTGCTACTCAAACAATAAAAATCTTCTTTTTTTTTCTGTCTTTGTGAATTGTGTGGGCTGTAGCCGCACTTGCATCCTCAAAGCAGCAGCGACAAGCGTGCGTCTGTCTGTTAAAGGGTGGTGTAACCCTCAAAGTGCGCTCCACAAACAATAAAAATATTCTTTTTTTTTCTGTCTTTGTGAAATGTGTGGGCTGTAGCCGCACTTGCATCCTCAAAACAGCAGCGACAAGCATGCGTCTGTCTGTTAAAGGGTGGTGTAACTCTCAAAGTGCTCCAAAAAATAAAAAACTATTTTTTTAATGTGTTTGTGACTTGTGTGCAATGTAGCTGCACTTGCATCCTCAAAGCAGCAGCGACAAGCGTGCGTCTGTCTGTTAAAGGGTGGTGACACCCTCAAAATGTGCTACACAAACAATAAAAATATTCTTCTTCTTTTTTTCTGTCTTTGTGAATTGTGTGGGCTGTAGCCGCACTTGCATCCTCAAAGCAGCAGCGACAAGCGTGCGTCTGTCTGTTAAAGGGTGGTGACACCCTCAAAGTGTGCTACACAGACAATAAAAATATTCTTCTTTTTTTTTCTGTCTTTGTGAATTGTGTGGGCTGTAGCTGCACTTGCATCCTCAAAGCAGCAGCGACAAGCGTGCGTCTGTCTGTTAAAGGGTGGTGACACCCTCAAAGTGTGCTACACAAACAATAAAAATATTCTTCTTTTTTTTTCTGTCTTTGTGAATTGTGTGGGCTGTAGCCGCACTTGCATCCTCAAAGCAGCAGCGACAAGCGTGCATCTGTCTGTTAAAGGGTGGTGTAACCCTCAAAGTGCGCTCCACAAACAATAAAAATATTCTTCTTTTTTTTTCTGTCTTTGTGAATTGTGTGGGCTGTAGCCGCACTTGCATCCTCAAAGCAGCAGCGACAAGCGTGCGTCTGTCTGTATTACATCGGTGACAGCATCCAAGTAGGCATGTCAGACTGTCCGTACCTGTACTGGCAGGAAAAAGAAGCAATTTGGAGGTCCCTGTTCAAACTGGCTCTATTTTACCTGAGTTGCCCCCCCTCCAGTGTGTACTCCGAAAGAGTGTTTAGTGCAGCCGGGAACCTTGTCAGCGAAAGGCGTAGGAGGTTGCTTCCACAACATGTGGAGAAGATGATGTTCATAAAATGAATTATCAACTCTTCCAGGGAGACCAGCCTCCAGAAGGTACAGAGGGACCTGTGGTTGTGGATTCCAGCAGTGACGAATTAATACTCTGTGAGGATGAGGATGTACACAACACTGAAGAGGGTGAGGAATCGGTGGATGAGGAGGATGAGGAAGACATCTTGCCTCCGTAGAGCCAGTTTGTGCAGGGACAGATTAATTGCCAGCTTGTTTTGTGGGGGCCCAAACGAACCAATCATTTCAGCCACAGTCGTGTGGCAGACCCTGGCGCTGAAATGTTTGGTTTGTTAAAGTGTGCATGTCCTGTTTATACAACATAAGGGTGAGTGGGAGGGCCCAAGGACAATTCCATCTTGCACCTCTTTTTTTTCTTTGCATTATGTATAGTTTGGGGCCTAGTTTTTCAACCTGCCATCCTGTCTGCCACTGCAGTGTCACTCCTAGATGGACCACGTGTTTGTGCCGCCCACTCGTATCTCTTAGCATAGTCATCCAGCTACCTCGGTGCAACCTTTTGGACATAAAAACACTATTGTGAGGTGTGATGTGTTCAGAATAGACTGGAAATGAGTGGAAATTAAGGTTATTGAGGTTAATAATAGCATAGGAGCAGAAAAACCCACAAATTCTGTGATTTTAGCTGTTTTTATGCTTTTTTTCAAAAAAATACAGATCCAAAACACAAAACCCAGAACCCAAAACACGGAAGGGTGGTTTTGGCAAAACCAATCCAGATCCAAAACACGAAGAAAGATCCAGATCCAAAACCAAAACACAAAACACGAAAAGTGGCCGGTGCACACCCCTACTTTACGTTAAACACAAAAACACTCTACACAATGGGTGGTATGTGTGTTTAAAATACTAAGGTTTTCATTTATTAAGCCTAAAATCATGCTGAAAGAACTATTTCTGCTTGCTTTAGTCAATTTTAAGTATCCTTGTAAAGCAATTTAACAAATTCCTAATGCAGGATGGAGATATCAAAGATATTCCATGTGTTAGACAAAGTAATGCTGCAGACCACAGTCACCTATACTCTCAATGGGAACTGAGGTCTTGGATTAAAATTTTTTTGGTGCTTGGCCCTGAAAGCCAACGTCATCTTCATATGGTGTCAGCCTATGTAGTATATAAGCTACAGTTTTGCACTGGCAGCCACGCATGCACAGTAGGTAGGCTGGGTCAAAACCTGGAAGTAAAGTGTTTGTAAAAGTGCATTTATATGTATATATTTTTTTGGATGCAGCTTGAAATGTCCATTGATTGGTTGACAGTTATGTCGACATGACAATGTCAACAAGGGTAAACTGTCAATGCACAGCATGTTGACAGTGAACATGTCTACATGGATGATATGTCAAAGTGATGAACTGTCGACAATTGGTTCCTGGTGGTCTAGTGGTGTCTTACCTTGTCCTGGTGGCTGTAACAGTCCCAGCGTCTAAATCTGGGTCATGGCAGTCATATGAGGATTTGTTCCAGAGGCAATTTCTCAGCAGCAGTGTTTTAGTGAGAATTTTCTCCACTATCCCTGAGCGTAATCCCTACCCCTAACCCTAACTGCCATCCTCCCGCAGCATAATCTAAACCTGTCCTTCGCAGTGTAACCCGAAACCTCCCGGGGGCGCAATAGCCTAACCATCGGCATCCTCAGACTACATTTCACTTGACAACAGTTCAGATGTCAACCCTGTGAATGTGTCGACAGTCTGAGAATGTGGACATGGTGGCTGCCGACAGTTTGAACCATGTTGACATTCTAAGGTGACATTGTGCTGTTATGGTTGGGTACGGGATGCTGGCACTCGGGATCCCAGCAGTAAGAATCCCGACGCTGGCATCCTGACGGGGTTAGGATACCGACACCTGTCGGTAAGTATTCTCACCCTACCCCTAAACCTAACCCTCCCTTCCCACAGCCCAAACCTGACCTTCCCACAGCCAAAACCTGACCATCCTCTCTGCAGCCTAAACCTAACCTCCCTCCTAGTGCCTAACCCTCTTCCTAGTGCCTAACCCTCCCCCTAATCCCACTACTTAACAATGGGATACCGGCGGTCAGGATGCTGCCTTAGGAATTCTGACTGGTACTGACAGATAGGATTTAAACTACATCCCATGGTGTTGCATTATGAATGTCGACATGTTACCTTCTTACTGGATATCTATATACAAGCCAGGTTTGCATCAGAAGCAACAAATGTGCATACCATAGGTAAACCAGCTCTGACCTCTTATTATAGGCAGGGATTTTTTTTCTTTTTGATAAATGGCTGAGATAATATGTTTTATTGCTGCAAGCAAAGTGTGAAGGGTCTTTAAACAGACCCTTAACTTTACTAATCCAGGTGTATCATGACTGTGAATAATAAAACATTTGCAGTCTCATTTAAAGATATCCAGTGGGAAAAGATATAACACATTAGAACCATACATGTAGATTATAAATACCAGTATTTGAAATGTGTGCTTATAAAATATAGTAATATGATTAGTAACTTGCACAACAATCATACCTGTCAACATTTACCATTCTAAAGCTGGGATATTAAGAGCCACACCCTTATCCAGCCAAGCCAGGCCAGCCCAATAAATACCTATATTATGGTACTGTACTATTAAGTTAAATGTGCACATTTTGTTTAAAAGCTTTAATCTTCATGTGAATACTCTACACAAGCTTACATAGCTCAGATATTACAACTGTAGGGCCTGATTCAGAGTTGAACGTCACACCGATTTTCATGCAGTTGAGAGATTATCGGTGGTCTGCGCATGTGCCACAGCCACATTGCGAATGCACGGCGAATAAATTGTGATCCCACTTGCTGTAAGGATTCACTCACAATCGATTTACAGCAAGATACCGTTTTGTGGGTGGTTATGTGGAGTTCCGGCCAAAACAAGGGTGTGTCGGGGCCACTTTCTGGGCATGTACTAGCCAGAGTCTGCAATCGCACAAGCAGAGAACAAAACTCCAGTGTCTTAGTTACCACGCCCTTTCTGAGTGACCATAGACTCACTCGAGAAGTCGATGTTTTAAGGATCTGCGTCAATGCTGTGTTTGTGTACACAGTTGCAGGCAGCTATGAGGGCTCCGATGTGCATCTCAATACAAATTCCTCCAGCTAATGCATTAGCATATTGCGAGGCAAAAAAATGTGCAAATGCGTTTGCATTAGAGTACAACTCTGAATCAGGTGGTAAACACAGTGTTTGTACTTCCATAGTCTTCTGCAGACATTTCATTCTTCACAAGTCCTAACAAAGCATCAACCACAAGTAACACATTTGTTTTATTCAATAAATGAATATAATTAAATGCAGGCTGTAGCCCAAATATAGAGCATTCATATTATACATCTGTCATTCTGTTAACTGCTGGTGCTTATTATTGACATGAAAAATGTGTTAGTTAAGGTCTAAATGTATTTTGTACAAAGTTACAGCCGAAATCTAAGCAGGAAAAGATGCACACATGAAACAGCTCATTTACTGTATATGCATCTAGGTTTGTATATGGAGCAACAAATGTATTATACTATGCACCTCAATAGTGCAGTTAAAGCAGAACAATAAATTGTGGCTTGACAGTGTTAGTAGTAGGGGTGTGCACCGGACACTTTTCGTGTTTTGTGTTTTGGTTTTGGATCTGGATCTTGGATCTGAAGCTCTCATTCGGGAAGTACCGTTCTATAGAACGGTACTAAGTTCGTGGATCGCGTTTTCGTTTTTTTTTTTTGCCAAGTCCGGGGATGCCTACTTTGGAACGAAGAGGACAGAACCTCGCATAGGAGATGGTGAGTATGTTTTTTTTCACAGGTCCCCTAGGGATACTTTACCGGACAAGTGGACCGATGCTACAGGTTACATAGGTGAGTATGTGTACATGTGTGTGTGTGTATGTATGTTTAATAAACTTATACTGTCACGGTGTGTGTGTCCTGTGTTTTTTTTAAACATTTTTTTACAGGTGAACTACAGGTACTAGTGGGCCCTTAATGCCCTGCATGCTGGTACTTGTGGTTCTCCAAGTACCAGCATGCGGGGCAGGCTAGCTGGGACTTGCAGTTCTACTTGTAAAGACAATGTTTGATATTCTTTATTTACACCACACCACACAATCAACCCGCCACCCACCGCCACCAGGGGTGGCGGGGATAGCCCCGGGCTATCAGCATGGGCCTGGGGAGCCCTGGAGAGGGTGACCCCTTTATTGGGGGGGTCCCCAGCTCTCCAGGGATCCCCGGCCTGGGCTGACTAGCGGTCAGGGCTGATGCTGCGGCTGGGGGGCCCGGTGAAAGGGCTCCCCTGGCTGTGGCATCAGCCCCCCGCTAGAAAAAGTCCAGTGCTGGTTCTGGAACATACAGGGGAACCCTACTCATTTTTTTCCCCTGTATTTCCAGAACCAGGACCGGATCAGAGCCCAGAGCTGGTTGCGCAGAATACGGGGGACCCCTACGTCGTTTGTCCCCCGTATTTTGGCAACCAGCTCTGGTTCTGACTAGCCCGGTGCTGGTTGTGTTTAAGTACAGGGGACCCCTATGTCGTTTGTCCCCTGTATTTAAGCACACCCAGCACTGGGTCACTAATGCCCGGGGCTGGTTGCTCTTTTTTGGGGGGGGGGCACGCCATTTTTTTCTCTTTTTACACAGGTTTTTTTTTTTTTTTTTACCACAGCAGCACAGACGGGTCTCACGCACCCGTTAGTGCTCTGTGTCAATGACACAGATGCAAGTAGCACGGATCTCCTGGTCCGTGCGTGCATCTGTGTCATTGAAATACACAGCAGCACAGACGGGTCTCACTGACCCATCTGTGCTCTGTGTCACTGTCAATCACACAGATGCATGTAGCACGGATCTCACGAGTCCGTGCTACATGCAAATGAGCACCATAATGCTGATTGGCTGAGAGCCGTGACAGACGGCTCTGTCAGCCAATCAGCACTTTGCCCATTAAAGGCAAAGGCATTTTTTTTAAAATGGCCGCTCGAGGCAAAACCTCGAGATCCGACAGCAGATCTCGAGGTTTTGCCTCGGGAGAGGGATCCGGGGCAGACAGGGAGATCCGAGCTTGGGCTCGGATCGCCCCGGATCCCCGAAGTTCGGGTGGGTTCGGTTCTCAGGGAACCGAACCCGCTCATCCCTAGTTAGTAGCAAATGTTAAAGTTGTATTCCCCATTTTGTACACAAAATATTAGTGTAATCAAGTGTCACCTCCAAGTGTCTTCACACTGTTATTAATAATTGCAAAAGTTGCTTTTACCACATAAAATGGAAGTGAATACAAACATATGTCGTGTTCCCCTTTGAAAAGCAAATTGCAATATTCTGCTGCAGTGGAAATGGAAGCCTCAATTAAGTAGTGCAAATAGTGCTATATTATATGAAGGGAATCAGTATTTAATGGCGGCGGATCAAATACCGACAGCGGAACCCCAATGGACCTAATTCCCGACTGGGGCTGGTAAGTAACCTAACCCTCCCCTCCCCCCCCAACCCTAACCCTCCCTTAGTGGTCCCTAACCCTAACCTCTCCCTTTGTGCCTAACCCTAACCCCCCTCCCCGCACCCTAAACCTAACCCTCCTAAAGGGGGTGCCTAACCCCCCCTAGTGGTGCCTAACCCTAACCACCTCTTTCCCTATGCTAACCCTAACCCTCCCTGGGGGTGCCTAAACCTAAATCCTCCCGAGGGTCCCTAAACCTAACCCTCCCCCCCACGGCTAGACGCTAAGACACCCGGCTTACCTTCATTTGGTATGCCGGGTGTCGGTACTTTGTAGTGGGACTAATGATAGGCATCGGGATTTCGATGCCTATTTTTAGCCCCTTGTCAGGCTGTCAGTGTCGGGATATCGGCGGGCGGGATAGCGCCTGTCAGTATCCAGACTGCATCCCATATTAATTCAAGCAGTATTGCATGGCTTCATATAATATTGCAGCCACACTAATGCTCCTAATTTTACCTATTTTATAACACAAATTGATACTAGACTATCAGGTCATAAGGAGCAGTGTACTAACACTAATTGTCCTAATTTCAGCTTGCCTGACCTCAATGTGAGATTACACATACATTGTCTCATTTATAAAGATAGGACTTTTGACTGGAGCTACTTTTTAATGTATTTATCGGCTTGATCTATTCTCTGGGCCTAATTATATGTTTGTGGAATAAGTTCAATGCACCTGAACAGTGTTTACATGAAACGAGATTACCTCAGTTGTGATTGTAATTTACATAATCTATAACAATAAATATTACTTATTGCAATCAAAAGCAATACTTGACTCGTTCAGTGGATACATACAGTGACAGTGTGGGAGTGAGAGCATTGTACTGTTTTGTTTGCAATAAATTAGTAGTGGAACAGAAGCTACATTCTACTGGATGCCCTATACCCCATTCTGATACTTAGGGGTCAATTCAATTAGCTGCGATGAACTCACGGGTGCAAGTCATTGTGGCAACAGCCGCACTTTATGGCAGCCCAAACTCACACAGAAGTGCAGCTGCAAGCAAAATTGCGCAAATTATGGCTCAGAGCGCCCCGCTCTGAGCCCAATTGGTAAGCATTGCAGCTTATTTTTGTTTTTACCAGGAAATGTTTATATTGACCTAGAATATTACATACTAAATAGGTCAACTATATGGCTGTAGACCATGACATTTTGACTGCTTTCTATTGGCAGTAAAAAACAAAATAATACTCATTGAAAATCCTACAGTATGTCCTCTAATCACTATATTATATTTTAACTTAGTACAAAGAACACATTGTAAAACTTTATTAACTTAAATGGAAATGATCACTGTTTTTGTGAAAACTATTACTCTCTGTATCTGATAACTGTATATTTGTCACATTCTATTAAATATTTATTTTATTTATAAAATATTTATATTGCTCATATTTTTATTTATAACATATTTATATTACTCATCTCTGCATATTCAGGTTTGGAAATATCTTGGGATGGAGACAGCTTTGTGGAAGTTATGGCAGCTCCTCATCTGAAAGGAAAACTCTGTGGTCTGTGTGGTAACTACAATGGACACAAAAGAGATGATCTCATAGGTAGTGATGGAAACTTCAAGTTTGACGTGGATGACTTTGGTGATTCGTGGAGGGTGGAATCTAATGAGTTCTGTAACCGCCCTCGTAGGAAGACTGCGCCTGAATTGTGTCAAGGTACTGTGAAAGTGAAACTCCGAGCACACAGGGAATGCCAGAAGCTAAAGTCCTGGGACTTCCAGAACTGTCACTCCACAGTTGACTATGCCATGTTCTACAGGTAAGTTCTAAATGAAACATTTTGTTCTGCCCTTAGACTGCTCTTACATCAATATAGACTTCTAAGGTGCTAACACAGTTCATGATTATAGGACAGAACAGCAAATAAAGCCCCAGATTCTTCATCTTGAGTAACTTTCATATTGTACTCTACCGTAAAAGCCAGTTTGTTAGTTCTGCCATGAGGCCTGAACACATATGATAAACAGTATGTGCCAATCATATAGCAACAGTGCTTAATGTGACATGTGGTCCTGTTCCTCGGCTGACCTGTTTATTATTGCCTCATCTGTACCTTTTACTCTTATGTGTTTAGCTGAAATGGTGCACTGTCCATTGGCCATAGTGCGCATTAATATATATTTTCATTATTGCTTAATTTTGATGAAGGTATCTATGCAAGTGTGTTGCTTCATCTGATTCTCTGAGACTTGGATTTTGGTCAATGTTGAGAACGGATATATATTTAGCATTATCGCTCCTCTGTACCTGTGGGTCTAGGATTTTATCTCTGAACACTTGTTTATGTGGATGGAGGTGATGACTTCAAGGTGTCTGTATGAGAATGATTTCCTAACTAAAAGCAGCTTTTAGTGAAGAGATTGGCTGTCTTATGTGTTAAATATTTTTTCCTTTACTGTTTACAACTTCTCCAGGCAGGGATGTTACTAGACATTTGTGCATTCCAAAATGTTGAGGTGGCTCCCCAAGGTTTCTAGAGAGGAACACCTTAGACTCTTCTGTACTCCACTCCTCTCACTTATCTTCCCAAGCCAGCTGTCCCCTTTCATCTGCTGCTCTGTGAAGTTCTGCACATTCTGCTCAGAGAGGAAGGGAACATCTTTGTGGCCTGTCCCCGCTGTGCAGTGCTATGGTACCAGGGGAGCAGGTGAGGATGACCTAATGCATCCAGTGAACTGGGCAGGATCCAGAAGGCTTGTTAACCTTCCCTGGAGTTCAGAAGTTCCTCCCGAAATTCAGGGCTCTCCCAGATATTCTAGGAGATTAGGCAGGTATGGGTAGTATGCCAGATATTTTCTGATTATATTAAAGTTACCCCATATGTGGAAAATGTAGAAGAAACTTGTTAAACTACAGCCATATTTTATAACTTTTTTTTATATATACCTACTGCATAAGTCTTGGCATCTCACTTGAATTTCTACGCTTTGCCATAAAATATCCTAGCAAAACATATTCCAAAAGAGAATAACACACACCGTAATTGTTAAGGTTATTTTTCCTTCCAAACTTCAATAACGTTTCATTAAGATCAGAGCTTTTACAAAACTCCAGTTTTTATAACCTAGCTTGTAATACAGGATTTTGATGTTTCCATCAAGTTCAGCAGCCCCCTTTGCTAGATGTATATGTGCAATTCTTATGTTCATAGATGAAGTTTCATATCAATAATTGCTAACCTCCAAGGTATGGCACAGGGTATCATATTGCTTTGAGGCCTTATAGTTATTTATTACATCACTATTCATAGGAATACTTCCTGGTTTTCACATTCATCTTACTTAGTCATGGTCTTACCAGATTTTTATCTTTGGCACAGATTTAACTTTTTTCCTTTTTAAAAATAAAAAGAAAGAACTTCTTCAGTGATCCTGGAGTAAAATGCCACAGAATTTATGAGGAACAAGCAACAAATATTGTATTCTGTTGACATTATACCAAATAGTACAATTCATACAATTATCCAAACTTTTTATTAAGCTTATTACGTTTTTGTCAGCAAAACAGAAAACACAGTATCATTTTGGGTAGTTGATTAATTATATTATTTTAGCTGCTTTGGAGAGGAAGATGCCCGACATGTATTTATTATAACTACTCCATTAGTGACATGTACCAGTCCTTCCAAAGCACGCTCAGCATTGCAAGCCAATTCCTTCATGTACATTCACAGTATTTCCTTATTGAAGCTTGCTTCTGGTAAGTCTCAATTTTATAGGCGACAGCACGGTTTCTGAATTACTTGTTTAAAGGGCATTCATTCTGAACATATATTTTACCTGTAAATTCCATATATCATATACATCAAAGAGAATTCCTAGAACCTTAGGGGGAGATTTATCAAAGCCTGGAGAGAGATAAAGTACCAACCAATCAGCTTCTAACTGTAATTTTACAAGCTGTGTTTAAAAAAATGACAGGAGCTGATTGATTAGTACTTTATCTCTCTCCACTTTATTTTTCTCAAAGCTTTGATTCATACCCCTTATGTTGTTCCAGTTGATCAGTTGTCATCTATGCAGTGTTATGTCTAGAATTTACCCTCATTAATTTCTTATTTGATACTGTAAAACAGCAAATAGTGACAATACAAATCAGGAGTAACAGTATACAATGCCCAAGATGGCACAGACTAAAATGGCATAGCATATTATCACAGAGCAGCAGTAGTTACACAAGCCTAAAACAGCATCAAGTCCTTAAATCCGACAAACTACTTTTAATGTAAATAAGAAATTAATATTATTATTATATTTATTTATTTGGCGCAACAAGAATCTGCAGTGCCATACTGTGGTAAATCATACAACAATTTGTACAGGTACACACTAATACAGAAAAGTACGTACTGTAGCTTTACATATATTTATAATTAAAGTGCTTACATTACATAAATATGTAGATAATATTAAGGGGAGAGAACACTGCTCACAAGAGCCTACATTTTAGGGAATTGGCACACACAGAGAGGGAGGGGGGAGTAGAGATATGGAAAGGTGGGAGGAGGGGATTAGGCTTGCTAAGAGATGAGTCTTAAAAACATGTTTAATTAAAGGTAGGGAGGTTGGAGTCTTGCTGGGCAATGTGAGGGCATACCAGAGGTTGGAGGCATCAGGGGAGAAATCCTGAAGATTAGAAAGGATGGAGGAGAGGAGATAGTCATTAGCAGAGCAAGGTGGACAGGAGGGAGTATTGGCTTACTTTACTCCTGACATACATAGAGGGGTAGATTTACTAAAGCTTCTAAAAATGAAAAGTGGAGGTGTTGCCTATAGCAACCAATCAGATTGTACAGTAGCTATCGTTTCTCTATTGCATTCTAGGAAATTATAGACAGAAAATGATTGGTTGCTATGGGCACCACCTCCACTTGTCTGTTTTAGAAGCTTTATTAAATCTACCTCATAGTATTACCTTACTTTTGACAGATTCCAATATTTTGATAGTATTGCCAGAGATACAGTAAATTTGTAGGAATAGGTTTCAGTTGGCTTATTCATCCTATCTTCTTGCAGCCATGTGTGGGCTATCCTTGTAAGATTGCCCCCTTCTGTAGCCTGGCCTTCAGGAGAGGGCTGATTGATGGCTTCTCTGACACGATCACATCAGATGTGACTGTGCCAGGCAGAGGTCAGATTGGCATGGTAGCATCTGATGCGACAACGTCAGGCAGGTGGTTAAACAGGAAATTTACAATGGCAATACCATTCAAAGCAAAATATGACCTGTTTTGTTTAGGATGGTATTGCTGTTTCAAATGGGATGCAGTCATAGTACCGATAGTCGGGATGCCAGCGCTTAGAATGCCGGCGCTAGAAACCCGACACCTGTCAGAATCCCAGCACCAGCATTCCGACCACCGGCATCCCGACAGTAAGTACTGGGGTTGGGTTAGGGGGAGAGTTAGGGTATAGGGTTAGACACTAGGGGGAGGGATAGGGTTAGGCACTAAGGGGTGAGGGTTATGTTTACGGTACAGGGAAGAGCTTAGGTTTAGGCACTATGGGGGAAGGTTAGGTTTAGTCAGCGGGGAGGGAAGGGTAGGGAGAGGGGGAGGGTTTGGATACTGACTGATACGTGATGGTATTCTTTATCTGTCGGGATGCCGGCATTGGGATTCTGGCCGCCGGGATCCCGAGCCGGCAACTAACCCTTTCAAACATGCAGAGAAGCAAACTGCTCTTTAGTAAATTTACCCCTACAGATCTCAATAAAATATTGGCCAAGGAACAATTTCCTATATTTGTTTTCAAACCTCTGCACAATTCATGAACAACCTGCAATTTCTCCTAATATAGAAGTCTTTCTCTGTGAATGTGTTTTTTACATATACAGAATAACCAAGCTATAGCATCTCCAATTTACACCATAAACCATCAATATTTATGAAGCTACGCAAAACATTTTTGCACGTATGTTAATCACAACCAGATAATTCAAGACATATATAATATTTGCATTCTCAGTTGTGTTATTTTTTAATCAGTTACACTGAATCTCAGTCTCCTCTCTACCTGCCTCTCTGCCACATAAGTCTCCGTACAATAAAAGAACTGTCTGTAACACATTACTGGAGTTATAAAGTATGCATGCGTGATTTCATGTGACCATGTTTAGTACTGTATTTCACTTCTGTTCTCTAATGCAAACACGTAATATTTTACTAGACACATGGGAAGAAAAGAAACAGCTGCTGTTTTTTTTCTTTACTAGAAATACGTTTCTCAAATGTTATACTTGTGAAGATGTTCTGCAGGCTTGTACATTACCATATGGGAACAGATAGTTAAACATGGGAGATCCTTAATGGAAACAGTCAAACAGATGTGTATGCTTAAGATACATCCTGACTTTATCACACATGCACAGAATGAATTTTGTATTGATTATGTTTTTCACTAGGAACTGTTCATTAAACTGATGTCAAATGTAGATCCTGCAAAATAAGGACATTGTGTAACATATGGTAACCAGAATAGAAGACACATATATTAATAAGTAATTTTGCCACAAACTGCAGTGTGGCTTTTATTATTTATGTGATTATCACATTCTGATTCTATTCAAGAACATGATCATATAAGAGTCGATGCAGAGTTGAGCGCAAGTCAATCATAATTGTTCCTGTATTGTGTGCACAGAAATTGATGCATATATTTGCTTACATGCAGAATTGTGATGCATGTCTGCCCCTATCTGTACAATTGCTTTAATACCTGTTATCATAATCTGGGCACACTTGTGCCATCCCTATATTTGATGCACAAGATACAGCGGGTGAAATAAGTATTGAATGCATCAACATTTTTCTCAGTATTTGTAGTGGGCTATTGTAATGAAATGTTCACCAAATGTCAGCAACAACCCATGCAATCCACACATGCAAAGAAATCACACCATAGATGTCCATAAATTAAGTTATGTGTAATAATGTGAAATGACACAGGGAAAAAGTATTGAACACGCTTACTGAAATTTAGTTAATACTTCGTATAAAAACCTTTGTTGGTAATGACAGCTTCAAGACGCCACCTGTATGGAGAAACTAGTCGCATGCAGGGTTGTCTTAACAGCAGTGTGGGCCCTGGGCAAAGCAATACACTGGGGCACCTACCCACCCTTTCACGGGAAAAAATGTAAATGGTCAATAAAATTAAACCCTCCTGCATGCCCATCAGACCTCCCACACATGCAGAGAGACTCTGTCTGACTGGTCTGAAGCCGGCGGATGAAGTGAAACTGGGACTGAGGTGAGTACTCGTCACGGGGGGGATGCGGGGGAGGTTAGATTGGAATACAGTGCACCGGTGCCATCTTATAAAATTATCACAAATTTACCAACTGGCCGTGGCTGCAGGGGGACGGGTTGGTGGGCCCCTACAAGCTTCGGGCCCTTGGGTAACTGCCCAACAAGCCCGATGGAAGAGATGGCCCTGGTCGCATGCATTGCTCAGGTGTGATTTTGACCGTTTCTTCCACACAAACAGTCTTCAAATCTTGACGGCTCCGTGGGCTGCTTCTATAAACTCTGATCTTTAGTTCTTTCTATAGATTTTCAATTGGATTCAAGTCAGGTGATTGGCTGGGCCATTCTAGCAGCTTTATTTTCTTTCTCTGAAACTAATTGAGAGTGTCGTTGGCTGTGTGTTTGGGATAATTGTCTTCCTGAAATGTCCACCTTTGTTTCATCTTCAGCATCCTGGTAGATGACAGCAGATTTTTATCAAGACTGTCTCTGTAATTTTTTCCATTCATCCTTTCTCCAATGAAATGAAGTATACCAGTACCGTATGCTGAAACACAGCCCCACACCATGATGTTCCCACCTCCAAACTTCACTGTTGGTATGGTGTTTTTGGGGTGATGTGCCGTGCTATTTCTCCTCCAAACATGGTGTGTATTATGGCATCCAAAGAGTTCAATTTTGGACTCATCTGACCAGACTATATTCTCGCAGTATTTCACATGCTTGTCCAAATGTTGTGCAGCAAACTCTAAACAAGCTTCAACAAGCTTTTTCTTCAGCAATGAGTTTTGCGTGGTGAGCGTGCATACAGGTCATGTCGGTTGAGTGCATTACTTAATTGTTTTCTTTGAAACAATTGTGCCTGCTAATTCCAGGTCTTTCTGAAGCTCTCCACAAGTGGTCCTTGGCTCCTGGACAACTCTTCTGATATTTCTTTTCACTCCTCTGTCAGAAATCTTGCAAGGAGCAACTGATCGTGGCAGGTTTATGGTGAAATGATGTTCTTTCCAGTTCCGGATTATGGCCCCAACAGTGCTCACTGGAACATTCAGACATTTAGAAATCCTTCTGTAACCAATGCTATCAATATATTTTGCAACAATACAGTTGGGAAGGTCTTGAGAGAGCTCTTTGCTTTTACCCATCATGAGATGTTTCTTGTGTGACACCATGGTAATGAGACACCTTTTTATAGGCTATCAGTTTGGACTGAACCATCTTATATTAGTTTGCACTGACAAGGGGCAGGATTGCTTTCTACTTACTGATAAATTTGATGTCTTGGCTTTCCATGCCTTTTTGCACCTCCCTTTCTTCATGTGTTCAATACTTTTCAATACTTTTACCCTGTGTCATTTCACATTATTACACATAACTTAATTTATGAATATCTATGGTTTGATTCATTTGCATGTGTGGATTGCATGGGTTGTTGCTGACATTTGGTGAAAATGTCATTACAATAGCCCCATCACAAATATATTTACTGAGAAAAATGTTGATTTGTTCAACCTTCATGCTGAGGCTGTGGATAGTCATGACGCTTGGCTTTGTTCCTATGCTCTTCAACTGGATCACTAAGGAGGAGGACTTGGAGGGGTGGACTTGGATGGGGGGTCGGGGTTGTCGCGAACAGAGGTAGGGTTTCGGGATGCCGTGAAAGGGAAGTTGAACAACTGGGGAGGAAGTGGAGAGGAACAGGAAGGAAGCAGGAGGTGTGAGGTGCTGGAGCTGGGTGCAGGGGGAAGCAAGCACAGGAGGAAGAGCACCGGTCCCTGCGTGTCACAGTGTGACCCGGGGTTTGACTTGGGAAGGTGGGGAAGGGTGTCAGTGGGTGGGGCTTCAGCTGGGCGGTTACTGGAACAGCACAGCAGCTGGTTAAAAAGTATTAATAGGTGCTGCTGCCCCATTTTTTCTGTCCCTGGTCCTTGGGACCCCTCTGATCCTTGGGCCCCTTTGTCACCCCCTGTTGCCGGGCCTGGGTGTCACCCCCCACCATGTCCATAGGCCTCCATTGTAAAATTACATCCCCATTTGTATAAGACCCCTGCAGTAGCAATAGATCTCCATTAAAATTACACCCCAGCCCCTTAGTGATAATGAAACTGGGACTGCAGTTGTATAATCCTCCCATCCCTGGTGTAATATGTCCCTGGTTTTTGCACTCCATTCTCCTCTCTTGTGACCACTGTAAATCATTATTACTATTCTACCCTCCACCCCTGCCCCAGAGTCAAATGACTTTAAAAGGTCATTACCTCTTATCAACAACCCCAAGTTTAGGTAGAGACCACCAAAGGGTATTACAATGAGGCATTACACCTTCCCCTCCACTACAAGTAGAGCATGGCAGAGTATGTGTCATGGAGGACTAAGTTCTCCTCCTCTCACTTTTGTTAGCACGGCATTCTGGGGTGCAATTCCGATAGTGATCTCGGTGGTGACGGACTGCTACATCATTGTCTGGGGGGCCATGGAGCCATAGGGAATCCATTCTGTACATGTACAGAATTGGTTCTATTTTTAAGAGCCGGGGAAGCAGTGGCCTGGCACTGACTGGGTCAGCTAAAGTCCAGCTGGCTGCGGCTGCATCCCATGTGACCGTGTCAGTTAATTGGTTAAATCGCATTTGGAAATGCGGCGGTTTACCTAACATTCTGCATCGTCTGTATGCTTGGTTCCAAAGTATGTGTAGAGCAAAAAAATGCAAGATATGCAATGCAAATGGAGTCTGTATCAGCCCCTTTTGTATGATTAAATATATTTTGTGACTTCTTCCATTAAAATATGTCTTATTCACACAGCGAATAGGTAGCACAAACAGCTTCTGCTGATTAAAATGATATGCAGCATGCATGTATTCTGCATGCAAAATGCTACGTTACATTGTCACAGCCGACAAGTAGGACATATGCAGACTGTCTCTGCAAGCTGTCCTAATTGGTAAATATGCATATATAATTAAAAATCAAATATCATAGCTCATGACTTCTTTTATTGTTTTATATTAAACTACCAATCACCAAATGAGTGCTTATAACCAAACAATGGAAATAATACATTTGGGTATGGAGTAGGGGGGGGGGGCGATACTGCTGTGCCCAGGAGTGACCTGACCCTTAAATATGCTACTGCAGTGGTTCTCAAACTTGGTGCTCAGGACCCCACACAGTTCACGTTTTCCAGGTCACCCAGCAGGGGCACAGGTGTATTCATTACTCACTAACACATTTTAAAAGATTCAAAGGTGGAGCTATTTCACTTGTGATTCTGTGAGGAGACCTTGAAAACATGCACTGAGGACTGAGTTTGAGAACCTGTACTCTAGTCTACGCCTTTTTTCTGCGCATAAGCAATAGAACTACATATGCCTGATATACTTTCAATTCTGCATCGGCCCTCAATTTGAACTTATGATTTTAAGGAAGTAGCAAAAATGTAATTTAGCTGCTCAGTAAGTAAAAATATACAAATAATGTGCTTTCCATCCCCACAATCTGATGAAATGCAGAGCCACAAACCTAAGTGATGTGTTTATACAAATTTCCAAAGTATTACAGTGAATTCCCAAAAAGTAGTTTTGTGTCCAACTTTTAGCTGTGGTGAAAAGCATATTAGTGCACTAAATCTTTAGTAGCCATAGAAAATATGTACTGTATAAACACTGTATACAAAACACCACAGGAAAAAAAAGCCAAACAATTTAAAAAGTGAAGTAATAGGGTGAATAGAATACTGGAAGCATCTTTCAAAGTTATTAATTGAAGCAAGGATGATAGCAGCTGCATTTATAATAGAAGACAATTGTTAAAGATAAATAATGTGAAGTCCGCTCATGCTTACTTGGAGTTCTAAAGTCCAAAAGATTTATTTGCACAAAGAAATAAATAGAGTACCGTGCGGCTGTCACAGCACAAGAATTCAATCCTGAATGCACTGACTTCCAACAGTCACTGCAGTTTATAGGGTCACATTCAAATAGTCCTTAGGGAATACAATCATTGGGCACAGGCAGGGATCTGTATATACTCGACGTCGGATAGGTCAGTTCTTTCTTCTTTGTATGTGAGCAGACGGATCTTCATTAGCCAGAGGGTCACACCAAAACTATCCCATTCTGGAATTCCTTTGTCTCACAGTATCAGGGGGGAGGGGGAAATGTTTGAGTTTCAGGAGAAGCACATTACATTGCTAAACTGCAATTTAAAGGGATCTAAAACATTATACCAATAATATTACATTTATGTTTACAACAGAGATGCAGTATTTACCTATAATACACTACAAATTAAATGCTGATTAAAATAAGACTAAACAACAATATACAGTTATGTAAAATTATAAATATACTTAAAGTATATTTAAAATAAGAACTTTATTTTAATGATAATCCATAACCGCACAGTGAGATGGTTTCTGCAGGGTCACCAAAGTTATCCTATTGGAATACAGAACACAACAAACCCAGGGAATTGCGCAATATTATGATCACAATAGCATACAATCAGATCTCATACAAGCATATCTCATACAAGCAGATTGACTAATCATTAATTTGTAACCTATATAAGTAAATGCCTTCATCCAAGATATCTAACTTTAACACTATTGCAGACATATTTTAATTTGGTCAACAAGCTGTAATGCAGCTACCACCCAGTATTTAAAAAAAGAAACATAAATATTCATAAAATGTATGTTTTCCATTCAGAATATTCTATGTACATTGGCCTGATGGTGAGTTGGATGTACAGTGCATACGGAAAGTTTTAACAACGCTTCACTTTTTCCACATTTTGTTATGTTACAGCCTTATTCCAAAATGGAATACATTCATTTTTGTCCTCAAAATTCTACACACAATACCCCATAGTGACAACGTGTAAAAATTTTTTTTTAGATTTTTGCAAATTTAATTAGAAAAAAACAAACAAGAAATCACAAACAAGAAATCACATGTACATGAGTAGTTACAGCCTTTGCCATGAAGCGCAATATTGATCTCAGATGCATCCTGTTTTCACTGATCATCCTTAAGATGTTCCTACAGCTTAATTGGTGTCCACCTGTGGTAAATTCAGTTGATTGGACATGATTTTGAAAGGCATACACCTGTCTATATAAGGTCCCACACTTGACAGTGCATGTCAGAGCACAAACCATGCATGAAGTCCAAGGAACTGTCTGTAGACTTCCGAGACAGGATTGTCTCGAAGCACAAATCTGGGGAAGGGTACAGAAAAATATCTGCTGCTTTAAAGGCTCCAATGAGCACAGTGGCCTCCATCTTCGTAAATGGAAATTCTGAACCACCAGGACTCTTCCTAGAGTTGTCCAGCCGTCTAATCTGAGGGATCATGGGAGAAGGGAGGTGACCAAGAACCCGATGCTCACTCTGTCACTCTGTCAGAGCTACAGCATTCCTCTGTGGAGAGAGGAGGAGAACCTTCCGGAAGGACAACCATCTCTGCAGCAATCCACCAATCAGGCCTGTATGGTAGAGTGACCAGATGGAAGCCACTTCTTAGTAAAAAGCACATGGCAGCCCGCCTGGAGTTTGCCAAAATGCACCTGAAGAACTCTATGGTCTGATGAGACAAAGATTGAACTCTTTGGCATGAATGCCAGGCGTTATGTTTGGAGGAAACCAGGCACCGCTCATCAGCAGACCAATACCATCCCTACAGTGATGCATGGTGGTGGCAGCATCATGCTGTGGGGATGTTTTTCAGTGGCAGGAACTGGGAGACTAGTCAGGATAGAGGGAAAGATGAATGCAGCAATGTACAGAGACATCCTGGATGAAAACCTGCTCCAGAGTGCTCTTGACCTCAGACTGGGGTGACGGTTCGTCTTTCAGCAGGACAACGACCCTAAACACACAGCCAAGATATCAAAGGAGTGGCTTCAGGACAACTCTGTGAATATCCTTGAGTGTCCCAGCCAGAGCCCAGATTTGAATCCGAATGAACATCTCTGGAGAGATCTGAAAATGGCTGTGCACCGACGCTTCCCATTCAACCTGATGGAGCTTGAGAGGTGCTGCAAAGAGGAATGTAAGTAACCTGTATTTAGGCGCTAATCAATTCAAATTATATTACTAGTAGCAGCAGCCAACTAGTGAGTTGTGTAGACTCACTATGGTCTCATAAAAAGAGAAAAAAACTATAAAACAGAAATGTGGTTGTGCTTATCAATCCTTGTAATGGTAGAAAATAACCTCAGAATGCCATGAATATATTAAAGATACTTTATATCAAACAAATGAATATATACCTATATATATTAATATCTGTGTCGACACATATTAATAGCTTTGACCACATAGGTATTGTCAATTATACTGTTCTATATTGTTAATTTCATTGTTAATTCTATATATATGTCATAGTGTTTTATTCATTTGTTTGATATAAAGTATCTTTAATACGAGTATATTCATGGCGTTCTGAGGTTATTTTCTGCCATTACAAGGATTGATAAGCGCAACCAAGTTTCTGTTTTTTGCAAAGAGGAATAAGCAAAACTGCCCAAAGATAGGTGTACCAAGCTTGTGGCATCATATTCAAAAAGACTTGAGGCTGTAATTGCTACCAAAGGTACATCAACAAAGTATTGAGCAAAGGCTGTGAATACTTATGTACATCTGATTTCTTAGTTTTTTTTAAATAAAATTAGCAAAAATCTCAAAAAAACTTTTACACATTGTCATTATGAGGTATTGTGTGTAGAATTTTGAGGACAAAAATAAATTTATTCCATTTTGGAATAAGGCTGTAACACAACAAAATGTGGAAAAAGTGAAGCGCTGTGAATACTTTCCGGATACACTGTATACTATGGGACTTATGTAATAGGGTGTATCTGGTGCTGCTGCGGTAACTCCTGCCAGTCTTCCCGTATTTTTAAAGTGCCAATCATTTTAAAGGCAAAACCAGCTTGCATAAACTCCTAGATGACATTTCCATAACAAAAGTAAGCTAATTTATGCCCAAATGCTGAGGTGTAGGCATCACAAGTTGCATGCAGGTCTGTGTAAGTAGCATATGCTCCTGGTGTATATGACGCACACATCAGATACATTCACACCAATGTTTTAAAACATTTGTTCTCATAGTGGAATATGCATTTACCATTTTAGGTTAGCATTAAATAAAGAAAAAAAAAACTTCCCCTTAGTACAGGTCTAAAGGGGCCTATCAATTTGCCAACTTTATGCACGATGCGACCAAAACCAGGAGGTTTTGGTCGGAACGTGCAGAAAGTCTGCAAGTGGATAGCCGGCAAGGACCAGTGATCGGCATGTTAATAAATAGGGAGGTTGGGCTTCTGCACTGAAGACGTTCAGTGAACGTCTTTCAGTGCGGTGCCCGCACCTCAGCGACATTAAAGTCTGAATGCTGGACGTTCAAACTTTCATGTAATTTAATGGATAGGCCCCTTAACTCTCCTTATTTATGATAAATGAAAGTTTACTAAAGGCCCCCATACATCTGCCGGCAGTTTCGTAATTTCCCCAATCTGACTGGCACCACCGATCCGCCAGTCAGAAATGTTGATCCGTCAGGGAATCAATGAAATTATTCATGATAAAAATCACTGATTTGCTGATCTCAATCATTTTGGTCAGGATTGGCAAATTAAGGAAACCCAGCATATTGGATTTCACCGATGCCCTGACCCTGGTGTCTGCGGATTTGGGAAATTGCTCCAATACATTGCAGATACATGGGGGCCTTTAGGTATGCAAAACAGATCAAATGATATATGCACAAACAATGCAAAAGAGCACTTTTCAACTTGAGAGATGATTTTGCAATCAGCCAATCAATACCTATTTGCTTAGGCTGGTGACTGTGATCATATTTTTGTATTGTTCACATAGTGTGGGTCAGCAGATACTGTATATAGATACCTTTATGAATGAATTGCCCATTTTGGGATATCCCATTGTGCTGGCGCTACTGCCTGCAGCACCCTGGGACACAACGCTTTCCTTCCGATACAACGCCCCTCCCCTGCTGCTTCTTACCTTAGCAGGTGGGAGTTGGGGGCAGGCTCCATAGTTCCCAAGTGGGAGTGTGGCATTTGGCTGTTACATCAAAGCCAAACATCACACTACTAGCCCATCACAGACATGGATGAGCAGCAACCAGCAGCTTAAAGGTAAGAAGCTACAGGGTTGGAAGGGTACCACGGAAGGATTAAACTACATTCAGAGCTCTCAGCACCCCTTAACACTCTAGACAATTACTAAAGGTAGCCCTGACTCCCCCAAATCTTTCTTTATATTATCATTTAACAATCCTATGGAGATCCACCTGAAGCCTGCAAATGAGCTCAGGCATTGGGTGAAGATAGGAGGGCTATCAGTTTAGTGAAGATTCATACTGCTAGGGATGGATGTATGTTGTGAATGTAGAACCAGATTGGACAGGAGCTAATGCCATCAAATCAGGTGCTACATTCACCTCTATGCTCACCGTTCATTTATAATTAATACATTCCTTCATCACTGCCAAAATATCCTCTTTATAAGGTGCTCCAGCACGAGCTCAATTGATGGTGACAATTTTAAGATGAAACCCCAACCAAAGTCTTAGGGGTATACCAATCAGATTGTAGCTATTATCTTCTAGAAGGTGCAAGTTAAATGTTAAATAGAATCTGATTGGTTGCTATAGGTAACATCTCCACTTCTAAAAACTCTCACTTTAGTAAATATACCCCTTAGATGAGGAGGATCTATTCAAAAGAGACAGCTTGTCCAAAAGTTGGCACCATCAATTAAATATCCTATTGGCTGCTTCCAGATTTCTCCCTTGCTATCACTTATGTATATGGCAAATTACTAAAATATATTGTACAGTCTATAATGAATCTCAGGCTCTGAAATGTGGTCGAAGTTGCAGCTCATCTTCAATCCTGCACACCACATTTGTCTATCTATGATGTATTTAGGCAGGGATTTTGATTTCCCTTCACCACAATAATGAGAGGATAGTTTTATTGTATATGACACACAAATGTAAATCACTGCCAAAAAATATTCTCTGATTTGTGATGAGAAGCCTTGGATGGGAATTCAAAGGAGCATGCCTTGCTTTGAATGTAAACCTAGTTCTTTGCAAGACCTGTTGACCTAAGCAAGTCTGCCTCCCCAGTTCTCCACACACTTGTGTGTGTTCACAGAATTTCTTCCAGCAGCCTGGGACCGAATCTGAAACACATAATTCTCTTTGTATCAAGAGTTATCACAGCTGTAACATACTGACCCATTGCCAGAAGAATCACAGATGTGTCTTCTTCCCTCTGGGTAAAGCATAAAATAAGAAATAAGGTTGGAGGGAGATTTTCACAAGAATCTGACCAAGCTATAGTATTGGACAATGTAGTGTTCACCTGGGATAGCCTCTGGCTTTCCTCCAGCCCAAGTACATTAGTGTATGATTCTTTTCAGACCCACGTTATTGTTTCTCTTTTATTTCTTATGTACTGGTGGCGTCTCCCTTTTGAATGTTTGATAGGAAAACCATATGAATTGGCATTCACAAGCCTAATAATGGTCAAAGAGTCCTTTTTCAGTAGCATCCATGGAATAATGTTTAAACCTGCAACATTTATGGAAGACTCAATTTACATTCAGTTGTATTCAAAAAATAAATTCCAAGGTTTGAATAATAAAATAACCATCTAGTTGGCCCACTTTTTGCATTTTTTGGCAAAACAATGAAGTAAATAATGAGCACCTGCACTAATATGTTAGGGGAAAAAAATCTAAAGATTCTCCTGTCTAGATGGCATGAGTTTCAGTTCTGATGTCCATATGATAAGTCAGGGACTGGAACTGTTTATATAAATCAAACAGCAGATACCAGACATAAAAATTAGGCAAAAAGTGTATTTCAGTGGAAACTTGTCGAACTGTGCTAGACGTGTCCTATGGTAATTTTACTAGTATATCTGTAATCTTACAAAATTTCCGTTACCAGGAGTGCCATCTTCCTCTTTTGATATATAGATGCATTCATAATTTTTATAGCACTATGTCTGAGTCACATTTCACATCAACATATGTACTAGTCCCTGAAAATATTGTTTCCCTATAACATATTTTATATACTGATCTGTGACCCCTACAGGTTGCTGGGTACATTGCTCAGACCAGTCTGCTAGGGCCACTACTGTCTGCTCATTCTCCTTGACCTCTCTGCTACTTTTGACATAGTGGACCACCCTCTCCTCCTGCAAATCCTTCACTCCCTGGGTCTACATGACACTGCCCTCTCCTGGCTGTCTTCCTATCTATCTGACTGTTCCTTCTCTGTCTCCTCTCACAACTCCTCTACCCCCCACTTCCACTAATAGGTGTTCCCCAAGATTCTGTTCTTGAACCTCTCCAATTCTCCCTATATAAGTCCGCTTTAGGTGAACTCATCAACTCTTTTGACCTCTTTTCCTCCCCTGACCTCTCCCCCTCTCTTCTCACCCGTATCTCTAACTCTCTTTCTGCTATCTCTTCCTGGTATCCCACTGAAAGTGATTTCTGCTAATCACATGCCATATAATCAGTCCCAGGGGAAGGTATGTTTTGTCCTCCTGGGACTGCCAATCTGGTCAATCTGGACTGCAAGTAACAGAAAGGGCTTCCAAGGGCTTCCAATGTGGCTTCCAATGGGAAGCCACACCCCTGCAATTATGCCAGCCCTATCTGTCTTTTAGGAGCTGAAGCTGATGCAGTTCCTAGAAGAAGGATTGTTATTTTGTGTACATGTGTGCATGTGCAGACCTCTGACATAAGATAGTCCTTGATGCTCTTTATTAAATATATTTTTTGGAAAATTGATTTTTAGAGAATAACTATTAATAGTTGGTTAAAAAACACAATTAATTAGATGTATGGTACAGAACACATAATCATTACATCAACACTATGGGCCAAATGTAATAGGGTGAGAGTTTAGAAAATGTAAGAGAAAACTGTCACATTTTTAAACTTAGCCAATGTAATAAAGTCACAGAACAAGCAAACTTACATGTTTTTCAGACTCAAGAAACTCTCAAGATGTAAACTCTCATCCAGGTGTTTCCTGTTTTGAAAATACAACTCAATCAATGTATTAGTGTGAGAGTTTACTGCTAAACTCTCCCATTTTCAAAACTCTCACCCTATTACATTTGGCCCCATATCCTCAAAAATCAGTAGTATTATCCTGGGATGTAGATTAATAAAGATGTTATACATTCTTAATAAAGCATTAGCATATTCCACTGCAGGAGTACAATTTGAACATACAATGAATAAATGAATAGGTTTCAGCCAAAGCAGGTGAGCCTTGTTCACAAGAGCTTACAATCTAAAGTTGGTATTTTGTACAAGTTACCCATTGAATGCTGGTTAATTTATCCCTTTTTAAATATCTATTTAATTAATTTAATTGGTTTTATTGTCTGCATACCATTGCCCCAGTTATTTGACCAAGACTATCTTACTGGGTTATATACCGAAGGGATAAATTCTCTCATACAGAAAACGTAAAAGCAAAACGTTACATTATAGGTCCTGAGAAGTGCCTATAGTACAGTACTAAAGTGCAAGACCTAAGAAACAGACGTGACATTTAAGATCCTTCATTTCTGTTTAGTAGTGCATGATTTATTCATTATAATACATGGAGCATCACTATTTCTTTACATCTCATAGCAGGAGGATCATGGATAGGAAATGTAACCTTGGACCAGGTCACACCAGAAGATGGGGCATACTACTAAACTTCTAAATAATATATATGGCTCTTAAACAGCGCCCTCTTACATTTAAAAAACAGTAATACCCACATTAGAATGAGCAAATTCCACTGAAAATTTAGAAGTTCATTGATGTGATTTATAGCCAAAACAATCTCACTATCTTTTCTTGACCTATGTCCCATGCCAACTGCTCAACAATGGTTTGCTGACTGGTCTTCTGTTGTAACCTTTCTATTTCAATGACTAAGTTCAGAATATTACCAATTAAATGCAATTCTAATATCATGGAAAATGCTACTTTAAAATATGTATTTTTTATTTGACAGGTGACATGGGCAACAAGTATCATGAGTTATATTGCAACAATATGTAATAGATGATTGTAGAGAGGGATGTATCCAAAGGGCAGTTAGCCTGTTGTCCTCCTGATAATTGCTATGTGCAGCTGTGACAGTAATAAGTGTGTCAGTTTCCTGAGAGTGACATTTTTGCTGTGTATACAGTCCTGTATGAGGCGAGAGAGCTTGTCTCATTCTTTAAAACTTGAGTTTAAATAAATCTGCATGGTTTGTGTCATCTTTTAATAAAAACAACTAAACAATACTACCAGCAAGCTAATTTTGCTTGCTGGTAGATTAGATGGAGTGGAAGAGAGATCAGTACAGGTACTAAAAGTGAGAGAACTGGGCTGTGAACAAAAGGAACATAAAATAGAGGTGGAGGCTTAGGTAGAGGAGATGACATGAGATGGACATCTGGCGAGAGCAGGATATGGAATGTAAAATATGAAACAAACATAGGACTGATCATTATAGAACTGTTAGGAGGATGCTATGAAGTTGTAGAGTGAAGGGGAGCTGTTGGTTATTTATCTCGTACTTGCTGACTTTGTAAATCTACACTGTGGGAGAATCCCAGAGGTGGCATTTAGGTGGCAGGTGTAAGGGGTGGCGCAAATCACATTTTCAAGAACCCAGATCACCCACTTCACTTTGGAAGTGGGCAGGATCCAGGAGACTGGTGTACTCTCCCAGAGTTTGGCAGAACTCTGTAAAGTTAGGAAGTCGCTGGTCATTCTGGGAGAGTAAGCTATAATGTTTTACATGTAGGTGTATAATTTGCATGTATAATTACATATAATTTCATGTATAATTTTGAGGTAATAAACCGTGCTAACTGGAGCTAGGGGATGGGTCTAACTAAAATTAGAGCAGTGTTATTGGTATAGAGACAATGCTCATGTGCAGGGTCGGATTAAGGCCCACATGGGCCTGGAGCTGAAAATGTTCAAGGGCCTATACTGAGAAGGGGAAGAGCTGTGAACGGTGCAGTGTGGCTGTGGTCAGAGTCACCTTAGTGTACACCCCCCCTAAACTATGGGCCTGATTCAGCTTTGGGAATAGAGTGAGAATTAGCACTTATCTGTGTACCTGGATAAACCATGTTGCATTACAAGGGGTGTAAATACATAATTTTTTTTGCGTTTAGTGTACATACTGGCTGCTTTTGTATGTAGCCCACAAATACTGCACAGCTTTATTATTATACTGCACTTTAGATGTCAGTTTGGACACCTCCCTCCCAAATCTAAATCTTCTGCACATTTTAAATCTGCCCCACCTGCAGTGCAGCATGGTTTCACCAAGATGATCAGCAAAGTGCTAAATCTCACTCTGTTTCCAAAGCTGAATCAGGCCCAATGACCACAATGTCTCCCTAACTACATAGAAATAGAAAAATTGCATAATTTTGTTTTTTTGGGTGGGACGGGAGACTAGAAAAACTATTTAAATACTTAAAATTTATGGCCAGTTAGGCAGCTGGTAATCATGCTGTCATGTTGATGGGCCTATTTTTATTTGGAGGTCTGGAGCTGTAGCTCCATCCGCCCCATTGTTAATCTGGCCGGATTTATCAGAAAGCTTCAGCTGGAACGGCACTTCCGATAAATGGCTGTCCCGATGAACAGTTCTAAAGACTTTTGCAGCTGACTTATTCCTTGTTCCACTATGTCATCTGCATATTCACCCATCCAAGATCAAATATGCACAGTAATTGTGACATGGGGCAGCTGAGAAGCTCTGTTTAGGAGTCCATCTTGTGTCACTTCTTTTGCCTAGCTGGTGAGGAGGAAATGGCTTTGAAACATGGCTAGAAAAAGAGGAAAGAAATACATTTATTTTGAGGACTTAGTGCAAGTTGATATGATGCATCTTTTTCTACCACAATATGGATAGCTTCTATTTACTGAACAGGCTTCACTAATGCAAAGGTGCTGGATCCATACTGTGAGAGATGGATCTGTGTACCTTAGAAGGAGAGCTAAAGATCACATGTTCTGGACACTGTATGGGGATAGGGGTGTAACTGATTATTCAATTAACACAGTCGGTTTCTCTGGCATTACTCTGTTGCTAAATAGAAAGAAAATTAAAATTTTACTCAATTATGAGGAAGCTAATGTTTCCAAATGTTGTTTGGAAAAGCTAAGCATAATAAATAGGCCTCTAAGGTTTGTATATGATGTTAGGTGTGCCTTAATAGACTGGGTTATATGTACTTAGTATAACACAATGACAAATTGACAAGTGATTATAATGTACAACACATGGACATACATACAGACAGATAATGAAGATATAAATGATGGTTCTTGCCATCAATAAAATACAGCTAGACTCTAAAACTAAGCATTTGATATTTGCATTCTGATCCAAGAAGTTTATAAATAAATATTTGCACACACTAAATAAAATTTCCCACTTACATCAATTGTCCTTACTTTTTCTTGAAATCCTAATTTTCAGCAAGTTTGGAGCTAGATACCCCAAGGGACTTAAGTGGAATTCCTGCCAAACTGCCTGTGTAGACCAAGGTCCTTCAGGAGCTCTGCTTAAGCTAAGACAACAGACCTCAAGTATTTCATGCGTTATGTAATTTGGATTTAGGTCTTAAGGAAGTTAAGTGGAAACATGATACACCTCCAGGTGCACTTCCTTCCTCCAAATCATTGTTACAAAAGTATATTTCCAAAATTAAATAACTCTAAAAGATTTGCAATACATTTACATATAAAAAAATCTTCTTTCATTGTTATTACTTAAAATGAAGCACCTGCTAATACTGATCATACGTTGTCACATCTGGACTTGTTTGCTTCTTTAACAACTTCATTATTTACAAGGAATATAATACCCAAATTATAAATATTCATATAAATATATATCTATATAGCAGAAGTAACACCACACTAGCAGTGATAAGTTAGAATGAAATATAATTGATTGGGTAAAATCCTTCTATATAAGCTTATCACTAAAGTCTAAAAATAAAGAAACAGATTTCACAGATATACTGTACTTTATCCATTCATCATCTGGCTTCATACAAACTAGAGTCATTGTTATTCCAAAAGGAATTCAGTTTATGTTGAATTATTTTACTATAATTGCACTCATGACTGCAAATGAGCAAATTAGAACTGTCAGAGATAACTATCTGGAAAAGCTTGAGGGGACTTTTGGATGTCTTCTCTGAATACACTATTGTCCAAAATATCATTTTCTCTGTAAATCCGTGGTGTAAATAAATATATGCAGGCACTATATTAATAAGCTGTATTATTGGTCAGATCTTGTGATATACTCTAAAGTTATTTCCCTATAAATTGTAAGCTTGCAAGCAGGGCCCTCTTACCTCTATGTCTGTCTGTTATTAACCTGTTTTGTTCTATAAATGTTTCCAATTGTAAAGCGCAACGGAATATGCTGCGCTATATAAGCAACTGTTAATAAATAAATAAATAAAGTTCCAATTCATTTAACGACAGTTTCATATGGCAGCATGGCAGCATGGCTGGCATAGATATTAGCATTACTGCCTCACAGTACTGAGGTCATGAGTTCATTTCCCATTCATGGCTGATCTCTGTGGGCTTTGCATGTTTTCCCCATGTTTGTGATGTTTGTGTGGATATCCTCTGAGTGCTCCAGTATCCTTCCACAAGGGTCTGATGTGAACGATTGACATATTCTCTGTAAAGTACTGCAGAATAAATGTGCGCTATGTAAATAACTGTTGATAAATATGATAAATATGGCAGACTGCACTTGGCAGGCATATATTTTTGTACAATCATACTTGCCCATCTTTTAATATCTCTTCCCGTGAGAAGCCCGGATAAGAGAAGCAGGAGGGTGGCGATGGGGGCGGGGCCTGATGATTCTCGTAATTAAGCCCCGCCCCCTCGTGGTAAAAGTGCCGCAATTGGCTAGAATTTACATAGGGGGTGGGGCCAAATGCCGTGATTCATGTAGAATCAAGTTTTAAGCCCCGCCCCCTACACGGAGACCCACGATCGCCACGGGAATTCTCATTCTGCCCACTTTACTAGGAAGAGGGCAGAATGCGGGAGAATTGCCTACCCTTCCTGTGGTGCAGGAGGTTACCCAAAAAATCGTGAGCCTCCTGCGAAAACCGGGAGGGTAGGCATGTATGTATATAATGTGTATGGTAAACTCTTTGTAGACACAGTGTACTATTCACACTCATCATGATAAGACCCGTGAGTATACTTATTATAAATGTAGTGTCATTTTATATACAATTATGAGATGACTTATAGAGAAGATGGATGTAGTCGGCATCCCGGTGGTCAGGATGCCAGCAATCAGAATACTGGTGCCGGAATCCCGACAGCAGTCAGAAGCTAGGCTCCACAATCCCGACTACTGACATCCTGACGGTAAGTATTAGGGTCAGGGGGAGGGTTAGGTTAAAGCTGCGGAAGGGGTGGGGTGGGATGGGGTTGGGGGGTTAGGCTGCAATAGAGGAGGATTAGGGAAAGGCGGGTTAGGGTTAAGCATTAGGGAGAGGATTAGGTTTAGACAGCTGGGAGGCGGGTGAGGGTTAGGCTGCAGGAGGGGAAGGTTAGGGTGAGGCTGCAGAAAAGGTTGGTTAGTGTTAGGATGAGAGTTAGGGGTTACGGTACTTACCTGCATGCGTCTAGATTCTGACTGTCAGGATGCCACTGTCGGTACTCTGACCACCTGCATCCCGACCGCCAAGATCCCATACCCAATCCTCAGAAGAACCCTGTCTAAAACAACCTGCATTTTTTTTTTTTAATTAACTGTCGTTTTGTAATTCGCACAGTTTGTATACCTGCCATTTTAAAAAATCAGGTTAGCTTTTTCAAATCATATGATTTGACCTCATGCTATTTCATGTGCACTTTGGCCTTTAGAACCTTAGTGCTGGAAAGATTGTATTCTGATTGATACAATGCTACCTAACTGAATAATTATGTTTTAGAATATAACATTTCAGACAAAACACGGGACTAATCATTGTGTGTTACCTAGGTAAATAAATGGAAAAAAGATGATTTTTTTTATTTCTAATATTCAGAAGGTCAGGTTTTGTTTTTATGATGTATTATGTCAAGAACTGTATAAAATATCACATATCCAATAGAGCAACTTCTGGTCCTGGAGAAATGTAAACACTTAAGCAGAAGCCACTGCTGAGATGATCTCAGTGTGAGTTGGCTGAGCAGAGTCCAGACTTTCATTGACCACATTATATGGTTTATTATTACACCACAAGACTCCCAAGAACACACACACAATGTGACCCCATCATAACATTCAACTGTGTGTGTGTGTGTTGTTGCAGTGTGTTCTCTCTTTTCTTTGCATGCATGAATATACAATGTACGTGTTCCGTGATGTCTACTTCCGAACTTTTGATATCCGGCAATGGGCTAGAAAGTATCTCAGGCATCACATTCCCTGCAGTGTTCATTGCAAAACCTTGTAAGTCCTTCCTAATTCTGACATTTACACATAATATATGTATCTCTTGGGGCTCCAGGAAACACATTTCAGAATTTAGCATTAAATAGGCATTTAAATTGATTAGGAAGTGTGTTACTCCTGTGGTGGTCTTCACACCAGCTTACTGTCTAACACAATGAAAGGAAGCCAACAAATGTTCTTTAACTGTGTTTCTTTTATAGTCTATAATATAATATATTAGAGATGAGCAAATTTGTGCTGAATTGAGTTTTGTGATTCAACAGATTGCTCACAGTATAGTTTGTTTTCCCAGCGTTACATTCTTCGAGTTTTGCTTTTATTGTTGCCTGTCCACGCTATATTTGTAATTCTGCATTTCATGTAGTTTATAGTTTAGTGGTAGAGCTCGGCTGATGATCGCTCATTCTGCTTTGTGGCGCAGTCGGAATATGTAGGAAAATGTCTGACTACTATGTGCAAAATTTCGAAGAAAAAAGTAGAACAAGGTGAATATTTTGCTTAACTATTGTGAAAATGTCATTCTCTCATTCATAATGGTACAATTGACATGCTGGGAGAGAGTAACTGCTATATAATAAAATCAAGAGCTGATAAAAATGATGTCATTACATTTGCACTCGCATGGTGCGCGTCGGCTACAATTGGTATCCATTGTAAACTTAGCGGTCTATTCATGAAGCAGTGAAGTGTCCTGTTTATCTGAAAACATGGCACTTCTCTGCTTTGTGCTATTCATAGAGCAGGGTACCATTGGAGAAGCTTATTTCTGTATCACATCACCATACATTTGTATAGTGAGTGCAATTCATAAAGGAACGTAAAGCTCAGCTTTCCGCTCCTCAGCTTTGTAACACATTTGCCATTGCCAGGATGGCATAGTGGTATCTCCTCCTATTGAAAGGGAAAGGGAAGTGGATTACTTGCCTGTCCTTGAGCCTGAACATTGTAGCTCCGCCCCTTTGAATCCCATCAGCCATTGCACACAGAAGCAGACAGAAGCCGCCGGCGCATGCGCAGAACAGTAATGGGAAAGAAAATCCTGATAATTTACTGACAACAATGAGAAGACCTGACCGCCGGACCATGTTTTATCGCATCGCTTTGCAACACAGGTGAGGGTACATGAATTGCTACTTGACTAAGCTATAGTGAAAAGTAGCAGTTCTTTACTGCACAGCTTCATGAATGAAACTCATAAAAACAAACAACAAAGAAGATGTTGAGGGAGGGATCATTGATGAGAGCTTCACCAGTAGCAGTGTCAGTGACTACACACAATGGCGGTACTGCAGGGGGGCGGTACTGTTTATGAATGCAGAACATGTGTAGAAAAGAGGAAGCTGACACCATACCATTAAAAGTATGCTCTCAGATAGCACAGATTCATGGGAGTAAGATGAGGGGGGAGTATGACAGGGGAGGCTCTGCCTTCAATGCCTACCCTGACTGCACGTCCCTGCACAAATTAGCAGCTGGTGGCAGAGGTAAGGCTGCCAAAGGGTTCTGTAAAGAATGTCTAAAGTCACAATATCAACAGTCTACACAGAAAGCCAGTGCCAAAATCCTAACATTGTTAAAATACTACTTACAGCAATTTTACTGTGCGCACATTATGCACCTGATTCATAGGTGGATGCTAATGCCACCACAGTTTTTTTACGGATTTTGCAGCAGCGGTAATGTGCAAAATGCTAGTTTCAGCTTTCCCCTTGTGTATTAGTGTGTGCTGATCAGTGCAAGCCCTGAGACGTCCACTTTCAATGGCCGTGGATGGTGCATATTCGCTGGCGGTTCCAAACACTCCACCATCAGGGCACTTTTGCGTCCACCGTCAACACTTGCACCAGTCTATGGCTTGCACAGTGTCTCCTTCTGAAATTTTGCCTAAACATGGCCTCTGTGGCTGCAGCTCAGTGTTTGGGCACACAGCTTGTTCCCTGGCGCGCATCGGACACTCCGATAACACACCTCTGAGATGTCCTTTTTTTGCATTCACTTCTGGCCACCTCCCAGTCACCACCCAGGAATACCCATGGTATTGCCTAGCTGTTTCTAATGCCTGCAACTGCGTACGCAACAGCGAACAGAGCCGTACACACAGTGAAGCCTGTGCTGTGTGGGATTTCAGGAAGTTTCAGACATACGCAGTACCAAATAATCATCCAATTGAACAAACATCGGCACTGCGTCCACCTCTGAATCAAGCCCTATAACTTTAAACATGTTGTTGTAGTAGCATATAATGATAATAATATCACTAATAATGACCATATGGTTAAAATGGTGTAAGTAGCATTTTCATCATGTTGGGATCCTGGTGCCGGATTTCTGGAATCTATACATTGTGACTAGACTAGACTAGGCTGCATTCCCCATGGAGAAGAGTGCAAATAGTGCAAGACATGCCGGTTTGGACAGAGATAAGAGGGAAGGAAGAGAATCAAAAAAAGACAGGCAGCATCGAGCATAACATCTAGAAGTAATAACAGTCAGTAATGTTTTCAGAGCTCGGGCCCAAATATTGAAAAGTTGATGAATCTATACACACTTTATTTTATATCTAAATGTAGTTTTAATTACATTATATTTTATTACAGACATGTTTTTCACATATTGTAATAATCTAATAATTGTAAATATAATATATAATTTTTGTATTGCTCCCTAAATGATGCTGTAAAAACTTAATTTATTGCAAACCAGAAAAAAATTCTGTACTAACAAATCTATTCTGTGTTTAGTCAATCTGTATAAAATATAAAAATTTTATACAGCGATATCTGCTACGTTCAGCCAAGTAACGCAGGATACTCCAAAGACAATATATCACTCTTATCAGTGCTTGATCCCTCAATAGTTAATGCCATCTAAAGGCTACAGTATTGCAATTTTTTTCAAATGCGGAAAATTATGGTTCATACAGACGGGACGATCATCAACGATAGTGTTGAACGATCTCCCGTGTGTGCTGTATGATAGATATTGATCATCCAGCACACCACCAACGTCAGCCAATGTATAGTAACTTGGTCGATATCGATCAGGTTGGCCTGCATGCACGGTCGATGGATGATATCTTTATTGTCCATACGTGCCCGTGCATCGCAGGTTGTTGGTAGGTTGAAGGCACCGAAAAATGTGAACAATAATGATATGATCAATATCATTATCATTTATATCGTGCATTTTAATCGTACCGTGTGTGTACGCACCATTAGGATACCTCTGCAGTAGCTTTCACATGCAGAACATGCATAGCCTGATAGCTGCACATGTGCAATGGGCAAACTGGGTCTGAACTAGGGGTGAGCGGGTTCGGATTTCTGAAATCCGAACCCCCCCGAGCCCCCCCGATCCAAGTCCGATCCGAATCAGGCTCGACTTTTCCTGCCTGACTCGGATCTGAAATCGAGGCAAAACGTCATCATCCCGCCTTCCGAGTCTCGCGGGTTTTGGATCCTATATAAGGTACCCGCGTCGGCGCCATTTTCTCACTCGGCTGTGGACAGTGAAGAGGGAGGGTGGGAGTTAGGGCTGTGTAGTGTAGTGTAGTGCTGCTGTTGTCCACTACTTCAAAGTCCATAGGGGCTGGCTGTGTTGTGCTGTGCTGCTGTTGTTAATAGGGGCTGTGTCCACTACTTCAAAGTCCATAGGGGCTGGCTGGACTGTGTTGTGCAGTCAGTTCTCCATAGGGGCTGTGTCCACTCCAAAGTCCTGTGCAGTGTCCCAGTCCTAAAGGGGTGCTGTAGTGTTGTCCAGGGGGTGCTCTGTCCATCAGGGGTGCTCCCCCCAAGTGCTAAAAAAATAATATATTTTCTGTGTTTGTGAATTGTGTGCGCAGTAGCCGCACGTGCATCAACAAAGTAGTGCCAAGCGTGCGCCTGTGTCATAAGTAAAGGGCCGGCTGGCTTGACCGTTAAGGGTGCTGTAACCCCCGAAAGTACACTCCAGTCCAAACCAAAAAAAAAAATATTTTCTGTGTTTGTGAATTGTGTGCGCAGTAGCCGCACGTGCATCAACAAAGTAGTGCCAAGCGTGCGCCTGTGTCATAAGTAAAGGGCCGGCTGGCTTGATCGTTAAGGGTGCTGTAACCCCCGAAAGTACACTCCAGTCCAAACCAAAAAAAAAAATATTTTCTGTGTTTGTGAATTGTGTGCGCAGTAGCCGCATGTGCATCAACAAAGTACTGCCAAGCGTGCGCCTGTGTCATAAGTAAAGGGCCGGCTGGCTTGACCGTTAAAGGGTGCTGTAACCCCCAAAGTACACTCCAGTCCAAACCAAAAAAAAAATGATTTTCTGTGTTTGTGAATTGTGTGCGCAGTAGCCGCACGTGCATCAACAAAGTAGTGCCAAGCGTGCGCCTGTGTCATAAGTAAAGGGCCGGCTGGCTTGACCGTTAAGGGTGCTGTAACCCCCGAAAGTACACTCCAGTCCAAACCAAAAAAAAAATTATTTTCTGTGTTTGTGAATTGTGTGCGCAGTAGCCGCACGTGCATCAACAAAGTAGTGCCAAGCGTGCGCCTGTGTCATAAGTAAAGGGCCGGCTGGCTAGACCGTTAAAGGGTGCTGTAACCCCCGAAAGTACACTCCAGTCCAAACCAAAAAAAAAATTATTTTCTGTGTTTGTGAATTGTGTGCGCAGTAGCCGCACGTGCATCAACAAAGTAGTGCCAAGCGTGCGCCTGTATCATAAGTAAAGTGCCGGCTGGCTTGACCGTTAAAGGGTTCTGTAACCCCCAAAGTACACTCCAAACCAAAAAAATATATATTTTCTGTGTTTGTGACTTGTGTGCACTGTGGCTGCACGTGCATCAACAAAGGAGCAGCGCCAAGCGTGCGCCTGTGTCCCATAAGTAAAGAGCCGGCTGGCTCATTTCTTAAAGGGTGGTGTAACCCACAAAGTGCACTACTCTCCAGCAAAAATAAAAAAATATTTTCTGTGTTTGTGTGCGCTTTAGCCGCACGTATATATATCAATATAACATAAATGGAGGACCAAACTTTCTCCGATAAGAATAAAATAGGGAAAGATCAAGAACCACTTCCTCCTAGTGCTGTTGCTGCTGCTGGGAGTTGTTCATCATCCCAGAGAGGAAGTAGGAACATCACTACTTTTACTAAACAATTGACCCTCCAACAGTCCCTAGCGATGAGGATGAAGTACGACAGCAGTCATCCTGAAGCAAAACGTATAACTGAGGCCTTGACTGCTATGTTGGTGTTAGACGTGCGTCCGGTATCCGACATTAGTGCAGTGGGATTTAGACAATTGATGGAGGTAGTGTGTCCTCGGTTCCAAATCCCGTCTAGATTCCACCTGCATCCTCAAAGCAGCAGCGACAAGCGTGCGTCTGTCTGTTAAAGGGTGGTGACACCCTCAAAGTGTGCTACAGAAACAATAAAAATATTCTTCTTCTTTTTTCTGTCTATGTGAATTGTGTGGGCTGTAGCCGCACCTGCATCCTTAAAGCAGCAGCAACAAGCGTGCGTCTGTCTGTTAAAGGGTGGTGACACCCTCAAAGTGTTCTACACAAACAATTAAAATATTGTTCTTTTTTTTTCGGTCTTTGTGAAATGTGTGGGCTGTAGCCGCACCTGCATCCTTAAAGCAGCAGCGACAAGCGTGCGTCTGTCTGTTAAAGGGTGGTGTAACTCTCAAAGTGCTCCAAAAAATAAAAAACTATTTTTTTAATGTGTTTGTGACTTGTGTGCGATGTAGCCGCACTTGCATCCTCAAAGCAGCAGCGACAAGCGTGCGTCTGTCTGTTAAAGGGTGGTGACACCCTCAAAGTGTGCTACACAAACAATAAAAATATTCTTCTTCTTTTTTCTGTCTTTGTGAATTGTGTGGGCTGTAGCCGCACCTGCATCCTTAAAGCAGCAGCGACAAGCGTGCGTCTGTCTGTTAAAGGGTGGTGACACCCTCAAAGTGTGCTACACAAACAATTAAAATATTGTTCTTTATTTTTCGGTCTTTGTGAAATGTGTGGGCTGTAGCCGCACCTGCATCCTTAAAGCAGCAGCGACAAGCGTGCGTCTGTCTGTTAAAGGGTGGTGTAACCCTCAAAGTGTGCTCCACAAACAATAAAAATATTATTTTTTTTTTCTGTCTTTGTGAATTGTGTGGGCTGTAGCCGCACTTGAATCCTCAAAGCAGCAGCGACAAGCGTGCGTCTGTCTGTTAAAGGATTACATCGGTGACAGCATCCATGTAGGCATGTCAGACAGTCCGTACCTGTACTGGCAGGAAAAAGAAGCAATTTGGAGGTCCCTGTACAAACTGGCTCTATTTTACCTGAGTTGCCCCCCCTCCAGTGTGTACTCCGAAAGAGTGTTTAGTGCAGCCGGGAACCTTGTCAGCGAAAGGCGTAGGAGGTTGCTTCCACAAAATGTGGAGAAGATGATGTTCATAAAATGAATTATCATCTCTTCCAGGGAGACCAGCCTCCAGAACGTACAGAGGGACCTGTGGTTCCAGCAGGGACGAATTAATACTCTGTGAGGATGAGGATGTACACACTGAAGAGGGTGAGGAATCGGTGGATGAGGAGGATGAGGATGACATCTTGCCTCCGTAGAGCCAGTTTGTGCAGGGACAGATAAATTGCCAGCTTGTTTTGTGGGGGCCCAAACGAACCAATCATTTCAGCCACAGTTGTGTGGCAGACCCTGGCGCTGAAATGATTGGTTTGTTAAAGTGTGCATGTCCTGTTTATACAACATAAGGGTGGGTGGGAGGGCCCAAGGACAATTCCATCTTGCACTTCTTTTTTTTCTTTGCATTATGTACAGTTTGGGGCCTAGTTTTTCAATGCCATCCTGTCTGCCACTGCAGTTTCACGCCTAGATGGGTCACGTGTTTGTGCCGCCCACTCATGTCGCTTAGCATAGTCATCCAGCTACCTCGGTGCAACCTTTTGGACATAAAAACACTATTGTGAGGTATTCAGAATAGACTGGAAATGAGTGGAAATTAAGGTTATTGAGGTTAATAATAGCATAGGAGCAGAAAAACCTACAAATTCTGTGATTTTAGCTGTTTTTATGCTTTTTTAAAAAAAAATACAGATCCAAAACACAAAACCCAGATCCCAAAACACGGAAGGGTGGTTTTGGCAAAACCAATCCAGATCCAAAACACGAAGAAAGATCCAGATCCAAAACCAAAACACAAAACACGAAAAGTGGCCGGTGCACACCCCTAGTCTGAACCCAGCAGTAAAGTGATAGTTTATTCTTTCACTTAACTATTTACTCTTCCCGGGACATGCTCTTATCGGAGTCATTTCTTGGCAAGAGACATTTGATAAATAGACCCCCAGAATAAATTCCTTACTGCCGTGATGTGCAGCAATAAGGAATGTTAATTTTCAAGGCGGTACAGGAGTCTTAATAAATAGACCCCTGAGTCAGAATGTTGACTTTCACTCCACAGCTATGACAAAGGTGAAAATGTCTAAATTTGACTCATGCTAGGTACACATATAGATGACCGATCTGCCATCAGAGCGGCTGAATGGTAAGCTATACACACTTACCAATCAGACCCTCTCTATGTCTGTGCGGACATTACAACTGGGTGGGCATTTAAATTTTCCCACCCATTTGTGATGTTGGTGAATCCAACAGCCATTGAATGGGTGGTCTGCAAGTCGCCCACACACATGCAGATCTATTGGCATTGGCTGTGCTGCAGGGCCTAACTAAAATGTCTGTGAACTATGTCGTTCACAGATATATCTGGTGTACACACCAAGCGATGCACTCGCAATATATATTGCGCTTGACGATAGAATGAGTGATAGATCGCCAAGTGTGTACCCAGCATTAGAGTAAAGATAAGCTGCGATGTAGCTTTCAGTTTTATCCCAACTAATGGGATTGATATGGAGCAGTGCCATATAAGTCTGGGGCCACTTACAATGGAATTCAATGGAATATAATGGAAAATAAAAAAGGCTATAGTTTGAATGAGACCGTTTTTTCAATATAACAGCTTTTTCTTCATCAGAAAAATTACTTTTCAAAAAGGTAACTCCAACATCTATAACTATGTAAGACCATGTAAAATTATACATAAATAAAAGAAAATGGTCTCTCCATATATTATGTTTGGACCTTAAGTCCCAGGGATCATTACAATACATTTGTGTCACCAGTAAAAAGAGCTCCATGGAGAAGAAAAAAAACCCTCATTAACTATATAGTCACTCAAGGGCCAATATGCTGAAATGTAAGATTTTAATATCCTCTCTGGGAGTGTGGAATAGAGAATTGTTGGCAGCCGTGGAGTCAGAATGAGATGGAGGGCTACGTGGGTGGGCTCGCAGCCTTGCACAAATTTCAAATGGACCTCGTCTGCTTGTCCTTTCACTGAAAGTAGATGTATGTGATGTCCATAGCTCATTTCTATTTTAATGTATTCACTCATAGCTGTATTGCTGAAGTATTTTTAGTTACATAAGTATAATGATGCTGGAATTGTTTTTCTTTATATACTGAAAAGGAAATGAAAACTTAAACAATGAAACTAACTGCAGCCAAAGATTACATATATTTGATACTGGCAGCGTGCAACTTTTTATTTTTGAGAACACCATTAATGATTTTTTTCCCATCAAATTTCATGAAAATACCCCAGGATTATTTAATGGCAAAGTGCAAAAAAACATGCAGTAACATAATAACACATGAGACATTTGCTTTCATTGTCTAGTATGCCCAAGATCACTGTTGAATAACCCTATACTTCAAGGGCTGTATGTGAGGCATTCTAATGTTCAAATGGGCAACAGATTACCTTTAATTCTAGTAAGAAAAAAAAATTACCTTGCCTATTCTGCCGAAATGAATGTTCGGGAAACTTCAGAATCTCAGTTCTCATTGAGTACCAGGAGAGCAGAACATTCCTTTAGGTCGTTAGTAAAGTCGGTGGTGGATTAATGGCATAATTCATTGCGAATTGCGTCAGTCCTCACACTTGCCATAAAATCGCCAAACATTTCTCTCTGACCTCTCAATATGCCCCCAAATGCCACTCAGGCTTCCACACATACCTCAGACCAACGTAAGTGCTCTTCATATGCCTCTTAGACAAACCTACATGCTCAGCTATCAGTGACCACCAACAGCTAAGTATATTGTAAGGTTGGGGTCTATGTTCTAAGCCTTGGAGAAAGATAAAGTGGATGGAGATAATGTAGTTAAGAGCTGATTAGTTGGTACTTTATCTCTCTCCACGTTATCTCTCTCCAAGATTTAGTACATACAGTAGACCCTTATATCTCCATTGCAAGCCTAAAACTGTCAGCATGACTTAATGTTTGCTATCAATGCCATCACTGAAGAAAATATTAAACAGAGTGAAAAAGTACACCATTACACTTGTTAGAGCCCTCTCCTTAAATGTGCACCTAAGTCATAGCTTTACAGTAATGTCTTTTAAATGTGTGAATCTACATTATTTTGGCAATCAAATAGCATATGTAGTACTATAGTGAGGTGTATCTAGTCTTTGTTATTTGTTTAAACAAACCTGTACATGTGTTATATAACTATACTAAAATGACTATTTCTCACCCACCTCGGGTTTTTTTTGTTGAATTCCGCTGCTACCAAAAAGAATGTAGATGGTTGATAGGAATTGGCAGGGACTAGCAAAGATTTTCTAGATGGGGGTTTCCAAATACTTAATTTTGGAGGATGAATGACTATCTCATGGACAATGTGAGACTAGAAATTGCTAGCCTGTCTCCAGCCCCTCCCTCATAATGCAGCATATGCTCCTGTTGTGGTGCTTGCTCTTCATGCTGTCCTGCCTTTCAGAAAATAGGGGTCTATTTACTAAACTTTGGACGGGGATAAAGTAGACTGAGATAAAGTACCAGACAACCAACTCCTAACTGTGATTTTTCAAACAGCCTGTGACATGGCAGTTAGGAGCTGATTAGCTGGTACTTTATCTCCGCTCACTTTATCTCTGCCCAAAGCTTAGTAAATAGACCCCTTACTTCCCAAACGTTCCCACAGTCAGGACAAACTGCTGACTGTCTATGGCTAACGTGCCCACTTTCTTTCACACCCACTCCTTTGTGGATTAGCAATCCCCCACATAATTTATTTCCTGTTGACATTGTCACACAGTGAAGAATGTTTATAATGCTGTATTAACAAATAATACTATAGACACACCTCCCAACCTCAGATCAAGACTGATTTGCCCTGGTTAGTGGGGAAAGGTTGGGCGGGATAGCTGCCTCCCCTGCATGCATGAAGAAATGCCATATTTTCTTTGATTTCTGGGGGGCTGGACCATGACCACTGCAAACCTGGCCAGCATTACTGCAAAAGAGATGTTCAGTCATGATTGCAAAAGCAACACTGCCTCTGGACACTGGAAGACAGATTGCCATGTTTCTTTTGTCCTGAATTTAATTGGTTGAGTAGACAAGACTTAGTAGACTCTCAGTCTCTTCTAACACCCTCAGTCCTACAAATCAGATTTCAGGAATCTATGAAAGATCATGTCAATTTAGCGCATGAGGGGCTCTACAAAACTGAGACCTCTCCTAAGTGCACTCCTGAGTGACCATGATTATTAGAAGTGAAACAAAGTCAAAAACAAAATTTCTGGAGCATCATACAGCCGTACCTATCAATGTTTTTTACAGCCTGGCTATAGATATTTGTAAATCCAATGAGTGCCTTCTGTGTATCTAGTGAGTGTAAAATATCATTGTATCATAAACTGTACAGAATTTATTGTTATTTTTCTTCTCTCCTTTAGGTCGTGTGTGACAGACATGTGTGAATGCCCAGTGCATAAAAATTGCTACTGTGAATCATTAATTGCTTATGCAAGAGCATGCTTAAGAGAAGGTGTAAAAGTTCATTGGAAACCAGAAAATAATTGTGCAGGTATGTTTTTCAGTTACAACAATTATTATTATATTATATGGAATGCATTGGTTTTTATTCATGAAATTCAAATACCACACAGATAAGGGCAGCATGAATGGTGTAATAGCATTACTGCCTCACGGCACTGAGGTCTTGGGTTTAATTCATACAATATAGAGAATATATTACTGCCATAATGCATACAATTACATATTATGCAACACTGTACAACAGGCAGCTGCTGTTGATAACATATTGGATACATATGACATATTGAAATGGAAAGTTGTGGTCATCCTTATAAAATGAACAAGTGTTCAATTATTGATCCAGGAAAATGATTGCAACTTACTTATAACTTTGAAACATTGCAGTTTCACCTTATTAGTTCTTAAATGTAAACTGTATAGACAAATATTATCATGCATAGAAAACCTAATTTCTTATGAAATATAGAGTTATGGAAATATTATATTATTTTTAAAATGAGCCAGTTTTTCATTATAATGTTCAGGGATACTGTAAGATGTGACTACCCATGATTACCCAGGAAACATACATTTTGAAATATTTACTTTCCTGGTGTTTAGACTCTTGTTAAAAGTAGTCGTTTGCAACAGTAAGTAGTCACAGAGCCCAATTACATTCTCTGGATGCTCACAGCATTATAGCTGTGCCCACAAGGTATGCCAGGTGTATTATCAGCGTTCCCGGCACTACCCAAAACCCATTTGAAGTGCATAATGTTAGAAAAGCATACAGAAACCCCCCATCTCTGCTGGCATCCAAATTGACACCTGCAGGTTTTCCTTTCAACTTTTAAGTTCCACTGCAATTTAGAATGGAGAGAGGCCTAGATTTCATTGGGGATGTGTTAGGGCAGCATCATGGTAAGGTATACCAAAAATACCCATACTCATGTAGGGATCTTGTAATTCATTCTTACATGTCCTATAAGAGCTAGAAACACCAACTGTACCTAGTGTGATATATGTGTAACTGCCTATAGTCCACGTTTCACCATTGCACAATTGTTACCTATCTACAGTACTCTGATTTATGTACAAGTGCTTCAATATCTCTTATAAAGGGCCAGATAATGATGGCTAGATGACTGGCTTAGAGCATCTCCAAAATGGCAAGTGTTGTGGGATTTTCCTGGCATGCAATGGTTAGTACCTACTAAAAGTGGTCCAAGGAAGGACAACTGGTGAACTGGCGACAGGGTCATGGGCGCTCAAGGCCCATTGATGTGCGTGAGGAGCAAAGGCTAGCCCGTCTAGTCCTATCCCGCAGAAGAACTATTGTAGCACAAAGTGCTGAAAAAAACAATGCTGGCTATGATATAAAGGTGTCAGAACACACCTGCATAGGGCTGCATAGCAGTAAACTGGTCAGAGTGCCCATGTTGAACCCTGTCCACCACCATAAGCGCCTACAATGTGCATGTGAGTGTCAGAACTGGACCATGGTGCAATTGAAGACGGTGTCCTGGTCTGATGAATTACATTTAATTGTACATTATGTGGATGGCTGGGTTTTGTGCATCATTTACCTGGGGAAGAGATTGCACCAGGATGCACTATGGGAAGAAGGCAATTCGGCAGAGGCAGTGTAATGCTCTGGGCAATGTACTGTTGGGAAACCTTGGGTCCAGGCATTCATGTGGATGTTACTTTGACACATACCACCTACCTAAACATTGTTGCACCCCTTCATGTTCCACGAGGGTAGTGGCCTCATTCAGGAGGATAATGCGCCCTGCCACTGCAAAAATTATTCAGGAATGTTTTCAGGAACATGACAAAGAGCCCCATTAGGGTACCTATCAGACGAACCTATAGAGCGAGGATGAACCTGTACTCCCTCTCAGATCAGGAGGTGGTTCAGCTTTTCAGGCTGAACCACACAAACATCCTGAACTTATATGAGCAGGTGAGAGATGATTTGGAATCTTTGCCTGACAGTAACTATGCAGTGCCTGGGCTGCATAGGTTATTGTGTGTCCTGCACTTTCTTGCAACAGGCTCCTTTCAGTCTGTGGGCTCTAGGGTGTTAGGAATTATGCAGGCCACTTTCTCAAGGCATTTCACTAAAGTGTGATGCGTCTTTAAGAAAATATGAAGTACATCTTATTCTCCAGTTGTGAGTCACCTTCTACAGGCTCTCAGCATTCCCTAATGTGCTAGGAGCCATAGATTTTAGGACCCTCTTAACGTCCTTCTTGCAGTTCTCTACAGAGCACCTGCAAGAACTGACTGTATTTGCTGCATCATTGACCCCCTGCCATAAAGCCTTCTTTCAGGGCACGGATGTGCGGCAGTGGCAAACTCAGGATTTCTAAAGGGGGGTTTCCAAATGCTTTATTTTACGACTGTGGCCAGTCCATGAAGAGGGCGTAATTAGCACTTATCCAGCTTTAATATGCATCATACAGAGTGTTTTGAGTGTCATATTTCCAGCATATACAGGACCAGCTATCACAGTAAGCCATGATATGCGGCAGTAGGGCCATGCTACCTGCGCTGAATGTTTTTGTTTCAGATGTAGGCACCATTCCAGAGTATCGGAGCAAGTCCGGCAGTCTGGGGGAGCAGCAGAAGAACCTAGCACTGCCTTGAACATATATGTACATATTGGTCTCCTTATGCACTGAATAGTGTATTACTAATGGTATTAATAATTAACCCCATTGATGGTCTATAGCAGTGCACCCCTAACAGTGCATGTTTTCCAGATCTTCTAGTTGATGCACAGATGTATTTATTACTGGCTGACACATGTTAAAATATCCACAGGTGGTGCTAATTATTTAATTTGTGATACTGAGAAGAACATGCAGCATTAGTAATATTCTATTATATTAATATTTCTATTGTGGTCATGGTGTGGGCTGGGAATGGGGGTATCCAGGCAACCGGAATCCCCCCTGCGTTTGCCTACATGCGGTGTGCCTCAGCCCCTAGGATCTTACCATGCACTGGAACATTTGCATGCACCAGTGCACAGTTTTCCTCATAGATGCAGCTGACATTTTGCCCTGTTTTTCCAGGAGCAGATACAACAGGCTCTGCCCCTACCACCTCCTCCTCCTCCTGCTCCTCACCACCCTCCTCCTCAAACTTAGGCTGGGTCCCTACCACCTCCTCCTCCTCACTCAGATCACCCCCATCTCTCAGCGTAAATGTCATGCTGGAAATTGCCAAACAAAATATAAATAACTCCCAATGTTGCTCCTCACTCTCACACTGTCTCCTTCACAAATTCTAGCAAATATAAAAATACAGAGGTGCTACTTATATAGGGTCAGTGAGGCATACATGCCTACCCTCCCGGTTTTCGCGGGAGGCTCCCGATTTTACGGGTAACCCCCCGCACCCCCGGAAGGGTAGGGATTTCTCCCGCATTCTGCCCACTTCCTAGTGAAGTGGGCAAAATGAGAATACTGGCGGCGATCGCGAGTCTCCGTGAAGGGGGCGGGGATTAAGCCGTGATTCTGCATGAATCACAGCATTTGGCCTCGCCCCCTATGTAAATTGTACCCAATCGCGGCAATTTTACCGTGAGGGGGCGGGGCTTAATGACGCAAATCGTCAAGCCCCGCCCCCGTCGGCCCCCTGCTGCTTCTCTTACCCGGGCTTTTCCCGGGAAGAGAGTATCAAAGGTAGGTAACTATGCAGTGAGGTACAAATCAGGCAACTTTTGGGGACCAATAGCTCCGCCGCCAGAAATCTCACATGGTGTTACATGCAAGTTATGTAGGGACCTTGCAACTCACAGGCTATTACATACTGCAGGTTTTGGAACATTCTAGCAACTAAACTCGCAGCACTTGCAAGAAAACTTGGACCGTATTACATTTTGTCTTAGGTCTGTATTAATTACCCAACAAGTGAAGAGTTCTTACATTTTAAAATTAATCATTATATGTTTGCTTGAATACAAAAGTGTAAATCTTATTCCTGTATATGCTATTTACAATAAAATGACTACAGTATCAAAATTAAAAAGATATGCCAAAAAGATTTTGATCCCTGTCCAAACCACCTGTTCTGTAATAATTATTTAATCTGTAACAGATATTTCATATTGTTCATGTTCTGTAAAGCACATTTATACAGCATATGCATATCAATTAATATTGTATAATTAAAAATAAAGGAACAGTTACTATTTCAATACAAGGCATTATTCCTATGTAAAATGTAATTGCTATATTTCTTTGTTACCACTGGAGGGCAGAAGGTAGTTACAGATCATTAAATGTAGTGATTCAGTACTGTTTACTACAAACGTTATTCTATATGTATAGTTTGGTTCCAACAATGTTATTTTTTTGGTTGTCTTTATCAGATATACATTTGTTGTAATTAAATGAATAAATGTTCTATCAGATAGAATGCTCTGCCACATTAGGTGCCAAGTACATAGATGCCAGCCACATAACAGGAACCTATAAGTGCTGACAATCTGTTATCCTTTGCAAAACACAGTGGAAATGTCCCACTGTATTTACAGCATCAATCAACATGTTTTTTAGGAGAACAGTCTTAAACAAACAAGCAAAACAATATATAAAATAAATATTGCAAATCTCTGTTAGTTTTAGGTCCTGATCTAGGAATTGTTTAAATAACAGGGTTATACAGTATGAGAGCTCGGATTAAGTCTGTTTTCTGGTAGGGTCAACACTGGTACTCTATTTGCCCATTTATTACCCGATAAATGTGGCATTAAATATATAAGTAACTGGTTACATAATGTGACATTACTTGCCATTTGGAAGAATGCATCTAAGAGAAAGTTGTTTGTTGCGCATTCATCATATTGGGTCTAATTCAGAGTTGTGAGAAAAGTGGAAAAAAATTGGGGTAAATTTGCACCTTTGCAAAATTACGTTGAATTCCAGGTGAGGCAGAGTTTAAATAACCAGAGAGATTGAGGGGGCGATTCAATTCTTTTGCCGGCGGCTTTTTGTTTAAGACGCCCGACGGAGTAATTAAATTGCTGCTCCGTCAGGGCGCGTAGCCAACGGCGACGGCATTTCTGTGGAGGGTGCGAGCAGAAATGTGTGTGAAACCCAATGGTTAGGGCGTGCTAACCACAGTTAGCGTGCCCTAGCCAGAACTTTAGACAGGTTTAGACATTTTACATGGCTAAACCCGGTCTCATAGAGGGCGATAATTAACGAGCGCCCAGAACAATTGAATTGCAACACTGGGCGCTCATTAATTATCACGTCATAAAAAACAACTGAATTGCCCCCTTAGAGTTTGAAAAGCTGTTTGTTGGAAGCATTTGAGTAATACTTCCACCAAACAACTAGGAGTTAAAAAACCCAAGATGTGCATAATAGGAGGACTTATTCATCCATCCAGCACATAAATAGCGGGACTCCGAAATATGTTATATTGTGTGGTGAGATCACTGACAAATTGATATTATTTTGAAACAGTCTGTTACTGATTGTAATTAATATTTTTCTTCCCTTGATGAGGCTGTCCATATCATATTCAAAATCTGCAAAATTCTGTCAGCAGTGTTATATATTTTTAATGAGAAGCTTTATATGTTTAGTTTTTAGATATTGATGTATACATATTTATAATATAAGATGTATTGATTTAAACAGATGGTGTCCTGAATTTCTGTTTCTGCCATATTGGGAACATTACCCTTTTGATTAGCACATCACCATTTTTCGGTTAAATAATAAATATGCAAATATACAGAATTATTTTAAAAAAGGTAATAAATACATAAAATGGACGCTGTGGGGCCAGGTTTGAGAGCTGGAAAAGTGGAGATAGTTCACAGATGGTGGAGAACAAAGGTGAAGTCTTAAGATCCAATGAGAATACAGTCTGTTACTTTTGCATGGTGCTTGTAATATCCACAGGCTTGTTAACTAAAAATGGATAGCAGCATATAAGCCTGGTGCACACACCTATACTATATTGTGTATTTCTTAGTGATAGAAATCCTCTTGGATCCCTGTTAACTGTATCCGGTTCTCACATAGGGGTCTATGTACTAAGCAGTGATAAGAGACAGAGTGAAAAGTGATAAGGAAGTGATAAGGTGCCAGCCAATCAGCTCCCAACTGTCATTTTTCAAACACAGCCTGTGAGATGGCAGTTGGGAGCTGATTGGCTGGCACCTTATCATTTACTTATCACTTTTCACTCTGTCTCTTATCACTGCTTAGTACATAGACTCCATAGTCACTATAGTATGTAGCTAAACTCCTAGTGAGTATGTGTCAATGGAAGCTGATAGATGGATGTGCTGTCAATGTTTTTATGGACACTTTGCTATGGAAACCTTGTTCTAAGTCCAAAGATAGTGACAAAATATATTCAGCTTTATTTACTTATATATTATATTATTCAAGCTTATTAAGCACAGTCACTATTTATGTAAATTCCAAGAAAAAACTTATTTTTTTCAGAAAGTCAAATCAATGTAATTAGATTATTGTTAATCACTTTAAAGAAGTGAATTGTTTTTCTCTATCTTACCAAAATATAATTTTGTCCAACAACATGCCAGCATGATAACTTGCATTTGGCAGAAAGATTATTGCATTTAATAAATACTGCTGGCTTAAGACCTATCAGTTTTAATTGCAGCACAGTCTACAGATTTTGAATTATAAATACAGTTAAACATATATGAGCCTCTAAATTGCAAAACAGTCTAATATTTATTAAAGCTAGAGATGTGCGGGTGCGGTTTACGGAAATAAAGGAGTTCCGAGTCGAATCGAGTCCCAGTTCGGAATCACTTTGACTCGTGTCTTTCCCAATTCGGAACTCAGATTTAAAAACTGGATCTAACATGTTTTGGATTGTATTTAAGTCCCACCCTTGTGATTTCAGGTGCTGTGAGGTGGTCAAAATTGTCTGAAAATTGCTGATAATTAATGTTATTGATGTTAATAAAAGTAAAGGAACAAAACCAAGTCCAATTTAAATGATTTTAGCTGTTTTAATGAAATCCAATACCGAATCCGAACCAAAACAATTGAGAGTGCTTTTTCCAAAACCAAAATACAGGGGTCTGTGCACATCTGTATATTTAAAACATCACTACATATCATTTTGTATTATTTAATATAGAGCAGCCCATTGCGTACATGTTTGTGTATTCCTGTATAGGTAGATAAGCATCAATCAGGACAGTTCTTTTAGACATATGACATCTAGAACCAACTGCGGGAACATCCTCTAACATTGGCTGGACAGTGTTAAAAATTAGAGGAGCTGCCCATTAATAGTTGTGTGGGGGAGAGGAGTAGAAAATACATTATAATTCAGGCAACACTCCATCTCGTAGGAGTTTTCAAAGATCCATTAGAAGTGTGAAGTTTAAAAAAAATGTCTGATAGCATGATGGACAGAGCTGGCCCTGGACTGAGGCAACCTAGGCCCCTGCCTAGCCTGACCTGGCTTCAGAGGAAGTGCCTACAGTAACCACCCATCTTGGATTACTCAGGACAGTCTGGAAATCCGCCAGACTGTCAGGAGTCCGGATCAGTGTAGACATCTGTGTCCAGCGCTGGGACCAGGTATTGTATCCCAGCCCCAAAGGAGGAGCCACTGTGGCTTGTCAGATTCGGCACCGGCTGTGAGCCTATTATGGCTTGGTAACGACTGTAGTAAAGCCAATCTAGGCTCACTGTGACATCGCTTCACCCACTTACATCCACTTCTATTAGCTGGCGTGAAGGCAGTACTGTGGTGAAGGAGAAGCATAGAAGGGGGTACAGAAGCCACTGCACTGAAGATGTGTTCCGGCAGGAAGAAACTCAAAGCTGCTGGAAAACTGAAGGCCGGAAGTCCAGTGAGAGTCAAGTAGTTGGCAGACTCAAGCCATTATTGAAAGAAAAGATAGGATCCAGCGTTTGGTAAGCTAAGGAGTGGAGTTGACCCCTGCAGTGAAAGGACATTGCAAAGGGTACTTACCTGTGCCCTCCATGGTTGGCAGTGAGGGTAAGCTCCCAGTGGGACACCTTCTCCTTATTACCCCCCTAGATTACCGCGGTGTCTGGGGTTATGTCAGTGGCACGCAGTCGGGTCATAGGCCCGCAGGCATGATGGGAAAACACTAGCTAAAGTCTTGCCTAGAGCACCAATTGGTGAGGATTGGTCCTGATGATGGAGGACATTCCAGAGAATAGGTGCTACAAGCTAGCAAATTGTATTAACAATATTTTCAGACATATTTATATAGCAGAGAGTTGTGTCAATAGTAGCCATGTTAATTAAAGCATTGTTCTTATATTTTTTGTTATGCAATAAGTTAGAAATGATTTAAGCAATTGAAAAGTTTTACTTTTTTCTTTCACACTTTTACCTTTTATCACATGTAAAACGTTTATTTATACTTGCTGAGAATATCCACTCACAAATGTTTTTCAGATTCCTTGAAGGGACTTTTTGCCATCAGAAACCAAAAACAGATACAAAGGGGATTAGAAATGTTAGGTCAGCTAAGGAGAAGATAATGGAACATAAGTGGGGTAATAAATACATCTGCAGATTGGGTGACTTATAAAAAGACGCATGCAACTGGTCAAGTCACTCGAGAGCCATATTGAGCTTTTCTTAAGGATTTTTATGGTTTGTTGTATTTGGCTATGCAATGGCATTTTTCATTGCTGGAAGGTGTTAATTTTAATAGAATTGAATAACAGCTCGTGCTTAAGTGTGACAGTGGTCCCTTTCGCCTCCTATTCTACAGGACATAAAAACCTTTTTTCACATCTGCTTGAACACACATACACAGAAAAACATCTGTCTTCCTCAAGTCTTTACTTCCTTTTCACCACATCCGTTTCTATTCTGACAGCTGAAACACAGCAGCTTGAAGAATCCTCATTACTGAAAAAATATATAAACCACAACAGGGTGAGGCATAGCTGTGATGGTTTCAATATTTCCTTTTATTTTTCTCATTCAAGTTTGCAAACACTTTCAACACATGTTATTCCATTGGCACAAAACGACTAATCAATAGCAAAATCCTCATTCCAATGAATTTACTTGGTCCTGTTTGTTCCTCTGTGTTTATTTGTCATCCCTACTTATATCTATGTCTATATTTGGAAAAGCTAAGTCAGCAGTAAAACAGACTTTTGCACAAATATGCAAAAAGCAAAATACTCATTATTTCTACTTTTATCTATGGACTGCAGAATTTAAGGAGCAACTTGTACAAAGTTCTTATAACATGTATTTGATTGATTAGATGTAAGTTTTATGCATCAATTTTATATATGTACAGTATATATTTTTATTTTATTATTAAATTCTAATTGTTGGGGTGACAGATTAGGTTTTAAGCTTTCATGAGCAGGACCCTCTTCCCTCGTGCTTTTCCTTCACTCCATCATCTCCCCAGGCCCCTCCCCCATTACCAACAGCGGCACCGAACGCTTGGGTTCATCCGGCAGTGCTCTTGTGGGTATTATGACTGCATGTGCAGCAATGATTATATATCTTTTATCTGAAGTTATGCACTGTTTTGTACTGTAAGTCTTTTGCATTTATTGCATGTTTGCACTGAATCTGTTTATATAATATGTAAGGTGCTGAAGACCCATTGGGGTGCCATAAAAATAAAGAATAAGAATTACACAAATACAATATTTTTTGTTATATTGGGTTTCAGCTGAATTTGAGGAATATACAATGCTATTCGTTTTAACATTTTATCACAAAATATCATTGTAAATATTTGTAAGGATCCTTGATGGTGTCAAGTAAGATAAGAGGCAAAGTGGGGGATTCCCTGTCTGACTAATGTGTGTGGGGAATTTATTATGAAAGGTGGAATATTTTCAGTGTGACTTTCCATGTTAGGACACAGGGCCGGCTCTTGGGGCGTTGGACCAGTGCAGTCGAATAGAGGCGCCACCCCATAGGGGGTGCAGTACTCCCAACTATCCCAAATTTAGCGGGACAGTCCCGTTTGTTGGGCACTGTCCTATTGTTCCCCCCACTGGCCGAAGTGTCCAGCGGGCGGTCGGGAGGTTGGGGACACGCACTACCGCATCTTTGCTTTGCTAAGCAGAGAACAGCGGTACCGGTGAAGCTGAATGGATGCTGTGCGCGGCATCCATTCAGTGGAGGGAGACAGCTGGGGGCAGCCCAGCTGCTGACGGGGTGCTGGTTTGGCCCCCAGCCTGATGTAAAACGGGAAGCGTGCCATATGGGCACTCCCTCAAATAACATCATGTAGGTGGTGTGGTCTATGGAAATTAGGCCACGCACCCTTTTCGGTAAAGGGCATCCAACTGCTGCTGGCACAGGGTGCTGCACCACCTGGAGCCGGCCCTGTTAGGGCAGTTAGGATCCTTTGAATATCAGCAACTATAATTGAGCTTGTACACTTATTGAATATGAATGGTGTCAGAGATGCTCTGTTCTGTCTTTCTAATAATAATTATGTTCTAAATAGATGAAATGATATAGCTATCTCAAATTGTGACACAGAGAAATGTTTATTATAAATAGCAGTTGTGTCATATATCACCGCTGTGTGCAGTGATAAGAGTTATTTATTATGTGGGGGAAAGGGGGGGAATTTATCAAGATATCCAAGGGCAACACATTCTTGTATCCGATATGATATTTTGTCAGTGAACTGTTTACACTATAGTGATAGCTTTCAATAACAAAGTAATTCTGCATTCGGACCCTGTCTCACCACTGCACATACATACAGTGCAAATAGAACAATCATTGAGAAGACGAAGAGGTGGAGCGTCTGACGTGCTGGATAGGAATCATAAGATTCCTCTCTGGACAGACTTTTCCTACAGCGTAAACAGCCTAAAGCCCCGTACACACTGGACAACTGTTATGAACAATGTGAACGATAACGATATCTTTGAATGATATATCGTTCAAATCATCCAGTGTTTATGAACTTAACGACAAACGATGTGCACTCACGTGGGTCATTAACAATATACCCAGTCGTCTGTACATGCAGTCCAATCTAGGGATATCGTTAACGATGCCATACTGCCGAATGCAGCATGGCCCTGCTCCCACCCCCTCCGCCGATTATCGTTATTGCCGGCATCGGCAAGTGTAGATGCACTTACGATGCCGGCACCCCCGCCGGGCCCGCTGCTGCCAATATCGCTCCGTACACACAATGTCCAGTATGTACGGCTTAACATTATCTTCAGATAGTATTAGCTACTGCAAACAAGCCCCGAAAAGCAAAGCCATTTTGTGCTTGTTAAATAGCCCCAAATCGCTATATCCATGGAGATAGTGAGTGAAACTTTAGTAAACTTTGGAGTTATCTATGGTATCTCTGGCATTATAGCATTAATTAATAGCAAACTTATTTACAGGTAGGTGTTCCAATTATGCTTCAATGACAGCTATTTTCTCAGGATTTATGACTTAACACTGTTTAATGAATAGGTCAATTGTGAAATTATGGCTGTGACAGAAAGCATTTTTCATTTTACAAAATAAATGACAGTATCTGCATAAATAAAAAAATATGACATTGTAAAAGTAACATACACAGACTTAAAGTTACATCATTGCAGCCTCTGCCCTAAGTAAATCACACTTTCAAATGTTTAATTTGCTTTGGCCATTTTGTATGTTAACCTCTTGCAGCTACTTCAACTGTTCTGCCTTTCCCTCTGGATCTCCTGTGCTCTTTGGCAGAATGCCTGAGTAACAATTCATTCTTTATGATGCCCTGGTGGCTTTTAAATTTAAGAAACAAGAATATTCAAAACATGTTGACATAGATGCATTTTATTGCTCAGAACTTATATCATTTCACCAGGAAAATAATTGTTGCCAGTTTGTTTTTATCAACATAATAGTGGTATCATAAGCCTAAATATAAATCTGACACTTAGCTTACATATAACATTTGTATAACATATGATTCATTGAACTAAAATAATTTTGTTTTTGGCTAACGTTTTCATTAATATTGATATTAACTTATGATAACCTGTTTCTCTGGTACAGAAACCACAAGATTAATATGTTCTGCATGTTGTCTAATTACTTATGTTGAGATGCATTATGGAATGTTAATGGGAATAATGGAATACATTGGACATTATTTTTACAGCAAAATATTTTATTTAAGTGGATATTTGTTTAAATAACAACTGAAACTTAACACATAGGAAATGAAGGCATGTCCACCATGTTGGGTCATGCACACACAATGTGGGTAAATGCCTGGTCCCCTTGTGTTAGTGCACTCCAAAGCTATCTCCTACTCCTTTACTGTGAAGCCAGGCAGCCACCTTTACAGAGATGTTCACTGCAACCTTTACTGCACTTGCGTGACCCCGTGCCCGCACCATCTTAGATGTGTAACTGTGATGTACTGCATGGATGAGCAGCACATGTTCCTCCAGAGAAGTCTTACTGCAGATATATGCATTACCACTATCACTGTCTCTGGTAACATAACCACTTGTTCTATGCTAACCTCTGTTACCGCTGACAGCCGCTAGTATCCTGAATAAATCTCCAAACCTGATTGAAGATAAACTGTTTGGCCTCAACTCCATTTCACATTCTGCTAATTCATATTGTTCTACAAAAATAGGACATATCAGCACCTTAGGCATGCCTAGTGCTTCCAAAGTTCTAGGCTGTCCACAACCACCTTCCCCCTTCTGCTGCTCCCAACCATCTTCCCTCTTCTCCTGCTCCCAACCTTCCCCCTTCTGCTGCTCCTAACCACCTTCCCCCTTCCTCTGCTCCAAACCACCTTCCCCCTTCCTCTGCTCCTAACCACCTTCCCCCTTCCACTGCTCCCAGCCATCTTCCCCCTTCTGCTGCTCCCAACCACCTTCCCCCTTCCGCTTCTCATAACCACCTTCCCCCTTCCGCTTCTCCCAACCACCTTTCCCCCCTTCCACTGCTCCCGCCCATCTTCCCCCTTCCGCTGCTCCTAATCACCTTCCTACTTCCACTGCTCACAGCCATCTTCCCTCTTCTGCTGCTCCTAACTACCTTCCGCTGCTCCTAACACCTTCCCCCTTCCACTGCTCCCAGCCATCTTCCCCCTTCCACTGCTCCTAACCACCTTCCCCCTTCCACTGCTCCCAGCCATCTTCCCCCTTCCGCTGCTCCTAACCACCTTCCCCCTTCCACTGCTCCCAGCCATCTTCCCTCGTCTGCTACTCCCAACCACCTTCCCCTTTCCACTTCTCCTAACTACCTTCCCCCTTCTGCTGCTCCCAACCACCTTCCCCCTTCCACTGCTCCCAGCCATCTTCCCCCTTCCGCTGCTCCCAACCTCCATCCCCCTTCCATTGCTCCCAACCATCTTCCCTCTTCTGCTGCTCCTAACCACCTTCCCCCTTCCACTGCTCCCAGCCATCTTCCCTCTTCCACTGCTCCCACCCATCTTCCCTCTTCCACTGCTCCCAGCCATCTTCCCTTTTCCACTGCTCCTAACTACCTTCCCCCTTCCACTTCTCCTAACTACCTTGTCCCTTCCGCTGCTCCCAACCACTTTCCTCCTTCAACTGCTCCCAGCCATCTTCCACTTTCTGCTGCTCCCACCCACCATCCACCTTCCATTGCTCCCAAATATATACCCTCTTCTGCTGCTCCTAACCACCTTCCCTCTTCCACTGCTCGCAGCCATCTTCCCTCTTCCACTGCTCCCAACCATCTTCCCTCTTCCGCTGCTCCTAACTACCTTCCCCCTTCCGCTGCTCCCAACCACCTTCCCCCTTCCGCTGCTCCCAACCACCTTCCCTATGAGAACCTTTGAAACTGTATGGTTTCTAATATTGGATTTGTAACCTGAAATGCACTAACATGCAATAAATAAAAGTTCCCTGTAGAGAATACTTGCTAGATCTTCTTGAGAAAATGGTATATTAATAGTAGCTTTTTGTTTTCTTCCAGCAATCCAATGTAAACATGGAGCAGTATATGACACTTGTGGTCCAGGTTGCCTTAAAACATGTGAAAACTGGAATGAAATTGGTCCGTGCAGTAGACCTTGTGTGGCTGGTTGTCACTGCCCTGCCAATTTAGTACTTCACAGAGGAAAATGCATCAAGCCAGCTCTCTGTCCACAGCGGTGACACATATCTTTCATCAAGAACTATTAAATACTGATGGGTTTTTTTTTTCAAAGCTCTCAGCTAATGAAGGGACTCAACTGTTTGAACACAGAACTTGTAATTATTACATGCTGACACATTCACACACACGGACGCAAGCAACTAATATAAATATGATATATATATAAAATATAAATACAAAATTATACATCATTTATATAAGCAAAGAAAGACAATTTATTATATGTATATTTTTTGCTATAAGGTTTATGTATTATTTTTAGGTTTTTATCCTTTAAACTATTTGAACAATTGTATAAATAAAACAGATGTTTCTAATTTAATATGGTGGCACAAGAAAGTGTACTAGCTGGCTTTACCATTTCTAAAACTCTAGATTGAAAAAAAAACTTTTTGTGGCAGAAACCTTTGCCAAAATGGATTTATTTCAACGTTCAGATTGAATTTACAGTTGAAATGGAAACATACACCACTGGAAATAGAAGATTTGCCTAGGACTCGCTGGTATAAGAAAGTAAAGAAAACAGTTTATCAGCTGACTGCTGCTTGGTGACAGAACCTAATGATCCTGAGAAAGCTATAAACCTGCTTTATGCAGTCTATAAGTAATGGAATATAATATTATTATTATATTAGTATTAATAATATTAAGGAGATAAGGTATTTGGTATCCAAAACATGCATTAAGATGGATTAAAGAATAGCAAAACTTCAAAATTGAATTCTTTATATATGTACAATGAAAGCAAAAATGTATGTTTTAACCTGATATTCTACTGCAGTAAGGTATTACCTCTATGCTTCAAACAACTAAAGCTCCTCCCACCTTTAGTGTAGCATCACCATGGCAATCTCCTCATCATCGACTAGGATGCCCCAAGTTGATGATGACTTGGGTCATCCAAGTTGATGATGAGAAGATTGCCCCTATTTATGAATTAACCAATCCGCAGTGTACATCTTTGCAAAGGAAATCTGTCCAACTGTTAGCTAAGTGTTGCTTGTTTATTCAGACAATCACCTCCCTACTGAGATCTAGTAATAATTAATGACATAAATGAGTTGCAAATAATGACTTTACTCCCCTCCTTATAAGGTCTGTGGGTACCTTTTTTACTCCTGAGTCTGTTCGTACCTCCCAACATTTAGAAATTGCCCTGATATTGAGACAATATAACCCTGATCTGCCCAAACCCCATCCCAGTCCACCCAGAAAAGCCACCATTTACCAGGTGTGTGACAGCAGTACTTCCATCAGGACTTGGATGTGATGCAGGTGTGAAACGAGAAGGAGAGAGAACAGAGGGGAATAGAGAGAAAAAAAAGGGCAGAAAGAGAAAATATGGGATAGAGAAAACAGAGTGAAAAGGAGATGAGAGAGAAAAAAGGGGAAGTCAAAAGGGGAAAGGAAGCAAGAGGCTGACAGTCGAGAGGAAAGAGAGACGAGAGAAAGGGGGGAAAAGGGAGAGCGAGATAGCAAAAAAATTAGAACACTGGGCACAATGGCTACAGGTACTCATGCAGATCATGGGGTTTACTTAAAAAGGAGAGCAAAAAGTAGCATAAAAAAAGTTGCATTATTAGTTTCCAAATTAACACCGTATTCAAATCTATGAAGTACTGGGACAATGCTTGTTATGGAGGGCTGCCCGGGCAATATTCTTCACATCCTTTGCAAAAGATGTCTGCAAGCACTGTGCACTCACTGATTAGCCAGCCGAGGTCATTGGAGAAGAGAGAAGAGGGCCTGGGGAGCGGGGATCCAGCGCCGGAGCGGAAAAGACTGAACCGGGGGGAAGTGGGTAGCTGGCCAGAGGAGAAGAGAAAAACAGGAATAGAAAGCTTTCTCCGTCCTTTTCTTCATTTGTGCAGGTAGAAAGACACATAACGCCATCTAGAGATGGGGCTACAGGGTAAGTTAGGAGGAATGAAAAGGCAGATGTGATTTCTCTTCACTTTCAAGTAATTAAATACAAAGAAAACAAAACTAGCTTTCTCCAGCTAAATGTCTTTTATGCATTTGTCAAGCTTGTGACCCAGCTAATGACGGGTCCAAAATACTAGTGTTGACATATTCAGTTAAGTACTATATAAACATATCTTTTGACATTTATTAGTTGCAAAGAATGATTTTACTTCCTTCTTTCAGAAGAATGTACATTGAACTCTGTGGGTGCCAGGTTTGAGGAGAAAGTGTGGTTTAAATGATTTCTCCCTTTCCTAGGCACATTACATATGCCTGCAGTGTTTTCACTGTGAGGAGCAAGAGCTAAATGACATCATCATGCCCTTGGGACGATGAGTCATCAAGCCTCGACTGCACCCTGGCTCCAGCGGCTGCTACCAGCCATCAATAGCCTTTTAGGTTAGTTTTTCCTCTACGTGAACTCCTGCAGAGCTTAGGATGATTGGGACTTTTCCTTAGCAGTTTTCATGTACATAATACTAAAGGGGTTAATGATGGGAAGCATTAAAAACAACTGTCTAAAGAAAATCAAGAGTAACATTACTTTTTAACATAATTATATGATAGAAACCCCACCCACCTGTTACTGACAGCTTACACTCTATTAAGGTATTTAAAGATGTACACAGGGAATGCAGCCGGCGGTTCGATTCCCGGCAGCGACAGCCCGACAGATGAACAGATCCCAGCAGCCCGACAGTGCTGGAAATGCCTTTTCCCGATTGCATCCCGTACACAGATATGTTGGCAAAAAAGTATAAAAAAATCAAAACGAATCGCAGTTTACTGTAAAACAAATACAATACTTTTGGGCTAAATCTGTTAATAGTCTAGAAAAGTGATGCGCAATATGCAGCCCTGCTGCTACAGGTGGGAAGAGAGAGAATGGGCTCTATTCATTATGTTAATTATCGGGGTTCCCAATATTTAACATTTCAAGTTGCCGAATGCACCGGAGCAATTCATAATTTCTCCGGCACTTTTCACTGCTTCTTTCGGAGCAGTGAATATTTTCTTTGCTCCTTCCAGAGCAGTGAAACTAGTGTGTCTGCATGACCTAGAGTTCACGCAGGCGTACAAAAGCCCCGGCATCCGGCGGAAGGAGCCGGACAAGACAGAGGGATCCCAAAGATGGCAAATGCCCCCGCAGTCAAGCTCCTAATAATATTGTATTTTCTGAGTTTTATGAATTCCTGTCCCCATACTAGTGTATGGGGACAGCGGGCCATTCCGGGAGAGAAAGCATTACCTTTTTGATGAATGGCCCGAAAACGTAATTTCTCATTTTCACCTGCTTTTATAGAAATTAAATGATGAACGAATAGAGGGCCTGATTCAGCTTTGGGAATAAAAAGAGAATTAGCACTTAACTGTGTACCTGGAAAAACCATATTGCAATGCAAGGGGTGTAAAATTTTTACCGAATCTTATTGGCTATCCAAAACTCGTGACAGCTGAAACCCAATAAGATTCGGGAAAAAAAAACGAACGGAACCGAGTAGAACCGAGCCTGCACATCCCTATGTAAATACATAAATTTTTTTGCATGTAGTGTAAATACTGGCTGCTTTTGCATGTAGCCCACAAATACTGAACAGCTTTATTATTGCTCTATAATTTAGATGTCAGTTTGGACACCTCCCTCCCAAATCTAAATATCTCTACACATTTTAAATCTGCCCCACCTGCAGTGTAGTATGGTTTCACCAAGATGATCAGTTAAGTGCTAAATCTCACTCTGGACCTGATTCAGAGCCGCTTGTAAGCGGCCGCTCGTTCGCTCCGAGCGATGTTCGCACAACTGCGCATGCGTATGGGTCATAATGCGCATGCGCCAACCAGTCAGTGCGATCGGAAATCGAGCGCTCGCCAAATAGCGAGTGCCTGCTAATTTGAGTGACAGGATGAGGTGTTTGTGGATGGTAACAGGGGAAGGTGCTTGAAAACGGGGAGTGGAGATCCGAACGCAGGCGTGCCAAATGGTCAAAACGGGCGTTTTAAGGGTGTGCATAATTAACAAAGCAGCGTCATCGACCACGTCACTTGGTTGTCTTTTAGCCTGAACTGTTCGCATGATTGCGGTAGGATAAACCTACCACAAGCACTGCGAGCAGTTCAGATGCCTTTCAATGTACTCGATTAATCAAATAAATAGCAGAGATGATGCATGATGCGAGCGGCCAGGGGGCGTCTTTACAAAATAGCGAGCGCATGTTTCGTTCGCTCGCTCAGACATAGAGGCGTCAACAGACCGCAAAGAGCGAGCGCTCAATTTAAATAGCCGGCCCCTTTTTCTGACCGAGCGAGCACAAATAGCGTCCGGCTCTGAATAAGGCCCTCTATTCCCAAAGCTGAATCAGGCCCAGAGCCCAATGTGTTGCTACTGGGGAGAGATGGGTTATTAATAAGATCCTTTAAAATGAGCAATCTCCAAATGCGAAATACTCTTGGAGATAAAAAATTTGTGCGCCCCTGAGCTAGAAGGAAGAATGATGAAAATGATGAACTTTGTGTTTGTGAAAAACAGGTAATATTTCAAAAGAAAAGGTACAAAAGGTTGCAGTTGGCTAGAATGATGCAGACAGGAAGAATTATGTGATGGCATCTCAAGGTATATAAAGATACGTTGATTACTATGTTGAAATGTTGCTTTAATTTAACCTCTTTACTGTTATCACCCTTTTGGTGAGCCTATATTGATAATTTTTTTCTGCTGGTCACATTCCATCATCAATACAGTCATTTAATTGTCTATCAATTTGCATTCACATAGATTACACCTTGGTTTTTTTTTTCAGAAAACTTTAATTTTTCAAAAATAGCATCTCCTCACACAGCAAATAAAATGTGCCCGAAATCGCCAAAAAAGTGTTTAGCATTATGGAAATAGCAAAAAAGTGAACTAAAAGCAAATGTGCATATTATTATTTTTCTAACCACCATCAAGGATTTCATAATAAAATCTGCACTTGAATATGATATACAGTATGTATTTTTGAATGAAATGCATAAAATGTTGGTATATGCAGGCTATTCTGCGCCACCTGCTTGATGCTCCATAAGTGAAGCATGTTCTTTACTAAAGTGGCTGGCACTAGGTTCAGTACTATGAACGGTGCCATCTTGGATTCATTGTGTTTGAGTGCCACACAGGGGCGTATATATAATGGGTGCAGGGTGTGCGGGGCACAGGGGCCCCCTCCTCTCCTAAAACGCTCCTGGTGCCACAGTAGTCTACGGCAGGGGTGTATTGGGATGGAAAACCAGCTCGGGAAAATTATGGAAGCAATCCTTATGGAGGCGGGACTGTTGAGGGGGTGGGTCTGTTGAGGAGGGCAGTATATTTCCTCCTTTTAGGGCCTGGAGGTGCTTTTGCAAACTTCTGAGGGGAGCAGGGTTGGCATCTGAAATCTTGGTGAATGATACACCGTCCATCCCTCTGCACTAGGTACAGGCCAGTCAGTTTGGAAGTCTTTTCTTACCTATATGGTGGTTTCCCTGCCATGGGGAACCTATGAAGAATTGAGCCTCACTGAGCAGGGTCTTCAGCTGTTATTCACTATTCATGTAGATCACATTATCTGGAAGGTGCCTGTTTACGTAGAAATATAACCAATGTCATCATCGTAACCAGATAGTGTATAGTAACAGAAGTTTTTGTGCAGGGCAAAATGTGAATTTCCATGATCAATCAATTTCTGTGTCTCTCCAGGCCCCCATGTTACTCCAGACCCTCTTACATCTCTCCATCCTCAAGCCCCCTGTGGTTCTCCCGGCCCCTTGTGGTTTTCCAGGCTCCCTGTGTCTCTTCATCTCCCGGGCTCCATGTCTCTCCATCTCCAGGCCCCCTTGTCTTTCTCCATGACCCCATTTGTCTTCATCCCGAGGCCCACCTGTAGCTCTCAGTCTCATTCCCCCAGCTTCAGTGTGTCTCAGCCCCATTCCCCCAGGCCCAGTGTGTCTCCCAACCCCATTTCCCAGCCACAGTATGTGTCTGCTTCATTCCTCCCAGCCCTGGTATGTGTCTCAACCTCATTTCCCTGCCATAGTGGTTGTCTCAACCCCATTCCCCAGCATGTGTCTCAGCCCCAGTGTGTGTCAGCCTCATAACCCCCAGCCCCATTTTGTGTTTCAGCCTCATTCCCCCCAGCTCCAGTGTGTGCCTTAACCCCATTTCCCAGCCCCAGTGTGTGTCAGCCTCATTCCCTCCAGCCCCAGTGTGTGTCTCAACCCCATTCCCCAGCCCCAGTGTGTGTCAGCCTCATTCCCTCCAGCCCCAGTGTGTGTCTCAACCCCATTCCCCAGCCCCAGTATATGTCAGCTTCATTCCCTCCAGCCCCAGTGTGTGTCAGTCTCATCCCCCCACCCCCAGCATGTGTCCCAGCCTCATTTCCCCCCAGCCCCAGCGTGTCAGCCTCTCTTCCCCCCCAGCCTCAGCATGTGTCAGCCTCATTCCCCCAGCCCCAGCGTGTGTCAGACTCATTCCCCCCCGTGTCTCAGCCTCAGTTCATGTCAGCCTCATTCATCCCCCAACCCCAGCGTGTCAGCCTCATTCTCCTCCCAGTCCCAGCCTGTCAGCCTCTTCTCCCCCAGCCCCAGCGTGTGTCAGCCTCATTCTCCTCCCAGCCCCAGCATGTCTCAGCCTGGCCCTTCATCTCCCCATGCCGTCGCCGCCGCAGCCACTTACGTGCAGCTCCTCTGTTTGGCTACCCAGCTGCTGCTTGCTTGTTTTAGCGTCGCCGTGCAGGATGCTGACCTGGAGGTGGGGAGTCGGGCAGGAGGTAGAACCATCAGTGGTGACTGACAGACTCCGCAAAGGCTTATGGGAGGAGCTGCTGTGGCTGGGCATGCGCAGAAGCTCCCTCACGGCCATATTTTTTCTTCTTTTTTTTATAACCCAGGCACTGGCTTCTGCAAGTTATGCACTTATACGGAACTGAAGCTGCACTGTGCAGCCCACGGCAGTGGGACGGCTGGGGTCCTGGGAAGAGAAGACCACGCGGGAGCTGTGGTGGGGTAGGGGCCAGACTGTTGAAGGGCCGGATAGCTGCCATGCTGCTGCGCTGTTCAGCTGCTCGACCGGAGCTGATAGCTGCAGTGTGTCTGGGGAGAGCTGGAGGGGGGATAGTCATTGAAGGGTGCGGAGTGGGGTGGGCGGCCGCTGGCCACCAAGGGGACTGGGCCAGTGGGAACTAGCCCAGCATCCTGGCAGCCCAATCCGCCGCTGGTCTATGGCTGTGTACCACTCAACTCCATGGCTGACCTGCCATATCCTGTCTATGTCTGACAACATACATGATCGGCTGGTCCTCTGCTCTGCTCCTTCTACGCTGCTAGTATGTGCGACAGTGAGTATGGCTGTACAATGAGCCTGATTCAGCTAGGAACAGAGTTGCTAATATGCATGCAATCGTCTGATTGTTGCGTACTGCGCATGCGTATGCATCGCAGTGCGCGCGATCGAACTAGCCATTGCGATCGGGACTTTCATTGCAATGACTACACAGACCCATCGCAGAGTGGTTGACAGAGAGTGCCGTTTGTTGGTCATGATGGAGGGGCAGGGTGGGCGAACGTGGGCGTGCCAGTGCATTGCAAAGCTGTTGCAGGGGCATGCATAAATTATCCACTGCGATGACCTATGCAGCCTGAGGCCTGATAGTGTGCGTGGAAGTTAGCAATTTCTGAGTAAGGTCAGGGCTTGTGCAAGTGTGCGTGAGGCTGCAATGGTACTCAATTGTGGCAATGGTTTTGCAGTCTTGCTAAACATTACGGATGTGTAAAGTAAGGTGGGCATCCTTATGTAGTGCTATGGCATTGCGATCGCAATGGATTAGCATACTATCACAGTTGAATTGCGTGCGTATTCGCTATTGCATTCGTAGTTGCGTTCCGTAGTAAATCAAGCCCAATATCTCTTGCACTGCAATAAACTAAGCTTCAGGTTAAGTTCTATCCGCCTGCAGTGCCAGGCACTATATTATATCCGCTGCTGTCTACTATTTATAAACTGTGTCTGCCACAAACTAGCTACTGTACATGCATCGGAGAAGCTGTGCCTGCCATAAGGCTGGTGCAAGTTTCGATGGTGCATCCAATAGTGCATCTAAAGAGGCACAAAGACGGATTTGGACAGCTGCAAGTGGGTGTCTCAGTATTAATAAAATCAGCCTTGGCATTAGCATAAAGGCGCAGACGCATCTGCAGCAAAATATGCGGCCATGTCTCCATCCAAATCAGAAACAAGCCCCATGTATGCTTAAAGTGAGACAGAAAAAAAAATAGATAATAGGTAGACGGTGGCTTCAGTAGGTGAGAAGGTGAAGGGTCAAGAGTTGAAAGAGAAATATTTTGAAACCTCTGACTCAATACAGGACATGGGCCTTTTAGACAAGAGGAGAACAAAGTGAGATGGTTGCATCAAGATATATTTGAATAGAATCTGTTTTTCTTCTAAGGTAGTTAGCAAAGATTTATGTGGAGTGCATTAAAGAAATAGAATCCTGAAATAAATCTTGCCTATTTTTTTGACTTGGGGAACCCTGAGTGAAGGTGCAAGTGGAAAGTGATGATTGCCTGATGACACAATTTTCATCGCCATGGTCTCAACCCTCACTTATTAAAGATGCGACTTCCATCATGAATCCTCGTGATGACACAAATCGCGGTCTTACACAGAGAAGGCAGAGTCTCAATGATGCCAAGATGGGCCAGAGTAAGCAAGCATTGGTGACATGGCTTAGACTTGTTGTCCTTAATATAACTGATGTTTAGTCATAGACACTAGATTACAATAAAGCAAACATTTATCTAAAAGGAGGTCTGTCAATGTGCAGGATTTCTACCAATATCTCTCAGCTTTTGCGTGTGGGAGTTATCAGTTACTAAGGAATCATAGCAGATAATAACACAGTAATAATTCATCAAAATAGCAGCATTACAGTTACTCAGTGACAGTAAGTAATGACAAGCACTGAGATAAATTGCCATGCATAGCATTTCTCCCATGGGGTAAGGTGACAAGATCACATCAGAAGGCACAATGCGTGCGTGTTTGTCATAATTGCTGTTTTTTCGACCATGGGGCTAGTTAAATATGTCAGTGACAAGTGAAACTGATGCTTACCTCAAATTAAGTAAAAAAATCAATGATAAGGTGATGACATTTCTCAGGAATATGATGTGTTTATGATTATGTTACAGGTAATGACAGAAAAAAATGGCTACACAAACATGTCTCATCTGTGGAAAACATTAAAAACTGTTCTTCATTTTCCAAACCCTGATTGGATTGCCATGGCCACTATAATATTACAATTATGGTTAATGATTGTTATTTTTGATTACCTTCAGAATTGCATTTTGTATTGGTATGACATTATGCTGTGGTGCTTTTGTTATTTTGAGAGCTCACTAAATTTGCCAGCTGCAACTATACAAGTAAAATAACATTGCTCCCAAATTATTTTACAGCAAAATTAGAAACTACAGGAGCATACACATGGTCAGATTTGTCAGATGTGTCAAATGAACGATCTGAACGATTTGATGAGCGATTTGACCAACGATTTTAACGATTTAAACAATTTGCACTATGAATGATTTTTGACCTCATTAAAATGAATTTAATCATCCAAATCTGACTGCAAACACATCGGATGTCAGATATCGTTATCTGACCATCGGGAACGCGCACGTTCATCGTTCATCATTCAGATGTCAGATTTTCCTTCAGATATGAATGATTGAACGATATTTTAAACCATAAAAGGTGACAGGGGTTGTGCCAAACCTTAGAGGGAAAGATGTATCAAACTTTAGATCAGGGCTGTTTTTTAGGGGCTGGGGCTCCCAGTGCGAACAGTCAAAATGCACCCCCTCCCCCAAACAAGTATAATACAAAAAGTTTGCCTGCTCCACAGAAAGGGGGCATTGCCTGACTATAAAGGGTGTGGTCTCACAATAAGGAGTGTGGCCTTAAATGAAAAGACTACCTTATGAATAAATAAGGTTAACAAAACCATAGAATTAGGGATAGCAAAACCGACTGCTGTTTTCCTGTTTCCTAGTGTAACAAACATCATCAGTACCCCCCCCACAGGAAAAATAAACACATTGCTCCCCCACAGTGGAAATAATATTGTCCCCCACAGAGGAAATAACATTGCTCCCCCACAGAGGAAATAACATTGCTCCCCAAAGATGGAAATAACATTGCTCCCGCACAGAGGAAATAACATTGCTCTCCCACAGAGGAAATAACATGCTCCCCCACACAGGACATAACATTGCTCCCCACAGAGGAAATAACATTGCTCCCACACAGAGGATATAACATTGCTCCCCCACAGAGGAAATAAAATTGCTCCCTACAGAGGAAATAACATTGTTCCACACAGAGGAAAAACCTTTGCTCCCCACAGAAAAAGCAATTTGCTCCCCCTCAGAAAATAACATTGCTCCACACATAATAAAAGCTCATTGCTCCCCCACCCCCACAAAGAAAAAGCACATTGCTCCCCTACAGAATTAAAGCACATTGCTCCCCCATAGAGGAAATCGTGGATGGGGGGAGAAGACAGAGCAGTGTGGATGGGGCAGACATTAAGGCGTGCAGAGGGGAAGATTAAGCAGCACAGATAGGAGCAAGAACAAAGTGATGCAGACTAACACAATAGGAGAACACACAACAATAGGAATTGGGGAAGACAGATTGGTGCGGATGGGTGGAAAGACAGAGTGGTGCGGGTGGGAGGGGATGGACACGTGCGGTTCTCACCATTGAAGTCAATGGTGAGAACTATTCATTGGCTGAGAGGCGGAAGGCTTGCCTCTCTCAGCCTATGATCACTCAGCTGCGGGGTTTCCATAGTGAAATCCTGCCGCTGAACTCTCAAGGGTTAAATTTACTAACAATTGTGTTGGTCCCGATTTGCATTCTCAGGTGAAAATATCACTTTTTTTTAGAAAATCGGGAATTTACTATCATTAAACTTGGTTTATTTTTTCATCTTTTGGGGTTGAAATCGAGTGATTTAATGCCGCATATTCGTCCATTTTTATTACTAGAAATTAATTTGCCATCGGCTCAAATCAGGAATTTACCATTATTTGTTTTGCTATATTCGTCCGTTTTTACTGCCAAATCAGGGAGTCAATAAAAGTTTCCAATGTACCACCTCCTGATCTGCGAGTTTCCATGAAACATACACAAATCAGTGTGATTTGTGTATGTTTAACACTGAAAAGTGTGTTTTAAGGGTTCATTTAAAAAAAATTATGTGGGGTACCCCCCCAAAAAAGCATACCCAGCCCCGGGCTGGTCAGCCAGTCCTGGTTCCTGAAATGACAGGAAAGAAAACATGTAAGGTTCCACCATGGCTTAGGAACCAGCACCTGGCTGCAGGACCAGTCCTGGTTTAAAATTTAGAGGAAAAAAATGTATAAGGTTCCCCCTATATTTAAAACCAGCACCAAACCCAAACCGACCGGGGTATAAATCCACAGCCAGGAGACCCTGTGTCATTGACAGAGAACACGGATGGGATCTGAGAAACCCATCTGTGCTGCTGCATTAAAAAAATTAAAAAAACCTGTGTTCAAAAATAAAAAAAATGGCGTGCCCCCCCAAAGAGCAACTGCCACCCGGGCTTTTAGTGACCCAGTGCTGGGTGTGCTTAAATACAGGGGACAAATGAAATTGGGGTCCCCAATACATTGCACAACCAGCACTGGGCTCTGATCCAGTCCTGGAAATACAGAGGAAAAAAATGAGTAGGGTCCCCTGTATTTTCCAGAACCAGCAACGGACTTTTTCTAACGGGGGGCTGATGCCACAGCCAGGGGAGCCTTTCACTGGGCCCCCCAGCAACCAGGCCGGGGATCCTTGGGGAGCTGGGGACCCACCCCAATAAGTAAGTACCCCTTTCCAGGCCACAGCTGATAGCCTAGGGCTATCCCCAGCTCCCACGGGCTCTTAACTGCTGGTCCTAGTTGTGAAATACAGGGGAAAAATGACATAGGGATCCCCTGTATTTAACACAACCAGCACTGGGCTAGTCAGAACCAGCCCTAGTTGCCAAAATACGGGGGACAAATGACATAGGGGTCCCCCATACATTGCACAACCAGCACTGGGCTCTGATCCAGTCCTGGTTCAGAAAATACAGAGAGAAAAGTTACATAGGGTCTCCCTGTATTGTCCAGAACCAGCACCATTTCTAGCAGGGTGCTAATGCCACAGCCAGGGGAGCCCTTTCACCGGGCTCCCCAGCCAAAGCATTAGCCCTGGCTGCTAGTCAGGGGGAGCTGGGGACGCCCCCAATAAAGGGGTCCCCCTCTCCAGCACCCCTGGGCAGTGGGTGCAGGTTGATTGGTGAACTATAGGTCTCCCCCGCATTCTGATTCTTGGAAAACCGCAATTACCAGCAAGTATGGCATTTTGGGCCCACTTGTACCTGTAGTACACCTGTAAAAGAAATATTAAAATAAACTGACACCAATTTTTTAAATAAAATTTATTTTATCTGCACCTTCACCTGGGGGCGGTGGCCTTTAAGCTCTTTTTCATGGCCCCTGCCACCCCAGGGCTTTGGCATCTTCGTCTGGGGGGCGACAACCCACTAGGACTTCTGGTGATTTTGCCTGGCAGGCACCAACTCACCAGGGCTTCGGTGTCTTCACCTGGCAGATGCCAACCTGCCAGGGCTTCGGCATCTTCGCCTGGCGGGCACCAACCCTTCAGCTAGTGGGCAGCAGCCTGTGTCATCTTTTTTTCATGGTCACCACCCACTAGGACTTCCGGCATCTTTGCCTGGTGGGTGCCAACCCACCAGGGCTTTGGCATCTTCACCTAGTGGGCGGCAGCCTGTGTCAGCTCTTTTTAATGGCCGGTGCCCACTAGGACTTTCGGCATCTTCTTTCTTCAGTAGCTTTACATTGCTCCCTCCTGGCCATTGGACAGGAAACTCGTATCCTTACAAGAGAGGGTGATGCCTTTGGAGAGGCTGAGGGTGACAGGAGTGAGAGGGTGATGGTGAGATAGTAATGCAGTGGAGAGAGAGTTTGAGGCAGTGGGTGATGGGATGAAAATAGATGTTGACAGTGAGAGGCAGAGGGTGACGCCAGGGAATGGGTGACAAGGGGAGGCAGTGGGTGATGCCAGGAAATGGGTGACACGGGGAGGCAGTGGGTGATGCCAGGAAATGGGTGACAAGGGGAGGCAGTGGGGGATGCTAGGGAATAGGTGACAGGGGAAGTGGGTGACACCAGTGTGAAGTAATGGGTGAATCAGAGGATGATGGGGAGAGGCAGTTACAGGGAGAAGGTGACAGGAGAGAGAGGGTGACGGGGAGAGATAGTGGGAGATGGAGAGGCAGTGGGTGACAGGGATGAAAAGAGAGATTGACAATGAGAGGCAGAGGATGACTCCAGGGAATGGGTGATAAGGGGAGATATGGGTGATGCTAGGGAATAGGTGACAGGGGGAGGAAGTGGGTGACACCAGGGTGAAGTAGTGGGTGATGTAGAGGATGATGGGGAGAGTGAGAGGGTGATGGTGAGATAGTGATGCAGGGGAGAGACAGAGGGCAAGACAGTGGGTGACAGGGAGATATAGTGGAGAAAAGAGAGGCAGTGGGTGACAGGGATGAGAGGTTGACAGTGAGTGGCAGAGGGTGATGCCAGGGAATGGGTGACAAGGGGAGGCAGTGGGTGATGCTAGGGAATAGGTGACAGGGGGTGGAAGTGAGTGACACCAAGGTGAAGTAATGGGTGAATCAGAGGATGATGGGGAGAGGCAGTGGGTAACAAGGAGAAGGTAACACGAGAGAGAGGGTGATGTGGAGATAGTAATGCAGGGGAGCGGCAGAGGGTGAGGCAATGGGTGATGGGGAGAGATAGTGGTAGATGGAGAGCCAGTGGGTCACAGGGAGAGCCAGTGACTCACAGGGAGAGGCATAGGGTGACAGGAGAGAAGTGCCGAGAAGAGATAGTGGGAGATGGAGAGGCAGCGGGTGACAAGAAAGTGTGATGGGGAAAGTCAGTGGATGACAGGGAGAAAGTGATGGAGAGAAGCAGAGGTTAATGGGGAGTGGGTAATGCCTTGGAGAGGCATTGAGTGACAGAAGAGAGATGGCTATGGAGAGAGGTAGTAATGCAGGGTAGAGGCAGTGGGTGACAGGGCAAGATAGTGGGAAAATGAGAGATAGTGAGTGACTGTGGAGGCAGTATATGACAGCAGTGAGGCAGACATAATTCTACTTACAGTTGGCTTGGGGGATGGGCCTACAGCATAGCAGCCAGGCTGGCTAGTCCAGGACGCCAAAAGCAACGCCGGGCTGGGTTAAGGGGGTGTGGCCTAATCAAAAATAAAAAAGACAAAGAAAATTGTAGGGGGCGCTCTCTGGGGATGGGGGCGCTGTGAGCCAACTCTGCACAGGGCATAGCCAGTGGAGGGAGCGATCAGTGTGATCGCTCCCTCCACAGGCATAGGAGACTACCGTGGCTGCTTAGCAGCCACGAGCAATCTACCAGTACAGCCCAGCACACAGTAGCATGTGCTGGGCTGCTGTTATGCCACCCCCGGGCAAGACTGTTAGAAGGCAGTGGCACACAAAAGCTGCAGGCAGGAGCATCCAGCCAGTCCCAGCCACACAGAAAGCAGAGAGGAGGAGGGGAGACATTTCCATGCACTTGCTCCACCTCCTCCAGCCAGATCATGGGCCTGATTCAGACCCACTCGCGAGCGGCTGTCCGCTCGCAAGTGGGTCGATGGTCTGCACTGAGCATGCGCACGACGGAGGGAGCTCCGTCGTGCGCATGCGCCAGACACGACGAGCGAAGGACTTTCCTTCGCTCGTTGTGTCCGATCAAAGGGGGCGTGCTGTCAATGTTGATTGACAGCACGCCCCCTTTGGTGGGCGTGCCGGGGGCGTGCCTCCCTGACGGGGGCGTTCCCACGGGAACGCCTCCCGTCAGAAGCCGGCCCACTGACATCACTAGTGATGTCAGTGGGAGTGATTTTGGCTCTGATAGAGCCAAAATCACTCCGGAGCTTGCGGTTGAAAACCTCAACCGCAGGCTCCGGCTCGCAATTTCGATGGTCGCGATGGTCACGACCATCGCGGCCATCAAAATGCACGCTCGTATAGCCTGTGGGTGGTGACCCACAGCTATACGAGCGTCCAGGAGGATGCTCCATGAAAATGGAGCCCGGCCCTCATGCAGAGCGTGCGCTCTGCTCAGAGCGTACGGCTCTGAATGAGGGCCTATGTCCTTTATGTCATGGAGCGGCGGAGTGGCAGTGCAGAAGCATACTGGCAGACAAAGATGTGTCAGTTTGACATTATATTGCCTCAGGGCCCCGGTGCAATGCACTGCTGCTACAGCCAGGAGGGCTGACTGGCTGACCTAACAACCAGCAGCCACTGTATAATAAATGCTGCTGTCTGCCAATGCTGGGCTCAGACATTTGATCCCAGCACTGGCATGGGAGTTATTAGTACCGCCCTCTACCCAATAGTGCTTTCTCAATAGTGGCTACAGTGCTGTTGACAGGATGCAGGAAATACTTCCCCAAATGTTCAAAATGGCTACATAAGGGCAAGCCATTTCCTTCAAAAATTGACAGAGACTGATGATGTGGAGGTGTACTTGACTGCCTTTGAGAGGACTGCCGAGCGGGAGAGTTGGCCTAAGGATCAGTGGACTGGACTGCTGGTCCCCTTTCTCTCCACTGAGCCTCAAAAAGCATACTTTGACTTAAGCATGGTGGATGCTTTGAACTATGAAAAGCTAAAAGCAGAAATTCTGACTCACCTTGGAGTTACCTTGTCAGTCCGAACTCAACGTGTGAATCGCTGGGTGTACTACATGGTCAAACCTCCCCACTCACAAATGCACGACCTAATTCATATGGTTACAAACAGAGACACTAACTGGACCTCAGATGGTTGAAAGAGTTGTCATGGACCATTAGGTGAGCCACTGGGATCCTAAGACCAGATAGTGGAGATGGTGGAATGGTATCTGGCAGCAGAGGAACTGCTGGCTATACCTCAGTGGCCCCTAGATCCATGACAGCGCACTTCGGTGAAACCCAGTAAGACTGTTCAGTGGGAAAAGGGTCCTGGGTGGTAAAGAGCACTTAAAAGGCACTGTGATTGCTCGGTTTAAAGATGGGTCAGTGGGGCCAGAAAGCTCTCACATGCCTAAAAGACTTGAACAGTTATGTGATTAAATGTTTTAGGTGTGGTATGCCAGGACATGTTGTTGCTAATTGTCCAGTTGTTCAAGAACCTATGCAATGTGATGCTGTTTTTGAATGTCGCAGAATGTCTTTCTTTGCCAGGTTAGCCTGTACTGTTACACCTTCAACTGAGTCAGAAAAACAAACGTGTGAGGATGTTATGGGAGGTAACCGGGTAAGGGCATTGTTGGACTCAGGAAGTGTAATCACCCTTGTGAAATATGGGTTGGTAAATGCTTTAAAGGGCCAGCAAACATCTGTTAGTGTAACTTGCATACATGGTGGCACCCGTTATTATAATACTGCTGAAGTGAATATTGCAACCCCTTGTGGTTCAGCTGTGGTTAATGTGGGAATGGTCTTTTCCTTGGTACATGATGTTATATAATAGGGAGAGACTTTCCCCATTTTTTAAAGTGTGGTCGCAGAGGCGAACAGCATAGAGCCAGTAGACCATCCTGGTGATATGCTGGCCACAGGTGTGACCCCTGGCACCCTCAGAAACTTGCCCTGTTGCTAGTATGGCTGGGGAAGTGATAGATGATGAGGAACAAAGTGAGCTACCTCCTCCAGAGGAGGCAGAGGTGATAGACAGGGTGGAAAGCATACCACCCCTTGAAGTGAGAAAGGATTTGTTTGCATCTGAACAGTTAAAGGACTCCACCTTGATAAGAGCCAGAGAAAATGTGAAAGTTGTTAATGGGAACCTGTTAAACCCAGATAGCAAGCTTATGCTTACACACATGGCCCTTAACAATTAGCTTTTGTATCAAGTGACAAAAAGGAGTGAGGGTGTGGTAGAACAGCTTGTTGCTCCCCAGACATATAGAAGAACTGTATTGGACCTTGCTCATGGTTATATCACCGCAGGACACCTAGGAGCTGAAAAGACCATTGAAAGGATTCTGCAGTGGTTCTTTTGGCCTGGGGTGTATAAAGATGTGTCTGAATTCTGTTCTTCCTGCCCTGAGTGCCAGTATCATGCACATAGACCACAATTCAAGAGTCCCCTAGTGTCCATGCCTCTTATAGAGGTCCCATTTGAACGGATAGCCGTGGATTTGGTTGGGCCCTTGTTAAAGTCTACTCAGGGACATCAGTATATCCTCGTAATAGTGGATTATGCTACTCGATATCCTGAGGCAATCCCTTTGCGTAATATGTCAACCAAGGGTATAGCTAGAGAGCTGGTGCATGTTTTCAGCAGGGTGGGAATACCAAAAGAAACTGACCAAGGTTCCCCCTTTATGTCTAGAATTATGAAGGAGTTGTGCAAGTCATTTAAAGTTACTCACTTGAGAACATCCATTTACCATCCTCAAACGGATTGGTTGAGAGGTTCACAAAACTTTATAAAGTATGCTAAAAAAGGTTGTTGACAAGGATGGGAAAAACTGGGATTATTTGTTGCCATTTTTGATGATGTCTATTAGAGAAGTACCACAGTCTTCCACAGGATTCTCTCCTTTTGATCTGTTGTATGGAAGACATCCCAGAAGGTTGCTAGAAGTTGCTAAGGAGACATGGGAAGGACAACCCACACCCTATAAAAGTGTAATTGAACATGTCCCTCAGAGATGCAAGATAGGATTGCGGCCATGGTGCCCATTGTCAAAGAACATATGGAGCTGGCCCAACAAGCCCAACAGAGAGTGTATAACTGGAATGCCTGGGTACGTACATTTTCCCCTGGGGGCAGAGTACTTGTTTTGATACCCACAGAGAGAAAGCAAGCTTTTGGCTAAATGGCAAGATTCGTATGAAATCAGGGAGAAAGTGGGTGAGGTTAACTATAAAGTATACCAACCAGGCAAGAAACTTACCATGTTAACCTTATCAAACCAAGTTAATATAGGTTAGCTCTGTTAGCTGAACCAAGCCCACCAGTAGCGTCAGTCCCTTTGGTTCTAGAAGTAAAAGTGTCTGAAACCCTGTCAGCCGCTCAAAAGAAAGAGGCCACGGAGTTGCTTATTAGGAACAATGGGCCTCATTCAGACCCACTCGCAAGCGGCTGTCCACTCGCAAGTGGGTCGATGGTGTGCACTGCGCATGCGCACGATGGAGGGAGCTCCGTCGTGCGCATGCGCCAGACGCGACGAGCGAAGGACTTTCCTTCGCTCGTTGTGTCTGATCAAAGGGGGCGTGCTGTCGATGTTGATTGACAGCACGCCCCCTTTGGTGGGCGTGCTGGGGGCGTGCCTGCCAGACGGAGGCGTTCCCAAGGGAACGCCTACCATCTGAAGCCGGCCCCACTGACATCACTAGTGATGTCAGTGGGAGTGATTTTGGCTCTGATAGAGCCAAAATCACTCCAGGGCTTGTGGTCGAAAACCCCGACCACAGGCTTCTGGTCGCACTGGCGATGGTCGCGATGGTCAAGACCATCGCGACCATCATCCTGCACGCTCGTATGTGCTGTGGGTGGTGACCCACAGCTATACGAGCGTCCAGGAGGACGCTCCATTTTTATGGAGGACGGCCCTCATTCAGAGCGAGTGCTCTGCTCAGAGCGTCTGGCTCTGAATGAGGGCCAGTGACTTGTTTTCAGCACTGCCTGCCACACTGCCATAATAAAGCATGATATCATTACAGAGCCAGGAGTTAAGGTCAATCTAAAGTCATATAGAATTCCTGAAGCACAGCTTGAGGCTGTCTTTAAAGAGGTTAAGAACATGCTAGAACTTGGTGTCATCGAGGAGTCTAACAGTGAGTGGTCCAGTCCCATAGTTCTGATTCCGAAGTCTGATGGCAGCCTACACTTCTGTAACAATTTTCATAAGTTAAATGCAGTTTCCAAATTTGATGCATATCCCATGCCACATGTGAATGAGTTGATAGAAAGGCTAGGGACAGCCAGATATCTCACCACACTGGACCTGGCAAAGGGTTATTGCCAAATACCATTATTAATTCCTAATAGTCGCTAGCCGCTATTTAGCGCTGCAAGTCGCTTAAGAAAGAATTGCTTTACAGTCTAATCATGTGGTTCCAAAGCACAAAAAGTTATTTATGTAATGAAAAAGTAACATGGTGAAAGAATTAACAAATTAGAGTAAAAAGCAATCAATAATAGTACAAGCCGATACATATGCATGCGCACTGGTCCCAGTATACAGTCATAAATCCAGAAGTCTGTGATCATCACAGAGGATGTCTGTACACTGGGGTCGGGTCACTGCTAATATACCTTACAGAGTTCTATGTTAACAAAAGAACTAGATTACAAGTTTCTATTGGTTCTTGCTTCTGGATTGTCTGGTCATTGGTTGATTCATACGGTGTCAACAGGGGCATGTCTCAGTTCTCCAATGGTCTCTTTGTGTAGTTTTCCCACTGAACAACTGGTTAATACTAGCTACAACACTGCATCTAGATACCAACATTCAATGCAATAACTCCCTAACATCCATAACTAGCGGACGCAAGTTGCAACTCCTTTGCCGATAGGAACGGGAGTCTGCAAATAAACAGGGATTTAGTATGATACCAAACATGACATGTCCACTATGCTCTAAACCTTAGATCTCATTTAAGTACATATTACATCATAATTATTAGTCAATAATACCTTTAATAACACTGGTTATTAACTATTGTGAATGGGAACCATCTTACACATATGCGTCCACATATGTGCATCTGTGTGTTGAAATAGCAACTATATACAAATGAGCATCCATGTTTGAGTATTGTGCATACACATATGAGCATCCGTGTATATAAGTATATATACATTTATATGTTTGTGCATTATGTGCATCAGTGTATGTGTGTTGTGAATATGCAGTTTAGCACATCAGATTGAATGACACAAAGTAGCGTCGTGGTTTACTCGACATCAGACGATAGATGACCGGATCGTCAGATAATAATTGTGTGTGACCATATTCAATTATTTGACTTCGACACGATTAATTGACAGGGCAAAAGAAAAAACAGCCTTTTCTGTTCCAGCAGGGCTATTCCAGTATTGGATATTGCCTTTTGGGTTGCATGGGGCCCCAGCAACCTTCCAACGTACAATGGATAGAATTTTGAAACCCCACAGACAGTATGCAGCGGCCTATCTGGACAATGCGGTAATCCACAGTCCAGACAGGTAATCTTACTTAATCAGATTACAGGCGGTACTGGACTCAATTAGGAAGGCAGGCCTCACAGTCAACCCTAAGAAATGTTGCCTTGCAATGGTAGAGGTTCAATACTTGGGGTACACCATAGGGAGAGGCTTGATTAAGCCCCAGTCAAGCAAAATTGAAGCTATACAAAACTGGCCCTGTCCCATTAACAAAACCAAGTTAGAGTTTTTTAGGGATTACTGGGTAATACAGATGGTTTATCCCAAATTTTGCCACCACAGCGGTGCCACTAACAGACCTTACAAAAGGGAAACAGTCTAACTTGGTGAAATGGGGCCTTGAGGCTGAAGAAGTGTTTCAGGCATTGAAAGTGTCTTTGTGTTCACAACCGGTGTTGATAACACCAGACTTTTCTCAAGAGTTTGTGGTGCAAACGGATGCCTCAGAGGTAGGCTTGGAGCAGTGTTGTCCCAAAGTAGGGATGGGGAGGAGCACCCCATTGTTTATCTGAGCAAAAACCTCAATGACTATGAAAAAAGGTATGCTGTTGTTGAAAAAGAGGCGTTGGCCATTAATTGGGCATTGGACACTTTGAGGTATTACCTCTTGGGCAGTTGGTTTAAGCTCGTAATGGATCATGCCCCATTAAAATGGATGTCAGTAAAGTGAGGCCAAAATGCCAGGGTAACAAGATGGTTTTTAGCTTTGCAAGAATTTACATTTACTGTGGAACATAGGCCTGGGTCCCAACTGGCTAATGCAAATGTGTTGTCCCGCATCTTTTGTTTGGGGCTGCAAGAGTTCCGCCCCCTGGGTTGAAACAGGGGAGGGGGATATGTGACAAGGTTACTGGCATCATAGTGGAAGGCAGGTATATTTGCCCTAGATTCCTGACCTATGTCTTTTGAAATCTCAGGAAGGTGTTTGTGTTAGGAGTTTTTTGGGTTATTAGCTTCACATAAGGCTAATTAGGGTTTTCAGTGTTTCTTAGTGCTGTGAGGCTGATCATTACAGACAGACACTGCCTGGGGAAAGGACAGACTTTCGTGTCTCTGTGTGAGAATCAGGTTGATGGAAGCAGGTAAATTAAACCTGAAAACCCGTTCTAATACTTTGTTTATTAGTGAGCTAGGATCACTTATATATAGTTAGTTTAAAACTGCAAGGTGTTTATTTTGGTTTAATTTGTTTGTTTGCCTAATAAAACTGGCTGAGACCAGTTGCACCAGACCAGTGGACTTGTGTGATTTCTCAGCTGCTGCGCTGTGCCATCTGCCCCAGGAGATGGTACCAGATAACCAACTTTGCAACAATATATATATATATTAGGGGTGTGCACCGGCCACGTTTTGTGTTTTGGTTTTGGATATGGATCTTTCTTAGTGTTTTGGATCTGGATTGGTTTGCCAAAACGGGTTTTGGTTTTGTATCTGATTTAAACAGCTAAAATCACAGATATTTGTTGTTTTTGTTCCTACGCTATTATTACCTTCAATAACATTAATTTCCACTCATTTCCAGTCTATTCTGAACACCTCACACCTCAAAATATTGTTTTTATGCCAAAAGGTTGCACCGAGGTAGCTGGATAACTATGCTAAGCGAAACAAGTGGGCTGCACAAACACGTGGCCCATCTAGGAGTGGCACTGCAGTGGGAGACAGGGTGGCAGTTTAAAAAGCTAGGCATAAAAGAGTACATATAGCAAAGAAAAAAAGAAGTGCAAGATGGAATTGTCCTTGGGCCCTCCCACCCACCCTTATGTTGTATAAACAGGACAAGCACACTTTAACAAACCAATCATTTCAGCGCCAGGGTCTGCCACACGACTGTGGCTTAAATGATTGGTTCATTTGGGACCCCACAAAACAAGCTAGTAATTAATCTGTCCCTGCACAAACTGGCTCTACGGAGGCAAGATGTCGTCCTCATCCTCCTCATCTACCGTTTCTCACCCTCTTCAGTGTTGTGTATATCCTCATCCTCACAGAGTATTAATTCGTCCCTGCTGGAATCCACCACCACAGGTCCATCTGTACTTTCTGGAGGCTGGTCATCCCGAAAGAATTGATAATTAATTTTGATGAACATCATCTTCTCCACATTTTGTGGAAGAAACTTCCTACGCCGTTCGCTGACAAGGGTCCCGGCTGCACTAAACACTCTTTCGGAGTACACACTGGAGGGGGGGACAACTTAGGTAAAATAGAGCAGTTTGTACAGGGGCCTCCAAATTGCCTCTTTTCTGCCAGTACTGGTACGGACTGTCTGACATGCCTACTTGGATGCTGTCACCGATGTAATCCTCCACCATTCTTTCAATGGTGACAGCATCATATGCAGTGACAGTAGACAAGTCAGAAATTGTTCAAAACACAAGAAATAGATCCCGCACTGGATTGTAGCACTGGATTGTATTAAATAATTAAATACCAACAGTGATGATCATAAGTCAACGATTTGAGACAATCTAATTTGTTGGTGGTGCTCCCAGGGGAAAATATGTAACATACTTATAAATACAAAAATCTCTAGACTAGAGCTAGAAAAGAAATTCCCTTGTCTGGGGCACTCTTGATTTAATATAAGTGGGGAAATGATAACTATAATTAAAACATAACCTTTATTGTTATATATCACTAAAAAGAAAAAGGGATATATTATAGACTCAAAGTGCTATGAGTAGATGGCGAGTCTACCCTTAATTATATTAAAAATAACAATTATGTTCACAATTTGCGCTCCATGAGCTATAATCGCATAGGTGTCTGGTGAACAAAAATCGGCAACAATATTTCTAAGCCCTCAAAAGTGGAGAAGAGATTACAATTATAATAATTAAGGCAAATTGCCCTTCCAAATGGTGCTATGGCAGTTGAACCTCAGGTTTGTGTGTTCCCCTATAAGTAAATCAGTAGATCTCTAGAGAACACATAATGAAGGTGTACATGATCCTTATAATTTTCAGAACTAAAAACAGTTTAGTGGCACATGTTATTTCAGTTGTACCTTCATATTTAATAGGACGGGTAAATCCTGAAAACCTGGACTGACTAACAGAAATGTAAAACAATGCAAATACAACCAGAATCGATCTGATACAGTGTAATTCCTGTATCTGAACTTATTGTACCTTCCGTTTCAATGTTAATTCTTTTTATACATAAATATAATGAAAACAATTAAAAAATCCTAAACATATAGGACACTTGGATTGTATGACTGCCTGTTGGCTCTGACAGTGGTAATCAACATGATGGGATCTGATAATTAAACATCAATTATATAGCATGTTTACTGTACATAGATCCCCCAAGAAGTATTATAATTTAGAACTGGAGAATATCAAATCCAATTATATCTTCACGTTTGATATGTGTATTTACCCAAAGTGAATGAAGGGCTTCATCCACAAGTCCCACATACCGAGCGGAATCGCTCCGTATTAGCTCCTCCTTCACTTTCTCCAGCTGCTTCTGCAAAAGCCTGATGAGAGGAATGAACTGACTCAAGCTGGCAGTGTCTGAACTGACTTCACTTGTGGCAAGTTTGAAGGGCTGGAGTACCTTGTACAACATGGAAATCACTCTCCACTGCACTTGAGTCAGGTGTATACCCCCTCCTCTGCCTATGTCATAGGTGGGTGTATATGCTTGAATGGCCTTTTGCTGCTCCTCCATCCTATGACGCATGTAGAGGGTTGAGTTCCACCACGTTACAACCTCTTGCTTCAGGTGATGGTAGGGCAGGTTCAAGAGTGTTTGCTGGCACTCCAAACTTCAGCACGCAGTCACTGAATGGCGAAAGTGGGCAGAAATTTTTCGGCCCACCGAAAGCATCTCCTGCACGCCCCTGTTGTTTTTCAGAAAATTCTGCACCACCAAGTTTATTGTGTGAGCAAAACATGGGATGTGCTGGAATTTGCCCAGATGTAATGCCCGCACAATATTGGTGGCATTGTCAGATATCACAAATCCCCAGGAGAGTCTAAGTGGGGTAAGCCATTGGGCGATGATTTCCTTGAAACACATGTAGCCTGCCTTGGAACATGCTGGCATTTCTGAGATGCTGCTACTGGTGATGCTGCTATTGTTGCTGTGTAAGGCGATACATCTACCCAGTGGGCTGTAACAGTCATATAGTCCTTCATCTGCCCTGTTCCACTTGTCCACATGTCTGTGGTTAAGTGAACATTGGGTCCAACCACATTTTTTAGGACACTGAGGACACTTTTTCTGACATCTCTGTACATTCTTGGTATCATCTGCCTGGTGAAGTAGAATCTAGATGGGATTTGGTACCGGGGACACACTACCTCCATCAATTGTCTAAATCCCACTGCACTAACGGCGGATACCGGATGCATGTCTAACACCTACATAGCTGTCAAGGCCTCATTTATCTGCTTTGCAACAGGATGACTGCTGTCATACTTCATCCTCCTCGCAAAGGACTGTTGGAGGGTCAATTGTTTAGTAAAATAAGTAGTGGTGTTCCAACTTCCTCTCTGGAATGATGAATGACTCCCAGCAGCAACAGCAGCAGCAGCAGCAGTAGGTGTAGCAATGCAGGATCCTCCGGAGGAATCCCAGATAGGAGAGGAGTCAGTCATGCCAGTGACATGGCCTGCAGGACTACTTCCGATCCTGATTGAGGAGGAAATTGATGCGGAGGGAGTTGCTGGTTTGCAGGCGCTTGGATACAACAGGACAAAGGAATTCAGGGGTCCCTGGACTGCTTACAGTCTTAGCCACAATTTCTGAACTTGACAGTAACTTTTTATGAATGCGCTACAGGTGACGTATAAGGGAGGATGTTCCTAGGTGGTAAACGTCCTTACTCCTACTTATTCCACCTTTACATAAGCTACATATGGCAAGACAGTTGTTGTCCGGATTTGGACTGAAATATTTCCAGACCGAAGAGATGGATTTTTTTGTCTTCTACCCAGGCATGACGATAGGCTTTTTCATCCTTCGGACAACAACTGTCTCCCCTGGTGCTTGATTTAAACAAACCACATCACCATCTGAATCCTCCTCACCAACTTCCTCCTCAGCGCTGGCTACACCAATATCCTCATCCTGTTGTACTTCAACAGTGACATCTTCAATTTAAATATCAGCAACTGGACTGTGGGTGCTCCTTCCAACACTTGCAGAGGGCGTGCAAATGGTGGAAGGAGCCACCTCTTCCCATCCAGTGTTGGGAGGGTCAGGCATCGCAACCGCCGACACACTTGGACTCTCCTTTGGGATTTGTAATATCTTCTTAGAATGCACAGTTCTTTGTGGTGCTTTTGCCAGCTTAACTCATTTAATTTTTCTAGCGGGGGGAGGAGGGCTTCCATCGTCATGTGAAGCTGAACCACTAGTCATGAACATAGGCCAGGACCTTAGCTGTTCCTTGCCACTCTGTGTCGTAAATGGCATTCTGGCAAGTTTACATTTCTCCTCAGATGATTTAAATTATTTTTTTGGGTCATTTTACTGAACTTTGGCTTTTTGGATTTCACATGCCCTCTACTATGACATTGGGCATCGGCCTTGGCAGATGACTTTGACAGCATTTCATCATCTATATCATGACTAGTGGCAGCAGCTTCAGCACTAGGAGGAAGTGGTTCTTGATCTTTCCATATTTTATCCTCCAAATATTTGTCCTCCATTATTTTTATGGAGTGCATTATTTTTAAGGAGTGAATCACCCCTGTAAAAATTATTTGTATGAAGGGCAACGTACCCCTACACCACACAGGGCAGCCCCTGTAAAATGTGTTTGTATGAAGGGCAGCGTACCCCTACACCACACAGGGCAGCCCCTGTAAAAATTATTTTTTTAATGAAGGGCAGTGTACCCTTACACCACACAGGGCAGCCCCTGTAAACATTTTTTTTTTAATGAAGGGCAGTGTACCCTTACACCACACAGGGCAGCCCCTGTAAACATTTTTTTTTAATGAAGGGCAGTGTACCCTTACACCACACAGGACAGCCCCTGTAAAAATAATTTTTTTAATGAAGGGCAGCATACCCTTACACCACACAGAGCAGCCCCTGTAAAAATTATTTGTATGAAGGGCAGCATACCCTTACACCACACAGGGCAGCCCCTGTAAAAATAATTTTTTTTATGAAGGGCAGCGTACCCCTACACCACACAGGGCAGCCCAGGTAAATATAATTTTTATGAAGGGCAGCATACCCTTACACCACACAGGGCAGCCCCTGTAAAACTTATTTGTATGAAGGGCAGCATACCCTTACACCACACAGGGCAGCCCCTGTAAAAATTATTTTTTTTATGAAGGGCAGCGTACCCCTACACCACACAGGGCAGCCCCTGTAAATATTATTTTTATGAAGGGCAGCGTACCCCTACACCACACAGGGCAGCCCCTGTAAATATTATTTTTATGAAGGGCAGCGTACCCCTACACCACACAGGGCAGCCCCTGTAAAACTTATTTGTATGACGGGCAGCATACCCTTACACCACACAGGGCAGCCCCTGTAAAAATTATTTTTTTTATGAAGGGCAGCGTACCCCTACACCACACAGGGCAGCCCCTGTAAATATTATTTTTATGAAGGGCAGCGTACCCCTACACCACACAGGGCAGCCCCTGTAAATATTATTTTTATGAAGGGCAGCATACCCCTACACCACACAGGGCAGCCCCTGTAAAAATATTTTTTTTTATGAAGGGCAGTGTACCCCTACACCATACAGGGCAGCCCCTGTAAATATTATTTGTATGAAGGGCAGCGTACCCCTACACCACACAGGGCAGCCCCTATAATAATTATTTTTTTGTGAAGGGCAGTGTACCCCTACACCACACAGGACATCCCCTGTAAAATGTGCTTGTATGAAGGGCAGTGTACCCTTACACCACACAGGGCAGCCCCTATAATAATATTTTTTTTAATGAATGGCAGTGTACCCCTACACCATACAGGGCAGCCTCTGTAATCATTTTTTTTAATGAAGGGCAGCGTACCCCTATACAACACAAAGGCAGCCCCTGTAAAATTATTTTTTTAATGAAGGGCAGCATACCCCTACACCACACAGGGCAGCCCCTGTAAAAATTATTTGGACTGAATATAGTATATACAGCATAGGACAGCACCACTGGACTGGACTGATACAGCAGAGCAGGTCACCCCCAGATTGATACAGCAGCAGCACAGCACCACTGGACTGGACTGATACAGCAGAGCAGGTACCCCCACCCAGACTGATACAGCAGCACAGCACCACTGGACTGGACTGATACAGCAGAGCAGGTCACCCCCAGACTGATACAGTAGCATAGCACCACTGGACAGGACTGATACAGCAGAGCAGACTGATATGGCAGCCACTTTCCCACAGACACTAGACACGTCCTCTCACTACCCTCTCCAGGACTGGAGTGAAGATGGCGAGGGCAGGAGGTGCAAAATGTGCAAAGTCTGGGTCTCGCGGGAATCCCACACCAGGATGATGACATTTTGCCTGGTGCCGGGAACCGAGTCTGGCGGGAGAACCAGAGCCGGGCTCGGGGGGTTTCAGATTTAGGCACATGGAGGGGGGGGGTTTGGAGTGGTGAGTGGGTGATCTGAAATTGATTGGGAGCCTCTGCCCCTGGGTAGGAAAAATACTCCTTCACTAGCCTGCTGTATTCTGCCAAAGCTTCCAGGGCATAGAAGGGAGTCACAACCTGTCAGCCAGGTCACTCCTCTCTTCAGGAATCATTTCTGTCACAAATTAATGGAATATATCTCTGCGCTCTGCGCTCTGCTCCTGGTATTTGTTAGTCTGGAGGCTTTCCACCTATCAACAGCTGGTGGGTTAGGTGGCCGAGCTTCACAACGGTGCTGGAAATGTAAAGTGAAAATTGTTCACTTACCTTTCCAACAGCTCTAGGGATTGGGTCCAGAATGTGCTGATATGTGCCTGCATGCAGGTCACTTGCACATGCATGGTCAGGTTCGTGCCCAGGGGCGTATCAAGAAATGAGTGGACTGGTGGCGCACTGAGCACAGTAGTAGATTCTGGGCCCTAGTAGACTTTAGCGCTGTGCCAGAGTCTACTGCGCATATGCAGGTCAGCAGGGAAATTTTCCTGGAGATTTCCCCACTGCGTTTGCAGAAAACACCAGGAAAATGGCTGCTGCGGGACTCCGGAAAGGTAAGTATTGAAGAAATCGGTGCAGGGTGTCCCTGCACCTATTGTGTGCGTGACATTTTCCATTAGCTCAGTTTTTACCTCAGCACTGCAGGAATGCAGGAGTCTGTGTCTGTCTCTGTCACAGACACCCTCCACTTGTCCCTTTACCTAAACAACATGTCCAGACAGCCTAAGAGGCTGTTAGAAGTTATTAATGATAATTCCTCCTTAGAGGCAGTTGTATTTAAAAGGAAAAAAAAAACATTTTGTCCCTGTCAGTTTAAAAGATACCAGGGAGAGTTCAGAGACTGAAGGAGTGCCCCCCCCCTCGCTCTACTGCATTTCCAAATAATAAGGTGATGAAAAGTACCTCCACAAAGAAACATTTGGACAATGGTTCCCACAGAGATTCCCAATCAGGGAAAAAAAAATCTCCTTTCCTAGTATTGCCTGTAGCTGGAATACCTCCATGGTGTGTAGCAAACCACCATCTCCTGCTCAAGGCATGCACAATTTCTATGCCATGGACCCGCAGCCCTCACTGACCCACTCCCTAATGGGATTCAGCATGCAACGTTCAGTACCTCACACTCATAACTATAACAATTCTAGTTTTCCCTCTGTGGATTGGGAATCTGAAGAGCTCACCTGAATGTCTCTAGGCCTGATTCAGCAAGGAATGCAGTTGCTAATATGCACGCAATTGGCCCATTGTTGCATACTGCGCATGCGTATGCATCGCAGTGCGAGTGCGCAAACTAGCCATTGCGATCACAGTGACTACGCGGACCCATGGCAGAATGATTGACAGGAAGTGCTGTTTGTGGTATGTGACAGGGGGTGGTCGTGGAAACGCAGGCGTGCCAGTGCATTTCAATTTCATTGCATGGGCGTGCATAAATTATCCACCGCGATGCCCTACGCAGCCTGAGGCCTGATAGCGTGCGATGAAGTTAGCAATTTCTGAGTAAGGTCAAAGCTTGTGCAAGTGTGTGTGAGGCTGCAATGGTACTGGATTGTACTAGGGATGAGCGGGTTCGGATTTCTGAAATCTGAAAACCCCGTGCCCCCCGATTCAAGCCGGTCCAAGTTTTCCCACCTGACTCGGATCTGAAAAGGAGGCAAAACATCATCATCCCGCTGTCGGATTCTCGCGGGTTTTGGATTCTATAAAAGGTCTCCGCGTCAGCGCTTTTTTTCACTCCGGCTGTGGACAGTGAAGAGGGAGGGTGGGAGTTGTGCTGCTGTTGTCGTCCATAGGGGCTGTGTCCACTCCAACATCCATAGGGGCTGGCTGGGCTGTGTTGTGCAGTCTGTTGTCCCATTGGGGATGTGTCCACTCCAAAGTCCATAGGGGCTGGCTGGCCTGTGTTGTGCAGTCTGTTGTTCATAGGGGCTGTGTCAACTCCAAAGTCATAGGGGCTGGCTGGGCTGTGTTGTGCAGTGTCCCTTAAAGGCTGTAGTCCTAACAGGGTGCTGTAGTGTTGTCCAGGGGTTGCTCTGTCCATCAGGGGTGCTACCCCCAAGTGCAAAAAAAAAAAAATTCTGTTTGTGTGCGCTGTAGGCGCATGTGCATCAATAAAGTAGCGCCAAGCGTGTGTGTCTGTGCCATAAGTAAAGGGCCGACTGGCTCACCTGTTGAAGGGTGCTGTAATCCCCAAAGTGCCTGACAATTTTTTTTTTTCTGTGTTTGTGACTTGTGTTCGCTCTAGCCACACGTGCATCAACAAAGTAGTGCCAAGCGTGTGCCTTTGTCATAAATCAAGGGCCAGCTGGCTCGTCTGGTGAAGGGTGCTGTAACCCCCAAAGTGCACTACATCCCCCAAAAAAGTAGAAAATCTTTTTCTAGGTTTGTGACTTGTGTGCGCTGTAGCCGCACGTGCATCAACAAAGTAGCGCCAAGCATGCACCTGTGTCATAAGTAAAGGGCCGGCTGGCTCATCTGTTGAAGGGTGCTGTAACCCCCAAAGTGCGCTCCATCCAAAAAAAATTTTTTAATCTTTTTCTGTGTTTCTGACTTGTGTGTGCTGTAGCCGCACGTGCATCAACAAAGTAGCGCCAAGCGTGCACCTGTGTCATAAGTAAAGGGCCGGCTGGCTCGTCTGTTGAAGGGTGCTGTAACCCCCAAAGTGCGCTCCATCCAAAAAAAATATATATATTCTTCTGTGTTTGTGTGCGCCTTAGCCGCATGTATATATCAATATCACATAAATGGAGGACAAAAATTTGTCCGATAAAAATGAAATAGGGAGAGATCAAGAACCACTTCCTCCTAGTGCTGAAGCTGCTGCCACTAGTCATGACATAGACAATAAAATGCCATCAACGTAGTCTGCCAAGGCCGATGCCCAATGTCATAGTAGAGGACATATATAATCCCAAATGACAAAGTTCAGGAAAATTACCTTAAAAAATACATTTAAATTGTCTAAGAAGAAATGTAAACTTGCCAATATGCCATTTACGACACGGAGTGGCAAGGAACGGCTAAGGTCTTTCCCTATGTTCATGACTAGTGATTCAGCTTCACATGACAATGAAAGCCCTCCTCCCATTAGAAAAATTAAACAAGTTAAGCTGGCAAAAGCACAGCAAAGAACTGTACGTTCTAAGAAGATATCACAAATCCCCAAGGAGAGTCCAAGTGTGGTGGCGGTTGTGATGCCTGACCTTCCCAACACTGGATGGGAAGAGGTGACTCTTTCCACCATTTGCACACCCTCTGCAAGTGCTGGAAAGAGCACCCACAGTCCAGTTGCTGATATTCAAATTGAAGATGTCACTATTGAAGTACAACAGGATGAGGATATTGGTGTAGCTGGTGCTGAGGAGGAAGTTGATGAGGAGGATTCTGATGGTGATGTGGTTTGTATTAAATCAGGCACCCGGGGGAGACAGTTGTTGTCCGTGGGTTGAAACAGCCCATCATGGTCATGCCTCGACAGAAGACCAAACATTCCACCTCTTTGGTCTGGAAAAATTTCAGTCCAAATCTGGACAACTACTGTCTTGCCATATGTAGCTTATGTAAAGGTGGAATAAGTAGGGGTAGGGATGTTAACCACCCAGGAACATCCTCCCTTATACATCACCTGCAGCACGTTCATAAAAAGTTACTGTCAAGATCAGAAACTGTGGCTAAGACCGTAAGCAGTCCAGGGACACCTAAATCCCTTTGTTCTGTTGTATCCAAGCACCTGCAAACCACAACGTCAACTCCCTCCTCGTCAATTTCCTCCTCAGACAGGATCGGAAGTAGTCCTGCAGGCCATGTCACTGGCATGACTGACTCTCCTATCCTGGGTTTCCTCCAGAGGATCCTGCATTGCTACGGCTACTGCTGCCGCTGCTGCTGTTGCTGCTGGGAGCAGTTCATCATCCCAGAGAGGAAGTAGGAACACCACTACTTCTTTTACTAAGCAATTGACCCTCCAACAGTCCTTAGCGAGGAGGCTGAAGTACGAAAGCAGTCATCCTGTTGCAAAGCAGACAACTGAGGCCTTGACTGCTGTTAGTGTTAGACATGTGTCCGGCATCTGCCACTAGTGCCATGAGATTTAGACAATTGATGGAGGTAGTGTGTCCCCGGTACCGAATCCCATCTAGATTCCACTTCACTAGGCAGGCAATACCGAGAATGTACAGAGATGTCAGAAAAAGTGTCCTCAGTGTCCTAAAAAATGCAGTTGTACCCAATGTCCACTTAACCACAGACATTTGGACAAATGGAACAGGGCAGACCAAGGACTATATGACTGTGACAGCCCACTGGGTAGATGTATTGCCTTATCCAGCAACAACAGCAGCATCACCAGTAGCAGAAGCTCAGAAACACCAGCTCGTTCCAATGCAGGCTACACTGTGTATCACCGGTTTCAGTAAGAGGCACACTGCTGACAACCTCTTAGAGAAACTGAGGGAAAACATTGCCCAATGGCTTAGACTGTCCTGGGGATTTGTGATATCTGACAACGCCACCAATATTGTGCAGGCATTACATCTGGGCAAATTCTAGCATGTCTCATGTTTTGCTCACACAATAAATTTGGTGCTGCAGAATTTTCTGAAACACAACCGTGCAGGAGATGCTTTGGATGGCCCAAAAAATTTCTGCCCACTTTCGCCATTCAGTGACTGCATGCCAAAGTTTGGAGCTAAAGCAAACAGTCTTGAACCTGCCCTGCCATCACCTGAAGCAAGAGGTTGTGACGCCGTGGAGCTCAACCCTCTATATGCTTCAGAGGTTGTAGGAGCAGCAAAAGGCCATTCAAGCCTATACACCCACCTATGACATAGGCAAAGGAAGGGATATGCACCTGACTCAAGTGCAGCAGAGAATTATTTCCGGTACCGAATCCCATCTAGATTCCACTTCACTATACAGGCGATACCGAGAATGTACAGAGACGTCAGAAAAAGTGTCCTCAGTGTCCTAAAAAATGCAGTTGTACCCAATGTCCACTTAACCACAGACATGTGGACAAGTGGAACAGGGCAGACCAAGGACTATATGACTGTGACAGCCCACTGGGTAGATGTATTGCCTTATCCAGCAACAACAGCAGCATCACCAGTAGCAGAAGCTCAGAAACACCAGCTCGTTCCAATGCAGGCTACACTGTGTATCACCGGTTTTAGTAAGAGGCACACTGCTGACAACCTCTTAGAGAAACTGAGGGAAAACATTGCCCAATGGCTTACCCCACTTAGACTCTCCTGGGGATTTGTAATATCTGACAACGCCACCAATATTGTGCAGGCATTACATCTGGGCAAATTCCAGCACGTCTCATGTTTTGCTCACACAATAAATTTGGTGGTGCAGAATTTTCTGAAACACAACAAGGACGTGCAGGAGATGCTTTGGATGGCCCAAAAAATTTCTGGCCACTTTCGCCATTCAGCGACTGCATGCCAAAGTTTGGAGCTAAAGCACACAGTCTTGAACCTGCCCTGCCATCATCTGAAGCAAGAGGTTGTGACGCCATGGAGCTCAACCCTCTATATGCTTCAGAGGTTGTTGGAGCAGCAAAAGGCCATTCAAGCCTATACACCCACCTTTGACATAGGCAAAAGAAGGGATATGCACCTGACTCAAGCGCAGTGGAGAATTATTTCCGTGTTGTGCAAAGTTCTCCAGCCCTTCGAACTTGCCACATGTGAAGTCAGTTTAGACACTGCCAGCTTGAGTCAGGTCATTCCCCTCATCAGGCTTTTGCAGAAGCAGCTGGAGAAAGTGAAGGAGGAGCTAAGATGGAGCGATTCTTCTTGGCATGTGGGACTTGTGGATGAAGCCCTTCATTAGCTTTGCCAGGATTCCAGGGTGGTCAATCTGTTGAAATCAGACCACTAAATTTTGACCACCGTACTTGATCCTAGGTTTAAAGCCTACGTGGTGTCTGTCTTTCTGGTGGACACAAGCCTGCGGAGGTGCAAAGACCTGCTGATGAAAACACTGTCAGCTGAAGTGGAACGTGACACATCAACAGCTCCTTCTTCATTTTCTCCCGCAATTGGGGCTGCCAGGAAACAACTTAGGTATCCAAAGCAACCCACTGGCAGTGATGCAGGGCAGACAGGAACAAGTTTGGACATCTGGTGCGGACTGAAGGACCTGCCAACAATTTCTGACATGCCTACTGTCACTGCATATGATACTGTCACCATTGACAGAATGGTGGAGGATTACATTGGTGACAGCATCCAAGTAGGCATGTCATACAGTCCGTACCTGTACTGGCAGGAAAAAGAGGCAATTTGGAGGCCCCTGTACAAACTGGCTCTATTTTACCTAAGTTGCGACCACCTCCAGTGTGTACTCTGAAAGAGTGTTTAGTGCAGCCGGGAACCTTGTCAGCGAAAGGCGTAGGTGGTTGCTTCCACAAAATGTGGAGAAGATGATGTTCATCAAAATTAATTATCAATTCTTCCTGGAAGACCAGCCTCCAGAAAGTACAGAGGGACCTGTGGTGGTGGATTCTAGCGGGGACGAATTAATACTCTGTGAGGATGAGGATGTACACAACACTGAAGAGGGTGAGCAATCGGTGGATGAGGAGGATGAGGATGACACCTTGCCTCTGTAGAGCCAGTTTGTGCAGGGTCAGATTAATTGCCAGCTTGTTTTGTGGGGGCCCAAACAAACCAATAATTTCAGCCACAGTTGTGTGGCAGACCCTGGCGCTGAAATAATTGATTTGTTAAAGTGTGCATGTCCTGTTTATACAACATAAGGGTGGGTGGGAGGGCCCAAGGACAATTCCATCTTGCACCTCTTTTTTTCTTTTCATTATGTACTGTTTGGGGCTTAGTTTTTCAAACTGTCATCCTGTCTGCCACTGCAGTGTCACTAGATGGGCCACGTGTTTGTGCCGCCCACTTGTGTTGCTTAGCATAGTTATCCAGCTGCCTCGGTGCAACCTTTTGGACTAAAAACAATATTTTGAGGTGTGAGGTGTTCAGAATAGACTGGAATTGAGTGGAAATTAATGTTATTGAGGTTAATAATAGCATAGAAGCAGAAAAAAACTCAAATTCTGTGATTTCAGCTGTTTTTATGCTTTTTTTAAAAAAAAATACAGATCCAAAACACAAAACCCAGAACCCAAAACACTTAAGGGTGGTTTTGGCAAAACCAATCCAGATCCAAAACACGAAGAAAGATCCAGATCCAAAACCAAAACACAAAACACGAAAAGTGGCCGGTGCACACCCCAAGATTGTACTGATGTTTTTGTAGTCTTGCTAAACATTATGGATGTGTGTAAGGTAAAGTGGGCTTCCCTGTGTAATGCTGTGGCGGCATTGCGATGGATTAGCATACTTTCACAGTTGAACTGCATGCATAATCGCTATTGCATTCGCAGTTGCGATCCGTAATGAAACAGGCCCTGTGTCCTCTAGAAGAGGCAAGTTTAGGGACCTGCAGATAGCCGGAGTGGCATTGGCAGGTAGAATGCCACCAAATAAATTATACAGCACTAGATGAATGCTCAGGTATTTACCAGTTTGTCCAATTAGCATTTAGAACTGCTCTCATAAAAGAGGATGAAATGGTTCTCCGTAATCATACCGATATACCTGACATTACTGCTCGCTTTGCATCGGTGATTGAGCCAGCACTTAGCTCACTAGTTGGGGATACTGCCCAGAGTAACACTATAGATAAACTTTAGTGGAAAATACAGCTTATGGTGTCTGATGCAGTGGGACCCCTCCTATTTGTCCAAGACAAGGCTGAAAAATAAGGAGAGCCTAGTGGTTTTAAGACTCCTTGGTGGCCTCCAAGTTTGCTATCCTTAAAGTCATAGGCAGAGACACTTTAATAATGAGTCAAACACCCATAGAACCCGCTGGCTGGAGCAAGCCTAACTAACTAAGCTCCTATGGTTGTACATGTCCCTAACCTGAATTATGCAGACCTATTTGTCCAAGACTTCATCAACAAAGTTAAGATCCGTAATAAGGCCCATAAATCCTTTTCATATCTTAAGGATGACCAGTCCACGAGAAGGCCCCTTTCTAATCAGGATCAATTTATGACAACCAGCAGTTCGACCTGAGACCATAAAGCAGTCACCAGAGACTCAAGAGGAGGCTCCTACAGGGCACAAGAGATGAAGTGTCCTGCATCAGGAATTCCCCCAGGAGAGATAGAGGTTATGGTAAGTCATATTGAGGTAACTTCCTTCCTTTGCCTCTCTAATGCTGCCCATCCACTAGGCGATTAAACCTAGCGATTGAGCAATATCGACCGTCATTATTGCTCAATCGCTTGGTAATCGCACGCAAATCATACAGCTTAATGTGTAATACGACCAGTGATGCAAGTTCCTTCTGGTCGTATTGGACATCTATCATCGGGCAAACAAGCTGGTCAACCTGACAATAACGTCAGGTTCAGCATGTTACCAGATGATTGATGAACCTGCACTGAATGACTGCTCGTTCAGTGTAGGCACATCACAGACATAGAAATGACAGCATGATTACAATGTCACAATCGTGCTGTCGTTTCTGTCGTGTAGTGGATGGGCAGCTTAAGGCTATAGAAACCTGGAAGCAAATTGCCACAGACAAGTAGCTTTAAAGATTATAGAAAAGAGGTAGTCCCTACCTATTATCCATTTTCCACATCAGGTTCTTCTAGAAAGACACTCTTTTTCAGTGGACGGTTATGGTTTTAGGGTTTTCCAATGCCCCATACACATTTACCCAATTTATAAGAGTGAAAGTTGTATTATCTGTCTGGGTAATCTTCTAGTAGTTCACTAAGACCGAGAGTTGTTACTCTCTCATTAGGATCTCACTATATCCCTCTTCCTCAACCTAGGCTTCTCAGTGAACAAACCCAAATCATTCCTAGTACCATGCTACGCAATAGTCTTTCTAGGATTCCTAATAAATTCCATTTCTTTCTTGATATCAGTCCCACCAGAGATATGGATAAAAGTGCAGACACATGTTGCTCGTTCTCTTTGCTGCCAACTCTCATTGAGAAACTTGGCGAAAGTCATAGGGAAAATGAGAGCCCTTGGTGCGGGGTTTCTTCAGATTCCTCTCTTATACATACAGTCTCAGTTCCTCCTGGGGGCATTCCTCAGAAAGGGTCTCTCTTGATCAGTCAGAATCTGACTGACCTCTCCTGTTCACAAAGAGATAGAAAATTGGATGAATCTTTCTTTTCCTCCTCCCAGACCCCTCTTAGACTCTCCACCAGACATCCTAATCTCCTTGGATGCTTCTCTCACATGCTGGAGAGCCTTCACACAAGAGAGCAATCAGAGGTATATGGTCCATCCAGGAAACAAGCTGCCATATAAACTTTCTAAAGTTGAGAGTAGTCAAACTGGCTCTGCAATCTCTAATTCCCCTCCATCTCCCAGGAGTCTCCTACAGAATTTCTTAGTAAAAAAAACTCATCTAAACAGAAAGGGAGGCACCAGGTCTCCCTTTTCTGCTGAGATGTGATAGAGATTTGTAATTGGGCAGTCTAGAGGAACATTCTCCTATCTGCCATTTACATACCAGGAGTGCTAAACAAGCTAACACTCTTATTGTCCTGAAGATAACTCATTGTAGATAAATTAAATAATCAAATAATGAAATCATATATAATAGACAGGATACATTTGGCATCCCGGTGGACGGGTGCCGATGCTTACATTACCGGTGCCGGTAATCCTTACCGTAAGTAGCTGTTTGGGGGGTGGCTAAGTATTAGGTTAAATGGTTAGACACTAGGGGGAGGGTAGGTTTAGGCACTGGGGGGAGGGCTTGGGGTGAGGCACCAGGGAGGGAGGGTTAGGGTAGGGAGAGGAGTAGGGTTAGGATATCGACCAACAAGTGTCGGCATGCTAACCCTGTCAGGATGCCGGCATCGGTATTCTGACCACCAGGAACCCGAGCGCTGGCATCCCGTACCCAACCCTAATAAATTTATCAGTGTTCTCAGAGCACCTGCATTTTAATTTCTTTTTTTTCTGCATGGTACTACAAGTCTTAGCATGGTAGAACCTTTTATGTTTAAAATTAGGGTGGACAATCCTGCCTCCTTTTTATCCCTCTGTATATGTGTATTTAATGTACACTTGAAGGAGAGATTCCTTCTGTCTGTATTAGTACCCCTCCCACATGCTCGTTGGTGATTTTAATTAGTAAAGGTCCTTACATTGCAGTCTACACATTGGAAAGAGCATTATTATAGGTGAAGCTACAGTATGTACACACTATGAGATTATCTGTCCAATCAGGCTGCTTGGAGTGGAAATGTGAAAAATTGAGAATGGTGACTTCTGCACTAGTGTGGTAGTAACTGTAAATCTTTAGAGGAAACCCCCATACCATTTAATATCCGTAGCATCAATATGTCATTGTTATTTGGGGGTGCAGCCAAGTGACAACTAATAGGAACAGTTCACATAAGAAGAAAAAGGAGTTGTCTTGTTCTGGCGCACTAAAATGTAAAACTTAACTGTTATTACATAGCATTAAAGATAAGTGGTAAGAGTCAGCAAAATATAAAAAACTGGGAAAAAAACATAAATGTATGGAAAAATAAAATAATAACAAAAATGTGATTAAAACAAAAGAGTCCCATTGTGTCTTTGTCTGGATATTATTAGTTCATTAAAACTATGGCCCTGATTCAGAGCCGGACGCTCTGAATCAGGACGTCTTTTTTTTTATGGAGCGGGTTCCTGGCCGCTCGCATTGCTGTGCGAGTGGCCAGGATGATGGTGGCGATGGTCAAGACCATCGCGACCATCGGGCTTGCGACGAGACCCTTCTGGTAGGGTCTCGTGGCCACAAGCCCCAGAGAGCATTCGGCTCAAACAGAGCTGAAAGCTCTCCCACTGACATCACTTGTGATGTCAGTGGGGCCGCCCCCAAACGGTAGGCGTTCTCATGGGAATGCCTCCGTCTGGGGAGCCACTCCCTTGGCCCGCCCACCAAAGGGGGTGTGCTGTCACTCAACATCGACAGCATGCCCCCTTTGGTGCGAGACCTGTAGCGACGGCTCCGTCGTGTGCATGCGCTCTGGGCCACCATCGACCCGGTTGCGAGCGCTCAGCGCTTGCGACCGGGTCTGAATCAGGCCCTATGTGTGAAGGTTTGTTCACTTTATGTTGTTTATATTCCCTCATTTTTTCCAACAATACATTATGATAATTACACCAAGGGATAATGTACAGTTATCAATAATATTATTATATAGAAGATCAGATATTCACCATGTATTTAGGTTGTACAAAAGTCCCTATTAACCCTATACAGGGCACCAAATAGTTGGGACAAGTAAAATAAATGATGCACATATCTTCAGTATAGGAGCGGAGTACTCTGAACTTTGGGGTTCTGAGTAGAACCGAGTCCTGACGCAGATCTTCTCACCAAATTCGGATCTTGAATCTCAAAAAACGAATCTCGCATGTTTTGGGTTGCATGTAAGTCCCTTCCTCGTGACTTCAGGTACCATTTCAATCAGGTGAGTGTATGGAGAGGATGTGGGCTGTAGTACATGCTGCAATACTGCATACTAGTTACCACTAGAGAGAGTTATAGGTAGATGGAGTGGGTGGGAAGTGTGTAATAGACTGCAGGCATCTGTCGCTGTGTATGTTTGTCACACACTAGCTAGCACCTGCAATCCAGTGCAAAAAGGCTCTTGTGTATTTTTGTTAAAAGAACACAAACAGGTCCAAGTTACCTGATTTTAGTTGTTTTAGTAATGTTAAAAAAAATCAAGAGCCAAAACCAAAATACTTTAGTGTGGTTTTACCAAAAACACGATAATGATTTAGAACCAAACTAAAACATGGGGGTCTGAGCACATATCTAGTTTGTTATATACTTCTGGTTAACTACTTAATAACAATGTCAGGATGTTACACACATGAGTCTCTATGATAAAGCTTCCAGGTTAGAGGTGAAAGTGGTCGGGGGTGATGCCTTGTGTTGGTTCATACATTGAATTCTCAACTTGGATCACCTCCTTCATAGTTTTCAGCCAATTGGGATTTTGTTGAGCTCTCCAGCCTTGTACAGTAAGGATCCTGCAGCTGATATTGTTGTGGCTCCTGTTTTTGTACTTCCCTGCATACAGTTGTTCACAGCACTTAGGGCCTGATTCAGAGATGTATGTTTACTGGATGGTTACTGCACATCTCTGATGGTGGGAGGACTGTGCATGAGCAGGAGGAGTACTGTGCATGTGCAGCCCTCCATCTGCGAGTATGCTCACAGAGCCTCACAGCCGCAGCCTGATTGGCGTTTAGGAGGTGGAGCGGGGACATTCCTCTACCACAGCCTGGCCGATGGGACAACAATCGCGACCGATGGCCGTGATTGCTCCGATGGTGATCATGCAGATGCAGCAAAAAGGTGTCTCACACCTCCTTCTGCATTTGCATTTAAAATGGACGGAATTGCACAGCCGCTTGAATGCAGCTGTACAATTCTGTCCATCTTTGAATCAGGCCCTTATACCGAATGCGGTCAGCAGATTTAAATTTAGTACAGCGACCACAGTTAACTTGATGTACTATGGCACCCCAATGAACATTATACTGGTAAAGTGGATCTCTCCCATGTGATAAGTCTATAAACACTGTTTATATCATGCAATTACTGAGACTTTCAGCTCCTCGAGTTTTCATTAACAACTTTTAATGCTGCAATTGCCATTTCTGTTGTATATGTTCAAGTGCATTAAGAGCTCTATTCAGGTTTAAATTCTATCCTGAAACCTGTGGGTAAATTTACTAAGAATATAGGCCCTCATTCAGACCCGCTTGCAAGCTCGCAAGCGGGTCGATGGTGAGGGCCTGCGCACGCACAGCGCTCACAGTGCGCGTACGCAAGCCCAGGAGTGAGTGACAAATTCACCCGCTCTGGGCTCACTACAAACAGGGCAGCTGTCGAGGCTGGTTGGGGGGTGGCTGGACAAATGAAGGCGTTCCTGAAGGAATGCCTGCTGAAAGAATGCCTGAAGGAACACCAGTGATGTCAGTAGGGTGCTTCCTGCTCTGTTAGAGCAGGAAGCTACCTGGGGCTTGCAGTAGACGAGACCCTACCGCAAGGGTCTTGTCACAAGCCCCGATGGTCGCGATGGTCTCGACCATCACGACCATCACCTGGTCACTCGCTAAAGCTGTGGGTGGTCACCCACAGCTTAGCGAGTGGCCAGGAGGCCGGGTTTTAAAACAAAAGCAGCCACCCTCAATCAGAGCGAGCGCTCGCTTTTTGCTAGCGGCTCTGAATGAGGGCCATAGTCTGATCGAGATGACAAACTCTGGTGAGTTTGGGAGAGAGTTCTCTCTTCTCACTCGTAAAACTCGAGTGAGATCACAAACTCGAATCTTATCACCATCAGGCAAACTCAGAAGTACTTTTCACCTAAAAGATACAGCTCACAAATTTACCAAGAATCGAGATGACAATCTCGGGTGAGATGACAGCAAACTCTCTGCCAAATTGAAGTTTTAAACACTTACCCCCAGAGCTGCAAGTTTGCCATAATCATACACAGATCAGTGTGATTTGTGTATGTTTCTGCCTGTAAATATTAAAAATAGGGTTAATTTTTAAAAAAAAAATTACATAGGGTCCCCCCCAAAAGCCATAACCAGCCCCGTACTGTTCAGCCAGTCCTGGTTCCTAACATTATGGGGAACAAAATGAGTAGGGTTCCACCACAATTTAGGAACCAGCTCCAGACAGCAGGGCCAGCCCTGGTTTTAAATATAGGGGGGATGGGAAATTGCGTAGAGGTCCCCCTATATTTAAAACCAGCACTGTACCCAAACCGACCAGGGTGTCATGCCACAGCCAGGAGACCCTATCACCAGGGCTCCATGGCCAAAGCATTAACACCCCAAGCCCTCTCCCGAAACCCCAGGCTTGGTCTGAAGCCCGGGGCTCTTCCCCGCACCCCTAGAGCAGTGAGTACGGGGGTAATAAAGTGTTAAATAGTAGTAAACTATTGTATTTTACAGTGGAACTATAGGTGCTAGCATGCCTGCCCTTTTATCACTTGTGGAACTACAATTGAATTGTGTGCGCAGTAGCCACACGTGCATCAACAAAGTAGTGCCAAGCGTGCGCCTGTGTCATAAGTAAAGGGCCGGCTGGCTTGACCGTTAAAGGGTGCTGTAACCCCCAAAGTGCACTCCAAACAGAATAAAAAAATATTTTCTGTGTTTGTGAATTATGTGCACTGTGACTGCACATGCATCAACAAAGGAGCAGCGCCAAGCATGCGCCTGTGTCCCATAAGTCTGTTAAAGGGTGGTGTAACCCCCAAAGTGCACTCCACAAAAAATAAACAATTCTTTTTATCCTGTGTTTGTGTGCGAAATGTATGCGCAGTAGCCGCACGTGCATCAACACAGCAGCAGCGCCAAATGTGCGCCTGTGTCATAAGTCAAGGGCCAGTTTGGACATCTGGTCTGGACTGAAGGACGTGCCAACAATTTCTGACATGTCTACTGTCACTGCATATGATACTGTCACCACTGACAGAATGGTGGAGGAATTATTTTCTGTGTTTGTGAATTGTGTGCACTGTGGCTGCATGTGCATCAACAAAGGAGCAGCGCCAAGCGTGCACCTGTGTCATAAGTAAAGGGCCAGCTGGCTTGTCCTTTAAAGGGTGGTGTAACCCTCAAAGTGCGCTCCACAAAAAATAAAAAATTCTCCATTTTTTTCTGTCTTTGTGAATTGTGTGGGCTGTAGCTGCACTTGCATCCTCAAAGCAGCAGCGACAAGCGTGCGTCTGTCTGTTAAAGGGTGGTGTAACCCCCAAAGTGTGCTCCAACCAAAATAAAATAATCTTCTTTTTTTCTGTGTTTGTGTGTGAAATGTATGCACAGTAGCCGCATCTGTATCCTCAAAGCAGCAGTGACAAGCGTGCGTCTATCTGTTAAAGGGTGGTGTAACCCCCAAAGTGTGCTCCACAAATAATAAAAAGTTATTTTTTTTCTGTATTTGTGAAATGTGTGGGCTGTAGCCGCACCTGCATCCTCAAAGCAGCAGCGACAAGTGTGCGTCTGTCTATTAAAGGGTGGTGTAACCGTCAAAGTGCGCACAACAAAAAATTAAAAATTCCTTGTTTTCTGTATTTGTGAAATGCATGGGCTATAGCCGCACCTGCGTCCTCAAAGCAGCAGCGACAAGCGCGCGTCTGTCTGTTGAAGGGTGCTGTAACCCTCAAAGTGCGCTCCACAAAAAATATATATATATTTTTTCTGTCTTTGTGAATTGTGTGGGCTATAGCTGCACCTGCATCCTCAAAGCAGCAGCGACAAGCGTGCGTCTGTCTATTAAAAGGTGGTGTAACCCTCAAAGTGCGCTCCACAAAGAATATAAATTTTTTTTTTCTTTCTTTGTGAATTGTGTGGGCTGTAGCCGCACCTGCATCCTCAAAGCAGCAGTGACAAGCATGCGTCTGTCTGTTAAAGGATAGTGTAACCCTCAAAGTGCGCTCCACAAAAAATTTAAAATTCTTATTTTTTTTCTGTCTTTGTGAATTGTGTGGGCTGTAGCCGCACCTGCATCCTCAAATCAGCAGTGACAAGCATGCGTCTGTCTGTTAAAGGATAGTGTAACCCTCAAAGTGCGCCCACAAAAATTTTTAAATTCTTCTTTTTTTTCTGTCTTTGTGAAATGTGTGGGCTGTAGCCGCACCTGCATCCTCAAATCAGCAGCGACAAGCATGCGTCTGTCTGTTAAAGGGTGGTGTAACCCTGAAAGTGCACTCCACAAAAATAAAAAATTCTTTTTTTTCTGTCTTTGTGAATTGTGTGGGCTATAGCCACACCTGCATCCTCAAAGCAGCAGCGACAAGCGTGGGTCAGCCTGTTAAAGGGTGGTGTAACCCTCAAAGTGTGCTCCAACCAAAATAAAATAATCTTTTTTTCTGTGTTTGTGTGTGACATGTATGTGCAGTAGCCGCACCTGCAACCTCAAAACAGCAACAGCGACATGCGTGCGTCTGTCTGTTAAAGGGTGGTGTAACCCTCAAAGTGCGCTCCACAAAAATTAAAAAATTCTCCTTTTTTTTCTGTCTTTGTGAATTGTGTGGGTTGTACCCGCACCTGCATACTCAAAGCAGCAGCGACAAGCGTGCGTCTGTCTGTTAAAGGATTGCATCAGTGACAGCATCCAAGTAGGCATGTCAGACAGTCTGTACCTGTACTGTCAGGAAAAAGAGGCAATTTGGAGGTCCCTGTACAAACTGGCTCTATTTTACCTGAGTTGCCCCCCCTCCAGTGTGTACTCCGAAAGAGTGTTTAGTGCAGCCGGGAACCTTGTCAGCGAAAGGCGTAGGAGGTTGCTTCCACAAATTGTGGAGAAGATGATGTTCATAAAAATGAATTATCAACTCTTCCAGTGAGACCAGCCTCCAGAACGTACAGAGGGACCTGTGGTGGTGGATTCCAGCGGGGACGAATTAATACTCTGTGAGGATGAGGATGTATACAACACTGTAGAGGGTGAGGAATCGGTGAATGAGGAGGATGAGGACGACATCTTGCCTCCGTAGAGCCAGTTTGTGCAGGGACAGATTAATTGCCAGCATGTTTTGTGGGGGCCCAAACGAACCAATCATTTCAGCCACAGTCATGTGGCAGACTCTGGCGCTGAAATGATTGGTTTGTTAAAGTGTGCATGTCCTGTTTATACAACATAAGGGTGGGTAGGAGGGCCCAAGGACAATTCCATCTTGCACCTCTTTTTTTCTTTGCAGTATGTACTGTTTGGGGCTTAGTTTTTCAAACTGCCATCCTGTCTGCCACTGCAGTGTCACTCCTAGATGGGCCACGTGTTTGTGCTGCCCACTTGTGTCGCTTAGCATAGTCATCCAGCTACCTCGGTGCAACCTTTTGGACATAAAAAACACTATTGTGAGGTGTGAGGTGTTCAGAATAGACTGGAAATTAGTGGAAATTAAGGTTATTGAGGTTAATAATAGCATAGGAGCAGAAAAACCCACAAATTCTGTGATCTTAGCTGTCTTTATGCTTTTTTAAAAAAAAATACAGATCCAAAACACAAAACCCAGAAACCAAAACACAGAAGGGTGGTTTTGGCAAAACCAATCCAGATCGAAAACACGAAGAAAAATCCAGATCCAAAACCAAAACACAAAACACGAAAAGTGGCCGGTGCATACCCCTAGTTATTTCCCACGGGCCGCTAGCCAATCAGTGGCCGCTTTACATGTAGCGGCCACTTATTGGCTGGTTCCACGTGGGTCCCAGCCAATGGCTGACCAGTCCGGGGCTGGTTATGGTTTTGGGGGGGGGACCCAACGTCATTTTTTTTACACATTTAACCCGTTTATTACAGTTACAAATACACAAGCAGCCTTCACATATCTCACTGATATGTTCAGGCTGCTTGCTCGGGAGAGTTTTGCAGTTAGAAAACACTGCAATCTCGGGTGAGTAATCTCATCTAAACTTGCTACTCGGGGGAGAAATCTCGATCTGCTTCACCATCGGAAAACTCACTTTCACCTAAACTCACTTCTTTAAATTTGCAAGATGAAAAACGTGAAAATCACCCGAGATTCGGCAATGCAAATCGAGATAAAAAAAACAAAACTCGACCAATCTCGATTCTTAGTAAATTTACCCCTAGTATTCAGCCCAAATATTTTTAAATTTGCATTGCAGTTTTTACCTATTACATTTAAAGAAGTTATATCCAATAAACATGTATGTTTGAACTGGTACATATAACCTAGTTGGTTTATTCATATTTTTTTGTTTCTTTTTCTATATGCTTAATTATTGTAAAATATACATAGTTTTTTATATTTAAATCATGTTGACATGTCTTGAATTTGTTCTGCCATATCAATACATGGTACTTTATTTCACTAGCACAGTTCCACAATCTTTTTTTATATTGTTTTGTGAGTATGCACTATGCACACACTCACAATTTGGAGTTTGCAGCTATAGTAATTTCAGTATGCTACATAGGAGTACTACTTCTGTGATATTTTTTTCTTCTAGTTTTTATATTAGTAGCTGGTCACCTATTGGTTTAGTTACTTTATCATAAAGACTGATGAGATTCAGAACAACATCCTAAATGTGCAAAAAAAGTGTCTGTTTACACTAGTGTGAAATATCTGAATGCACAATTGGAACTTCATTGGAGTGTTGTGTGTGGTGCCAAACTGATGCTTTGCCACTGGTGAAAGAAAGCATAGCGTCACCCCTGTTACAATGGTGCAATATCAGTGGGTAATATGAAGGGTGCCATAAATTTCAGATGAAAAGTCATGGAACTATGTGCCTGATTCACTGCAATAGCAATTACGCACGCAGTCTGATTGTGATGATATGCTAATCCATTGCGATCGCTATGCCGTCGCAGCACTACATAAGGACGCCCACTTTACCTTACACACATCCGTAATGTTTAGCAAGACTGCGAAACCATCGGTACCATTGCAGCCTCACGTACACTTGCACAAGGTCTGACCTTACTCAGGAATTGCTAACTTCATCGCACGCTATGAGTCCTCCGGCTGCGTATGGCATAGCAGTGGCTAATTTATGCACGCCCCTGCAATGGCGTTGAAACACACTGGCACTCCTGCATTTTGCTGACAACTCCCACGTCACCACCTACAAACGGCACTTCCTGTCATTCACTCTGCGATGGGTCTGCAAAGTCACTGCGATCGCAGTCCCGATCGCAGTGGCCCATTCACGCATGCACAATGCAATGCATGCACAGAATGCAACAATCTGCCAATTGCGTGCGTAATCGCAGTTGCGATCAGAATTGAATCAGGCCCTATGTGAACTACAGTTGGCTTAGGCCATAATTCTGTTCCATACTCCTTTTGGATGTTAAATATGGTAAAAACAGATAAAGGATCTTGTTCCAAGGTATCTTCGTAACTTTAGTGCATCAGCAGTTAGAAATATGAGACAGAAAAAGAGAACTGGGAAAGCTCACAATGTTGTCATTTGACATTTGAATTACCAATATGCAGAAGGAAAATTACTTAAAAATAATATACTATGTAGATTCCTATGTTGTTTTTCATTGTGCTCCTGGTAATTCATAGGGGCATATTCAACTGAGCGCGATGTTTAGCTAGGAAAAATACTTTTTTTTATATTTTGTAAGTTATAAGTTATCAATTTTACAGTAGAATGTGTTCTTATTTTGTATAAAAATAATGATTTGGGAAGATGTTTTTCCTAGATGAAATGAACATTACTTGATGTTGAAGCGCTTTAAAAGTGCAGACAAGATCATCTAGCCAAGTATATTGATATACAGCCTCTAATACTGCAATAGGCAGCGCACTGTTCCGATGTCATACAGTGGATCGCAGCTGGAATGCATGGTATATCACTGCACATACTGTAGTTATGCAGTCCAAAAGGAAAAAGAGGCTTGCAATACAACCGCATTGCGCATGTGAGAGTGTATCAAATGGAATACAAAAGGGACACTGTTAGTTAACTTATCTTCTGAGGAATAAACAAGAGGAAATCCAATGCGCAGTCAAATATGCAGCCAGTTAGGGGTTTGTCAGTCCCCAAATATATGGTTTGGGAATGGTTAGAAACCAGTGCTAAATTATGTTGTTGTTAATTGGACAGTTAAATCAAAGCTTAGAAATGGATGTAAAAATCACTTAAAACACATTTAATACATAGCATATAAAATCATGTAGAAATATAAAGCAATATTAGCCTGAAAAAGCACAATCAATGTGGTGCTACCAATAGAATGTTGATATGTATATTCCTCTGCTAGGAGGACTCATAAATCCGTGGTTCGCATGAATGGACACTAGATGTATGGACCAAATAATAGTTCCATATGGATTAGCACAGCACATATTTACCAAGTGGAATGTTTGTATGTCACAGTCCTGTTAGCAAGGATCGCAGATGAATTGACTGGATATGTAGTCCACTTGTAGCTGTATCCTGAATGGAGTCAGTGTGTCAGTCCCAAACCAGCAGTGTCATGCATCCAAAAAGGTCCAGTAAAGGTAGTATAGATAGGAGTCACCCCAAATCAGTGCAGTAGTATTCGGGAAGGCTTAACTCGTTTCGCTGGTAAATAAGTATCCAGCTTCTTCAGAAGCATATCCCTAGTGAAGTACTCAGGCTCTGTATATACCCCTTTCATTATGGAAACAATAAGCACCTGAGTATCAATTAAAAAAATATGTATACACTTACATCCGTTTCGTAAATATTATTATCCAAATTGTCACATTAGTTAGAAATAATACTACTTTTCCACATATAACTCATTATTCTGTATAAAATAATGGAGAATATAACTTGTTTCTTTCTTATATAACTCTGTTAGTTCCGGGTTTCACCCGATCATGTGACTGGAAACCCGGTCACGTAATATGGGAGTCAATCAGGTGGTGTATCTGAACCAATAGTAGATTTGTTTAAACATTTTAGGGTTGTTGTTAAGCTACCTTCTTATACTCTAATATCATAGGTGTAAGAATAAATGTCCCTGCAATTGATAAACTTGATGGTAAATTATGGAGACTACTACAGGTTGAGTCTCCCATATTCAAATATTCCAAAATACGGAATATTCCAAAATACGGAATATTTTTAGCATGACTGAGATAGTGAAACCTTTGATTTTTGATTGTTCAATATACACAAACTTTGTTTAAGGCACAAAATTCTTAAAAATAAAGTATAAAATGACCTATAGGCTGTGTGTATAAGGTGTATATGACATATAAATGAATTTCATGTATCTACACAAACTTAGTTTGAGCCAGAAAATTATTGAAAATATTGCATAAAATTACCTTCAGGCTGTGTGTATATGGTGTATATAATACATAAATGCATTCTGTGTTTAGATTTGGGCCCTATTCCTAAACATTTCAATATGGTATGCAGTTATTCCAAAATACGGAATATTCCGATATCCAAAATACCCAAGCATTTTGGATATGGGAGACTCAACCTGTTTAGTATAAGAACAATTCTACTTTTCACCTCAAGCATTTTTCTTTATTAAGTTTCAGATAATGTGTCTTAATCAATTCTTATTATTCTCTCCGTTAAATCCGGGTTCAACCTGATCACGTGACTGAGTAGCCGATCACGTGACTATAAGGCCGATCGGATGGTATATCCATACTACTCATGTTTAAGGGTGTTGCTAAGCAACCTACTCTATATTTAATCTTTCATATATATATATATATATATATATATATATATATATTTGTGATCCTTCTAGATACGGTCTAATCTCATGATAGAAGTTTCAGTCACGTGATGATTATAGGCCTATAATATAATGCCTCCCATCAATAGTCAGATTGCCTAGCAACCCACTATATATGGGTAATGTGGACTACATGCATATAATTTATTAATACAATTCTTTCAGTAAATGGATAAGAAATAGGGAACCCAATATAGATAGGCTTTTGCTCTGCTTAGATGTACACGACAAATGTTCCCATTTTGAGATTAGTTCATCGATATTGATGCTATAGTTGTAGCTAGTTATTATAATCAGGTTCTCAGTTGGAAAGATTTACCTCAACAACATTAAAAGTAAAACAAGTCCAATAAGTATATTTTTGATATTCAATACGATTGGTTCTTCCACACCTTCAATATATATCTAAAGTAGATACATTAGTATGTACCCATCAATATATAGGGTGGATCAATACCATTGCATACAGTTCATTCTTATAAATATTAATACTAGTCAAAATACAATAACATATTCTCTTGAATATTCTAAGAGACATGGTATACATGAAATATAATTTTAAACGATATATCATTTTAGTTTTGATGTAAAAAATGTACATATAGAAGTATAGTATGTTCTAAAGGATTCAAGAATAGAACATATGCATATACATATAGGGTGATTGCAAAAAAATGTAAAGAAATCACAGATCAGAATTTAATTCAATAGTTTCATTTAACCCATTTTGGATATAGAGAATTAAATTGTAGTATCCAGTAGACTTCTTGACGACAAAGCCTGTTGTATCTATCTCCCCCTCGAGCTGTGTTAGATATTGTTTCGATACCGACAATCGAGAGGCACCTAGGGTTGCTATTATGTATCTTGTTGTAATAACGTGAGATACCGTGATGTGGATATTTGTTTAAAATGTTGCGCCTATGTTCCATGAAGCGTACACGAAGGACTCTAGTAGTGCGACCTACATAATGTAACCCACAACTGCAGGTCAATACATAGATGATAAAACATGTTTCACAATTCATAATGCTGTTTAGACAATGCTGTTCTTCTTGTGTAGGAATAGTGATAGCAGTCGTCCTTCTGTACATGTGGGTACACATGTTACATCTGGATTTCCCACATCTAAAGAAACCAGATGGTCTTTGTACTAACCAAGTAGTATCTCCCTCCGTTTTAGATGTTTTTATGGTTATTAGAGTTTTTAGGTGACTTGGTGCTAGAATTGTTTTAATAGATTTATTTTTTCTATATATGTTCTGTGGATTGGTTGGTAAAAGTTCACTATGAACCTGATCATGTTTTATATATATCAACATTCTATTGGTAGCACCACATTGATTGTGCTTTTTCAGGCTAATATTGCTTTATATTTCTACATGATTATATATGATATGTATTAAATGTATTTTAAGTGATTTTTATCTTCTGAGGAAGCCGCTGAATTATTGTGTAGGTGGGGAAATGTGTTAAGGGGTCTCCCATAGACCATTTTCAAGTGAACCAGTCAGCTATAGTACACTGGTGATGTCAGCAAGGTAATGCCATACCTTAATTTGAGCTGCATTATAGAGGACCTTTACCAGCACCTGTAAGGAATTTGCATCCTGCATTGCGTCATACAGAGGACTTTTGCACTGGTAGATGTGCTGGTCATATGCACCATTACTCCAACAATATTGTCTGTCCTAATGGACTCTGGGATGGATTTTTAAGTAAGCAGATATGTTTCAAATAACCCACCAATATCAGGATTACCATATGTGGATACTGACTAATACCACTTTTACACCTAAATTCCGGGTCTGACTCGGAGTTGGGACAGGGTTCCAATCCGGATCAGATCCAGAATTTAGCTGGCGCCGACCCAGGATATTCTCGAGTCGGCAGTGTTCACACCAGAGCCGTGTCTGCATAGACCCGACTTTTCCGCCGTTGAAATGGATGCTTGGAGATGACGTCATCTCCAAGTGCCACTGAAGCAAGACCAATCGGCCAGCATGCGGCGGGCTCCAGGACATCGCGACCTGGAGCGCGCCGTTCACACTGCAGGGTTTCATGGGTTACTCCTGTGTGAAACCCTGCTAGTTACCTGGGTTGGATTGCCGGGTCACTCGACCCGGCGATCCAGCCCTCTCCCCTTTTACACCAAGGAGCTACCCGGGTTAACCTTGCAATAACCCGGGTTTTAGCTCCGGTGTGAAAAGGGGTATTACTGACAATTAAATCTATGACTGTCAATATTAGCCTGCATATGGACAATTTATTTTATATGCTGTTTAAGGAGAAATAGCAATTAAGATGCTTTTTATGTTGCTATTTTTTATTACTCCGGCCCGTGTTAGACTATATTAAATATTGTATTTTTAATAAACATTCTGCTTTTTAAGGGTGAGTTACCCTTCAATTGGGAGCTGCAGGCTGTCAGTTATTTTGCTGCATTCAATTGGATCAGTTTTTATTTGACCACAGAACTTCTACGTGATTGAAAAGTGTTCATTCTATTATGTATCCTCCTGAATAGAAAGTTACATTTTGCTTTGCTCTACAATAGTGCTCATTAAACATCCATATTAATGCAGCATTATGTTCATAGATATCTAAACTGTTATATCAATATCACTATTTTTTATTGATATGGTGCCACAATGGTGTCCATGGCTTTATTGTAATAATACTGCATTTTTATTGTTTTTTTCCTTAAATGGACTTCTACCTTAATAGTAGAGCTGACTCACAGCATACAAAGAAACAAAATAATAAACTGCGCTAAAAAAGAGTGGTTCCCTTTAAAAACAGTTTAATATACATGCATAGAAACATTTTAATTCATAATAATTCTCTCAATATTCAAGAAAAGAATAGTTTAGTGTAATATAGAAAAATGAATAATAATAATTATAAAAAACATATCGGCCAAAAATCCATAACCTAAAATAAGTGGATCACCTATAGTAAAATAATGACCTTCAGATTTGTTCCACTGACCAAATGTTCCACAGCGTAATATAATCAACCGGTGCTGGGTCTTAATTCAGCTGTAATCCACTACAGGATAATACTGGTTGCCATGTCAGTATCAAACCACTGATTTATGTGTCAGAGTTAATGCACAGCATACGTTCATTCTATCCTCTATTAAACAGTGTCTGTGTAGGTAATCCTCTCACATACCGTAAATACTGTATGTTGTATATGGATAAAAATAAGACCGAGTATTCCAGACAATCCTTTGTGATTAGGCCGGTTGACCCTTTCTGTAATTCAAGAGCGTTTCAATTAATGCAGCAGGTAGTCCAGTGGAAAAAGGGGCAGAGTCCTGAAGCATTTTGTTACATCATGTTATTTTCTCGCTTTGATAAAGAAGCGCAGTTTATTATATTGTTTCTTTGTATTTTGTGGCTATAGACATACAGTGGTCTATTATAAACTGTGGTTTATGATTATTGTTCAGTTTGTCATTATTTATTATTTTTTATTCTGTAATATTTGGCAGCGCCTGGTTCTATAGTCTTTTTCTGACTCTAAGCATGGCTCTTAGCACTGGAAGTTCTTAGCACACTTTGTTTAATGGAGATTTACAAAAGTTTGTTCTAGACATCAAATGAAGTGCTATGGGGAGGTGGGGGACTTATATTGATGCAAGAGGGAAAATGCAGGTTAATAATGGACTGTCCACAATTGGACAACCCAGTTTTTATGTTTTATTATTTATTTTTACATTTCACCCAGATGCCAGCACATGCATGTTTTAGTATTAAACAAAAATAATGTAACAAATATATATTTTTTGTATTACTTTTTTGCATTTAAGCATTATAACACAGGATTGAAATTCTCTACAATATTTTTCATTCAGTTATATAACATTAACACAAGGTGGTGCTGTTGCTATTGCAGGATTTATTATAGTCTCTTACCATGTTGGAATCAAAAGTCTGCAAATAATACTAAAGAAAAGTGTAATGTTTCTCTTTTGCAATAAATTTAGACAACAATATAACATTTTACATCTTCTTTTGCTTCAGTACAATTAGTTTCAATATGAAGGCATGCAGAATGCAGCTTGGCAACTAATTACTTTGCAGTCATGCATTATGTGTAATTTATATGTGTAATTTATATGTGTACATATATACATATTGATCTGGCAAGTCTATTGTTTTGTCAATTAAATATATAACATCAATCTCACAAACTGTATTTATTTTGCTGTACTGTGTTTACAGTAGTTGCCAATCCCAATTTTCCAGGTTATTCTACATATTTCCTTTCCATATATAATCATACTTGCCAACTCTCCCAGATTGTCAGGAAGATTCCCTGAAATAGCAGCAATCTCCCTGACTCCCTGAAGAGACTAGCAATCTCACTGATTGCACCTTACCACATTATGAACCTGATATATATATATATATATATATATATATATAAAAAAGCATATATATTTTTAAATATATATATATATTTATATATATATATATATATATATATGAGATATAAAATGGTATAAGTGGCGCACAAAGCTCATAAACAGTACATGTGATATAATCAAAAGAAATAGTGAAAAATAAACCACAAAAAATATCTAAAAAAACACTCCCTATTTAAGGTGGCTGCCGCACTTTCCAAAGTGTGATCTATTCAAAAAAATCAACTAAATAATGTAAATAAAAAAGGGAGAAGGAGCGGCGCCTTCAGTGTAACAACTTTTATAGCAGGGATATTAAGACCAAGTCCATAAGGTCCGAACACACAGTCTGTCCTTGCAGTGTCTTCGTGTAAATCCCACGATGTAAATCTCAAAGAAAACAGAAAAACAAAACAAACATAGTGTAGTCTGAAATGATATAAATATATATATATATATAATATATACGTTCAAAAAGTGCTGTCGTGCAAAAGTGGTGACATAGACAATAGCCGTGTGTTAGAAACACTCCACTCGGGTGTATACAACAAAGCTCCAGCACCCCGAGTATATAAAAAATAGCCTTGTACCAGCTGTTTACTTGTCTTATGTCAAGGTAACAGGTATCTTTCTTTTGGTCCTTTTGTAGGTCCAGGAACTAAGTCCAAATGCACATGCAAACATAGAGAAAAAAAAGAGGGCCTCCAATAGTGTAATAAGTTTAACACATACACTTTAATGAAGACAACAACAAAAAAAACTCGTACAATATAGCAAGATTAAAAGGGCTTATCTGTCCAACAATGTGGAGGTGTAGCAGGAGGTCCTACTAAGTACTGCTCAATGCGTTTCATCCCTCTGTGGTCTCTGGGGACTTCCTCAGGAGTGGATACAGCAATATGGATCTTTGGATCTCATATTGAGAGTTGACAGCAACTGATTCCAAATGCAAATGTCACACCTAGAATCAACTCCAGACCTTTTACCTGCTTAATTGATAATGAAATAACGAGGGAATAGCACACACCTGTCCATGAAATAGCTTTTGAGTTGATAGTCCCATTACTTTTGGCCCCTTAAAAAGTGGGAGGCACATATTGAAACTGTTGTAATTCCTACACCGTTCACCTGATTTGGATGTAATTACCCTCAAATTAAATCTGAAAGTCTGCAGTTAAATCACATCTTGTTTGTTTCATTTCAAAGCCATTGTGGTGGTGAATAGAGGCCAGAATGGACCTGACTGTATATATATATATATATATATATATATATAGTCAAATGGGATCATTAGTATCACTTCCCTGCATTGGTTATAAGTAGAGATGTGCGCCGACCCTCGCATTTTGGTTTTGGATCTGGATCTCCCCTGGTTTTGGATCTGGATTGGTTTTGCCAAAGCCTCACCTCCGTGTTTTGTTTTTCGGTTTTGGTTTGGATCTGGATTTTTTCTTAAAAAAGTCATAAAAATAGCTAATATCACATAAAATGGGCCTGTTTCTGTTCCTACACTATTATTAACCTCAATAACATTTATTTCCACTCATTTCCAGTCAATTTTGACCACCTCACAGCTCACAATATTGACTTTTCCATCTAGTTAAGGGCCAAAAGGTTGCATCCAGCTAGCTGTCTTAAAACTGAGTGATAGAGTTGAGGACTGTGCAAAGATGATGGTTGGGGTACCCCTTGAGGATTGAAGAATTGATAGCTGGTGCAGACACTGGCAGAAGTAAGAAGAGTTGATAATTGGTACAGCCACTGGCTGAAGAATTTTTTATAGTTGGCGCCGACACTGGCTGAAGTAAGAAGAGTTGATACTTGATAATTGGTGCAGCCACTGGCTGAAGAATTGATAGTTGGCGCAGCCCCTGGCTGAAGAATTGATAATTGGTGCAGACACTGGATGAGGTAAGAAGAGTTGATACTTGATAATTGGTGCAGCCACTGGTTGAAGAATTGATAGTTGATAGTTAATTGTTGATGCAGCCTCCAGGCTGAGTAGTAGTGGATACAGAGCTATGATTCGGAAGGAACCAGTCCTGCAACAGCCTCTTGTCAAGTTGCAGCCATTACAGCCTTGAGGGATGGTGAGGAGTGACGACAGGTGGCCTTTCTGCCATGAAGCAGGATGCGACCTTTGGGACATGTAGCAGCCTTGAGGGCTGAGAACCCTTGGCTGAATGTCACTGTTGTGCGACTTGTGCTGCCGAGTTGACACAACAAGCAGCAGTTGGTTCAGACTTTTCTTTAAAAAAATGAAAGGGGCATGCAGGAGATGCTGTCTGTGGACATTACAATTTCTTGACATTAATAAAACATAACATTAAAAATGTCAGGCAGCAATGCCCCAAACAGCACATAATGGAAAGGAAAAAGGTGCAAGATGGAATTATCCTTGGTCCCTCCAACCCACCCTTATGTTGTATATATGAAACGAGACATTCACAGTTTAATAAACCAATCACCTCAGCAACAGGGACTGCCACTTGTGGCTGAAATTATTGGTTTGTTTGGACCCCCAACAAAACAAATTGCCAATTTGCAGTGGACATTGGTGGCAATGATCCCATACACAAACTGGCTTTACAATACATTAGATTAGATGTCGTCATCGTCATCCCCATCAGTGTGTGCATCCTCCCCTTCTTCACACAATATTAGTGTTAGAATCCACCATTACAGATGCTTCTGTATTTTTTGGACTTAAGGGCTAGTAAAGGTCTTCCTCATGGAATTTGTAATTCACTTTGATGAACATCATCTTTTCCACATTTTGGGGAAGTAACCTCCTACGACGATCACTGACAAGGTTCCCGGCTGCACTGAAAACTCTTTCAGAGTACACACTGGAGGGTGGGCAGCTTAAGTACAGCAATGCCAGTTTGTGTAAGGGACTCCAAATTGCCTCTTTTTATTCCTGCCAGTAGTGAAATGGACTGTCTGACATGCCTATTTGGATGCTATTCCTAAAATAGTCATCCACCATTCTCTGAATGGAGACCGTATCAGACAAAGTCATGGTAGACATGTCACTCATTGTAGTCAGTTCTTTCAGACCCAACCAGATGTCATGAGGTTTTGCTGACTGATCTGCATAACCACCAGTAGGATCTCTTAGGAAAATTTAGTTTTTTCATGGCAGCTGTAGTAATTGAAGGTGGAGATGCTGCCGTGTCACATTCTGCTTGAGCTGACAATTTTTTCACCACCAGCTCTTTACATCTTTTCAGATTTATGTCCGTCGGAAAGAAAGACACAAGGTACAGTATGACTTAAACCTAGGATCAAGTATGGTTGCTAATATATAGTGATCTGATTTCAAGAGATTGATGACCCTTGGATCCTGTCGAAACAAATGAAGGGCTTGATCTACAAGTCCGACATACTTAGCGGAATCACTCTGTTTCAGCTCCTCCTTCACTTTCTCCAGCTGCTTTTGCAAAAGTCTGATTAGGGGAATGACCTGACTCAAGCTGGCAGTGTCTGAACTAACTTCACATGTGGCAAGTTCAAAGGGTTTGAGAACCTTGCACAACACGAAAATTATTCTTCACTGTACTTGACTAAGGTAAATTCCCGCTCCTCTCCCTATGTCATAGGCCACAGTGTAGCCTTGGATGGCCTTTTTCTGCTCCTCCATCCACTGAAGCATATAGAGGGTAGAATTCCACCTAGTTACTACCTCTTTCTTCAGCTGATGGCAGGGCAAATTGAACAGTTCTTGCTGGTGCTGCAATATTCTACATGCAGTTGCTGCAGGTGGAATGTCCAGAAATCTTTCGGGCCACCAAGAGCATCTCCTGCACGCCCCTGTCATTTTAAAAAAAATGTTGCACCACCAAATTCATTGCGTAAGCAAAACATGGAATGTGTTCGAATTCGCCCAGATGTAATGTTTGCACAATATTGCTGGCATTGTTAGAAATCAGAAATCCCAAGGAGAGTCCAACTGGGGTAAGCCATTGTGCAATGATTTCCCAGAGTTTTTATAAGAGGTTCTCAGCGGTATGCCTCTTACTGAAACAGGTGATACATGATGTAGCCTGCCTCTGAATGAGCTGGCATTTGTTAGATGCTGCTGCTGTTTGCACTGTTGGAGGCAATTCACATACCCATGGCTGTCACAGTCATGTAATCTTTAGTTTACCCTGTCCCACTTGTCCATATATCTGTGGTTAAGTGGACAGTGGGCACAATGGCATTTTGGAGGACATTAATAATGTTTTTTTTAATGTCCTTGTACAGATTGGGAATTGCTATTCTAGAGAAGTGAAATCTAGAAAGGACACAGTTAATATGTCCCCGCTACCATCTAAAACCCACTGCATTAATGGGGGACACTGGATGCACATCTAATACCAGCATAGCTGTTTTGACGTCAGTAATCCTCTGTGCAATTGGGTGTTTCCTGTCAAAATTGTTCGCCAATGCAAAGGAGTTTGTGACAGTCAATTGTTTGGTTGAACTTGAACTACTAAAAGTAGTCTTCTTCCTGGATCTTTCTAGGATGAAGATCCACTCATAGCAGCAGCAGCAGCAGGCATAATACTCAAGGATCCTTCTGAAGAACAACTGATAGGAGAGGAGTCAGTCCTTATAATATTGGATGCAAGACTACTTACAATCACGAATGAGGATGTTGATGATGATGCAGGTGTTGGTGGTGGAGATTGCAGGCGCTTGGATCCAGATAGAAGGAAGCAGCTAGGTGACACTGGACTGATTATTTGTTTTTTTTGTCCACAAAGTTACTATACCCTTTGCAATTTGCTTAATGCGCTACAAGTGATGTAACAGGGAGGAGGTTCCAAGAAGGTTGAGGTCCTTACCTATATTCACTGTTACATGGCAATGGTTACAAATGGCTTGGCAAAGGTTGTCCGGATTTGGGAGGAAATGATTCCACACATGAGATTTGGATTGTGTGGTCCTTTGCCCAGGCATGGCAACAATGGGATTTTTCCCACCATGTGCAACAACTGTTGCCTCATTTAAAGTTTTTACACAAACATCCTTGCCATCAACATCCTCATCCTCATCATCCTTGTTGTTATCGCCAACTACATAAATATCCTCCTCATCCTCCTGGTGCAATTCCACAGAAGCATCCTCGATTTCTACATCAGCATGTTGACTTGTGCTGCTCATCCCCACATTTTCAGAGGGCACACAAATGGTGAAAGGAGGATCCTCTTCAAGTACATTATTAGAAAGGTCAGGCTCACACATGGCAACCCCGGACACAGTTGGACTCTTCTCAGGGATTTGTGATTTTTCGGAGCACACAGTTGGTTCCAGTGTCTTACTCGTCTTTACAATTTAAATTTTTTTTGTACCTCTTCTACAAGCAGAGGAGCTTAAATCATCACTAGAACCACCAGTCATAAATAATAAAGGCCAAGGCCTTATCCTTTCCTTGCCACTTCATGTAGTGAATGGCTTATTGGCAATTTTTTGTTACTCTAAAGCTGACTTAGCTTTAGATTTTTTTTCTTTAACAGGGTAAAAGTTGATTTTTTTTAGCCTGACTTTTTGGCCTGGCTTAAGCCCTGGTACATAGGCCTTCATAGATGATGTTGACAGAATTGCATCGCCATCATGACTGCTGCCGGCAGCTACAAGATTGGTATGTAGATCCTGCTATCCTGTCATGTGACTGTCCTCCATACTCACTGTGGTTTTACAGCAGTGTCAATAAGCAATAATAGCGCAGCTAAGTGGCGGCTAACGCACACAACCAACCACACACACGAAAAAAATAGATTTTATTTTCACACTGGTGGTGTGGCAGACTAACACGCACACACAAAAAATTGTTTTTATTTCACACTGGTGGTGTGGCAGGCTATTACACACACAATTTATTTAATTTTTTTACACTGGGGGTGAAGAAGAGCACCTCTTATGGACAGAGCACCCCCTGCACAACACAGCATAACAGCCAGCCAGCCCCTATGGACAACAGCCAACCAGCCCCTATGGACAACAGCCAGCCAGCCCCTATGGACAACAACCAGCCAGCCCCTATGGATAACAGCCAGCCAGCCCCTATTGACAGGACAACCTCATCTCTAGTTATAAGGCACAATGATCCCTATGGCTACATTTGGATGTAAGTACCTCACACCTCTCAGATGTAGCAGTACATGCCCACTTTACCACCGCGCTCATAGGTGCTGCTTTCACAATTGCCCTGAAATGCTTTTACAAAAGTAGGCAAGTACTGTATATAATATTACCACATTCAAAACAGCATAACTTCATGGTATGTGCTCTATCAATGCCAAGGACAAGAGTGACTCATACTACTAAGAAATAACAAGCTGATGATTACATTCGAAGAAATAAATGACAAATAGGCCATTACTGAAAAATATATATTTATTTCTGTCATACATACAATTGTATTAGAGGCTTTCATAATATATCAAGTAAAAGACAAAAGAGGAACAGCTGCTGAGTTGTACAAATAGCTTTTAAAAAATATTCAATTGATGCTGCAGCTTTGTAGAGGAAATTTCCAGATCCTCCATGATACAGATAGAGAGAAAAAAATGAAGAAAAGGCTGTGCTGAATGTACTAAAGACTTCAAGATTATTAGAATAAAAATCATGCAATTTATTCAATAAACCTCTATAAACATCATTAAAATACATAATCACTCTCCCTGCCAGCATGGATAATACACTCATTAATTGTCTTTATAATTTATATATACATATGGAATGCTATACTCAGTCCTGCCATTAGTAGCAAACATCCCCACTTCATCTCAATAACAGAGTATTATTACTATTAGTCCTAGAAAAAAAGTACTTAGAGCCTGATTCAGATTTGGGAATAGAGTAATACCCCTTTTCCACTGACCTGAAAATCCCAGGTTATTGCACATGAACGGGCAACAACTCAGGATTTTTGTCAATGGAATTGGCCAGGGGCATCTTTAGAGAGGATGGGGCCCGTGTGCATCCCCAGGACGGGCTCCCTCCTCTCACTCCGGCGACCAGCAGCCGACTGGCATAGCTGGCCGGCTACAGCAGAATCAATAGACTCTGGGCACTAGAGTGTGCCCAGAGTCAATTGCGCAACCGCAGACTGCCGGGAAATGGTGTGGTGCCATTTCCTCACAGCGCATGCACAAAACGCCATAAAAATGGTCGTGGCGGCCATTTTCTGGCGTTTGAGTAGCGCTGGGAGACCCGACGTGGAACCTTGGAGAGGTAAGTTTTACACAATATGGATGCAGGGTGTGCGGTGCAGGCCCCCGCTGGACAATGCATATAAAATAAATTTTTTTTATATGTACATCGTATTAATGCTAATAATGTTGGTGTCACTCCTGGTTAATGACACCTCTGTTGCATCCTCATACTTCTGCTCAGTACACATGTAGGGCTCTATTTATTAACATTATTTTTTACTAACATAAAGTGAAAAAGGGTGTTTTCACACCCTTTTCACATTATTTTAGTATCACCTATAGTTATTACAGGGCAATTGGAGTAGAATTCGTAAAATTCTACTCCAACCCCTAAGTATCACTTATTTTTAGTAATCAGATCAAATTTCCCATAATTGTAATGGGAAATGTAATCCGACCAAAGTTACTAAAAATAAAATGTGAAAAAATATCGGGGAAAACCCTGTGATAATAACGCCACCTGGAGGTGGCGTTATCCAGGGTCTCCCCCGGTTACCGGACTCCTACTCTGCTTTAACGGGGAGAGCAGAGCCGGGAGTCGGTCCCAGTGATCAGCTGTGTGGTCTAAACAGACCGCAAGCTGATTACTGTAAACAAAGAAAAATAAATTGTCAACATTTTTTTTTACTTACCTGACTCCAGGGACCGGTGATCAGGCGTCCAGTGATGTCTCCCCTCCGGTCAGCTGGTCTCCCATAGTGCACTGCGGCCCAGTCATCAGGTGATCGGGTCCCAGTGCAGTATGGGAGATCACCTGATCGGAGGCATGGAGGACATCACCGGAGGCCCGGACCATGCAGGTAAGTGTAATTAAGGGAGAGGGGCGGTCACGGGGGGCGGGGCTTAGCGCCGGGGGGGATAGCAGCAGTGGCCAGTCGGCGCATGCGTGGGCACTTTGACATGGTATTTTTTTGCGAAAATACCGTGACTAATGTGCGGAGGGGATTAGCAGGGACAGAGCTTTATTGCAAGCTTTGTCCCTGCAAGGGATTTGTAGTAAATCCCTGTGATATTGCCTGCATTCGCAATGCGAATTCACTCGATAATATCACACTACAATCTGCATTCAATATGCGGATTGTAGTAAATAGAGCCCGTAGTGAGATGCTAATATAAACTGGAGGTGAGCCTGCAATTGACTGATATGTCTTATTTGTACCATTATTTTATGGTACTTATTTACTGGTAGGCAGACTGTGCCCTCTATTGTTTTATTGCTGTCATATGTATAGTCATTTGTGTATCATTTCTTGTGCTTTACTATTGTATTAAAGTTAAACTTTTTAAAGAATTAATGCACTAGATTGCTTTCCTTTTTTTCCTTCTTAAACCTACATTTCCCCTGGTGGGATCCTTCATTTGGAGGTCAAGGGTATAAGAATTGGAGGTATATAAGGAAGAAATAATCTTCTCTACTGTTTGGTGAAATATAAGTTATGTTGTATTTTTTTAAATTTTGCACAAAAGTCTGGTGTATGTGGTTCTACTTTCAGAGGTGATCTATGGTCACGGTGGGTGTTGCAATTATTGATGATTATATTTTTTTTAATATATATCTATTCCCTCTTTTACACGCACATATAAGGAGATTAAAAAAAGCTCTTAATTTGTATTAATGCAAAAAAAGTGTTTTATGGACTTTCAAATCTTTTCCCTTTTGTATCACTGAACTTATTATTTACTACTTTATTGCAGCAGTCATGTCAGGATTGGAGGCAGTTTGGCATTGTGGGTCCTTCTGCAGGATGCTGTTCTGGTTCCTTTCCGCTTGAACAAATATTCATCCTCCACAAAATTAAGGAATATTTCAGTCTCATTCTGAATAGCTCCAGTTACTGTACCCCCTGTTGGGCAGGATCATGCTGGGGAGAACCACTCATATATGCAGGTGTCATGGCCTGAAAAGGAAAACATATCAGTAAACATAAATGTTTGGCACATGATATATGTTACTTGTTCTTTGTGTACACATTTTTTTAGAGGGATGGGGGAATTGAAAAGAGTTAAATACAAAAACAATAGTGATATTATATGTTTTATTTAGAAAGGCAGACTCAATGGCTTCATGTTGTTGCATCTTTGGTGGTGGGTCCTGAAGCTGTGTAATGAACCATGGCTGAATATATTGATTATGATTCCACCATGTAAATTTGTTTATGTTCAGCAATAAAAAAACTTGTATTACACATGGCATATTTAAAAAGCTACATGTATCATAAGGTTTGTAATACTTTTTAAACATATGTTTAACTTTGTGGAAGGTTGTATGTAACAGCGCTCTTATGGAATTCACTACGTTAGTTGTTTTGAGGAGCAGTTTAGCTTTGTGAGGTGTCCACTCTCATGTATTAAGGCATATTATTAGTATAGTTGTAGCTAAGCGCTAAATTACTTGTATCGTGGGGTGCTGTTCCCTTAGTCATAAATGGTAACACTATGATATAGTGTGTTATATAGTGAGGGGTGACCTATTATATTGACTTTGTATGTGGCAGACCTATGGTCCAATTGTGAGAAAGGAGACAATGTAATAATGAAGATGTATTTTTATTTTTATTTATTGTCTTAGTTGGAGTAACAGTGCTCCATGGAAGGTCTATCTCAAAAAATAATCAGTAAAAAACACTGTAATACATCTCTCAGTGCATGAATGAGGATATGAAGTATTGGTATCTAGGAGGAATATTCCTGATGTTGATAATTGTCTCCACCAATGCTATCTTGTGGTTAAAATAAGAGTTTGGATCAATGGTGATAGGAATAGATGAATAGAGTATACTCTGTGCTCTATGATAGTAACGCAGAGGGCACACTAGAGTGTCCTCCTGGATATAGTGCATATAACAGTCAATGGTATTGTTCTGTTTGTTTCTGCTGTACGTGAGGTGAAATAAGTAGTGTTCTGGCAGGGCGGTGTCCCGTACCCCAAGGTGCACCTATTTACCCTCTACGTCCTCTGTGCACACCTCCTGGTGTGCTGCATCCTTCTGTGTCCTCCTTCCGATCTCTCCTGGTAATCTGTGTCCCAGATCCAACATCTTCATTTCAGCGTTTTCTCTGTTCTGGTGCTCGTGCTGCCATCCACACTGCCTGACTGTGTGACTTCTGGGTGACACGATCTTCACCGAGTAGAGCCACTGTGATAGGCAGTGGCTCTACTCGGTGAAGTTGCCAAGGAGACTTTTGTGGCTTCTCAGGGTTTGTCAATGAGTATAGTTAGTGGTGGTGTTGTTACTATCCAATGCATTTCGGGCCTGTTTTGTGGCCTTGTCAAGGATGATGCTTTGTTCGAGAGGTAGTCCTATATTGAGCCTTAGTCCAATCATAGTGCAGTGGGTGTGGTTAGCTGTTACCTTGGAAACCCACGTGTTGTTGTAAACAAAGAATGTGCTGTCCTTTCATAGTAATGCACTGTGTGCATTAGCTTTGTGTCCACATAGTATAAACCTACAAATTTTTAAGCAGGTCTGTGTTTATTTGATATGAGGTTGGTAGACCTATTTGATATGAGGGTGGTAGTTTAGCAGATTAAAGTTTTGATACAATGTATACAAAATACAAAAAAAATATATATGTACATATTAAATACAAAAACAATAGTGATATTATATGTTTTATTTAGAAAGGCAGACTCACTGGCTTCATGTTGTTGCATCTTTGGTGGTGGGTCCTGAAGCTGTGTAATGAACCATGGCTGAATATATTGATTATGATTCCACCATGTAAATTTGTTTATGTTCAGCAATAAAAATCTGTATTACACATGGCATATTTAAAAAGCTACATCTATCATCAGGTTTGTAATACTTTTCAAACATATGTTTAACTTTGGTCAATAGCTGAATAATGTGTATGCAACACTGCTTCACTTTTAACAGTCCTTTTTTTTTTGCTGATGAAGTAGACGGTGCCTCCACTCAATCCTGAATTGACTTTACCTTTGATCCATAAAGGGTTGACTTGGAGAACACTTGACCTAAATAAATAGGTTAGTTAATTATACCAGGAAATCTTCCAGTTGATTGTGGGCTTGTATACCCTTGTTCTATGGTAATGAATAACCAGTAATATTTCATACAATGCATGAATGCAAAGTACAATATTGAAACAAACCTTATAACATACAATTTTTGGTAAAATGTTATATAATATCAACTTTAATCCATCATTAACCCAGCTCACTCATACCTTTGTATAATATTTTGAATATATTTCCTGTTAGACATCATTAACCTACTTTTCAAAATATCTCAACTTAGTACCTATTTGTTAAGTAATCCCCTCTTTCCCTAATAAGGCACTCTCACTCACAACAGCATGACACATAAAATCAATACACCAGTGTATGTACAGAATAACTATATTAAACCTTTGGCCAGGATATAAGGTTGGTGCACATACTATAAATGATGAGAAGAAACCTGGGTTTAAGTGAGTATCTTACAGTAGACTATATTATTCTTCCAGTGCAGGTCCTTTTTATCATATAAATCCAGTGTGGTAGATTCTTAGCAAGTAACAATCTATGGATCTATCAGATATTCCAAGTTGCTTCTTGGGATACTAACAATTGATCTGCAGAACTACTCATGAGGGTATCATTAGCATATTATTATCCAGTGTCTTCCTATCGAACATTTGACATTACTCTGTATAGGAATATAAAAGGTACCTGGTCATTTCCAGCTTCATAACTTCCTTTATAGCGCTTAATGAAAGGTACTTGTTCTTGAAATGGTATGGTATTATTACTAGAGGTAACTCCTGTCTGCGGCAGATCCGTCTATAAAAACATGGGGCTTTTAGGATAACTGCCACTAAGGAGAGGCTGTTTGGATTGATGGATTAACTGTAGATAGTGAGAGCAAACTACAGTCCCAGATCCTTTAATTTCATCAGTGTTCACAGGTAGTCAGCCCTAAATGGAAACTCCTTAGTTACTGATTAAACCCTGTCTATACTGTTCTTTCCTTATGCTCAGGGACTAATGAAGTAGTGCTGCACTGGAAGTGTTATAGACCTTCTCATCACAGTCAGCTACTATTCAGCTCTTTCTACTCTTGGACTGCTATGCTGCATCAGGCTCCAACTCTATTTTAGAGGTGGGTCATCAGTCATTATTCCACAATCCAGCCTCTGTTTTTGGTGAGGACTCTTCACTCATCCCTTTCCCAAGTTCTTCTTCAATCTAATCTTCTATGAATGGATGGGTGCAGATGACCCTCTGGCTTTATTTAATAAAAAGGATCTCAGGCTATTGCTCTCCACAACATAAGGATCAGATCTTCACCTATTGGCTAATTTATATTAATGGGAGGTTCCTAATTGTCGGACAAGAAGCATATCACCTGGTTGAATTATTTGTTTATGAACCTTTAATACCCCTTTCAGACATACCAAGAGTCCCTGGTTTTTGGCCTGGCTTGGCCAAAATACCCGGGTCTCGCATGTCTGAAAGGCACCAACCCGGGAACACATTCCTGGGTTTCCGTCCCTGCAATTGACCAGGGTATATCTCGTAGACAATCCTGCTCAAGTCTGAATGGTGCAAACTGGGATGTTACTCCCAGGCTGTACCTGGAGGCCTCTGATTGGCCACTTGGGGCTGTCTGGAGGGACAGGGCTGCATGGAGGGTGTGGAAAAAAAAGAAAAAACACTATCAGTGCTGGGTCTGGGGAGCCCTTATAACAGGTGTAGACCAAGTCCCTGATGAATTGAAAAGGTGTCTGGTCCATGCTGCAGTGTGGAGAAGCAACTGGTGCACACAATCTACAGAGACACTGCCTGTTGTAATGGCTGGTGGCTGGAGAAGGGGTCTGTGATTGTGCAAGTGTGTATGAGTGTGACGAGTGTGTTTGTGTGTGTATGACATGTATGTGTGTATGAGCATGACATTAGAACAGCCTGTCATGCCCTGGGTATTAGAATGCAGACAGGCTGCATGTCTGAATGGGGTTGACCAGGGAATTTCTTGGGTTTCAAGTGTAGTGTGAAAGAGGTTCTCGAGCAAAAACCCAGGTTTTTTCTGAGGTGAAAAACCTGGGTCTGAGCAGGGAAATTCATTGGTCGTATGTCTGATACCCCTTTCAGATATACAACCCGGGAAATTTCCTGCTCAGACCCGGGAATTTCTCCTGTGCAAATTCCCGGGTAATTGGTCGAGACCCCCCTTTCACACTACAGTGTCTACCCAGGAAATTCCCAGGTAGTCCCCTTTTAGACAAGAGCAGGGTTTTTCTGCTCACCTGCCTCTTCTCTGCCATCTGCTACTCCTAGCCTATCCCCTCTCTGGCTGATGATGATCAGTCATCATTCAGCAGCCAAAAGCCGGCCAATCGTAATGCAGTTTTTTCTTTGTTACTATAATTTTTTTAACATTTATTTTAATTCCCTGGTGGTCCAGCGGGTGCAGGCGGCCCGCTGTGGCACAGCCGGCCAGTGCTGGGGGTGGTGAGCAGCAGCGCTGAGTGTCCTATAGGACGCTCTGCGCTGTCATCTCAAAGCAGCAGCGCTGAGCATCCTATAGGATGCTCTGCGCTGTCAGCTACATGCAAAAGCTGCTTGGTGCTGCCTGGGAGTAGTAAATTCCCGGGTAGCACCATTCAGACAGAAGCAGGGTAATTTCCTGGGACTTAAGTCCCGGGAAAAACCCTGGTCGATTGCAGGGGTGGCTACCCGGGAATGTGTTCCCGGGTAGGTACCTTTCACACAGACATGAGACCAGGGAATTTTGGCCGAGGCAGGCCAAAATCCCAGAAATCTCAGTGTGTCTGAAAGGGGTATGCATATAAAATGTGCACCAAGTTTTTCTGCTGCATCTTTGGCTGTTATAATATATTTGTACTTTTTAAATCTTTTGCAATAGATGTTTCTATTGAAACCCCTAAATACATTACTGTATGTATCTCCCTTAGCCATCGGACTTGGCAGCTTTGGGGAATACCTGCTAAGTAATACCCCTTTCAGAAGTACAGCCGGTTATGTGGCTGTGCAGACTCAGGATTTTCAAACCAGGACCAACCCGGGATTTTTCTCACAAATCCCCTTTCACACTACACCTCAGACCCCAGAAATTCCCAGATTGAACCCTTTCATACATAAGCTGGGTTTGTGTCTGTGACTTCTCTCACTGTCATCTCCTGCTGATGACCTCATCAGAAGCCGCCTCAAGCAGCCTGAATGGCCAATCAGATGCTTCTAGGCGCGACCCGGGAGTAAATTCGCACCATTCAGAAATAAGCCAGGTCTTCTCCCTGGGTTGCAAGTCCCAGGAAAAACCCAGGTCGATTGCAGTGGTGCAGGACCCGGGACTGTGAACCCAGGTTGACCTTTTCAGACAAACGCCATAACCGGTTTGATGTGTATGTATCAGATTTCCTATAGCAGGATATGAGCCAATCACCTGACACTGGTAGCCAATCTCAATCCAATTTTTCAGCCTGAGACACCCTGCAGCTGCTGATATGGCTGCTGGGGTACATATCCTTTAACAATATGTTACAATAAAGCTTTAATCAGCATTTAATTTTGCATTTTCATTCAGAATCCAGAAGTTTCATCCAAGATTGCTTAATAGTAATTTAAAATGAAATTACTGTACAAAATACATTTATTCCCCATTTCGGGTTCTGTAAAGTAGAAAATTAAATGAATGAACTGAGTAGCAATTAAGTTCGTCATAAAATGTCTTTAGTTATTACCAAATGAGTTTGCTTTTTGTACATTAGGAAATTATGATAACAAATGTGCTATGTGCACATTTGTACAGGCAAAGGAGACTGCAGCTGAGCTTGGAGGTAGCAGCCTCCCTGGACCCATTGCAGCCCAGGCTGACAGGTAAAAGGGGGCATGTGGGAACGGACATGGGCCTCTTCAACAATCCCGGGTGATTAATACCATCCCCCCTTCCCCTCGGCACCCCTGTCTACAACATTAATCCAGACTGGGACTATGAATTTGAAAGAGGGGAGACAATAACCCCTACACTGCAAAAAAAGGTATTCCAGGGATGGTGGAAGATCTTCCCTATGCTGGTTTTCCATAATTCAGGGACACTCTCATTTGAAAGATCAGAGTCTCCTCTTCCAAATTATGCAGCCCCCTGGTTGTTGTTGTCTAGAGATCACCTGTTAACCCCTGAAATTATCACCTTGCACTACCAGAAACATATGTTTCCCATAGATGGGGAAGGCCACATCATGTACCCTATCTCCCCCATACTGTATAAAACACATGTGAGGGTACCAATGTTTGAAAGAAAGGAGTCTCCACTTTCAAGTGATATGCCCACTTAGTAGTTATTTTCTGGTGAATGCATTTGGTCACCAGGCAAGGGTACCCAACTGTGAAACTACATTGTGTGATTGCAGCATGAAGGCACTTGTGGTACCCTGAGCTATCATTGTTTTGATGCCTTTCAGTTTATAGTTATTTATTCTTTCTATTTGTGCATGTTATTTTATGCAGTGCATATTTATGTTAATTGTTCTACAAGTTAGACAAGTTATTCTTAAATGTTGCCAAGTGGCGTGTTTTATTCAGATATTGATTAAAGCAAAGTCATTGTGTGCTGGTGCCCTGGATTGGACATTACAATAAAATACTAATATCTGCTTTATATCAAAACATATATAAAACATTTATTGCCTCATGTTTAAAAGTTAAAAGACACATATAAAATATGTATCAAAAGGACAAATAAAATGTAAACATTATTGCCAATATATTCCTTTGTGGGAATATAACCAAAGTATCGACAGTGTAAATATTTTATTTATTTATTAACAGTTTCTTATATAGCGCAGCATATTCTGTTGCGCTTTACAATTGGAAACATTTATAGAACAAAACAGGGTAATAACAGACAGACATAGAGGTAAGAGGGCCCTGCTTGCAAGCTTACAATCTATAGGGAAATAGGCATTGATACACAAGGATAGGTGCTATACATTGCAATTTGGTCCGGCCAGAATGCAGAGTTTTTTGGTGGGCTGCATGATCCAGTCACACAGGAATGTCGGCCAAATGTCAGGAGTATGTGAAAGAAAGACAATGTGTGAGGTTATCTGTGGACTGTGAGATGGGATGTAATTAGACATGGAAGCTATGAAGGTTATGTGGTCAGTTCTGGAATCTGATAAGCTTGCCTAAAGAGATGAGTTTTCAGGGAACGCTTGAAGGATTGAAGACTAGAGGTAAGTCTCATTGTGCGTGGTAAGGCATTGCATAGAGTGGGTGCAGCCCGAAGAAAGTACCTGTAAATGGGAGCAAGTAATGCATGGGGATGAGAGACGCAGATTTCGTGCTGAGCGGAGAGTTTGGGTTGGGAGATATTTTGAGATGAGTGAAGAGATGTATCTTGGTGTATTTTGGTTAATGGCCTTATGTGTAAGTAACAGTATTTTGTATTGAATATGAAAACCGGCAACCAATGGAGGGACTGACAGAGTGGGGCAGCAGACAAGGGATGTTTGGCAAGGAAGATAAGCCTAGCAGCTGCATTCATAATGGATTGTAATTGCGATAGCCTGTTTTTGGGAAGACCAGTAAGGAGACTATTGCAATAGTCAATGCGGGAAATAATGAGTGCATGGATTAGAGTTTTTGCAGTGTCTTGTGTGAGATATGGTTGAATTTTGGATATGTGTTTTAGATGTATGTAACATGATTTTGAGACAGATTGAATGTGGGCAACAAAGGACAGTTCAGAGTCAAGGATGACACCAAGGTAGCGAGCTTGTGAGGCGCAGTGGACTGTTGAGTTATCAACAGTGATAAAGAAATCAGGTTGATAACTGTTATTGGCAGGTGGAAATTTAATTAATTCTGTTTTAGAAATGTTAATTTTCAGGTGGCAAGATGACATCCAAGAGGAAATGGCAGAAATACATTCAGTGACACGGACCAATACAGATGGTGATAAATCCGGAGATGATAGGTAGATTTGAGTATCATCTGCATACAGATGGTACTGAATTCCAAAAGAGCGGATTAGTTTGCCAAGAGAGGTGGTATAGATTGAGAATAGCAAAGGACCTAAGACAGAGCCTTGCGGTACTCCAACTGATAAAGGTAGCAAAGAGAAGGCAGAATCCGAAAAACGAACAGAAAAAGGGCGATCAGATAGGTAGGAAGAGAACCAAGAAAGAGCTGTGTCCTTAAGACCTAGGGATTGTAATGTTTGTACAAGAAGAGAGTGGTCAACAGTGTCAAAAGCAGCAGAGAGATCTAGAAGAATTAGAAGTGATTAATGGCCTTTAGCCTTGGCAGTGACCAGATCATTTATTACTTTAGTCAGTGCGATCTCTGTGGAGTGCTGGGAACAAAAGCCAAACTGACATGGGTTCAATAAGTTGTGGGTTTTAAGAAAGTGTGTGAGGCGAGTTTTGACAAGTCTCTCCAGTAGCTTGGAGGGGCATGGGAGCTGGGAGATAGGATGGTCATTTGAGAAAGTGTTAGGGTCAGAATTTAGTTTTTTCAGAATGGGAGTAATCACTGCATGCTTGAACAGTGATGGAAAGATGCCAGTAGAGAGAGAGATTACAGATTTTAGTTAGGGTTGGGATGAGCACAGGAGACAGAGCTTTGCTGATTTGTGAGGGTATAGGATCTAGAGGAGAGGTAATAGAGTAGGAGGATGAGAAGAGTGTAGATGCTTCATCTTCGTTTGTGAGGTCATATGAAGAGAATGTGTCAGAGGGTTTAGGTAGGAAATTGAGCAGGTCACTAGCTGTGGAAGAACATACCATTTCATTTCGGATATTATCAATCTTATCCTTAAAATAGGAAGCAAGATCATGCGCACAGATAGTAGCAAGTGGCTTGGGTTAGGGAGGGGTAAGAAGCAGTTTAAATGTATTAAAAATTTGCTTGGGGTTAGAGGCTTGACCAGAGATAAGAGATTGGAAATATGTTTGTTTGGCAGTGTCTAGAGCAGTACGATAAAAGTTGTAGATAGTCTTATATGTGAGGAAGTCACATGGAGTACGAGACTTTCTCCACTGATGTTCTATTTCGAGTTTTTGTAGATGCCTTGTTAAGTTAGAATGCCACAGTTGATGTCTAAGTCTATGTGGAGTGTGATGGGTAGCTGGAGCTACTTCATCAAGGGATTTTACTAGAATCTGGTTTAGGTGTGATGCAGCATTCTCAGGAGAAGAGAATGTAGAAATTGGTGAGAGTTGTTGTTGGATAGAGGTAGATAGTTGTTGAAAGTTAATAGCAATAATATTTCTGCGGGTTTTAGAAAGTTTGGTTGATTTCACTGACATTGAGGTTGATGTAATGGAGGAGAGTGTGCAGGTGATAAGGTTGTGATATGAGAGAGGGAAAGGAGCATTAGTGAAATCAGAAACTGAGCATAGTCTGGTAAATACAAGATCAAGGCAGTGGCCTTCCTTATGAGTAGAGGAGTCAGTCCATTGGGAGTGGCCAAGAGAGGAGGTTAGAGAGAATAGTTTGGAGGCATGAGGAGATTGTGGACTGTCAATGGGGATATTGAAATCACCCATAATGATAGTGGGGATGTCTGAGGATAGGAAGTGAGGGAGCCAGGCTGAAAAATGTTCCAGAAATTGTTGAGGTGGCCCAGGCAGGTGAGAGATAGCAGCAACTCGCAGAGAGAAAGGGGTGAATTCCTGACAGACTGTACTTCAAATGGTGTAAATGTAAGTGAAGGTATCTGTGGGAGAACTGTGAATGTGAAAGATTGGGAGAGTAATATTTCTACCCCACCTCCTTTACAATTACCAGGCCTGGAGGTGTGTGAGAAGTGTAGGTTACCATGTAAAAGTGCAGCAGGGGAGACAGTGTCTGATTGTGTGAGCCATGTTTCTGTTATTGCCAGAAGGTTGAGGTTAGTTGAAATAAAGAGGTCATGGATAGATGTTAGTTTGTTGCAGACAGAGCGTGCATTCCATAAGGCACATTTTAGTGACTTGGAGGGTGAAGGGAGGCACGCAATGTTTATGAGGTTAGCTGGATTTATAGTTCGTTGTGGGTGTGGCATGTGGGTCAAACCTGGATTTGGAGATATGTCACCAGCTAATAGAAACAACATGAGAGAGATATAAATATATTTGTGGGATTTGTCTGAATGATTTTTATGGTGAGAGGTTGTGGATGTTATTGTCAATGTGTATAGATAATTTAAAAGCTCATGTGTGTTTGTAAGAGGAGAGAAAAGTAATGAGGCAGCATTATGTACAGAAGGTTGAGCTGCAGGGAGAGTAAAGGATATAGCAGTCTTAGAGATGATTCCATGGAGTGAGATAATTAATAAAAGTTTTTGATACATTTTTTCAAAACTTTCAAAAATGTACAACACACAAACTACTGTTAAGGAATGATATTGTAATTACCTTGTCTTAGATGTTGTTCAATGTTTGGTCAACTGTTTTTTGACTGTTACACAAGTTACATTTCGTGTTATAACACACTTAGGCCCTCATTCAGTCGCAAGAAGCAGGGTGATGGTCGCAATGGTCAAGACCATCGCGACCATTGGGGCTTGCGACGAGACCCTAAGGTTGGGTCTTGGCAACCACAAGCCCCAGGGAGCTTCCTGCTCTGATCGAGCAGGAAGCTCCCCACTGACATCACTGCTGATGTCAGTGCGGCCGCCCACAAAACGGCAAGCATTCCATCAGGAATGCCTCAGTTTGTGTAGCCATTGCCCTGCCCCGCCTACAAAACGGCTGAGCTGTCAATCAACATCGACAGCCGGCCCTTTTGTAGTGAGCTCCGGAGCGAGAGAGTTTCTCTCTCGCTCCAGGGCTTGTGCATACGCAGTGCATCCGCCGCACGTGCGCAGGGCTTTAACATCGACCCGGTTACGAGCGCTCAGCGCTTGTGACCAAGTCTGAATGAGGTCCTTAGTGCTTATAATACACGGCTGCCATCCTCATCCATGGCTGCCTCTATACTGATTCTGAACTTAAAGAAAGTCTGATTGAGACATGCTACAGCATGGCACTGGGTTTGTGTAAACCCAAGCAGTATCCTACAATAAACTAGGCATCACTGAACAACATATTCCACCCAGGTAATACAAATTACAATCTAGGCATTATATCTCAATCTTTCCTAACAGAAATAAATTCCATTATGCAGAAATGTAAGAATAATATGTACAGATCTGACCAGCTATTTTGTTGCTCATGGTGTGGCGTGAGTCATGCCATGGACTTGTGGCATGGTGTGGTATTCTTCAACGAAGGATATGCTACGGCATGTAATACAGTGCTTAACCATTGGGTGGCGAGTGCTCCACTTTTGTAATTGCATGTAATACAGTGTTTAACCGCTGGGTGGCGAGTGCTCCACTGTTGTAATTTGTACTGAATGCCTTGTACTGAATGCCATACTGTTAAACTTACAGTAAATTGGATGGATATCACATTCAGAGCATTTGCATGTACGCACAACCCATACTGTATTTTTAATGTCACATAATGTACATACAGTACAGTACTGTACCGTACAGTAAGATCTTATAACAGGATGCAAATCACTGCACATTCTGTATTGTACATACGGTACGGTGCAGTAACTGAATAGTAGAGAAGTTGCCCGAGTTGTTGTCATGGTATAACCGATACTGTAGATTAATGAGATGCACGCACAGCTTTCACTGAGATGGGATGAATTACAGTATGACAATTTTTATTTATTAAAAGCAGCAGCGGGAGGAGTGCACAAGGATGAGGCCGCTCTGTGCGGTTCACTGTAGCTGTCGTGTGGGCTAGTGGTTAGGTGATCACTTTGGTAGAATTATGGTCCCGGGTTCGATCCCTGGAAAAGAATATACCGTACCGTATATTTTTTTTATTGTCACTGTCTGCTCTGGACACTATAGTGAAACTACTTTAGTAGTGTTGTACTGTACTGTAATACTGTAGTGTTGTTGTTTAAAAGGCTGCTTAAAAGTAAGACATTACAAACTGATTGTGTGTTTAAATAGTGCAAAACTTTCGTCAATGTCTGCGCTGTGGTGGCTGTCTGCTTCGAGGGGTTGCAATGGGATTTCATGCGCATGCCCAGTGGAGGGTTTACAATGGGATCTGTAGTGCCAAGAGAGGGCTCTGTATTTCAATGTATAGAATGAGAGACAGGGCTCTGTATCACAAACTGTGTGCCCAAAATGCAAAACGCAAACATGCGACAACGTAGATGCGGTCTCAGCCTTACGCACTATGGCTACGTCCCTTGGACTGTGTCAGAGAGTGGTTTCCGACAGTGAGAGAGCGCTCTGTGTTCAAAGCTGACTGTGTGTTTGAAGCACAAAATAGCGTTGCATTGCAAACTTATGACAATGGTGATGCTGCTCCAACCTTGCACACTAAGTACGGTAGTAGTGGGATCTGTATGAGAGAGAGCTCTCTGTATTACACGGTTGGCGCTATGGTGGCTGTCAGTCATCTGCAATGGATTAGAAATGGAGGGGGGGTAAAATGGGATCTGTGGCGCCAAGCCATACGCCATGTAGCGCTATGCCATCACTGAGCATGCGCAGTTGGCTGTATTACTGCAGTCGGTACAGTACTGTATGCTGTTGAATTTCCATCTCTGGTGGGCGCATGCCCAGTAGGAGGGTTGCGATGGGATTTCTGCCGCATGCCCAGTGGGCCGAGAGTCATACACAGTGCGCATCAAATCCCTTCCCCCAAAGCAAGCAAGAGCCTTTCATTACCATAATAAAGGATGCTTTGTTAATCCATTTACTGTAAGCAGTCAGCTCTGCCCTAGTGTCCTGAAAAATGCTACGAATTGTGACCATTGCCAACGACACCATCCCCCATCTGCTAGGACAACTAGTGTGCCGCTATGAATGTGCCTGTACTGTACATTAAAAACTGACGGTGCCATTGAATTTAGCACCACAGAATAGTGATTTCATAACTGCAGAAACTGCTAGTGAATCTACTGTCTAGAATGAGAGACAGGGCTCTGTATCACAAACTGTGCGCCCAAAACGCAAACATGTGACAACATAGATGTGGTCTCAGCCTTACGCACTATGGCTACATCCCTTGGACTGTGTCTGAGAGTGGTTCTGACTGTAAGAGAGCGCTCTGTGTTCAAAGCTGACTGTGCGTTTGAAGCGCAAAATAGCGTTGCATCGCAATCTTATGACAATGGTGATGCTGCTCCAACCTTGCACACTAAGTACGGTAGTAGTGGGATCTGTATGAGAGAGAGCTCTCTGTATTACACGGTTGGTGCTATGGTGGCTGTCAGCCATCTGCGATGGATTAGAAATGGAGGGGGGTACAATGGGATCTGTGGCGCCAAGCCATACGCAATGTAGCGCTATGCCATCACTGAGCATGCGCAGTTGGCTGTATTACTGTAGTCGGTACAGTACTGTATGCTGTTGAATTTCCATCTCTGGCGGGCGCATGCCCAGTAGGAGGGTTGCGATAGGATTTCTGGCACATGCCCAGTGGGCCGAGAGTCATACACAGTGTGCATCAGGTCCCTTCCCCCAAAGCAAGCAAGAGCCTCTCATTACCATAATAAAGGATGCTTTGTTAATCCATTTACTGTAAGCAGTCAGCTCTGCCCTAGTGTCCTGAAAAATGCTACGAATTGTGACTATTGCCAAGGACACCATCCGCCGTCCGCTAGGACAACTAGTGTACCGCTATGAATGTGCCTGTACTGTACATTAAAAACTGACGGTGCCATTGAATTTATCACCACAGAATAGTGATTTCCTAACTGCAGAAACTGCTAGTGAATCTACTGTCTAGAATGAGAGACAGGGCTGACGGTGCTGTGTATAGCATTACACGACAAACTTGTGACAATGTAGTGATAGTGATTTCATGACTTTAGAAACTTTTCAATCCCGTGATGCCCACACTACTTTGCCACTACGGTTATGACTACATTACAGTGCACCACAGATGCCTGCCATAACGAGTGAATTAGTGTCGACGTGCAACGTGCATCGTGCGATGTATGATGTGCATCACTGGCTAGTGAAAATGGCTGCTATGAGGGCAAGACGCTACTCGTCCGGCGAGCTCTGTCTTGGTGAAGTGGCGGGACCAAGCGTTCACCATAAACCAAGATAAAGAGCTCACCTACAGAAGTGCTAGCCAGGAAATATATCGCCTATATGGTGTGCGGCGCAGAGTACGCTCACTCCAGCGCAGGTGGAGTGACCTGCTTAGGAGGGACAGGCCTCGTTTAGAGTGAATTCGGAGGTGAATAATTCGAAGTAAGTACAGCATTGCTGTATAATCACATGAATTACAGTATACTGTACAATAACGAATACAGTGCAATGCACGACTCTGACATACTCTACATTACTGTACACTGCACTGTAGGGTGTTGGATACTACAGTATCTGACAATGACTGACAGTTGTTACCACATACTGACATGACTGGCAGACATTTGATTGACAGGCTGATTAAATCTACAGTACTGTACATGGACTAAAGGGTTACACACTATTGGTCGACATGGCTTGTTTGATTAATAAACCTACAGTAACAAAAGGCAAGTTGATTGATCCTCCATTCTAATGTCTGTCGACCAAATCTGTTAACCTACAGTACTGTACACACTATTTTTCTGTGCTGGGCCTGCCCCCTTTAAGTCTGACATTATTACTGTACGTCATGGACAGATTCAGGGGTCTCCAATCAGCTCCCAACTGTCATCTCACAGGCTGTGTTTGAAAAATGAAATTTGGGAGCTGATTGGCTGGTATCTTATCACTTCTCACTCTGTGCCCCATTTACAAATGAAGGAAAAGACCAGGGGGAATTTTCGTTTGGTATCACTGTGATACAAACGAAAATTCCACTGGTACTGTATTTATTAATACTGTACTAACCCCTCCGGCGAGGTCTCGCAAAGCCCTCAGCGGGGTCCTCCGCTGGGTTCGGGCTCCAGTGTCATGCGCATGCTCGTGGGGTGGCGACAGTGCCATCCACATAGCCTATGTGTGACATTGCACCACTTGGTCATACAGTACTTTACTGGACCGTATATTTTTTTATATACAGTACAGTACAGTACCATACTATTTATTTTGGGCCCAATGCCAGCTTCACAGACTACAGTAGTTTTTGTACTACAGTATACTGTATTGGTTTGTATTTTAATCAATAGCTAATTCCCTAAGGCCATCTACAGTACTGTACCGTAATCTCTCTCCAATTTGGAATAGAGGTCAGAACTCTTGTTTTCAAATGCTCCTTAATGACGACATGTATTTTTCCCCACAGGGCAAGCAGCACCCCCTGCCCCGGCAGCGCCACCACCGCCGCCACCACCACTGCCACTACCCCCACCACCGGCAGCAGCCGGGCCCAGTGGGCTGAATTTTCGGAGTAAGTACAGTACACACTACTGTACACTATTCTCTTTCTCTCTCTCTCTCTCTCTCTCTCTCATTTGTGTGTTTGTTTTTGGTGTTATGGAGACTGGTCAAGATTTGTACAGTTTATTTGTTTAAAAATGGTTTTGAGGGAAATTGACAGTACAGTGTTCTTTTTCCACAGTCCTACCTCCACGACCACCAGCACCACCACCTTCTGCAGCCTCCTCAAATGACAGTGGTAATGATTACAACAGTTACAGTATGGACACAATAGTGTCATGCTACTGCCTTTTTGATTTTTTGTATAATTTTTTTTTCTTATACTGTACACACAGACAGACTCGTCATTGATGAGGAGGCTGCAGGAAGCCCCATGCCATATAAGTACAGTACACCACATTATTTTCTACAGCAACGTATATCTCTTCTTTTCTTCCCATATCAGTCTCTCTCTACCTACGGTATCTCTTTCTCTCTCTCTCTTTATCCCTCTCTCTCTTTCTCAGTGTCTCTCTTTTCTGTGCTACTGTAATAGTAACATTATTTTTTTTCAACAGTATCACCAAGTCAAGGGTACATCTTCGGGCCCAGTGGCCTCATCTGGCCGCGTAAGTACACTACACTACATTTTTTCTACAGTACTGTATCTCTCTCTCTCTCTCCCTCTGTTTTTCTCTCTCTCTTTCTCTCCCTCTTTTTCACTCTTTATCTCTCTCTCTCTCTTTTTCTCTCCCTCTGTTTTTCTCTCTCTCTCTTTCTCTCTATCTTTTTCTCTCTTTAGCTCTCTCTCTCTCTCTCTCTTTCTCTCTTCCACTGTTTTTCTCTCTCTCTCTTTCACTCTCTCTCTCTTTCTCTCTCTCTCCCTCTTTCTTTCTCTTTATCTTTCTCTCTCTTTAATTTTCCTCTCTCTCGTTTTCGCTCTCTTTCCCTGTTTTTCTCTCTTTCTTTTTCTCTCTTTCTCTTTCTCTCTCTCCCTGTCTCCCTCTGTTTCTCTCTATCTCTCTTAAAACATCTCCAACGTCTTCTCCTTACACAATAATTGTTTCTGTGTTTATGTATTTTAGTTGAAGACATTGAAGGGCCTCAGCCCTCCCCAGGGCAAGAGGAGGACCCAGACTCCCCTCCCCAGCCAAGTAAGTACTGTATACAGTTTTATACTGTAGGACATTTTGAATTAATACTGTAATACAGTACAGTATATACTGTAGTAATGTTACAGTTGAGTATGTTTACCCTCTACTTTCCCACTGAGTACTGTACAATACTGTATTATTATTTTCTTTATGCAGAATACCTCCATATAGTGATTGTGGAACTGGACAGCAGCGAATCCAGTAAACCTTTATTTCTTTTTCTCTCTCTCTCTCTCTCTTTCTCTCTCTCTCTTTCTCTCTCTCTCTTTCTCTCTCTCTCTGTCTTTCTCTCTCGCCCTCTCCCCCCCTCTCTCTCTCTTTCTCTCTCTCCCTGTCTCCCTCTGTTTCTCTCTCTCTCTTAAAACATCTCCAAAGTCTTCTCCTTACACAATAATTGTTTCTGTCCTTGTGTATTTTAGTTGAAGACATCGAAGGGCCTCAGCCCTCCCCAGGGCAAGAGGAGGACCCAGACTCCCCTCCCCAGCCAAGTAAGTACTGTATACAGTTTTATACTGTAGGACATTTTGTATTAATACTGTAATACAGTACAGTATATACTGTAGTAATGTTACAGTTGAGTATGTTTACCCTCTACTTTCCCACTGAGTACTGTACAATACTGTATTATTATTTTATTTACACAGAACACCTCCATATAG